>JBAIZL010000003.1:107776569-107899069 GCA_036971475.1 Prosapia bicincta | reverse complement strand
TTTGGGAAAGTTGACATTTTAAATAATTCAATTTCAAATTTCTTTTTAAAAATGTGAAGATATCAAACAATGGCTTTGTTTAATTCATGAACTAGAGGGGGTAGTGGTTAGTGGGGGAAATTCCCAACACAAAATAGAGGAGTCCTCCAAACAAGTTTATAAATATGAAATAGAATTAAATTGTTAGTAAATTGGAAATTTTGTTAAATATAGAAAGTTATAAATTGTTTAGGAAAGAAATTAATTAAGTAAATGATAGAAATTAAAGACTTTTTAAATAAAAAAAATTAGCAATAATTGAATAAAATGTAAACAGGTGTTAAGAAATTTTTCTTAATGAGTTTGGTGCAAAATAAGTCAAATAAGACCGATGACTCAACAGAAAAGGATTCTTTTTTTAGTATTTTAGACCAATGTTAAATATTTAAAATTATTAAATGGTAATTAAATAAAATTATTAAATGAGAAAGAGTTAAAGGCATATAATGAAAATTAATTAATATTAATAAATAATAAGCAATTAAAATTAATTAATAAGAAAGGGTTATTAAAAATTAATGTGAATAAATTAAAGTTAATTATTGAAAAATTAATTAACATTTATAAATCAGATTTAATTAAAATATAAAGGGACTTAAGGGTTTACAAAATTATTTGGAATTAAAATAAAAGGGTTGTGAAATAGTAAAAAGGGGACAAAACTAAAATGTGGAACAATTTCTTTGATTTAAAGTAGACAATAAAATAAAAAGTAAATATTCAGCAAAGATTATGTGGGTCTCGTAAATCAATTGTTAGGCTAAGAATATCAAGTTAAGATGTAATATGTTTGTTTAATTAGTTATAGAAGTATAAGAAATTGTTGGTTGGTATAACTCATGTTTTTTAAAATATTAATTATTTCAAATGGATAAGTTTGTTTAGTGATAGAACTTATGTTTTTCAAAAGGTTTAATGGTGTTTTAAATGGGATAAGATTGTTTAGTAATATAACTTATGTTATTCAAAGGATCAGTTTTTAAATTAAAAGGGTTAAAGTTATTTGTTGATGAAGTCACTTTTTAAAAGTTCCATTGTCTAGTTTTATGTACTAGAGTTTAAAATCAAACGTTCAGGATTTGCAAAATCATAAAATGATTGTTTATTTCAAAGGGTTTGAAAAAGGTATTGTCAAAGATAAAGACAGTTTTATTTTAAAAAATGAAACAAATTTGATTTTGAATATTGAAGGATTAAATAAACATAATTAAATTACACTTTTCAGTTAATATAACTAACAATTGTTTTTCTTATAACTTTTGGTGTTAACATAAATTCAGTAAGAAGTTTACTTAAATTTTGTATAGAAGGCGTAAAAGAAAGGGTTAACTGAGTAAAGACATACCACTGACGTTGAAATGTGAATATGTTAGAATATAAAAGAAGAGATAAAATAATACTAAACAGAAATAAATTGCTAATATTTTAAAGAGCTAGTTAAAATAAGGAAATTGCAAAATGGGCTGTACTTTCAAAACTAAGGGTAAAATAAAAATGTAATTTTTACTAACTTGCCAACAAAACAATAGTGTTTTTATTTAAAACAGATTTTTTACACACTCCTAAAACCAAAGGGTCATTTCGCCAAAAAGATGCCTTCAAAGAACTCATTCCCCCGGGAAATACGTACCCAAGGGGTTAAATTTCAGCAAGTTAGGTTTTGTATAATAAAGTCCAGTGACCTGTTCTCTGGCTGATTTTGGCGGATCATTGCACAGTATCCTAGTTTGGCTAGGATAAGCCCTGTCAGAATTCTGAGCTTGCGATGGGGTGAAGGGTGGAAGCGGCCGCGCCGGTGGCCCGTGCGGGGCAGGACGGCCCGCGGGCGGCGCGGTCCGCGTTCCACTGCAGTGTGTGTGTGTGTGTGTGTGTGTGTGTGTGTGTGTGTAGGAACCTATATAATTAAATTTTGAAAACGCATCTTTCAATTATTAAACTCATTATAACTTATTGGCTTGGAAGTTAGGTTTAGAGAGAAAATTACTGAAATGATATCAGGTGAGACTATTAGAGAATTAAATGCCTTGTCCTACGCGTAAATACGTAACATTTATCATATAAAATTCACAACCAAACTAGAAATATAACATATTTGTTCATATAGTTTTAAAACAAAAGGTTATATATAAGAAGGAAACTTCTTGCAATCTTCTTGCTTTTCTTTTCTTGTATTGCAGCTTTAATGCGATGTTTTTCAACCATTTATTTCTCTTTAATAAAAAGTAATTAATTTTAAACCTATAACAGAGTCGGTAAAGCTCTTGTCCGATTATAAGCGTTAATTACAAAACATTATCATCACAGATTGAAGCCTAGTTGATGTAATATGTTAGGTCAGTGTATGGTGCACAGATGTTACAATGACTGCAAATTGGCCAAATAACTTGGCCGGATGTGTACGTGACAGCGTTTTGTCACTGCGGGAGGAACAATGGAACTGTTGCGCAGACATATTAGTCTAGGAACTGTTAAGTTGTACACACGACATAATGGCGGTTAAGAAACGTCCCGTTGTCTCACTTAATGACTCCCAAGGAAACACTCACTCCGTACAAAACTCCTTCACTATCGTGATTAACATTATTACGAATATAAAAGTCCTACGTAATGGAACAATATGTTTTCAAGTATAATTACTGCCTAACATTAGGTAAATTTAGGCTCTATCTTGATTATAATAGTTCTAACGATCTAAAAGGAAGGCGAAGTACTCCAATATATATATATATATATATATATATATATATATATATATATATATATATATATATATATATATATGTGTGTGTGTGTGTGTGTGTGTGTGTACTGTTTATGAACATGTACTGTTTTATCGACGAAAAGCTTTGAATAATATATGTATTAAAAGTAGTCTAGTTTTTGGAATATTTTAATTTTTTAATTATATAACAAGAAAACATCACCATATATAATAATATATCTATCTATCTATATATATATATATATATGCCCCCTCCCAAATCCCACTCATGTTCAATCAGTTCTACTACTATCATCCTACTAATCAATCTAATTGTTCTCTTACAACTACAAAAATTAAAACCAAAAAAATATTTCCAATGTACCAAGAACACTATAATATATTTAATGCTTTATATATTCTCAATGTAATATGTTTTTACTGTTGTAGAATTTTTCGTAAACATTTCAAACGATCCTTAACTTACGCTCGGATTGAGACTTACCGTGTATTCTTCTGTTTACAGTACTTCTGAAACAATACGTGATGAATACGCGGTACAGTGAGATGCAAAAGCCTTCACAATTTCATTTTAGAAATGTTTATCTTGGCTTGTGTTTGAGTACAACACACAACAATGTGATTTTATTTAGCCGCGAATACCTAACGTCTCTGTGGAGTAAACGTCCTACTGACGGTTCCGTGCGATAAAATATCCCGTCGCTTTCAGAGTTTTATCGGAAAGTTAACAAATTTGATTTCGTTTGCAGCGTGCTAGGTTGACAAATTGCTTTGAAATATTAATCGCCTACTACTCAATATTTCTAAAGCAATAAATAAATCAATTTTTGATAAATACTTATTTAAGAAGTATTTATATTTTAAAATGTAACTGTTCTTGAGAATTTTAACAAACATTTATTTTAATTATTTCAATTATACTATTAGATTTAATAGCAATTATATTTGATAAATTGTATCCTTAGCTCAGTTTTGTTAATAGTGTTTTAAACAAAATAAATTTCAGACAGAGGTTTGATTCAATTTTCGTCACGTTAAACAAATCATAAGTCAACTAATTCACTTAAAACCTATTTTTTTAAATATATGGGAAATCAACTGAGGAATATGTTATTGTTAAGTTTGTAAACGTTTTAAAATAATTGTACGGACGGTGAGGGTAGTGCCAGCTCACCCATAGCTTCTCTGACAGACCTTGGGAACGCTCAATCTAAACTGGATTTCAGGACAGGATAGGAAATGAGACAATGGATGTCTTAGCAAAACAAAGGTGAATAAGTCAAGGACCATTGCTGAGGGTAGTGCCAGCTCTAAGCTGGTGGCTGGAGCCCATAGCTTCTCTGACAGACCTTGGGAACGCTCAATCTAAACTGGATTCCAGGACAGGATAGGAAATGAGACAATGGATGTCTTAGCAAAACAAAGGTGTATAAGTCAAAGACCGTTGCTGAGGGCAGTGGTCATCCCGCCTCAGGACATACACAAGAGATTTACGGCACATATATATATATATATATATATATATATATATATATATATATATATATTGGTTGTGCCGGGAATAATGAAATGCGACTTTGGGATGCAACAAATCCAAGGGACTGTGGGTATACCAGGAAGATATTTGGGGCAAAGAGCTACTCTTCTGAAGAAGATCTTAACTCACAGTTACTGTAGAGCCGGTCACTGGCCATGGGAATCTGAGGGGGTTTAATAAACGGTTGGAAGATCTAGGTCTCCTGTCACCAAGAGATGCCACCAAGAGGAAAACCCGGTCCACGTGCTCTGTGAGTGCCCTGCATTGGCAGCTGCAAGACGAAAGTGGTTTGGATGGCCAGTGGATATTAGAAAATTCAACATCATTGGATTCTGCTAAGCTATACAGTGGTAAGGATGGGAAGAGTGTACAAAGGCTGTAGGTAAGTGCTCTACACCGGTAAGGTCCCTCCGAGTTTCTATTAATAAATAATAATAACCAGTGAGAGCAAATTTGTAATAAAAATTAAACGTTTATTGATATTTGCACTTTGAACATTTTCGCCCTAAATGTTAGCAGCACTTGTTTACAGCCCGAAACGAGTTTTCTCTTTATCTTAATTTTCTCTCTAAATTATCTATAAGCTTGTAAAACGCACTTTAGTTCCCCCTGCCGAGACATAATTTCTCAATGGGTACAGATTATTCACTTCACGCAATTTGTATATTCCATGGTAAATGCCGCTAAAATATCTCTTCTCATATGAATTTTTAACACAAATAACATATTCAACTATACGAATTTTGATAAAATGAAAAGGTTGATTTTTAGAATTTTAAAAGAGTTTCTACAATTTTTAATGCTTTTGTCAACTTTAAAACCAACTTCATAACCAGCTTTTGCCAATTAAAGGACTGAAAGTCACGTCAAAATTTAATAAAATTAAAGCTTTTAGGTTCAAATTTTAAGTTTAAGTACCTTAGATAGTCAGCTTTTATTCCAGTTCAAGAACTAAAACTAAAATTCCACCAAATTAAATAATACTACAAAGCTTCACCAATACAAAGAATCGAGAGTACTCCAAAATCTTGTAGAATATAATCAAATTTAAGGGAAAAAATCTACTAAACAAAATTTAAATACAATAACCTAACAACTAATTTAATTCTGCACAAACTACTTAATCACAATAGTAATAAACAATTAATATCTTAAAACAACATAGTAAAATATACAAATTATATAAAAGTATAAACAAGGAATATTTTTTAAAAACTTTTAAAAAATCCTACTGAAATTATTTTTAAAAAAATTATTTTAGCTACGCTAGAGCATTATTTATGATTTTGTGTGGTAACCATGGCCACACTTTAAGGTTGTACAATGGAGATTTCGACGACAACCAGATAGGGGGGGAAAATAATTCATATATATGTTTGAGAAATATATTTCTCGGTATTGGAAAGTTTGCGCAATGCCAAGGCACGCTAGACTTCGAACATGAAGATTCTTAGTTCGAATCCGGCTGTACCCAACATATTTTATAATTTAATTATTGAATAAATATTTGAAAAAAAATTCATTAACATCAATTGCTATTCAAGATAGGTTAACAAACATTTATGTGAACTTGATTGGATCAATAAAAATCTATTTTATGAACGTTTGAAATTTTGCCCATGAGATATGCATGTATCAAGAGAATGTGCGAAATAGGAGGAATTTACTAAAATAAAGAATCAATAATATTACACAATTTTTGAGTAAAATGAGTAATTTTACTCGACTTCTGTTTATATTTCACTATATCTCTTGCCATATGGATTTCATATGTCACTTTCTATTAGGACTTCTTAATGCTCAAGATGCATCGTAAAATGTTCCAGATAGAACCAGGCAACACCAGGCCTGCCTGTATAAAACCACTTGCTCCTGATTTCACCTTAATCAAGTTTTCGCTCCACTGTATATTCAGGCACCTCACAAAAGCGGTTTATTAATCAACTTCATTAACAAGCCACTTGAACGGGAATTAATTTCACGAACCCACAGCTCAGCCTTTCTGTTTAAGCACACGTTGCTCTAGCCCTGTCTGAATGTAAATAATGATATTCCCTGATTTATTGTGATTTATTTAAACGTGATTGTAAAAACCCAGACAAAAGGTCTAGATTCGTATCAGAAATCCCACAGCAAATATGTGTGAATAATTAGGGCATCTAGAAGGACTTCCTAACTGAGTTATGTTTCCCTCTCCATGTTATAAAAGCTAATTAACCTTCATAACGTCCCGAATGTTGCCAACTCAGTTTTTCTTTCAAAAAGCGCCAAATTCAATTTATTTTACAAGATGTTGTAAAGAATTATAAATAAAATCTAATCGATCCGGTTAATAATGAAGTATAAAACTTTCGAACGGAATATTCTTATAGACAGAATAAAAATATGTTTTACAAATCAATAGATGTATTGAGAATGGAGTTATTTCCAAACGTGTCAACAAAGAAAAATACTTTAAAGATAGGATAACCAGAAAAATGTACTTAAATGTAAAATATAAATTAAATATATGTATATATACATTATACATATATGGCGTCTAAAAAAAATTTATTTCGATTTCACTTTAGAGTGTATGTAATTATTACCCTTCATCAAACGCGAAAAGCACGAGTTGTATGTGTATAAAGTTCATTAACATTAAATTGCACTTTAAGTAAATATAATTCCTAAAATATTTCGGGTTACATGATTTTTCAGGTTTTAAATTTAATAAACTGTTTTCTAATATTTTGTCGGTATTTCACTGTTTACTTGCAATTTTTTAACTATAATTTGCCTCATCTAACTGTTATTAGATTATTAAGGCATGAAACAGAACCATATGTCCAACATAAAATGAATTTAAAAAATTTAGAAAATTTAATTTAAAAAATTGTATTATGTATATATATATATATATATATATATATATATATATATATATATATATATATATATATATATATTAAATATATTAAATATGGTGATATGTTTTCTTGTATATATAGTTATTAAATTAAAAATATTTCAAAAACAAGAATACTTTCTTGTTATATATTCTATATATTCTATATTTCTTGTCTATATATTCATTAAAAGTATTCTTGTTTCTGAAATATTTTTAATTTATTAAATATATATATATATATATATATATATATATATATATATATATATATATATATAAGTTATATAAACATTTTATGTGAACATTTCATAATTAAATGCTAGGAAGATTCCTGCTTACGCAGCTTTAGTATTATATAGGTGTGAGAACAGAGCCCCTTCAGTGTGTAAGTCGCCTCTGTATCGCACAGACATTTTCCACTCCGATTGAGTGCACATCAATTGTATTGTTTTATTAAGTAAAATTAATGTAACAGTTTTCTAAATTAATTGTTTATTAAATTCAAAGGTTTGTTAAAAATAAAAATCATTTTTAAAAACCTTTCTTGCTTAATATAAAACGTAACTGGCGCAGTCGGTAGGACACCTCAAGGAAGTTAACGAATATAACGTCCGTCGGTTTTAACCGTTAATTGAGGAAACCTTAAGTAGAGTGAATATCTACAACCACTTAATAGAGCGCATATCTATTAAGAACACGAGCGAATATCGTGTAGGTGAAAAGTGAAAAGTGAAAGTTGTTCAAATGAGCAAAGTATTTTGGATCAACTTGTAAGTAGATCTTAAGATATAGAATTAAGAAAAAGTAGAGTAAATACTTTTTAATTTTATATAATTGATTTTTAATTTTATTATTTTAAAGAAAATAATATTTTAAAATGGCAACGCCAACATTAAAGAAGGAATATCTAGACATGATTCCTGAGTATAGTGGAGAGCCCACTATGCTCCACAGATTTATTTCTATATGTGACAAAGTAGTAAATAAGTTTTATGTAAGCGAAAATCCAGAGGATTTTCAAAATGAATATTTATTTTCTTCTATACTAGCTAAACTAAAAGGCCAAGCATTGGAAATGGTTGTAAACTCAAATTCATATAATTGGTATGAGGTTAAAAAAGTATTATTAACCAGCTATTCAGACAAAAGAGATTGTTTTACCTTAAATTTAGAAATGGCTGAGTTAAAACAAGAGCATAACGAATCACCTTTTAAATTTTATGAAAGAATTCAAAAACTATTAAATTTACAAATTTCATTTTTTGTTAATAAAGAGCCACAAAGACAATTGGCCAAAGATGTTTTAATAGAATATGTTCAGAAACTAGCTTTAAGAGTTCTCCTTAGAGGTTTACATGAACCTGTAGGATCGCTAATGCGAACCAAAAATCCAGATTCTCTTAGCGAAGCACTTAATATGCTTACTAACGATTTTCAATTTAAAAATAACAAATTATTTCAAAATGTTAAACAGAACATTCCACCTAGAGAACCACAATACCCGCCTATTCGCAAACCCCTTCCTAACAAACAAACCTTCCAAAATTATAGGCCCAACTACCAAAATAATCCTAACCAATTTACTAAACCTAACTCATACGTGCAGCAAAATCAACAACCGAGACAGTCTAACAACTACACACCATTAAAAGTTCATCAAAAATTTGAACCAGAACCAATGAGCATTTCCACACGTCAAACAGGGAACACAATTAGACAAAATAGACTTTATCAGATGACAGGGAAACCAATAGAGGAGGAAAATTACGATCAAACTATGAATCGATTGACTGAACAAATGACTAACTCTTATCTGACCGAACAAACAGATTATGAACCGCAAGAGGACCCTGACAGCTACATAGACTTTGATGATTCCCCGCAAGAGGAAAACGCATGCGGATTCACTCAAGAGGACAATCATACCCAAAATCATTTTTTAGGACTAACCACATTAAAAAGACATTTTCCATAATGCATATAGAAGACGACACAAACGAACTACCGTACATCCACGATCCCAAGACCAATTTAAAGATGCTGATTGACACTGGAAGTACGAGATCATTTATTAAAAAATCAATAGCTTTCCAATTTTTCAAAAACACTCTAAAACAAGAGCCATTTGAAGTGAGTACAGCTCATGGAGTATCAAAAGAAAAATACAGTTGTACGCTACCACTCTTAGGAAAAGAAACAACCAAATTCTATTTATTTGATTTCCATAAAGATTTTGACTTACTCCTTGGATTAGATAACATAAAAGAATTAAAAATTAATTTAAATTTTGTGAATGATAAATTAATATTTCGCAATAAGCAAATGCCGATTAAATATTTTAACACAGAAGAACAAAATAATAATAATAATAATAATAATAATAAAATTAAAAGCGAATGTCAGGAACAGAAAGCAAAAAAGGGAACAAGTTATGTTATACAAGCCCGCGCTAGCCAAACGATTAAATTTAGAATACAAAATATTCAAGATGGAGAAGGACTCTTACCATACAAAAACTTAAATGGATTAGAAATTCCGCAGTGTATAGTCTCAGTACACAAGGGAGAAGCCTACTGCCCTATAATAAACAACACAGAAGTAAATGTAGAATTAACAGTAAATGAACCATTAGAATTAAAATCTTTAGAAGAATACAATATCCTTAGACCTGATGCAATGCAAACGAACGCTAATTTCAATTTATTAGACTATAAACAAAAAAATTCGAGAAGGAAAAATTTAGATTTATCAAAATTTAGAATGGAACATATGAACTCGGAAGAAAAATCCGCTATAACAAGTTTAATAAAAGATTATGCAGATTTATTCCATATTGAGGGAAACGATTTAACTTTTACCAACCAAATAAAACATGTTATTAGGACTACTGATGAAATTCCCGTATACTCCAGAAATTATAGATATCCAGAGATTTACAAGAACGAAATTAATAAACAAACTGAGGACATGCTTGAACAAGGAATTATTAGACCTTCAAATTCTCCATGGAACTCTCCTGTCTGGATTGTACCCAAAAAACAAGACGCTTCTGGCAAAAGAAAATTTCGATTAGTAATAGATTTTAGAGGATTAAACAAGAAAACAATTGACGATAAATTTCCCTTGCCAAACATTACCGACATATTAGATAAATTAGGACGATCTCAGTATTTTACAACTTTAGATTTAGCCTCAGGATTTCACCAAGTAGAAATGGATAAAAATAGCATAGAAAAAACAGCGTTTTCAACAGAAACGGGACACTATGAATTTTTAAGAATGCCATTTGGACTAAAGAATAGCCCCCCTACATTTCAAAGAATTATGAATAACATTCTGAGAGGAATCCAAAATGAAACATGTTTAGTTTATTTAGACGATATTATAATTTACTCCACTAGCCTCCAAGAACATATACAAAGACTTAAAGAAGTATTCGACAGATTACGCAAAGCCAACTTTAAAGTACAGCTGGATAAAACAGAATTTTTAAGAAAAGAAGTAGCGTATCTAGGGCATGTTGTTACACCGGAAGGCGTAAAACCTAACCCAGCAAAGATTTTGGCAATCAAAAACTATCCAATACCCAAAACCACCAAACAAATTAAAGGATTTTTAGGACTAATAGGCTATTATCGAAAATTTATTAAAAACTTCGCCAAGATAACGAAACCGTTTACTAACTGTTTAAAGAAAAATGCAAAAATAAATATAGAAAATCCAGACTTCATTGAATGTTTTGAAACATGTAAAAATATACTGACTAATGAGCCCCTTCTACAATACCCAGATTTTGAAAAGGAGTTTACTCTAACAACAGACGCTAGTAATTTTGCACTAGGAGCAATTTTAAGCCAGGACAAAAATGGAAAGGACCTTCCTATAGCGTATGCCAGCAGAACTTTAAATGACAGCGAAACTAATTACTCCGCGATTGAAAAGGAATTACTAGCAATCGTATGGGCCACTAAACACTTTAGGCCTTATTTATTTGGAAGAAAATTTAAAATTTATACAGACCATAAACCTTTACAATGGTTATTTTCAGTTAAAGAACCAAATTCCAAGCTTTTAAGATGGAGATTAAAATTAGAGGAATATGATTATGACATAAGATACAAAAAAGGCAAATTAAACCAAAACGCCGATGCCTTATCTAGAATACAATTGAACATTACTAATAAAAGGTCAACAAACACCCAACACACTGTAGAACCAGACCTTGATTTATCTCCAGCTGGATTAATCCAACGTTTCTTCCCGGAATTAAATGAAGATAACGAGTCTATGGTCGTACAACTCGACGCAACAGATAATGCCAACTTAGAGTACGATCAAGAAAGTGACAGTCAAACCGTGCATTCCAACTTCGAAGGGAACACCCAAATTGAAATACCAATTTCCGACGAGCCTGTAAACTTTGGGAGAAATCAAATATTTTTGTCATTAGTAAAATACGAACCAAAGAAAGTAAAAATTATAAAACTATTCGGAACTTCAAAAATTCGTTTAATGGTCGAAATATCAGAAAATAACTTTAAAGAAGACATAGTTAACTTTGTAAAATCATATTTGGTACCCAAAATAAAATATAATCTATATTTTGAAGACGATTTTTACGAGAAATTTGCATCATGCGTAGCCAAAAATTTCAAACAAACTGAACTAAATTTGGTTAAGTGTAATAACAAACTCTTAGACCTAACTTCGGAAGAAGATACCTTAGAAACGATAAGTAATTATCATGTCAGCAAAACCAATCACCGAGGGATACAAGAAACATACGAACAAATTAAGCGAAGATATTATTGGCCTAATTTAAAATCACTAATCCAAAATTTCATAAATCAGTGTGACATATGTCAAAGAACCAAATATGACAGAATCCCCTTACAATTAGAGATGAACTTGACGCCTACAGCTGCAAGGCCTTTCTAGATAATTCACATCGACACTATCTCTTTAGAAAAGAATGCGTTTATCAGCATTGTCGACAGTTTCACAAAGTATGCTCAAGCTTATCGCTTGGGAAGCTCTCAAGCTACAGAGATTGCAGACAAGTTATTAGATTACTTTGCGCAGTTCTGCTTACCAACAGTTATTATCTCAGACAATGGAACGGAGTTTAATAACAGGATTGTGAAGGAGATATTAGACCTGCATAAAATCAAAATCCATTTTATCAGTACACAAAACCCCCAATCAAACGGATTATGTGAAAGATTTCATTCCACCTTAATAGAACACATAAGGCTGTTAAACAATCAAATCGAATTTAAAAAAGACAGTATAATTAAGAAAGTCAAATATGCTATAATTGCCTATAACAATAGCATTCATTCAGTCACAAAATTAACGCCGTGCGAAGTCTTATTTGGACACATAAATTCAAACTCTTTATTAGATATAGATTTAGAAAAACAAATTGTAAATGACTACGTTTTAAACCATAAGGAAAAAACAAAAATACTTTACGAAAACATTAGGGATAGCAATCAAAGAATTAAAGAAAAAGTTTTAGAAAAAAAGAATGTAAACAAAGAACCACTTCCAGAAATACCATCTGAAGTTTATATAAAGTCAGTTCAGAAGCAAAGCAAAACGAAAAACAGATATAGCAAGGAAGAGATAGCTTCAATAAACAAGGAAAGAAAAACTAGTAAAATAAAGCCTAGACATCATAACACAAAAGACAAGATACATTTGTCGAAAATTAAAAGGCCTAAGAAGATAAAAAATGTAATTAATGCTCAAAATAATTTTCCAGGTCCCTCCTGTTCGTCATTGGCACAGCCACCGACTCAGCAGAGATCAGAGAAGTCAACAACAACCTCGGAATAATCCCAATAGACCTTGGGCCGGCCAAATTAGAATCTTCCTACCATACCTTTGTCCACTATTTTGATGTAAGAAACTTAGTAGCTCATCTAAATAACATTGATGCTTATTATTATGACGTATTGCAAAATTTTGAAACTAGTTGCTACAATTGTAACGGTAGCTTATTAAACAATGAATATGTAACCGATAACAGTAATAGAATAAGAGATATTGTTAATTATTTTAAATATGTTAATCACAGTAAAAATGTAATAGAAGAAAAATTAGAAATTATACTCTTAAGAGAGAATGGTAACAAAAGAACAAAAAGAGGTCTTATAGATGGACTAGGGTCCGTTATCAAATCTTTAACAGGCAATTTAGATGCATATGATGGTAAAAAATATGACAAAATAATTAAAGATATTGAAAATGAGCAAATTAAGATTAATTATCAAATTGAATCTCAATACTCCTTTAGTAATAATATTATGAAGGAATTAAATAAAACTTTTATTGTAATTGATGAAAATTTTGTAGAATTAAAAAATAAGTTAAGTATTGTGAATCGTAATGTAAATGACTTTGTTGAACTAGAAAAATTTAGAAGTATTCTAAACCAATTGAACATTTTATATGACATGATGTTACAGGTAATCACAGATTTAGAAAATTCTCATACATTTTGTAAACTAGGTGTTGTACACCCTAGTGTTATTTCAACCCAAGAATTATATGAAGAATTAAACAAAATTTATAAATATTATAATGAGAGGTTACCTTTAGAACCTAAAATGGAAAATATGTGGGAATTAGAGAACCTAATTAAAGTTAATTGTAAACTAAATTCTGAAAGGATTGTTTATTTTATAAATTTACCCATTGTAGAAAAAACTCAATTTAAATTGTATAAATTACACTCTATACCCACAAAATATGAAACAGATTATGTAACAATTATACCAAAAGTAAGGTACATATTAGTGTCTAACTCTGTAATATTAGGTTTAAACAATGAATGTAACTATAAAACCGATTCCATATACTTTTGCTCATTCGACATTCTAACACACCATAAATTAGACTGTGAAGTGTCCATTATCAGGAACAACGATGCCAGCAACTGTGAATATACTGCATTGGAAGTTACAGACAACTTAATTAACTGGATCCCAGAAATCAACCTTTACCTAGCGACCTTCCCCAACAAGCAGACTCTGGAAATTACCAATCGCAAGGCAACTACCACCGTCACCCTTCAAGGCATATATTTGGTAAAAACTAATAATGATTCAATCTTTTTCAACAACATGAAACTGAGCCATACATCAACAACTTCGGGAGGCCATCCTATTTTCATGGACACGTCCAAACTACAATTTTCAATGAGTAAAATGCCAGAATTCTCAGTAAACGTTGAACGCCTAGAGTTGGACAAAATAAACACAGAAATCATCTCAAGAATTGACCCAACTATGGAAATATCCCACCACATCAGTATCTGGACTATTGCCCTTTACGGAGGCGTATTCAGCAGCCTTATATACTTCTCCCTCATCAGGAAGAAGAAGAAGACTTCAACCAACGCCGAAACTTCGCCAACCCCTGAAGTTCTCTTTAGGGATGGAGGAGTTATATAAACATTTTATGTGAACATTTCATAATTAAATGCGTGCTAGGAAGATTCCTGCTTACGCAGCTTTAGTATTATATAGGTGTGAGAACAGAGCCCCGGCAGTGTGTAAGTCGCCTCTGTATCGCACAGACATTTTCCACTCCGATTGAGTGCACATCAATTGTATTGTTTTATTAAGTAAAATTAATGTAACAGTTTTCTAAATTAATTGTTTATTAAATTCAAAGGTTTGTTAAAAATAAAAATCATTTTTAAAAACCTTTCTTGCTTAATATAAAACGTAACTTATATATATATGTGTGTGTGTGTGTGTGTGTATACAGACATAAACACACAGAATAAATAATTCGTTGCTGAGTAGGCTCCTACTATAAATTAAAATAAACAATTTATGCTATGAAGCTGTTTAAAAACAGCAAAAAGGCAACAAAGCCTAACTGATGACTTGAGAAATACTTTGCACTTGAGATTTCAGAAGTCAATAACTCAAGCGTGAGATAAATCATTGTATGTAGCTTTGGACGTCAAACGCAAACAGAGTGTTAGGGGCAAAATATATCTGTAAGCCCTCAGAGGCTGAAGAGTATACTAATTTGTAACAAATCAATCGTACGTTCGCAGAAATGGGTTTACCCAGGTGTAACTAACTAAATCATAGGTGAGGATTTCTTATTTACTTTGTTATCGGGCATTTTAGGTACATTTCCATAAATTAAGTTATATTTTCATTTCACTACGAATTGCAATTCTAAATATTAGTAAGAAATCTCGGCATTACCTCACTAGATATCCTCTCTCTCCCCATCCCTAACCATATGAAAAGATTAAATTATTATGTCTCCATTCCACGTGATATATGGAAATGTTCTAAAAAGTAATTTACATAACATACCTCATAATCTGTATTTAACCTACAACAAAGTTTATTTACTAAAGCCTTGTTAATAAAATTTCCAAATTTATAAATACGATTAAAAATGAAATTCCTAATATATCTATCTTCACTTTTGTTAGGAATATTTGTATATTCCTACATTTGTATGCCTTTTCTAACATTATGTTTTTTAGGTACTATTTAAAGTTATGAAAATGACGTCATTCCGAAACGCACCAAGAAAGATATTTTAGTGTTATAAAAGGCAGAAAAATGCATTCAAACGTATACCAATAAAAAAACTTATATATAGCAATAACAAATAAGTTAGGGTTTGTATTGTACTTATTTACTTTGTTATCGGGCATTTTAGGTACATTTCCATAAATTAAGTTATAATATACATTTCGTAGGAATTGCAATTCTAAATATTCGTAAGAAATCTCGGCATTACCTCACTAGATAGCCTCTCTCTCCCCATCCCTAACCATATGAAAAGATTAAATTATTATGTCTCCATTCCACGTGATATATGGAAATGTTCTAAAAAGTAATTTACATAACATACCTCATAATCTGTATTTAACCTACAACAAAGTTTATTTACTAAAGCCTTGTTAATAAAATTTCCAAATTTATAAATACGATTAAAAATGAAATTCCTAATATATCTATCTTCACTTTTGTTAGGAATATTTGTATATTCCTACATTTGTATGCCTTTTCTAACATTATGTTTTTTAGGTACTATTTAAAGTTATGAAAATGACGTCATTCCGAAACGCACCAAGAAAGATATTTTAGTGTTATAAAAGGCAGAAAAATGCATTCAAACGTATACCAATAAAAAAACTTATATATAGCAATAACAAATAAGTTAGGGTTTGTATTGTACTTATTTACTTTGTTATCGGGCATTTTAGGTACATTTCCATAAATTAAGTTATAATATACATTTCGTAGGAATTGCAATTCTAAATATTCGTAAGAAATCTCGGCATTACCTCACTAGATAGCCTCTCTCTCCTCATCCCTAACCATATGAAAAGATTAAATTATTATGTCTCCATTCCACGTGATATATGGAAATGTTCTAAAAAGTAATTTACATAACATACCTCATAATCTGTATTTAACCTACAGCAAAGTTTATTTACTAAAGCCTTGTTAATAAAATTTCCAAATTCATAAATACGATTAAAAATGAAATTCCTAATATATCTATCTTCACTTCTGTTAGGAATATTTGTATATTCCTACATTTGTATGCCTTTTCTAACATTATTTTTTTTAGGTACTATTTAAAGTTATGAAAATGACTTCATTCCGAAACGTACCAGGAAAGATATTTTAGTGTTATAAAAGGCAGAAAAATGCATTCAAACGTATACCAATTAAAATATAATATAGTAATAACAATTAGGTTAGGTTTTGTACTGTAT
Organism: Prosapia bicincta; assembly: GCA_036971475.1. NCBI lineage: Eukaryota > Metazoa > Arthropoda > Insecta > Hemiptera > Cercopidae > Prosapia > Prosapia bicincta. Next base: position 107,882,109 of record JBAIZL010000003.1, on the reverse strand, counting down.
GGTTTTATTCTTTGCTTCGAGGCATTGTAATGTACAATAAAAACTGTGTTGGATTTTTAAGTGGTTGAGTTATGGTTTCAATGTCTAAATGACTAATCTCTAAATAATAATATTTCAAAGACTACATAGTTTTATTTTCCGAATAAATTATATCAAGCCACACAACCACCGTTAAAGCGCTGTTTTTGCTAAAATTGAACTTTACAATTATTAATGGTAAGACTTGTTCAACTAGTGGATCTATACATGAAACACTTTTGCCTGAAAAGGGATTTTTTGCCACAGGACCCCATCAAGAGGTTTTTTAGGTATACTCTGAACCATCCTCCATAAATAAATTCCTCAATATACCTCCTCAATATGCCGTGAGGAATAACAAGATTTCCCTCTCAGCAATATTGGCCAGCCTGCTCTGAGAGTTTCGTTCTGTCTCTTAATTGACTTTTAATGACCAAGGAATACTTCTTTGTTTTCAATTATCCGTACGCTGTTGCGCGTTGTTTGGAAACTTTTCCGAGCAGTGCAATGAAAGATTACAACAATGTCCAAACGGAGAAAGAAATTCATTGTTATATGTGGAACTAAAAATTAACTTTTCTTTTTCTCTTATTTTATTAATTCTCATAGTAACCTGATTGTAGTTATAACCTTTTATAGTATTTAATTATATTTTAAAATCATTAATAAAATCTATTTAAATTCTCAAGATATTTCATTAAACACAAAGACCTTATATATATATTTAAACAATTATGAATATATAAGCCAGAAACATTGACATTCTCGTATATAAAGTTTATTTACAACACCTTGAAATATCTAGGATTCCCCTTAGAGAACTCGGGCAACTATCGACAAATAACAAAATTTATTTCAATGGAGATCTATTTTACATAGAGATTTTAAAAAAATACTCGATTAAAATCTTTTTAATATTTGATAAACAACAGGACCCCCCCCACCTTATTATTAGGGTATATTATATTAGGATATAACTTCGAACTAGATCTGAGCTCACACAATATCGAATAGTGACAAGTCACGATTAGACATACAAGCGCCCTCTACACAATACAGCGGCATCCACATTAAGAGAAGTTACAAATCCCAAGTTGAATGAAGTTATTAATATAAAACAGCCCTTAGCCCTGCCCCAGATGTGACGCGAGGGGATGAAAGTGACAAGTAACAAACGCCCTTGCCCGAGGGTTAATTTAAATTGGAAACGACTTCAATTCATTCGTTTTTAAAAAATTACTTTCCTCAATTAATTGGACGCATCGCCTAACCTTTTTAGAATAGTTAAATGATGGATCTTATTTGCCGCTTTGGAATCTCTGCCCACTTACGTAAAACGATTGCAACGAATGTATGAAACGACAGAGTAAAATGTTATAATATACCTTATTTACATCCGCTTGTCTGTCTTTCGTCATAGAGTTAACTCTTGTATGTATGATATGATGTAACCATAACTATGAAGTCGTTAGAGTTTGTATTATTATTTTTTTGGAGGTTGTCCCCGGATAATAAGAAGCCACTTCTCTTGCCCCCGTAAAGGGACTCTGTCCATGTGACGTCATGATTTTTCCTAGGCCACGGACAAATACTATTCCCTTTCATTAGTATTGTTAAAGTGTTCATGTGAAGAAAAAAACAAGTAAAGAAAGCAAAAAGAAGTGTGGAGCGCATTGAGTAATGGAGTTGAAAATTGAGAAGTGTTGAGCGAGTTGAATAATTCAATATGGAGGAATAAAACTATATAGAGAGAAAGAACAACGTAACAAACAATTGTTTGACTTTTATTAAAATAACACAAATATAATAATAATAATAATAATAATAATAAACACATATGCAGAAGAGGATGTTGTGGAACCGATTCGATGGTCAAAACCTCCCGTTACTATTTTCGTCTTAGAAAGGGTCATGGTCGAAATGGTCTGATAGTTAGTAATCAGGTAGAGCCAGGAATACCCCCGAAGGGTTAGTTAAGATCACCTCAGTACCCCCAGTCCTACAATCACTGCCGCAAGCCAGTTCTCATCTTGACAGTCATAGAGGGCGTTACTAGTGAGCAGAAAAAGAGTACCTTGTTTTCTATGTTGAGTGAGTAATAACCTAACCTAATATAACAATTTTTCTATATTTGTTCATGTGTGTTACCATCGGATCAGTTCTAGCTGACCTCTAAGCGAATCATCTGACCAGTGCGACCTACCTACTACAGATAGGACGAATTCGACCACATCCGTTGCGGTAAAATGTGTAAGACAATGACTTGAGTAAACTACAGAATAATTCAAATAAAGTTGATTCTTTACGGAAACTACAAACATAAAATTTCTTGGTAGAATTGATGAAGAATTACCCAGAGACAGAGCAAAAAAACAGACTTACATGTGATGGAGGTAAAGTGGCGAAAGAAGACGGCAGTAGAGCAACCATACCTTGTTCGCAATGAGATGACCATCAGCTAGAAGACCAAGAATGAAAACATAATGGTTAAAGATGAGGAAAAGATTGAGAAGTATCAAGGTGACTCTAAAAGTACATCTGACATCCATTACTCAGAGAAGTTTTTAACTCACAATAGACTCACACAATATTTATACATTTCTCCTTATAAAGGGAACAATTTTAGAACAGAAGTAGAAAACATTAACAAACCCTACAGCACTTTAAAGAACCTACTGAGTTAGCTAAACAGCTGACTAGTTTCCGACCACGCGCTCTCTTGTTTATACTTCCGGATAATAGATTAGTCTAGTACAAACTGTGTTTAATTGGCTCTCTATATGCAAAAGGATAAGCCGACACATGTTATGCAGTTAGCTGCCACCAGGTGTGCTATTAAACAACCCCCGAGCGGTTTGGAGTTTCCCTTATTAACTGCATTTTTAATTGTTCCCGCCAGGTTTTAATATGGACCTTGGTTACAATTTACTGTCTGATAGTGATGTTATATTATTTTAAACAATTAAATTTTAGAAAACCGCCAAACGCCGTTCAAACATAATCTGGAAATATAGGAGTTTAATAAATCTTATAGTTTTAAACCCTATTTAAACGTCATTTATTTGCAACACTAATAAACTGATAATAATTAAAACCGACCTAAAATCAGTTATTTATTTTTTCCTACTGGTTTCAATCAGAAACACATCCTATTCAGTGAATATAACTGTAAAATTTCAAAAATTTAAAAACCTCGACAACTATTATAAGTTATACTATGGAATCCAAATTAATATATATTACAACTTATAACAGCTGTAGTTTATAAATTGTCTAGTAATAGTCATGATGAAGATAATGATGGTGTTTATGATTTTGTCGTTGATATATGTGGAAAAGCATGTAAGTAATAATACACAATAATTAAATTATTGATTTAAGTTATTATTTAACTTAATAATAAGTTAACACATCTAATAAAAAAACACTGAGAAAGCTACGACTAGTCCATTCCCGGTATTTTTCAAACCTAGTACTAGTACCTAATACCTAGTACAGTACAAGTATTTTTATTGTAAATCACCTCTGAGGATGATTGCTATGCAATCGAAATGTACATAAGGTCTTAAATAAAAGAAAAAAGTCATTTGTAGTTTAGAGGTTTCATTGATTTACTTTAGTATATATATATATATATATATATATATATATATATATATATATATATATATATATATATGTAAAGAACAAAAGTCTAAATACAAATACAAGAATTATAATTGAATTTACTATTCAAAGCTTTTCATTGGCTAACAGTACCAACAACATCAGGAATATTAAACAATAGTGAAAATGATATTGTTTAATATAACAATGAAATTGTTTAATATTTGGTTAGTTAATGTTGGTTAGCCAACGAAAAGCTTTGAATTGTAAATTCAATTATAATTCTTGTATTTGTATTTAGACTTTTGTTCTTTATTAATACACAAGAAAACATACTGCGATATTTATATATATATATATATATATATATATATATATATATATATATATATATATAGAGAGAGAGAGAGAGAGAGAGAGAGAGAGTGAGAGAGAGAGAGAGAGGGAAAGAATAAGAAAGAGAGATTGAAGTTATAGAAGGGATTGAAAAATATATAGCAGTATTTAATTTGAAAGTAAAACGATTTGATTAAACAGTCACTTCGTATTGGAAAACCTATTGTGTAAATCCGGAACGATCCAGTGTTACTGGCGATTGTTTAACGGTTATAACAACCCTCACATTAATTCCGTGCGGCGAGGCTGCCATCAGCCGCGGAAAACTAATTTTCTGTGGACGTTGCAACGGCGTGCATTGAATTTTAATTTGTAGGAGAATGAAGTGGTTCCCGTACTGGGAAGCGCGCGCACACTTTGGCGGTCAGAACTTACTAAAGGCGGGATAGCAAGATCGAGGTTTCCCTTTTAGAAAAGGCGTTGGAATAAGTATTAATAATTACTCAAACATAAATTATATTTGTTACTTTTATAATAGTATACCTCTGCAGAAACACGTAATAATAATAACAGAGCAAATATACTGAATGAGTTGGTGAAAATGTGAGGATACCAATGTAGAAATTATTAAAATAATATTTATCAATATATTTTGTTACTTTTAAATAAACAAAACCTCTTAACCACAAAAACCGTTTATTCAAATCTTTATGTACGTTTCAAGTTCAAAGCAACTATCTTCAGAGGAAACAAGACTCCATAAGTCTACAATGCTGTAGCAGCTGCTTACTAGGGCAATGTATTGTAGGCCTATAGTTTGACAGTTAAGGACAATTAGGGAACAATTAATAAACCTATAGGTACTTTTAAATTTGCTTAAACCTCTCCAACATAATTTTAAAATTAAATGTTATTTTTCGTTGTCATTATAATGTCCTAACCAAAAACCTATTTTTAGGTTTTATTTAGGTCCTGACGTAAATTTCTTTTTAAATGCAATACATAGAAGAAATTACTACAATATTAACTCTTGTCTTGTAGTAGGTACTCTTAGTAATTTATTTTGAAGATGACTACTTTGTAATCGAAATCTACATATGGATTTCAATAAAAGGTTTTGTGGTTAAGAGGCTTCAGTTATTTAAAATAAATAGTTACATCACAGTTGCTCCAAGATGTTATTGACATATTTTCTGTGGAAAACGTTTTTAAAATTATTATCAGCTACTTCTTACGAATGTAATGTTTTTAACTAGAGATTAAATTAATGTTGTGTTATGGCGTTTATGAACTTTAAAAACACTTAACACGAACATTAAGAATTTTTTATAACTTTATCTGTGGCCATCCAAAACCAACATAGTGTGGCTTAAACGTATAATACGCTTATAGAGTTCATAGCATGGCGACCACACTAAGATCAGAAAGTGACAAAATGTAAATACCTAGTCTGAGATAAATTTGAAGTAGCACTTCTCAGAACCTTGATGAAAATGGAAGTTTACCGGCTACTTAGGAAAATATAACACATACAGTTACAAAACATTTACTAGTAACTAGCTAACTTAGAACTAGCTACTATTAGTAGTAATCAACTATGAGGTTGTAACTAAATACTTCTTTCCTTACCCTACTTGTTAGCAGTCTACATCAAGTAACCGATTCCTCCCACATGACGTCATAACTTTCTCTCATTCCCCATTCGAGGGAAATTACATTTACTAGTCAAGATCACAAGTAAAGTGTATTAAAAAATGAATATTGAGAGTTTTGTAGCATTTATTTAATTTCACTTACAATCATAAAATTTCAATAAGAAATTAAAGGAAAACTCTAATAGCTTGTCAGACATTTAGGCACAATTGTTTTCCATATCTTCCAATAGAAAGCGTTAGTAGGTAGGATGTTCTTCTTTGGTAAAAAAAACTGTAACTGCTGTTCTTTATCTCAATATTAAGATTGTATCCAGTGAATATAAAGCAGAGAACTGCAATGGTAAAACGATGGTGTGCAACCTCACTGGTAAAACGAGGGACACCATTAGTTAAGGGACTTTATACCTTACCACCAGGGAACGATACCCATAGCTTGTTTCTCATTCGTTTCAAGTCCAACTGATCTGACTTTTTGCGACTGATGCTTTATAAACGATCATGAAAATCATCCCCCGCAATATACCCGACTTAAGGTACAAGATTGAATCATTCCAAAATCACTGGCCAAGGAATGGGGGAGAACTTGCCTATTGACTGTATGTGTGATTTGTAACGAGGTCCTCCCTCTGAAGATCTGTAGAAAAAAACTGCAAGACTTTATCTTTCATTTAATGTATAACTGATAACTGTGAGCCTTATGTGATAAATACTACAAACGTAAAAACGCCTATATTCATTTTGAAACATTCTTTCATTATTCTATATTTTTATTTTATTATTATTTATTATTTGTTAATTGTACAGTGTCCATTATCATATCTATTTGTTTGTCGTAACACGTTTTCGTTTTTGCAAGTCCATATAATTAAATATATACTATCACGAAACTTTACCACACCTTATAGATTTACAACAAATTATCCTTCACGAAATATCGATTTTCAGTATGTAAATTATAAATTGTTCAACGTTAGTATTTTTCGCTGTTCATTATTCACATCAATTAATACTTATCTACCTATAATTTTCTAGAATCCATTATTTACCAAACGACGTTAGAGATGGAGTAAACACAGAACATCTGGAACAGGGAAACTGCATTGTTGTCAATCACGCGTCTAATCGGGCTTTTACAGTGAGAGTGTTGGTGGATTTACATGTCATGAAAGAAATGAGATAGTGCAGCTGCTTGTGAACACATCTCATGACTCGATTATTTATCCCGATTAGCGACGGAAGTTGAAGTGTATTTAATCTAGTGTTAGTTTTGAAAATCTCTTTAGTTTTCCTTTATTTCTATATGAGTAATTCTAGGCTATAGATTTCTTTCAACGCTATTTTACACAACATATTTATAATAAACCATATGTTATCAACTTAATTATTATGTAACAATACGCGACAATAACAATCAGTCATATGGAACGATGGCTTTACAAACAAAACTATACGGCAAATCTTTAAAACCAAACCAGAGGGTAGCACACTGTACGATTCACACTCATGTAAATAATAGAATAAAAAACAGAATAATCGCGGTAGGAGTGATATTGTGGAGAAGACGCTGCAGACTAACGTTGACAGATATGGAAGAAAATGAAACCATAAAGAAAAAAATCAACGTAAAAATTACATTAAATTAAGAAGAAGACGAAAATTACATTTACCAAGCAGTTGGAAGAAGCAAGTTGGATATGTAAACTAAAGAACAGAAGAGAGAGATGGCGTCCTAGATTATATATATATATATATATAACAAATTATTATTATTTTTTTATTTTTTTTTTCCTGGCGAAAAACCATTTGTGGTTATCAGCGCCAAACTAAATCTAACACGGAACAACGCAATATTTTAAATAAAACCAAATAAATTTAAATACAACAAAAATTACAAAAAAAAACAACAACAATAAATAACAAAAAACAACAATAAATCTATAACAATAATAAATAACAAAACTACAACAAAAAACAATATAACAGTAAATAAATAATAACAATATGTAAAACAATAATAGGTAACAATTCATCAATAAATAAATCTCAATAACAATAACAAGGACACAAAATAAATTAAATTAAAATAAATAAAAGAAACAGAGAATTATATGTATAAAAAATTATATATATTTATGTATTAAATTTTAAAAAATATTTTCAAGTGGTGCAAGAAAGCGACTCGGTCAATGGCCGAGGCATCGTCCCTTAGCACCACCTTCAAACTCCCTTTTAAATTAAAAAGGGCACGAATATTGCTTACATTAACACAATCTACTAAAATATGTTTTATTGTGAAGATATCACCGCAGTATTGGCATATTGGTGGACTTTCACGACGCATCAAATAACCATGAGTTGCAAAAGAGTGGCCAACGCGAAGGCGTGTAACCACCACTTCCTCCCTACGTTTTGAACGAATTGAAGATCTCCATGGACGGACGGTATCTTTAATTTCCCTCAGCTTATTCTGAATCACGGTATGCCACTCGTCATTCCAAGCAGCGAGCAATAAATGTTTCGCAAAACACACATAATCAGATGCCATAACTCGTTGAGTAATAGGCTCCAAACTTGTAGCTTTCTTCGCCGCTTCATCCGCTTTTGTGTTTCCAAGTATTCCGCAATGTCCAGGAACCCAACAGAAAGTTACCCTCACACCCCTCAATTGAAGCCTGTGTACAGCACACAAAATGTCCCCAACTAAAGGGTTGACAGAGAAAACATCCTGAAGAGCCTGAAGAGCACTTTTCGAATCCGAACACAAAAGATAATGGGAAGATCGAGATTGAATGACGGTCAAAGCTTTAAAAATAGCAAATAATTCTGCCGTGAAAACACTACAAGCTGAGGGCAATCCGTACGTGTAGGTACATCCAGTAGCATAAAACGCACACCCAACGCCATTGTCTAGTTTAGATCCATCAGTGAAAATAATTTCACTGTGTTGGTGAGATTTATAAATGGATAAAAATTCCTGGTGGTAGACCACAACAGGAGTATCGTGTTTTATATAAATGGACAATGAGAAATCGAAGTGCGGCGTTTTTATTATCCATGGAGGTAGATAGCACATTTGTCGTTCAAACATAGTTGGAAGTTGCAACTCAAGGTCATCCAATATTCTTAACGTTCGTATGCCAAATGGAGCGGTCGAACGTTGACGTGTATTGTACACTTGATTTAGCGTATTATTAAAGACTCTTTCAAATGCCGGGTGGTTGGGTTTGCTTCGAAGAACAGAAAAGTAAGATATTTGTAGCATCTGACGTCGTCTTGAAAGAGCGGGTTCCCCAGCCTAGACAAGAAGACTAGGGATTGGGCTAGTTCTAAATGCACCAGTAGCAAGTCTAAGTCCAGAGTGGTGGACAGCATCGAGAGTTTTCAGAACTGTAAGTCGTGCGGATGAATAGGCTTGACAGCCATAATCAATGCGCGATCTAACGACCGCGCGATAAAAGCGAAGCATACTAGTTCTGTCTGCTCCCCAATTCGTACCACTAAGGACTCTTAACATATCCAATTTCTTGTTGCATCTCACCTTCAAATCACGAACATGTGGGATCCATGAGAGTCTTTTATCAAATAAAAGACCTAGAAATCGAACACTATCCGTGGTTTGAAGTTGAATCCCATGAAGATAAAGGGTCGGCTCCTGGTGTTGCCTACGACGACTAAATGCTACACACTGGGTCTTCGAAGCAGAGAATTTAAAACCTGTAGTTCTTGACCATTCCTCTAATCTACTTATTGCTAACTGCAAAGATCTTTCCGCAGTTGCCATACTACGAGCAGGCACATATATACAAAAGTCATCTACAAAGAGTGAACAGTGAACCGGAGATCGTATATAACTCGTGATACTGTTTATTGCAACGGCAAATAGCGTGACGCTCAGCACGCTGCACTGCGGTACACCATTCTCCTGTTTATAACTGTTTGAATACGTGCCTCCAAGACGAACGCGGAAAGATCTATTCGAAAGAAAGTTAGCTATGAATGCTAAGACATTTCCTTGTATACCCCATGATTTTAAAGTGTTCAGAATTCCTCTTTTCCATGCCATATCGTATGCCTTCTCAAGGTCGAAGAAAACAGCAACGAGTGTTTGACGCAAGAGAAAGGCATCTTGAATAGCGGATTCTAACAAAACCAATTGGTCAACGGATGATCGTCCTTGCCTGAAACCACACTGTTCGTTGCAAATAAGGTCATTGGTTTCTAGGTACCAGACAAGACGGCGGTTGACCATCTTCTCCAGTAGTTTGCATAAGACGCTTGTAAGGGATATAGGTCTATAACTACTGGGATTGGTTTTGTCTTTACCTGGCTTCAAAAGAGGAATTACCGTCGATTCTAACCATGCATCGGGGAAAGAGCGCTCCTCGAATAAACGATTGTATATTCGAAGGAGGACAAGTTTCGCAGATGACGGTAGATGTTTCAGCATGGAGTACACAATGGAATCAGGACCTGGTGCAGAGTCCTTCGTTGACTGAAGAGCTGACTCCAATTCCCCTATAGAGAAAGGAGAGTTTAAAGGAGAGTCCCCAGACGACCCAACAGTAAACGGTATTGCTTCTTCCTTCAGTTTATAAATCTGGAATAATCTATTATAGGCTGTAGTAGCAGAAAAGTTAGAAAATGATTTTCCAAGTACATTAGCAATATCATCACGGTTTGAGATTATTCTTCCATCCGGCTGCTTCAGCGCAATGGCTGGCAACGGAGTGGAAGTACCACAAACTGATCTTAGTTTCCTCCACACTGTGGAGGACGGAGTTGTTCCTGTAATTGTGCTAATGTACTGTTCCCAAGAGTTCTTTCTACTCAGCCTAAATATCCTCCGTACTTTCGCACGGAGTATTTTATATTCCTGAAGGTTTCCATTTGTTGGGTGTCGTTTAAATTTCCTAAGAGCTGTTCGTCGTAAACGGAGGATTTCTGTGCATTCATCGTTCCACCACGGCACAGGCGGTCGGCGTGGATGCGCAGAGGTTTTCGGAATGGTCTTTTCAGCGGCATTTAAAATAGCTTTCGTAAACTTTTCTATATTTTCACCAATGGGTGTCAGATAATCCATGGCAAGTGATACAAGGTAGTTCGAGTAGGAGTCCCAGTTGGCTTTTCGCAAACTCCAACTGGGATTTCGAGCATAACAGGGTTGGGAGTCACATAAACTGATCATAATAGGCACATGGTTGCTTCCATACAAATCATTGAGTACCGACCATGTGCATTTAGTAGCTAATTGAGGGCTACAGATCGATAGGTCAACAGCTGTCCATCCACCAGTAGATGCTGCTAAATGGGTAGGCGAACCGTCATTTAGCAGACATAAGTCCAGTTCCGTTCTCACACTCTCCACAAGTTCACCTCGAGAGTTGCTAGTCGGAGATCCCCAAGACAAATGGTGGGCATTGAAATCTCCTACCAATAAGAACGGAGTCGGTAACTGGCTTATCAAATTCACTAAATCCCTGGGTTGAAGATTTTCATGTGGTGGCAAGTAGACACAACACACAGTGATTTTATATGGGACAGCTGTTTGAACGGCTACTGCTTGTAAAGGAGTTATTAAGTTTAGAGAAACAGCATCGATACAGTCACGGGCTAGGATGGCTACGCCACCTCTAGCTCGATCTTCTGTAACGAAGTCCGATCTAAAAACTGAATACTCCCTTAAATTATGCGATTCGTGAAGATGTGTCTCCTGTAGACATACAAACATTGGGTACACATCTCGCACGAGTACTTTAAGTTCTTCTATGTTACTCCTAACACCGTTGACGTTCCATTGTATCACTGATTTGTTAATTGTTGACATTTATTAACTCAGCAATGGATTGATCTGACACCCATTGGTGCTTTCTCCTTTCTTGATTGGGACGTTTTTAGACGTCCCAGGCTTACATTTTTCAGATTCCAAATTCACCCGTTCAGGGATGGAATCTGAGGAAGATTTGGGCTTAGGAGGAGTGGTTTTCACATTCCCTCCTTTGTTAGCTTTTTTCCTAATACCCGGTAACGACGGTTGCGATGTGGTCTGGCATAACACTGGTCTACGTGGTTTGTTTTTTTCCAACATCTTCTGCACAGAAGCTTTGTTAGCCGTTTTCGCAAAGAAACACAAGGCTCACTTAATGATTTATTTTGTGCTCCAATCCCCCCAGAGGAAGGGATTGGTACAAGAGGTAAATCACTATCCGTCGCTGTAGGTTGTACTAAATTCAAAGTAGGAGGACCATTCGTGACTATGGACAAAAGGCGAGAAACTTGTTCAGTTAGAACTTCAATTTTTTTCGACAGCTCGGCACAGTTGTTACAGGACGATTTGGAAGCGGTCAGAGTAGCGGCATAAGTCTTACTGTCTGCCTTTGGCTGAGTAGATCTATAGAGTTTTTTGGCCTCTGGAAACGACAGCTTGTCTTTCGCCATGATGCCTAGGATAGCTTTCTCTTCCTTAAAAGTAGGGCAGTTGTAGGATCGCGCTGGGTGGTCACCACCACAGTTGGCGCATTTCGGAGAATTGACACATTCCTTATCATCATGGCCTTCAACGCTACATATACCGCATACGTTCTGCTTCGAACAGGTAGAGCTGATATGCCCAAATCGCTGGCACTTGAAGCAGCGCCTAGGGTTAGCCACGTATGGTCTCACTGAGAGCCTTTGGTAACCTGCATGTAAGTATTCGGGTATTTCCGGCTTTCCAAAAGTGACGATAAAAGAAGCTGTTGCTACTTTTTCTCCTTTGTCCATTTTCATGATATTGACAATGTCCGTAACTGACTGAGACGAGAGTTCGGATTTAATTTCATCAACCGGAAGCTACATTAAATCCCTACATGTGATAACCCCCTTTGAATAATTCAAGGATCTATGGGGAGCCACAGATACCTTGACCTGATCAAAGAAAGAGGTCATTTTAGATAGAGCACAGGTTTGTCTCTCGGTGGAAGTCGTAACTAACATTGTTCCGTTTCTAAGTTTCTTAATAGAGGCTACTGGACCTCCAGCACAGGCAGTAATAGCCTTGTTAATAAGGAAAGGAGAAACTTTAGAAAGATCTTTCCCTTCTTCGGCAATAGAAACCACTAAATACTTTGCTGATGGCAATGTCTGCGACGTTGCCACCATCAACTTTTTGCTCAAATTTTTACAAGTTAGATCGTCAGGAGAATCCTGGCATGTCCTCTTCAGACTAGTCATATTTGACGTGGTTTTTGAATCCATAAATATTTTTTGCCAGCCATCGTGTCAAGCGTTACGGGCGAGACTATAGGAACGGGTACACCTTTGGATCACATTAAGATCATTTCCAACCCTCAGAACTCTGAGGCCTATAGCTTTTCTCCTTAGCTCGACTGGATGGGCATCAGTCGAGAACTCGTAATTCTGTGCACAGGCTCCGACACCCGTGCACCGCGGACACTCCCTGACCAAGGACCGAAGCGGCTGGTAGACCAGAAACCGCGCTTACGTCTTCGGCAGAGCAAGCTCACATCAGCGTCCCAGACCAGACTTTGTTACGCTCTGGACTTTTCAGCACTCCCAACGCGCAACGGTTCTGACCAGTCAAAATTCCCTAAGCGAAGATGTAAGTGTTGAAATGTGTATAGATTGTGTTGTGTGTGTGTGTGTGTATGTTTTTGTGAGTGGTGTAGTGTTAGGCTAGGGTACCGCGAGGGACGCCAAATCCCTCGTAGGTGCGGCTAGTCCGCACCCCCCTGCGGGTTATAACAAATTAAATATATTTTAGGTTACGAATGTTTGATTTCTATACAATAGTGTCTATTTTTTCCGGACATAAACAGCAATTATGTTTAAACCATGTTAAAAGGCTCGCATCCACGCTTCGTTCCGAATAATGAGTTTTAAAAAGTCAGCTACTGTCTCACTTTAACTGACGGGTTAAAGTTACCAAAGCTGCTGAGTTTATAACAAAAAACTTTGGTTGAAACAAGAACGAGAGGCATTTGCCGCCATCAATCACCTGCGAAGTGCAAACACTCTATGTGTTAATGCACCTCCCCTTTCACTCGCCGCCAGTGTCAAAACTATCCTTACAACTAGCGGTGGGAAAACTATTTCCTTATATCGCAAAAGAAAATATAGGCATTTTCTACCCATTCAAAAGTTATACTGAATGATACATATAAAGGAAAGCGACTTTAAAACAGTTCCAAAATTAAAATATATATTTTAACTATTCTTCGAGCTTAGCTTGTGGGGTTACGTTATTACATACATAGGACAAACACTAAACTCACAAACTAATCATTTATTTACTCACACGCGTTTCAATGATAAAGTTATCATCATCAGTGAGTGATGCTACTAGAAACTCTAACTTGGATTCATTGATTATGATGACTTTGTCATTGGAACGTGTCTGAGTTATTAAATGATTAGTTTGTCAGTTTCATGTACGTCTTTTATTTATATTTTCAACTATAGAAAATGTATTTCATCATATTTTTCTCTCTGAAAATAATTATTCCTTTACTTGAAAGTGTCTTTCCTTCAAAGGTCTCGTTTCAACCTAGAAGGAACCTGAGAAGCATCGGCCAGGCTGTGTCATACATACTTTGCACTCACCCACGGGTACGTGTTGACTCCTTCCTATACTCTGCCAACAGGTTTACCTTTGGTAACGCCACCCAATAACACTCCACATTCCCAGATTCAAGGGGTCATTATATAATTACCTCAAACGTTCTATATTAAATCTACCCTTTTCCTTACAATGGGGAGTTACAGAAAGGTATCTCTTTACAGACATGATAGAGAGTACATATGCAACCCTGCTCACGTGAGGCCGTAAAATCTTCCCTATATCCTGTACCAGGGTGATTTTACGTCCCTAACATAACTTACATTCACAAACCTATCTTAAGCCTCTAGGCGATAATACCCGAATGTCCCTAAACTTCCTGAAAGAACATACAAAGGAAAACTCCACCAAAACGTTAAATCTACTTCGCTTCATAGTCCTATAGTCTATTCTACAAGTAAAATTTCATTTTAAATAATAACTAATTCTCAATTTTTGTATTGTTTTGAAACTACCGGTATATTTTCACTCTTCACACTTTATTTCAAATTTTATTCCCCATCATGTGCAATCATATCATTTCTAGCACAAAATGCTTCCTTTCATTTATTCCCCTCAATACTAACGTCACTCCCTGAAACGTCTAAATTCCTAACACCCTCCCCTTCATTTATTCTTCTCAATTCTGACGTCACTCTCTGAAACGTCTTTTCACCTAACAACCTCCCCGACATTTATTCCCCTCAATTCTGACGCCACTCACTTCAAGATAAGGTAGAAAGTCACATTTTATGCTATAATTAACTTAAAAATTGCATGATGGAAAAAATTGTTATGTAGCTAGAATAATTTCCAGGAATGTACTCAACGATTTCTCAAAGTTTCATGGCTGTCGGATCAGAGGTTTAGAAATGCATATAGGTTCATACATACATACATACATGCATACATACAGACATACAAATAATCATTTTTATATATATTTATTAAAGACGGGAAATAAAAATATAAGCGTTGAAACAGGATCTCGATCGCGTAAAACTTGTGCGACATGCTGACGTGACATTTCTTCGAGCACGTCTTGTGTAAAACCGATTCCGTGTAACTTTCGGCAGAAATCAAATCACTGTCCTTCTACCTGCGAAATATTTCATTGTCTTTAGGCAGTGTGACGTATACTTCCGGAAGTAGGATTTCTGTTACGCGTGGTATCCGGTCCTCAGACTGGAATACCGCAAATGAACAAATATATTATTAGCTTCTGTAGCATAAACAGTGCACTTGTAATAATTATTCATTTGCAATCACCTTTATAATAAACTATCAAAACAACGAAACGATAGTACGAAAATCATCTGGCTATTAAGTTTGAAAATTCGTTATTAGAACAAGGAATAGGTCAACTATGATTTTCTAGTATTTGTATAGATTACCATAAGTAAATTCCATAAGTAAGATTTCTTTATGAAACCGAACGCTGTGTCTACATTACATTAAGTCTATACTACAAATAGATACAAAACATCCATTAGGATAGGTTTAGGTGAAATAAAATGTACCAACGTAAACTAAAACAGAAACTACATTAGATTACGTCAGTGATTTACTAACCATGCATATGGTTAGGTTAGGAAAGTACAAACAGATTTTATTTTGGTGTCGGCAATATTTAGACACTCGAATCTGTCTGAAAGTAAATTAGTTCCTTAAAAGATTGTTTCCTACAATAGCTGTGGTGTTCACATTAATGTAGGTATAAATGTTTTCACAAAATGTTATATTTCTTATTCTGAATTATTAGATTTTGTAGATCTGTAGCTTTAATATTTGTTTAAATTACATAATACGCAAAATTCTTTCACTTTATTGTGGCAACAAAAGCTTGTTATACTCCTTTATATGCCTCAAAATGTTAATGATTATACCTATTACAGAATAGCTACAAAGCACTGGTTAGGTTTGTAAAAGCAAGTTCTCTTATGTAAACTAACCTGTTGCTGCAGTGATGCAGTAGCTTTCATTTTCCTCGGACCTGAAAGCAATAACGTGAATATAAGACATGGGTAGTTTGGTAGCTTAGTAAACTAATGTATAGGCTATAACCTAACCTATCCTAAACGTATATCATCTAGGTATAATATGACGTAGCTACATTATCATTCAATATTGTTTGACGTAGTATAACCCGTAATGTGGCTAGCCTTGAAGCGGAAGGAAATAATCAAAGGATGGAAACCGAAACTGAAATATAGAATATTATCAAATTTGAAATATTATACCTAGTGGAAATAATAAATGGTGATGTATAAAATAATAAATAATTTTTTTTAAAGTAATTTTAATATAGTTTTTATTTAATTCCTTCTATTTGCTCTTTTTCTAATTTATTTCACCATCGTTCTATATTGGCACATATTATTGTTATTCTGCCATATTTATATTATTTGTACTTATAAAATAAAAAGTAATTCAAATATTTTTTTTTAATTTACTTAAGTAGTAATTCAGATATATATATATATTACTTGTTTTCTGTACATATATATTTAATTTTAAAAGTTGCAATAAAGTATGTGATACGTGCTCACTATATAACACAAGAAAATATACAGTTCAAATTGAGTGAGGTTTATTTTTTGGAGAGTGATGGAAACATTTTGCAATAAATTGTATATAAAACTGCAGTTTTAATTAAAACTACATACATATCTTCCTGTTTCACTTATCTAGGTTATGCGACAGTTGGACAAAATATTAGTCTATATAAAAATATTCGAATACACTAACAATTTTATTGTATTTACTTACACTAAATATTCTCCCATTGTTTTATTTACGTTAAGTTTCCAAGTCAAACTAGTAAAATCTGGTTGCTCATGTGTCATGTTACACCGACGTGACAACAATAAAACACCGGCATCAGCTGATATTTCAAGCGTGTGTTTAATTTAAAATGCTCATATTTTTGCATACTTTTTTACAAAATTCCCCACTGTAATTTAGGACAGTGAAATTATTATCACTCACTGAACTCGTCACATCTGTTTTAAATTTAGTTTAAACTTTGTAAACAAAAACGTCCGTTGCGGGACAAAATTGGAACTACAGTACTAATGTATGATTACCAACTTAACGAGATAAAAGAACAAAAATTGTTTGTATATTACATTCTTAGCTTTGTTTCGTGAAACCTGTTATAATTAGACTAGCGTCCAACCTCGCGGCTTCTATGCAAGTTTCAAGGGGTTTTTAAACGAAATTTGAAACAGGTGATCGCTTACATGATAAAAAGCCTTTATCTGTTTTCTTGAAACAGCTGATTACATACATGAGCCAATAGATGAGCTATATTGAAGACAAAACTTAATATTAAAATGTAGCAAAACCACTTATTACCAAGTGTTTAGATCACCAAACAAAGGTTTCCTACAAATTTCAAGTCTATATCTATTATACTTGTCAGTTCGTCGGTTATGAAGCAATCGGTCAGGATATCTAATATAAATGTAGATTATTCATAAAATGGTCTTTTTTGAACCTTGTTACTTGTTGATGTTCTGGTTTATTACTCGTCTCCTCAGTTGTTTCGTCTTCACTGTGTGCATTTTCTAAACCGATTAACCTTCCTTCACATCTATAGCTTACCTAAATAGTTCGAAAAAGTTGAGGAAACGAAAAATAATTGACTAAAATCCACAAACAACCAGGTAAAATATATCACTATAAAAATCGTATAGGCCTAAACTAAACGAACTTGAAAATGTATTTAGAGTGATCTTTAGAAACGATGTTACCCGTTGTTGATGTTGTTATCATAGTGCGTTATGATTTTCCTATCATAAAACCTTTAGATTTTGCTTTCATAAAACTTTATGATTATATATTGAGATGGAGCGAACATATTAAACTATAAAAGCATTGTTTTACAGCCTTACCTGAATATACAGAGATATTAGTGTAAGCGTGACGTAGGGAAACTAAACTGACATCTGGCCAATAAGTGCGAGCAAAGATTAAAATAAAGATAATAGCTAACAATAAATGTGACGACTCCTGTAACGACTTTAGCAGAGCGAGTATATCTGTTTGTAAGGGATGACTTGTTTATTGGCAAACGTTTATTTGGCAAAATCGTTAAAATAACAAGTCGAGAGCAACTGTTTATCTCTATCGGAAAACCAGCTATAATATAACATATCTAATTTAATGTATTAGCTCGTAAATTTACTACGGTAATATAGAAACGTAGATGGTTAGCTTCGTAAAGGAAACGATTGTTTCGAAACGTGTCAGCAAGTAAATACTAACGTATTCACCCAGATGTGCAATAGTTACTTATAGTTAATTATAGAAATTAATTACATAATGTTTAGTTATATATCTAAATATACAGTGGAATACAAAGACATGGATGAATAAATGTATCAATGTATTTATATAGTATTCAAAACATAAATTTAAAAAAATACCTTACTATATAGAAAATCCTAAGGAAGCTCTTTAATGACAAAAATTATACAACACATTAATGTTTTACTACAATACAATATAAATATACAATATCCAGTTAGGATGGATTTTAGTATGAAGCGTTCAAATCAGAGTGTCACGAAATAGGCTTTTGGGTTCATAAGCGATATACAACGCTAACGAGGGTGGTTTTACTTAGACTGTACCAAAGTAATATTGTTTATTAATTTTTTAACCGTATTTAAATAAGATTAGATGTGTTTCTAAAATCCCAACGTTTATTAAGAGATGCTTCCCATAAGTAGGCTTGAGTGCTCCTCTTTATTCCAGCATTTATTTGTATTTTTATGGAGGGGAGCGAAGTTGCTACGCTCGGCTGTGGGAGCGTTGTTCCTTTTTTTGCCAATGAGTCGGCTAATTCATTACCTCTTATATCCACGTGGCTAGGGATCCATTGTAATTAAATTTTCCATCCCCTATTCATTAGTTTTGACAAATTTTGACCACAGGCTAGAGTGAATCTGCAATCGGTTTTCTTGTTATTTGTTACGGCCATTATTGCACCCATTGAGTCTACAAGAAAGACTGCTTGTGCCGGTGTCTTTATTTTCTTCATTTCGTTTGATGCCGCTAGTATGGCGGTTATTTCACCGTCAAAGTTACTTTGGTTGTTACCAACTGCTAGCGATCCGTCGAAAAGATTACAGTAATAACCAGCTCCAGTCTGTCCTTTGTCTGGGAGGCACGATCCATCGGTATATACATGTAGCCACTGTGTCTCTGGATAGACTGTGTTGATGGTTCTGAGGGCTGCAGCCTTTAGTTCTAGTGGGTTACAATCTTTCTTTGGGATATTGTGGTCAAGAAGATTTAGGATTCCCTTGGGCAGTGAATTGAACACTTCGTGTGTCCCGATATCTGTTATATGAGTGCCAATGTTGATGTTGTATTTCTTAATCAACTCTTTATATGTGGTTATCGGAGTTTTTTGTGTTTTTAGCCTCGTTGTGGCTTCTTTAAAGTTTGCCCACATGTGGCTGTACGTCATTTTGTTTCTCTCCCAAAACCCGAGACTGAGTTTGTCTCTTCTAAACTGCATTGGCTCCGTTTCCAACTGTGCCTCCATTGCTGCTTTCGGGGTCGATATTGGTGCACCAGTGATGACTCGGAGCACTGCATTTTGGGTTCTATCCAAGATTTGGGATGTGGTGTTTGACGCTGTGATTGTTGCTTCAGCTCCGTACTCGAGTATGGAGCGTATATATGTTTTGTACGCTGTGTTCAGTACATCCTGATTTGCTCCCCATGTTGTGGCAGTTAGGCGTTTCAGCAGTCTTGCTCTTTTAATGGCTCTGATGGCGCTTTCTTTGATGTGTGGTTTCCAGGTCATTTTGGAATCTATTGAAACTCCCAGGTATTTGCAGATATTGCTCTCCATGAGTTCGCTATTCCCGTATCGCAGAGAGATTTCGGGTCGTCTTGTTGAAAGTGTAAAAAGTTGGTAAATTGATTTATTCGCATTCACACACATCGCGTTAGTCTCCGTCCAAAGCAGCAGGCTAGTCAGTGCCTTGTTTATTGCTTCTTCTAGTGATTTGATGTTGCTACCACAAGCCTAGAGAATTAGATCATCTGCATAGAGTAGGCATTGTACTCCAGGCACTGCTCGAACTGCCGTGAGTACGTCATTGATCATCAAATTAAAGAGTATACAACTGATTACGGCTCCTTGTGTCAATCCCTGTCTTTGGATACGATATTTGGACATTCCTCCTGTATATCTTACTCTAATAAGTCGTTGCGACAGAAAGGATTTGATCCACTTATATAAATTGTCCCTAATTCCACTTTGGGCTAGCTTGTGTATGAGCATTTCTCTCCAAACGGTGTCGTAGGCATTTTTTAGGTCTATTAGTACAGACAGGGTGGACATTTTCCTTTGAAAGCCGTCTTTGACACACTGTGAGAAGTATACTACTTGATTCATTGTACTTCGTCTCGATCTGAATCCTGCTTGGTCATCGTCGATGGTGTTGTGTAAATCGAAGAATTGGCTCAGTCGGCGGGCAACCATTCTTTCCACTACTTTACTGCATGCACTCGTTAGAGCAACTGGTCTGTAGCTTCCTGCTTCGCTGATAGGTTTGCCCTTCTTATGGATTGGCACTATTTCACCTTTTCGCCATTGATGAGGTACATGGCTAGCCCAGGATAGGTTCAATATCTCTAAGAAGAGCAATTTTCTCTTTTGGCCCAAGTTAATAAGGAATTCCGAGAAAATGCGATCCACACCTGGAGCTTTCCCTGTTTTTGTTGCCTGGAGTGCTTGTTCCAACTCGGCCAACGTGAAATCCCCTGAGCATGTTCTGCTGTCTTCTCTAGTTGGGTATGAGCTTTTGGGCTGCTTTAACAGCTTTTTGTATGCACTTTTAGGCTGGTTTACACGACTGATGTTCGCATAGTGCTTACACAGTAGGTTAGCGATATCACGTGGATCAGTATAGCATCTTGTTCCTTTCATGAAGGGTTCTTGCTGTGCAGGCGGTGAGTCACTATTAAGTCGCGATATAAATTTGTGTGCTTTTGCCCCATCCCTCCGAAAGTCAAGGGTGCCTAGAAATTTTCGGAAGGATTCTCTTTTAGACTGTTTTATTTCTTTTTGAATTTGTGCTTGTGCCCTGCGTAAGGCCGAACAGGCGAGGATATCATTTGTTCTTTCTGCTTCCCTTCTTGCTGCATTCCTTATATTTTTCAGTTCATTTAGTTTGTTACTCCAGAAGGGCCGGTAGGCTTTGACCTGACCTCTTGGTATGCAGGACGTGCTGCATTCTAGGATTGTTTTATTAAAGCTCTCGACAGCTTCTCCAGCGAACTCCAGTCAATGCTTTCTGCTACGATGTCGTACGTAAGTGCGCGATACGCCGTCCAGTTTGCTTTCACAAAATTCCATCGGGGAGGTCTAGATGGAGGTTTGAGCGTTTTGAATAGGCTTGTATGTATCAGTACTGCTCGGTGTCCGCACACTGCTGCGTCATCCAGAAGCCTAACTTTAGTTTTTTGAGACAGTTGCGGATCCAGGATCACCAGATCCGATCTAGTAGTACTGCCAGAGTACGACAGGAATGTTGTGGGTGTTTCAACCACTTCCAATAAATTGACATCAACCATATCGTCTACCCTTTCACCGGCTCGTGTCGTCGCGGAGTAACCCCATCTTGTGGACGGGCTGTTGAAGTCTCCAACTATAATGCTGTTTGGTTGAAGCGTGGCTTCCACGTATAAAGTTGGCAGTACATTTCCCAGTGAGTTGTAAAGGCTGACAATGCTGAAACATTTTTTACACTTCCAGACTTCGACAAGAACAATTTCGGCCTTGTCCCCCTCCCGCATCTCATGGAGTGTCTTAAACTTGGCACGCAGGTCACTTTTTATTCCGGCAGTAATTCCTGATGCTATTTGTCGAGATCGATTCAGCGTGTAAGTGATGTAGTTAGCTATGTTGTAGTATTGGATATTGGCCGTTGCCGCTCCGGCTTCGGCTATAAAATATATATATCTATTTTTAATACGTTTACCAAACCCTTGAAAATCTTTTACATGTTCAGGTTAGTTCTTTGCAATATCATATAGTTTCGAAAACTAACTGACATAAATTTTCAAGTCCAAGTCAATTATATGTAAAATAGTCTATTATGAAAAGTGATCTAACAGTGAAATATTCTAGCACGTAAAATATTTAATTAAGTTAAACAGTATATTATGTAAAATAGACAGGCTCACAACAAAACCCCAATAATATATTTCCAAAAACAGTATGGTATTTATTAAATTCCTTCTATTATTCTACACTCTCCTTATATAGTTTGGTCAAATTTTCAAACGTTATAAGAATAATTTTTTTCATCCACTCAAGTTCAGATGGATCACACTTGATGGTACTACAGTTTTATTTCAAATAATAATTCATTAGTTAAATTTAAATAAATAATTAGTTTTATATTTGAGAAAAAGTTAGGCGATATAGTTATTTCTTAAGCTTTGGCTTAAAAAAAATGACAACATATGATTTAATAAAACAGCTGATTTTATATTATCAATTATGTACTACAACATCTGTTTATAACTAATAAGTTATTTAATTTATCTATTTTTATTTGTAATTATTTATTATAAAGGAATTAAATAAAGTTTTTTTTTAACCTACGTAGGAATTTACTTTAAGAAATATATGTATATATTACTTGTTTTGTTGATAATGCAAAGAAAAATTGTTACTGGTTTAAGTCTTACTAATTTACACAATATAGCCTAATTGAAAATCACAATATAAATATATTTCCGTTATAACTTTCTTTCGGAGGCAGATTTAAATATATCGTGAAGGTTTTTCAAGAGGACCAAAAGATTTGAAAGAGTATTATTGTATGAAATACTGTGGACATAACTTCAAATCGCTTGTATGCAGTCTGCTAGGTTAGCACGCTACGGTCTTACGGCGTCGTGTCACGTTATACTGTAGAGTAAAGGTAATACAATAGCGTAACACCTTCGGAATATTTTACAAACAACGTTTCCAAGACCTTACATTCCAAGGTTAAAGGACTTTTTCATTTGGGGACAAACCAATGAGGTTATTACCACCTTACACAAAAGATACAACCTAAATTAAAAAAATAATTAAATAGTTAATTTTAAACTAAATTGAATTAAACTAAAGTAAAACTAAACACTAATTTTAATGAATAGTTAAAACTAATTCTAATTTCAATTAACTAAAACTAAACGGAATAACATTAAAGGAATAAATTAAACTAATTCTAAATTAAAATAAGTACGACTGAACAAACGAGATTTCAATTATTATTCATTAGATTCAGATAACGTAAGAAGCCGATTACACGGTCGATGAACCACCTTAAAACCACCTTTAAACATTCTCGAAGATCGTAACGTAAGTACAAATAGATCAATCATCACACTCAAACCGAATGTGCTTGACCCCTTAACAAATAAAAACCTGAAAATATGGACCATACAAATCAAGTGCATTGGGCACAGTGGAAATATAATTTACAATACAACAAAATACAAAAAAATATTTTGAAATCAATACAATATATTATTAAAATAATGACTAACATACAAGACTACACAAATAACTTGTATGTACATTGCCACAGCCAAATTATTACCATCTCTAATACAATAAAATTGTAAAACAATTAATTAACTAATAATGACAATATAAGATAGACAATTTTTTCAAATTGTATTCCAACATTACCTTGCGCGTAGTAAATACAATAAGTCAGATAAAACAGAATGCTACTGATCATATTCTCCAGAACACAACATGAATTAGATATCAATAGTGTTACATAAAATGAGTTACTGTACGGTCAAGTGGGTAGAAAATGCACTTGACTACGAAACTAAAATTTCTGCGTTCGATTCAGAGTTGCTCCAAAGAATATCTTTGTGCTTTTTAATCCCTAGTGGACCCACCTTGTGGATATGTGTATCTAGGGTCAAGCATGGGTAACAGTAGGCACAGTGCTGGCAACACTACATCCTTAGAACTCCGTAAGGGCCAACTGTAAGGTAGCTTTTCTTTGACTACTGAGCAACGTATCTCATCGTATAAAAAGCAGTCGCTAATATTGAAACGTTAAACTAGCCCAAAATTTGAACCCCAACACTGTTTCTCCTGCATCATAGCTCGTCGTATACAAGAGAGTCAATATTGTTAAATTAGTTTAGAATATAATTATTCAAAATTATTAAATAATTAACAAAGTATGTTTACAGTTTTTTTATATTTTAATTTATTTGTACTTTTATTATTGCAATTACGTAATTTTATAATGCTTTTGAAGTGGCTTTTAGTGTAATTAGTTCACAAGACAGCTGTGTGACGAGGCCGTCGCTAATTGGTCGGTATACGTTGTGGACAGGGGCTTTTCTTTTCACTTCAGGCTGTATTTACTTTAGGTTACGTTTGTAATTTATCGCAGTTATATCCCCCATCGCAGAAGGATTAGACATCTAAATTCGTTCGAAGGTTTTTGGCCGTAGTATAAATTTTTAATTAGGTAATTTTTGAATAAAATCTTGTGTTGAGGTTTATATAGATCATTATTGTTGCACAAAACTGTGATGGAGTATCCTTTATTGTGTTTGGTTCTAAGTCAAACACGTGCTACTAATTTTAACTTGTAAACTTTTAAAATATACATACCTACTTACAGGGTAACACCTTTGTTAATGTTAAACATGTAATACAATATTACCAAAAAAAAAGTTAATTCTATTCATAGTTAAGTGAACAAAGAAAAATTTTATTTCAGCTACTTTTTATGCACTTCAGACTGAAACAAACAACAAGGCTCTATGTAGGCAATATATCTCATAACTATAAACCACGTGAAAGGAGACATTTCCCATAGAAGTGGTTTACACTTTTATTAAATAAATATTACATTACAATACCTATTATAGGAAAAATACATTAAAAGGCTTTTAGAAACAGTCTACGAGACAATTAAGTAAATATATTTATCTCAATAAAAAAGACATACTGTACACTTAGATAAAATCCATTTCCTTTGATATGTTATATAACTGAGATTATAATTATTGTTTGTATATATGTGAGTTTGGTGGAATAATTTCTGCCAGTTATTACTATCATAAAATTTGGTATTTATACAAAATAGTGATGAATGTGATCAAACATTTCAAATGGACCGCAGATTCAAATAACCAACTCGACGCTATGTACGCAATATAGTGGCAGAAATAAACATGGAACCCGAAACAGCCTGAAAGTAGTGACTTCACCAAATCACATTTGTTTGTACCCAGTATTGTGTGATATTACACTTTTAATTCAATACATAATAATAGTATTAATAATAATAATCATTATAATAATAATGATAAAAATATCATTGAAGTTGATCGTATGCATTCTTTAAAAGCTTTCTTAAATAAAAGGAATAAAATATTTATCTCGATAAAAGAGTAATAACACACAATATAAAGTAATGCTTTACGGATTTTCATTGGTGTTTATATTTAAATGAAAATAATAAACATATTGGTTACAAGTTTGAAATATTATAAAATCTGATAAATATTACCGAACAAGTTTATATGCACTCCAGACTCAAACAGAAAGCATGGCGTTGTGTAGGCGATTTGAGGTTACAGTAGATTTGTGACGGACAGGGAATGACTAAAGAAAAGAACGTGCAGATATTCCAGTACTACACACTTACAAAACTTTATTCGCATAAATCTAACTAACTCCTCTCACTGCTATATGCTTATACACATCAGTAATTCAAAATAGCTGTTATTCAGAGTATGCAATAATCGCCAATTAATTTTAAAATTGTTATTAATGGACCTCATATTAGATGTCGTAATTGTAATGTACGATGTTTTTAGATTGACGTCATGAAATAATTACATATGGTTTTTTTGGCTACGTCATTTAACTGGTCGTATCCTTAGTGGACAAAATTTACAAGATGTTAAATTAAATTATCGAGTTTATTAGGCGAAACGTATTTTAATGAACTTTTGAAATGCCTTTGCTAGTATGTTCATCTCCACCTGTTTTAGAGTCATCAAGATATTTCTAGATATTTGTCATTGTATTTTCGTTTACTAGACGTTCTTTTCTAGTTTATTATATATTAATTAAAATTAAACATACGAGGCAAGAGAAATAAAATCATTAATTAAATTTAAATCAAATTTAAAGGCCACATACATACATATATACAAACATTCAGATATGTATATATATATATATATATATATATATATTAGGGATGGGCCGATTCCGATTCTCGATTCCAGGAATCGTCGATTCTAGGTGGTATCGAGGAATCGTCGATACTCGATTCTTCATCATAAAAGTGTCGATTCCGATTCCACACGATTCCGAATATTTATAAAAATACGTGTCGGACCAACTGGCCCAACATAGTTTTTTCCTACCGTAAATGAAACGTAAATAAACTCCGTCGGACCAATTTACCCGACATTGTTTTTGATTTAATTAAATTTTATTATCTGTGCCACACTGTTTTGATATTTTTTGTGTTTTGTGTTAGCAAGAAACAACAAAACCATAAATTCATGTCCCGGCTACCCAAATAATAAACAGACTGGTGATAAAAGTGTTTTTGCGCCTATCACTAAGACACGTAAACGTGTCACATGTGATTGATTTGTGAGTTTATAAATATTTTGAATATAGAACTAAAGTGTAATATATTCTCTCTCTGATAAGTAATGCTACAGGTCCAGTAAATACTATCCAAGATTCATATTAAGTAAAAGTTTTAACACCAAATAATTTACTTGTTAAGGAATTTACGTTATAATTTACTTCCTAGTAAGGATGAGTTTATCTAAGTATATCAATGTTTGTACTTAACTTTCACAAAGTCCGTTTTTAAGGATTATTTTACAACTAAATATTTAGTCAATATTTCCGACTTACTTTTAAGGTTTTGTGAAATTTTGAAAACAGTAGTGAAAATCATTACAATACGTTATAACAAATATGTGTGTCGGCCCGTAACTACGGACAAAAAGCTCTTAGAATAACATCATGTTCTTAATCCCGTCGGTGTTTATCTATCAAACAAAAACCATCGTAAATACATCTGTAAGTAGTGTGAAGCTTGTTGTTAAATACTGTGCCTTAATTTTTCCAAAAGTAGCAACACCAGCTGAGTAGTACTAATAAACATAAAGCGTTAAGAGGCCCGACGGTATTCGGTTCAGGGTACTGGCCGTCGCGTCAATTCGATGACGGTTAACAGAAACTGACGGTGGAAAACCACATAATATATCAAATATGAAAAAGCACTTAAGCATCATTCATTTTGCCCAAATTTATGAACAAAAAAGATCTATACTTGAAGAAACTTTATCCTCAGACACAGGACCTACAAGTGATAGTAGGTTAAAAATCAACTGGGATTGAGTAATAAATACAAAATAGGCCTGAATCAGTTGTACTTGTTCCAGACACCTGCAGAAAAAAAGGTCCCACAAGATGTGGAGAAGGTATGCCCCACTAATCCAGAATGTTGGGGAAGAAGGTACCCCAGGGGAATTGACAGTAGAAGAAGAAGTAAACAATTATCTGGGGGAACCATTAGCCAGTCCAGATTGTAATGTTGGGAAGTATTTGGCAGTACAAAGTGCCAAATACCCTCATTTAAATGCAATGGCAATAAAATACCTGTCTGCCTACTCGCGACAGTGTTTTCTGAAAAACCTTTCTCAACTTCAGGAGCTATATGTGACTAGCGATGAAACTAGCTTGACCCACAACGTGTTCAAATGCTTGTGTTTTTGAACAGAAATGTACATTACCTGCCAGACTTTTAAATATTAAAAACTATCCTATTTGTATTAATTTTTTACTTTTTATGTTGTTCGTTTGTTTTTAATTTTTGTTTTGTTTGGGAGACAATGTAAATAAGCTTAGGAATATTTTCAAACATCATAAAATAAGTAAAGTTCACATTTTTAACTTTAAAATAAGTCATTACTTTATTCTGATATGTTTTTATGTTTAAAAAAATTCCTATTGATAAATCAAGGTTGAAGGTTTTGTGTAGCCTATTACATTAAAACAGAACTTTTAAAAGGTTTTGCCATATGACCAAGATGTTAACTAAATTAATTATTAGAGAACTAGAATATAAGCTAATATAACTTGAAAGAATCGAGAATCGACTAAAGAATCGAGAATCGAACGGAAAATTTTAGAATCGGAATCGGAA
This sequence comes from Prosapia bicincta, assembly GCA_036971475.1. Lineage (NCBI taxonomy): Eukaryota > Metazoa > Arthropoda > Insecta > Hemiptera > Cercopidae > Prosapia > Prosapia bicincta. Next base: position 107,853,655 of record JBAIZL010000003.1, on the reverse strand, counting down.
TCGGAATCGAAAATTTTAGGAATCGGCCCATCCCTAATATATATATATATATATATATATATATATATATATTAATGTAGAGAGAAAGAGAGACAGAGACATATATAGATAGAGAGAGAGAGAGAGAGAGAGAGAGAGAGAGAGGTAGATAGATTAACATAGGCTTTAGGGGGTGTTAGACAGTAAGTTTAGGGGGTGTTGTAGAATTTAAAGAACACTGTTTCAGGAAATATTAAAGAAATGATATAAATTCGCAGCGAATGCAGTGTGTTGGCTGCACGCTCGACCGTATAACCTCAAGACACGCCATACTATAATAGTCTATCAGCCACTACATTGAGAACACCTCTTAAGCACTTCTATTTGTTTTACATGCAGATAGATTGCGGATGCCCACACCCCCAACCTTTTGAAACCTATTCACTTTCCTCAACAAGCAAGAGACGTCAATACATTTTTAAAATATCTCCACATTACCCTACACTAACAACTAATACTGATTGTAAAACCACAAAGTTAAATATAAAAAAATGTACGTCGGATCTTGTCGAGTTTTCTTATTAAACTGTTTTAAATTCAAACGCAACATAATCATTTCTACAAACAAACATATTGAGATTAGTTATTCTAATCAAAGAGATATATTTCTGGTGAATATTTAACTGGTTATGTTTAAAGGATTCTGTTGTTAAACTTAATATAATAGTATTTTTTAAACTTTTTTTTAATTCAACTCTTTTTCGGTTTGCTATTAGTTTGTTATTATTTTAAATTATTATGTTGATAATAACTTCGAAAACCGCTTCCAAAAATAAATAAGAATCGAGTTCATTTATCACGTACACGTTTCCATTCACACGTGGTATACTACGTTCTAATTTTGGTTTCACTGCGCAGTGGGTTAGTTTTGGTTTGAAATGTGTTTGGTTTGATGTATTTTTTTAAGGTTTATTTATATCTTTTTTTTATCTCTTGTTTAGCCAATATATAATTAGCTACATTCAATTTTATAATTTCCGTTCCTAAGTAGGCGACATATTTTTTCCCGATTGGTTTATTTTATCGATCATATTTCTTTTATGTTAATTTTGTTGTTCTTCAAGATTTTTTAAATTATTTTTATATTTTTCTGTGTGTGTGAATGTAGTTCTCCATTTTGTTGTTATTTTAGGATAGCTCATGTTTTGGTTAATATTCTGTAATTTGGTTAATGATGTAATTTATCTATTGGTTTTTTTTATACGTTTGTTAGGGCTATTTGGTACATTATTTGTTATTTATTTGGTACTTTTTTGTGTTAATTGTTTTTAAGCTTTCTATTTAAAATTGAGTTTTAAATAGCCTTTTGATGTATTTACTAAAGATATATATATATATATATATATATATATATATATATATATATATGTGTGTGTGTGTGTGTGTGTGTGTGTGTGTGTATGTGTGTGTGTGTGTGTGTGTGTATGTATAGAGAGAGAGAGAGAGAGAGAGAGAGAGAGAGAGAGAGAGACCTATAATATAATAAATAAAGTTAATATTGGAAGAACGTTTTAAATTTCCTTTGCCAATATTATTCTGATATACTTGGCTTAGCAGGTCTGTAAGTATGTCGAGCCATGTTGTACAACTTGCATGAACATTAATGTACGAGGTGGCTTGAAACATGGGCGAATGCTTTCAAGTTCTCTTAAAATATTTAAAAAATGTAACTCTATTTGCCATCTTGTACTACTAAATTACAAAGCAAATGTCACAATATATTTTATTTATTGCTTTTTTTGTATGAGTGTTTACTATATTATATGAATGAGAAACAATGTAACAGAAATTCATCAAGATAGCATTACCAAGAGTTCAACTACGAGAACCGGATCGGATTCGTGTCTCCGCATCAGTTTTATCCACTTATAGAAATATTCCTAATATCTAACAGCCAATTTGAATTGCAAAGTGGATTTGAAGATTTTTACCAAATTAGGAGTGTCTCAACTTAGTAGAACTGTGGCAGTTGTACTGACAATATACTATGGTTGAGCAGCAAATCTTTGGTCTAATTTATGTTTACAAACCATTTTGCCACAAAATATTTCAATCTAAATCTTCCTGTTGAGACTTGATTATTTTCTTATACCCCAATCAGTTCTCGACAATAACTGACAGGTTTAGGCCTTACCAGTTTAAATTCTCTAGTCTGAGAAACTTGACACTGGACAAGGCCAACCGAGAGTAAATAAAAATTGTGACTTCACTACTCGACGAGGTTTTGGGAGCAGGGAAATGCTTACCGTAGGAAGAATCCTTCTAAAATGAAAAATCTTTATGTTATGTGACTTCGAGGAAGACGTCATCATCTTACTGTTTAATCCTTTCACTTTCACGACCACTGCGACTACACTCCAATACACTTCAAATCTCACTATAAACGCAAACCTTTCCAGCATCTCTAAAGGTAAACACATTTTTCATAACAGGAAAAATTCACACACAATTCATAACAAGTTAGTGATGCACGAATAGTTATCATGTTGGAGTTCACTTAATTACATGTTTTTGCCCAGTAGATTTATTATATAAAGTAATACAGCGTTTCATAATTCTAAATCGAGTAGTTATATCTAGGAATATATCAATAACAGTATCACGTGACACAAATAATCCTGTCAAGGTAGGTCTAGGTAATTAATATACTAAAGGCTTTATACATCTCCTTCGTAAGGATACTCGAAAAGTTCTAATACGTAAGCCAGGTATACCTTATCTGTTTAAACTTTTATAACTAACTTCAAAACAAAAATTTTAAATGTCAGCATCCCTTGGAGGGGCTTAGACGTTTATCTAAATACAGTTTCATAACTGCAATAATATTTTAAATTTCGACTACGTTCTACATTAGGCGTGATTTGTTTCGAATTCTTAAGGGGGTGCGATCTATCTGTTACGAATGCTGAGATGTCCTATATATATCAAGACTATTAGCCCAATCACAACAGAGGCACTTTCCGATCATTCCATTGCCACTGGAACTGGAATCTTTCATATTTTGTCACTGGTATCACCAGCGACAAACGAATATCAGTAACCGAAAATAACGTCCATCCTCACAGGGTGGGATCATAGCATTGGGTGTGAGGGTAGTGTACATGGAGTTTACCTACTCTTTATTGGGGGGATAACGAAGCGTCTACCCATTACAACCCTAGTACGAAGAAGTATAAGAGACAAGTATAACTCGAGGAGGGTTACTATATTCATCCCCTAGTAAACAGAATAGGGGAAGGTTTTAACTTGGTGAGGGAAGTACCTAAAGCAGACCAGGTCCTACCTTGAGGGAAAGGAGGTGTCTACCAAATACCCGGAATAAAAGTTGTAAACATGCTTGTTTCACTATCTCACTTAATCCTTCGCTGTCGCTGGTTAAGATTACAAACTACTTGACACGAGTTATCCTTAAAAAATAACAACATAATCACGCATTTACCTAAATGTACCACATAAATTTTACAATTCAGAATCCATTTCCTGTCTATAAACAAGCATTTTATTTTTGTTTCTGAAATTTAAAACACTGTTTTGGTAAAAGATTAGTGTTCTCTAAGAGCAATTGTTTTAGAAATGTGTTAAAAATAGTGTATAATTGCATGTTTTCTACCTTTTGATCTTCTTAAGGTAACTTTAAAGGATTAAATTTACTTTTATATTAGAGTTTGACTTGAACACTAAACAAGTAGTAATGTTTGAAACAGGAAATCAATTTGACATGACGCCCCAAATATGTGAGCACCCGCGTCTCCTTAATAACCCCAAGGTGCTCTATCTGCAACTATATTTGTTTTCATAAATCTTTAATAAAATTAGTGTCTATTTTATTTCTTTCTTTTAGAGAAATTTACTTCTTTCTAAAACCTTAATAAAGCAACCCATATCTAGGTAACACGACTTTTTTTTACTTGATAAATATTAAAAGATTTGATTGTTTTATCTTTTACTTAATACATAGAAGATAATGTAAATTTGAATGTGGCTCATCAAAAAAAAAAAAAAAACATTGAAATAAAAATTATGTTTGGGGACCAAAAATAACTGCCTAGGGTGTTTTTAGAGAAGTAAGATATAAAACACGCCACTATTTCAATGTATAAAAAACCATTTAAAAAGTGTATTAAATCAGGCGAAAGCCATAATGCGGAAGCCATTTCATATGAGAGGCTTTATTCCTAGGTTAGCTTGATATTTATTGGCACAGTCTAGAGTAATTGAATAAAGATGGTTAAAATATAACTCAATTCTCATCAATTCTTAAACTATCAACGGTTTGGTCCCAATAATGCAGTTGAACCTTTATCCACTTTCGTTTGGCCTTACCTAAAGGCTGAACTTTCTCACAATGGGGACTTTGACTCCCATCTGAATCAATATCATATATATATATATATATATATATATATATATATATATATATATATTAATATATATATATCGTATATATATATATATATATATATATATATATATATATATATATTATAAGTTACTGGTTTACTAAACATTCCCAGCGACAACAACGGTGACTGTGGCCTAAGCCTAAGAGGTTAGCTGTAAAGTAAAGTTCAGCATTGCTATGACAAAAGAAATTAAAGAATTGATGATCCGAAAATTTAAAAGTATAAATACATTTCTAAATAGAAAATAAACAGTTTAATCATACAACTAGTTGAAGCTTTTATTTCTCAATGAAGAAACACGATTTAACTCACAATATGCGTCACACAACGGTAAAGGTTTTGCGTCCTCAGACGTTGGTGCGTGTGACCTTATAAGCTTTACGATACTTTGGGGAATGTGTTTCTGTGTTTACTGTGGCGGAAACTTTGCGCTGCGGAAAGCCGTCACGGTGGAGAACAGAAGGGAACAGCTGCGGTATTATTACGGAACGAATCTGTCCAGGAAGCGCAGAAATATGGGTTTGAAAACTTTAAAAATAAGAAAATTGTTCAACCTTGTTTGTTCCGGTAGTTTGCTAATAGAGAAACGTAAGTGGATTAGCAAACAGGTGTAGAATCTTTCCATAGGATTTAGAAACTGTCACAGGATTTAAAACCATAATGATACGTTTTTGTATTTAGGCCTATTACCAACGCAAATGCAGCTATATTCCTTCAATTATTGACCACAAGTTTGAATTTATTTCAATAGTTGTTACCACATATTAAAATAATATGATACACGAAAAGTAAGGTAAACAAGCTTAAAGTTTTTGATGATTTTCAAGTGTCAAAACAACAATAAATATGAATAAAAAATAAATAAGACATTGCATTCAACTTAGTCTTTGTTTTGGACAATATACCAACAAATTTAAATTATTTTTCTACATATTTTTAAGCCACTTCTATACAATTTTCCCTCTCAAAAAATGAGCGATAGATCCAATTTTTTTTATCATATATAAAAAATATTGTATATCCGTGTGCACGTCAATAAATAATATTCAATCAAGTACGTTTATTGTCACACTTTTTTCGACCGACTACAATACGTTCTGCTATTATTTTGTTATAAAATACTTAATTAATTTAAGCTAATAATAACACATTATTCTTTGACTTTCAGGCGGTATGACGTTAGCCAAGTCAGCTGATACGTGATAAAAAGAACTGAAATACTTATGGAGATATTATTAAAGCAATAAACAATAGGTTAAAACCGGATGAACTTTAATTTATTAATACAATATAGAAGTCGAAATATGGCTAGTAATAAGAAATCCCCGTTTCCGGAGATTTAAAAGACATTTTCTTACAATATCCAGACCAGTATATAGCAGATTAAAAACGTGAATGTGTAAAATATATAACGTATGTAGATATCTTTATTGTGGTTCTTAGGAATACATTAGATAAAGAAAATGTATTCATACAAGTTTTAAAGTGAATGTAGTTAGGAAAGGAGAGGCCTCACATTATAATTGTGATTAAACCGGATCAATATAAATTAATAATACTTTATGAAAGCCAAAATAAGAGCGGACAATAGGAAATACCTGTGGGGAAAATTCTAAAATAAATTGTATTACCCAATATAAAAGAAAAATTAGGCACGATAATTTTTTTTTAACTAGTAAGTAGAATGTATGGAATATGTAGATGATTCTATTATGATTTTTATAAGTAACGAATAAAGAAGAATTACTTGAGTTGTAATAAAATAAGTGAAATAATTATTAAGCAAATAAAATGAAATTTGCAATAAGATAAGTGACTTTATATTAAAAACTATTTAGAACTTAAAATCTCTATACGGATATTAAATCAGGGATTTCATAAGACAGACTTATACTGATATTATTGCCCTATCACACAATCCAATGGAACACGCAGTGGCTATTTTAGAGCAGTAATTATTATATTAAATGCAATTATAATAAAAAAGCTTACAAAAAACCAACTAACGATTAAATACTAAAAACTGTTAGCAGCAACGGTAATACCAAAGATATAACAAATAGACTATTTAGAAAAACCGTTAAAGATTTAAATAACATGTCTTGAAAATATGATAAAGATGTACTGTACGGAAAACATATAATACTATAAAACCACATGCCTAGAGAGAAGAGCGAATAAATGTATTTGGTGACATTGAGCTAATAATTAATTTGGTAAAGGATTAAAAACACCCTTAAAAATCTCGAAATTTTTAAAACTATACAAAAAAATCGGAAAACCCTTAAATTAACCCGCTCTTGCATACTTTTTTATGAGTTTAAAAAAAATACTAAACTAAAATTTTATTTTTTACAAATATTAGTAGTAATTAAAGAAAAATATAGATACCAAATAACCTAGATTAAGCAAAGCAATACTATTGGCCAACCCGACTTAGTTAGGGAGGGAAAACCAGTTTATACCAACAATAGAGCATAGATCTTTCAGAAGTGGCAAGGCTATAGCAAGACTCTCGGACAAATTATGCGAAGTGGCTTACTTGACATATAGAATCGTGAGACCGCTGTATCAGTATTGGTAGAACCTCGCCCATGTTTGTGGCGTGAGAGAGGTTTAGATAGCTTTCCTACGTACCACCTTCACTAGTCATAGAATTCTCCTCCTGGCAAATCAAGTTTCTTGCTATACCTCGGGTTAATATATGTTGTAAAATATTTCACGTAGTTAGGAACACCTCGAAACGCCCTAAAATTTTCATGAAGCTAGGAAGCCTGACAAAAATACAAGATATACCTACTTGCCTAAGCTGAATCAACGACTGAAATATTATTCATATATTCACTTTGTAGTCACTGCTTTCAATGACTATTTCATAATATACAGACAATTGTCTTCAAAATAAAAACAAATTTAAAGCAAGAAAAATCTCTATTTATGTCCGTTAGGCTGAATATTAAAGAAAATGATTGTGTAGCGAAAACATTGCAGGGCTTTTAGAAAACAGAATTCATTATTGGATTACAATCAAGCCCTACTAACGGGTAAGCTGGCGTATCTAGAAGATTAAACTTTAAAATATTCAAGTTCATGAACTTTTGATAGTACCTGGATGATCGATGTTAGTTTATATCTGTTTAAGCCTACGATAGAGACAGACCAGCGCCTAAAATATTCAGGATTACCTTACAAATATTAATTTGTTTGTGAGTTTCGGAACAAAACTAATCACTCTAGCTATAGTATTTACTTACATGTTTAGATGTTAGGAAAACCGACTGTTGATGTATGATTCAATTGTCATTTATTCAATTCCTTCTATTAGTTTCCATTCTCGTAATATATATATATATATATATATATATATATATATATATATATATATATATACTGTATATATATATGTATCTAAATTTTTATTCGGTAATAAAATACTTTTTATTCATCCACTCAGTTTAAATATATTTGATTAACCCAATAGCGATTGATGCTTGATAATAATACATATTTTTCATTTATTTATTTCAATTTAAAAAATTTATTTTAGTTGCATATGGTAGGAAAACGTTTTACAAAAGGGGCAAGGCTAGCCATATAGGTATCTTGATTAAAATAGATGATAACATATGATATTATGCTATACGTTATGTGGTAGAACCGCTGTAGAAGCTGCGGTAGAAGGCTTAGGCTATGTTATTGTATTTATTAGAATTTTAATTATTTAAAGTGACTAAAATAATATTTTTGTCTGCTGACCCAAGTAGGAATTGATTTTTAAAAAATTTTGTATTCTAATACTTGTTCATAATTTCCTTTCAAATTTTAGTAAATTGGATATTTATTGGTATTTTTTGTTTTTTAGTTTGTTTTTCGGTTCTAGAAATCCCTAAGAAGCATTTGCTTTTTTTGATTATTTGTCTCAATAATACTATTAAAATGTTTTAAAACATATGAGCTTCTTTACCTGAATTTAAAATACACTTTCAAATTTATGATTAATTCACCTCTGTTCGAGTAATTAAAAAGAGTTGAATAAATGGCGCATAAGTTTTGTGTTTAAGCTACTGGCGCACTCCCATCTGAAGGTTACTCAGTAGTAAGGATAGCGCCGATGGATAGAGATCTATACATCAGAGACTCCAGCATTCTGAATCTATAGATCCACGAACTTGTGAAAACACGGTGCTAGCTATTGTCATAGATTTGCATGTCGTTCGGCAGTAACAGACACTTATCATAAGCCAGAACAGCTGAGCGACTTCCCACCACAGCCAACGTGATAAACAATACTTCGCCAAATGCAAGTCCAAACGTTTAAACAAACATTCCCCTAGACTACTCAACTGTGTGTAATAGTTGTTTTTATAAACTACCATAAAAAAAATATTACAAGAAAAAAATACAATTTAAAAATATAATAAATAATTATTCGGGCAATATCACAAGTTCCTTAAAATATATTCTAACAAAAACCCACTGCTAACCGAGTTTTTACAATTCTAATCTCGTTCTTATTACACTTCTAGTTATGGTTTAGAAAGAATACTCGCTTTTCTTGAAAATAACATTCTCGATGAAACGCGTACTGAATATAACTTTTTTACTGTGATTGGGGGTTAGTTATTATGGTAATATTTATAATGAGAACAAAAGAATATGCTGTATCTGGTAATTAGTAACATTACATTTCAGGAGTTGTAGTGTGTTAATCCACTTTGATTCTAATCCTAACAATCGGTGATGCAAGAGCGTAAGGTTTATCGTTTGTGTTACTGCTATCTAATTATTTATTAGTTAATGTTGCGAACTTTTAACAACACAAACATTCTAGAAAGAATTAGTATATATGTATACTTTTTAAATGCTTTAATATTGGAAAATATTTTAGTTAAGATAATTTATAAACCTTTTGTAAGCTTCCTCACAGTGCTTCGAAGGGAACAATGTCAGTAAACATGAGAGTGTTTGCTTTCATGTGAAGCCGCATCTGTTAGTCTAAAGCCGAAGGAGCACTAATCCATACACGTGTGGGAAGGGTCTAACCGCTGCAGGAAGGAAGAGCGGTATTTTGTCTTCTTCTATCTGCTAATTAATGTTTGTGTCGCTTCGTTAAGGCTATCTTTCTTTGCATGTCTTTGCCTCTACAGACGAGGCGGCTTTGCAACTTTACTGCCTTTATTCTAACGCATCAACTAATTTAATTAACAGGAAAACTACTGGATTTTATAAGTAAGAAATATATTAGTTACCCACTTTCACGTGAAATATTCAACTCGCTTAAAATAAAAAACTTCTTTCTTGTCATTGGTTTTAAATTGTGTGGTTCTTTATGTTAATATTTGTTTTAACCATTGGATTTTATTTTCAAATGGGTAATAATAATTTCATTAAATACGTATTTCTAATGTTCTCTTTTGGCGACTCAAGTTATCGATTCACGGTACGCACCTACTATCGACTTATCGTGTTTAGCTAGTTTATTCATTGTATTTTCCATTTCCTAGAGTTCATGGCCCTAGTTAAAAAAATGTGTAACATAATTTGAATTATTTTTCTCATATTTAAAACCTGTTTTGTGCTTTTTACAACTGGTTTTCAATTTAAATATTTCCGAAGCGTCACAAAAGAAATTATTGTAATGTTAGGCAAAGGCAGACAAAATGTACTCGAATATGTAGAACTATTCTTACAGAAGTGACGGTAAGTGTATTAAGTTTATGTTATGTTTAATTTTGAAATGTTCGTTTTTGTGGTTTGTAGTTTGTCTCAATTTGTCGACGTGCGTAGGCCGTGTTCTCTTCACCGAACCCACTCGGGACCTGTTGGCGAAATACCTTAATTCAAGCACTTTGCATTGTTTCACGGGAAATATTTTCGCAACCTTTTCTCTCCATATGGTAAATAGCACAGACGTAAAGGTAAATAATTCATAGCTCGGTGCAACATGTATACGTGGAATCCGATATTCATTGTAAATATAGGCGTAACTTTGTGGGTTTGGAAATTTATTCTTCGCGTCCGTTGCTACATACCTGATCAATAAAAGATGGCCGCAATACATGAACAATTTTCGAGCTTGCCGGCCATTGTTTGTGTAACTGAGTTGGAACACGTTGCAGTGTGTTTCTACGTGGAAATATGACAATCGTTCAGTAAACTGACTGTAGGTAAAATCATTAATAAAATCAATTTAAATTCTCAAGTTATTTCACTAAACACAAAGACCTTATATATATTTAAACAAATATAAAAATATTAGTGAGAAACATGGACATTCTCGTACATTAAGTTTACTTACAACAACTTGAAGTATCTAGTCGACCCCTTAAAGAACTTGGTCAACTATCGACAAATAACAAAATTTAACGATGCGTTTAATTGCAAGGGAGATATATTTTAAATTGAGTTTAAAAAAAAATACCCAATTAAAATCTTTTTAATATTTGGTAAATAAAAGGACCCCCTCGAACTAAATCCGAGCTCACTCAATATCGAATAGTGCAAGGCACGATTAGACATAAAAGCGCCCTCTACACACTGCAGCGGCATCCACATTAAGAGAAGTTACAAATCCCAAGTTGAATGAAGTTATTAATATAAAACAGCCCTTTGCCCTGCCCCAGATGTGACGCGAGGGGATGAAAGTGACAAGTAACAAACGCCCTTTCCCGAGGGTTAATTTAAATTAGAAACGACTTCAGTTCATTCGTTTTTTAAAAAATTGCTTTTCTCAATTAATTGAACGCAACGCCTAACCTTTTCGGAATAGTTAAATGATTGAGCTTATTTACCGCTCTGGAATCTCTGCCCACTTACGTAAAACTATTACAACGAATACATAAACCGACAGAGTAAAGTGTTTTAATATACCTTATTTATATCCGCTTGTCTGTCTTTTGTCTTTGAGGTAACTCTTGAATGTATGACATGATGTAACCATAACTACGAATTTATTACAGTTATTATTTGATAAGTGCTTGTCACCGGATAGTAAGAAGCCACATCTCTTATCCCCGTAAAGAGACTCTGTCCTTGTGACGTCATTATTTGTCCTAAGTCGAAAGACCACAGAATACTATTCTTTTTCTTTAGTCTTGCCTAAGAGTTCATTTAGTCTCTCTTGTTCTTATTCTTACTAGGGGTATAATGAGTAAACCCATATTTACTACCCTGATGAAGAGTGGGTCTGATTCAGGTATGCAAACTTGTCCATGGGACATCTTGATTTTTCCTTATTCTCGGAGCCAGAGATTATTATGTCCATTCCTTAGTTAATGTCCTATTTAATGTCTGTTAATAACTACTTAATTGTGTTTGAAAATTGTAGAAGCAAACTTTGTAAAAGCATGAATTGCTCTGTGGTCTGTCATTCAACACATTCTTTAGTCGTACCCTAAGTTCAACCAGTACTTATTGTTCTCTTCTTATAAGGGGTTGTAACGATTAATCTTTTATTTACGACCATGTGTGATAGAGATGTGCAACCCTGCCCACGTGACGCCATGATTTTACCTACATCATTCTACCCGAAGGATTTGATATACCTGCTTTATTCCTATCTAACTTAATTATTTTCCCACCTTCGCATTGGGATAACTGCGTATGACATACACGTCGAATAGCTTAAGTCAAAATATCCAGCAAGACATGACGTAACCCAAGGTTTAATATGTTAAGGTTAACACAAAATATTCTAAAACTATTCAAGGACAACACAGTACCAGCCATTTCATTAATTTTGCAAAAGTGTTTGATTTTACATCTATAACTTCCTTAAATTATAAACTGCCTTTATTTAGTTGCATGATTTATTTATTTCCAAAATAAATAGAGACTTAAACTAAAGCAATACAATGTTTAATGTGATGTGTATCAAACTAATTTATGTGAGTCAAAGCTATGTGTTTTATATAAAATTACACTTACAATTGTTGCCAGATTCGATTACACTAACCTAGTCAACTTTAGTTTCATATTCCGATCGTACTATTTGCAATGACCACATATGGCGTGAAAAAGTACCTTCAAAGTAGGGCACAGAGAATAAAATGTTGAAATCCCGTCGGATATAGAAATGTATCGCCACACAGAGTTAGTAAGGGTTGAATCGCTTCTGAAACCGAATGGAATGAAAAAATAAAAAAGAAGTCAATTTGAGGATACAAAATATGAAGGCCTCATTCTCTTACGATGCATGATAAACTGTATACTAATATTCAAAGAAGAACTGATGAAGAAACTATCAAGGTCAGAACAACAATCCCAGTCAGACATGCGAGGGGTAAAAGAAGGGTAACAAAGGCGAAAAGAAGACGGTAGTGGAGTAACAATGTGTTAGAAGTATAAAGACGATCAGCTGGAAGACCACAACGAAAACGTTTTCAAAAGTCATTGAAACACCGGCAGGATAGTGATTAAGATGAATAAGAGATTGAGACGTATCAAGGTGGCGTGGAAGGTGACTCACAAAGTACATCCGTCATCCATTTCTCAGAGGAGATTCTATCAACTCACAATAGACCCGTGTGTTAGATACATGATAGATAAAAAATATTTACTTTATTTTATACATTTATTTGTATAACGGAATTATTTTAGAGTAGAAGTAGAAAGCATTAACAAAGCCTACAGTACTGTAAAGAATCTACAGAGCTAGCTAAACAGCTGACTAGTTTCCGACCACGTGCTCTCGTATTTATACTTCCGGATAACAGATTAGTCTAATACGAACTGTGTTTAATGGGCTCTCTATATGCAAAAGGATAAGCCGACACTTGTTATGCAGTTAGCTGCCACCAGGTGTGCTATTAAACAACCCTCGAGCGGTTTGGAGTTTCCCATATTAACTGCATTTTTAATTGTCCCCGAAAGATTTTAATATATAAATTGGTTTAAATTTACTGTCTAATAATGGTGTTTATATTATTTTAATCAATTACAGTTTTAAAAATCGCCAACTATCGTTCAAACATAGTCTGCTAATGTAGGAGTTTGATAAATGTTATAGTTTGAAACCTAATTTAAACTTGATTTATTAGCAACAGTAATAATTGAATAATAAATAAAATCAAATTAAATTCAGTTATTTATTTTCTCTTACGGGTTTCAATTAAAAAATACAGCATCATCAGTGAATATAACTGTAAAATTTCAAAATAAAAAACCTCAACAAATAAGTTAAAATTAATAAGAGTTATACTATGAAATTTAAATTCATGTATATTACAACTTATAACAGCTGTAATTTATAAATTCTCCAGTAATTGTCATTGATGAAGATGATGATGATGTTTATGATTTTGTCATTGAAATATGTAAAAGAAAAAATCATGTAATAATATACACTCAAAATGTTGATTTTTAGTTATTATTTAAATGATTATTAAGTTAAAACATCAAGTAATATAACACTGAGAAAGCTACGACTAGTTCCTTTCCGGTATTTTTTACATTGTTTTTATCTTTACAGAATATTAACACAAAAATTATCAGTTAGAAACGTGCGGGTGGACAGGAATTGACGCATGAATTGATAAGTATGACCGTTTTAAACCGTCCTGACTCCAAGGACTATATTATTTAACTGCTTCCTGTTTTGTATTTTAAATTCTCTCCTAATGGGCATTGTAATTCATCATGGTTATGTTAAATAAATGCTCCTGTTAGGAAGTCCGTACAGTACTTGCGCTAGTGTATCGCCACGCAATCAGCGTTGTTTGAGCTACATCCCAAACATAACTCGTATGCAACCACATTTGTTTTTTGGTTCCGTGTAAAAGTCTATGACTGTGTCTTCCATTTTAAATAGGAAAACCTGTAACTTGGTTTGCAATTTTCAAGGTTACGTCAATCAGCTGATTTTCTAATTCAGGTTAGAAATAGTAACGATATTATATTTTGTCTCAATTGTTTTATAAAACGTAAGGCAGATGTTTATTTATCCTTATGTTTGAGTGTTTACGATTATTAGTAAGCGTTTACAATTTTTACTGTTTACAATGAAGAATAAAATTGTTTTTATAATACTTTTTCAAATAGGTTCTTTTTATTGACCTTCCCCAAATGTAATCATCTATTAATATTTCTATTATTAACTATTTATCAATTATTCACTAACTTATCAATTCACGCGTCAGTTCTTACTAACCCACATGTTTCTAACTGATACTGTGTTTGTGTTAATATTCTGTAAAGATAACAGCAAAGTAAACGTACTGGGGAAGAACAAGCCTTTTCGGTATTGTATTATTAGAAGTTTCAACTTACTAATCAGTTAAATAAAATCTGATAATCAATAATTTATTGTACATTAATAAATACACACTCTCATATTTGTTATAATAACAAAGTCATCATCACTAATGAGTATTACAACACAAATTATAGCTGTTATAAGCTCAATGTTATATTCACTGATGATGGTGTCTTGCTCACTGAAACACGTTACGTCAGCCGCTCTTCTTCTTCTATTTCTATCTCCTATCAAAGATTGGAAATCCCCATCGCTATTTTTCCTTTATTAACTTTGATCTTTCTTTGGACTTTGAGTCCCTGTGGATAGTATTATATTGGCTTCTTTTATAGCTATTAAAAGGCGTTCTTCATGTTTGCCAATATCTCTTTGTTTGTTACTCTTTCTACCCATCGTACCCTCTACAATCTTCTATAATCATCTCTTGTCGACTGCTATGTTACGTTAATCTCTTCATTTTAGTGGTTAGGGTCAGTGATCCATGCCTCTAGACATTTCTGTGAAATAACTCTTTCGATTTGTATTATAAATCTTATATATGCGTAAACATCTGTCCACTTCTCCACACATAAAGCTTTCTCCAGTGTTCCACACATAAAGTTTCTTTAGTGTTCCATAAATAATGCTCTCACCAGTGTTCCACACATAAATCTTTCTCCAATGTTCCACACATAAAACTTTCTCCAGTGTTCCTGGATAGTATTATATATATTGGCTTCTTTAAAAGATGATATGTATGTAGCTTCTTCTTGTATATAGTAGCTATTAAAAGGCGTTCTTCTTTTTTGCCAATACCTCTTTGTTTATTACTCTTACTACCCATCGTGCCCTCTACAATCTTCTTTAATCATCACTTGTCGACTGCTATGTTACTTTAATTTCTTCATTTTAGTGGTTAGGGTCAGCGCTCTATGCCTCTAGACATTTCTATGAAATAACTCTTTCTAATTGTATTATAAACCTTAAACATGCGTAAACATCTGTCCACTTCTCCACACATAAAGCTCTCACCAGTGTTCCACACATAAAGCTCTCACCAGTGTTCCACACATAAAGCTTACACCAGTGTTCCACACATAAAGCCAACTCCAGTGTTCCACACATAAAGCTTTCTCCAGTGTTCCACACATAAAGCCAACTCCAGTGTTCCACACATAAAGCTTTCTCCAGTGTTCCACACATAAAGCTTTCTCCAGTGTTCCACACATAAAGCTTACACCAATGTTCCACACATAAAGCCAACTCCAGTGTTCCACACATAAAGCTTTCTCCAGTGTTCTACACATAAAGCTTTCTCCAGTGTTCCACACATAATGCTTTCTCCAGTGTTCCACACATAAAGCTTTCTCCAGTGTTCCACACATAAAACTTTCTCCAGTGTTCCTTACATAAAGCTCTAACTAGTGTTCCACACATAAAGCTTTCTCCAGTTTTCCATATATAAAGCCTACACCAGTGTTCCACACATAACGTTTACACCAGTGTTCTACACATAAAGCCTACACCTGTGTTCCAGACATAAAGCTTACTCCAGTGTTCTATATATAAATCCTACTCCAGTGTTCCACACATAAAGCTTTCACCAGTGTACCACACATAACGCCTACTCTATTGTTCCACACATAAAGCTTACACCAATGTTCCACACATAAAGCCTACTCCAGTGTTACACACATAAATCTTTCTCCAGAGCCCAACACATAAAGCTTTCTCAAGTGTTCCACTCATAACACTTTCTCCAGTGTTCCACACATAAAGCTTTCTCCAGTGTTCCACACATGAAGCTTTCTCTAGTGTTCCATAAATAAAGCTCTCACTAGTGTTCCACACATAAATCTTACACCAGTGTTCCACACATAACGCCTACTTCAGTGTTCCACACAAAACGCCTACTCCAGTGTTCTACACATAAAGCTTACACCAGTGTTCCGCACATAAAGCCTACTCCAGTGTTCCACACATAAAGCTTTCTCCAGTGCCCAACACATGAAGCTTTCTCCAGTGTTCCACACATAAAGCTATCTCCAGTGTTCCACACATAAAGCTTTCTCCAGTGTTCCATAAATAAAGCTCTCACGAGTGTTCCACACATAAAGCTTTCTCCAGTGTTCCATATATAAAGCCTACACCAGTGTTCCACACATAAAGCTTACACCAGTGTTCCACACATAAAGCCTACACCACTGTTACACACATTAAGCTTACTCCAGTGTTCCATATATAAAGCCTACTACAGTGTTCCACACATAAAGCTTAAACCAGTATTCCACACATAACGCCTACTCTAGTTTTCCACACATAAAGCTTACACCAATGTTCCACATATAAAGCCTACACCAGTGTTACACACATTAAGCTTACTCCAGTGTTCCATATATAAAGCCTATTCGAGTGTTCCACACATAAAGCTTACACCAGTATTCCACACATAACGCCTACTCTAGTTTTCCACACATAAAGCTTACACCAATGTTCCACACATAAAGCCTACTCCAGTGTTCCACACATAAAGCTTACACCAGTGTTCCACACATAAAGCCTACTCCAGTGTTCCACACATAAAACGTTCTCTAGTGTTCCATAAATAAAGTTCTTACACGTGTTCCACACATAAAGCTTTCATCAGTGTTCCATATATATAGCCTACTCCAGTGCTCCACACATAAAGCCTACTCCAGTGTTCCATTAATAATGCTAAATAACAGATTTTAGTGATTATTACTTCCAACAAATTCCTTCGTTTTGTTTTGTAATTAATTTATAAATTTAAAATTAAAGGAAACAAGTGATATAAATTTAAAAAATGTTAATGAAATTTCCTACTCAGGTCAACAAAACAAAATTTATTTTAGTTACTTTTTATAGAATAATTACATTTAAAGTAGGTAACGTAACATAATCTATGCGTTAAAACAGCTGTTCTACCACATAATCAATTACATAAAATTAATTGTATTATGAAATCATATGTTACCACGTATTTCAGGCAAAGTTGAACGAAGTATCTGTATTGAATGCCTTGCCCCTTTTGTGAAAAATGTTTCCACCATATAAAACTAAAATTAATTCATTAAATTCAATAAATAAATTAATATTTTAAACCTAATAACATCAAGTGTCGCCCGCTACAAGTTTTAAACAAATTTATTTGACCTTGAGTAGACGAACAAAAAGTATTTATTAACAATCGAAAATTTTAATATGATATATATAGAAAAAGATTGAAGTAAAAGAAGGATTTGAAAAATATATAGCGGTAATTAATTTGAAAATAAAACGATTTGATTATACAATCTCTTCGAATTGGAAAACCCATTGTGTAAATCCAGAGCGATCTAGTGTTACAGTCGATTGTTTAGCGGTTATAAAAACCCTCAGCATTAATTCCGTGCGGCGAGGCTGTCCGACCATCCATCAGCCGCTGGAAACTAATTTTCTGTGAACGTTGCAACGGCGTGCATTGAATTTTAATTTGCAAGAGAATGTAGGTGGTTCTCTTACTGGTAAGCGCGCGCACACTTTGACAGACAGAACATACTAGAGGTTGGATATCCAGACCGAAACATGTTGAAATACGTATTAGTAAGTAGTCAAACTGGAATTATCATTACAATGTTTAAGAGGTTTTAGTTATTTAAAATAAATAGTTACACCACAGTTGCTCAAAGACGTTATTAACATATTTTTGGTGGAAAAGGTTTTTAAAATTAATATCAACTACGTCTTGTGCATGTAATGATTTTACCAGTATCAGATTAAATTAATTTTCTGTTTAAGTTTTTATGAACGTTATATTCCATTATGAATACTTTATCGTAAGCACAAAAGCGTTTTATTTAAGTTCTGATGTAAATATATTGATTTAAATTTAATATATAGAGGAAATTACTATAAGTATAACTCTTGTCTTGTAGTAGTTTCTTCTGAAGAAGACTAATTTGTAATCGAAATCTACATATGGGTTTAAATGTATGAACTTTAAAAACCCTGTAACACGAACATTAAGAATTTGTTACAACTTTACCAGTGGCCTTAGAAAACCATATAGTGTGACTTAAACGTATAATATTACTATTATTGCGTGGAAATCGCACTAAGATAAAAAAGTGACAAAATGTAAATGTGTAGTTTGAGATGAGTCTTTGCAAGTTGTCTTGACGGAGAGCCAAAGATGTTAAGTAGCGATCAATAATGGGAGCCAAATTATGTTGCAGAAGTAAGCCAAATATTTCTTCAGTAAGGGTTCGGTTCAAAAACAGTTGGTTTAAACTTACGTAGGTGTAAATTTAAATATTAAAAGTGCCCGTGCCAAGCCTCACTGTTCAAAATATAATTATACAAATAAACAATGGTAAAAATTAAATCAGTCACTCTAAATCTCACTACACATTAGTTTATTAAAAAATGCAGACTAGTTTATTTAAAAAACCCCTACTACTTTCTTCAACGATGTCGCCTTCATTATTACTTGGTTTTATTATAAAAGGCCATTCCTTTAAACCCACTTCCTTATCTTTAACACAATAGACGTGTAAGTAATACTTTAGCTGGTTTGTGAGTTAAGGCTCTAATCAAATAAATATCAGCACACGAACTCACAAAACATACGTACTTTATCCCAATACAGGTTTCAATGACTTACGTCACCATCATCAGTAACACCAATACTAATTTACAACTACAAACATTTCTTGTTTACTGAAGATGTGGAAAATGAAGGGATAATAGAATCAAGCATTTGCATGTTATGGGTTTTCTATGACGTTGTGATGTGCAAAATAATTAACCCCGAGATTGTAATAGCCCCATATATACAACCGTAAGCACGCATGCATACCCGTACAGGCACGCACACACGCACAGGCGCGCACACACCCACAGACATCTTACTACTGTAGTTCTGTCTTTAAAATATTAGCTAAACCTAATTTAGTATTTTATTAATAAAATAATAGCTTAAATAGTACACGAAAAGTGAGACAGTAAAGTGTGGCAGTACACTTTTATATAGAATGTTATTTATTGAAGTGCATTTGGATAAACAATATATTTTGTATATTGTTTTAAATGGGTTGAAAATAATTTTAGATTGTTGGTGTTGCCTAGCAACCAAAATTTAGAATGAATTCAATAAAATGTTTCAAGATAAGATAAAATATAAAGACATAATATAAGCTGTTTTGGCACCTAAAAATCACATGTGGAAAAAATTGTTGCCACCGGAAATCTTTCCAGGAATGTACTTAATAATTTCCCAATGTTTCAAGACGTTTGGATCAATGGTTTAGAAATGCATAGGGCTCATACATACATACAGACTGACAGACATACATACATTAATTTATATAAATATAGAAGAAATATATTTATAAAAGGTAGAAAATAAAATAAGTGTTGAAACAGGGGTTCGATCGCGTCAAATTTCACGTGTGCGACATGCATTGGGCAAGTTTTGTGTAAAACCGATTCCATGTAACCTTCGGAAGAAATCAAATCACTGTCCTTCTACCTGCGAAATATTTCATTGTCTGTAGGTAGTGTGACGTATACTTCCGGAAGTAGGATTGCGTTACACGTGGCATCCGTTTCTCAGACAAGGTGGACTGCAATACCGCAAATGAAAACAATATATTCTTAGCTTGTGAAACGAAACTGTGTACTTTTAATAACTATTCATTTGCAATCACCTTTAGTACGAAAATCGTCTACCTACAAAGATTAAAGAATTGGTTATTGGAACAAGGAATGGGTCAACCCCGATTTTCTCGTATTTGTATAGTTTACCAATAACAAACTCAATAACAAACAAGATTTCTTTATGAAACCGAACGCTGTGTCTACATTACAATAAGTCTATACTACAAATAGATACAAAACATCCATTAAGATAGGTTTAGGTGAAATAAATTTTACCCACATAAACTAAACTGTTGCTACGTTTTATATGCACTGTCAATATTCCTGTTCTTGCACAGCGTAATTAATAACTCTACACGTCATACTTTATTTATATAACTTGACGAAAAATCACTACTTACTGATATGTTTAAGCAGACGCATTAATTAGTATATCAGTGCATTATTCAATGCTGCGAGTAACGGATAAAACCCTTAAACAATGCACTGATTGAGTGAGAAACGCAACTGTAGTAAAACATGAGTAAGTAGTGCTTTTATTTCTAAGTGGTCAATAAGTACATATTTTAAAAACCACAAGATGTTCAGCACACAAACCGCATCTACAACGTTAGAATACGTCAGCTTTTTATTAACCAAGCATATGATTAGGTTGAGAAAGTATAAAAAGACATCTGTTTTTTGCAATATTTAGACACACGAACCTATTTGAATATAAACCTATTCCTTAAATTATTGTTTCCCATTATAGCTGGGGGTTTCCATTAACGTAGGTCTAAATGTATTCACAGAATTTTTTTTTCTGAATTATTAGATTTTTTGGTCCTCATACTTTAATATTTGTTCAGATTATCTAATTCGCAAAATACCTTCTCTTTATTGTGGCAACAGAAGCTTGTTATAATCCCTTATATGCCTCAAAATGGTAATAATTATATATATATATATATATATATATATATATATATATATATATATATATATATATATATATATATATATATATTCCAGAATACCTACAAAGTACTGGTTAGGTTTGTGAAAACCAGTTATCTTATGTAAACTAACCTGTTGCTGCAGTGATGCAGAAGCTTTCATTTTCACCGGACCTGAAAGAAATAACGTGAATATGAGACGTAGGTAGTTTTATAGCTTAGCATGCTAATGTATAGGCTACAACCTATCTTATCCTAAACGTATACCTTCTAGCTATAATGTGATGTAGCTACATTATCATTGAATTATCTATGACGCAGTGTAACCCATAATGTGGTTAGCCTCGAAACATAGAAAAATAACTAAAGGATGGAAACCCAAAATGGAAATATAGAATATTAACGAATTTGATGTATTATACATAGTGAAACTAATAAATGGTGAAATCTAAAACAGTAAATAAAGTTTTTAAAAGTAATTTTAAAATAGTTTTTATTTTATTCCTTCTATAAGCTCTTTTTCTATTTTATATCACCATCGTTCTATACTGGCACATATTATTGTGATTCTGCCATATTTATAATAATTGTACTTAAAAATAAATAGTAATTTAAATATGTTTTTCATTTACTTGAGTAGAAATTAAGCTGCATATATATATATATATATATATATATATATATATATATTACTTGTTTTACGTAAATATTTTCTATTTAATGTTGTAACAAAGTATGTGAGACTTGGCGATGAAAACCGCAATTAGTTTTTCGCCAGGGGGAAATGTATGTGACACGGGCTCCCTATAGAACACTATAAATTAAGAGAACATACAGTGCAAATGGAGTGAAGTTTATTTTTTAGAGAGCGATGGAAACATTTTGCAATAAATTGTATATAAAACTGCAGTTTTAATTAAAACTACGTACATATCTTCCTGTTTTACTTATCTAGGTTATGCGACAGTTGGACAAAATATTAGTCCATATAAAAATATAAAATATTCGAATACACTAACAATTTTATTGTATTTACTTACACTAAATATTCTCTCATTGTTTTATTTACGTTAGGTTTCCAAGTCTAACTAGTAAAATCTGGCTACTCATGTGTCATGTTACACCGACGTGACAACAATAAAACACCGGCATCAGCTGATATTTCAACCGTATGTTTAATTTAAAATGCTCATATTTTTGCATACTTTGTACACGACATACCACTGTAATTTAACAAGAGGTAAAATTACTATCACTCATTGAGCTCGTGACAGCTGTTCTATATTTAGTTTAAACGTCGTAAACAAAAACATCAGTTGCGAGACAAAATTGCAACTACAGTACTAATGTATGATTACCAACTTAACGAGAACAAAAATTGTTTGTATATTACATTATTAGTTTTGTTTCGTGAAACCTGTTAGACTAGCGTACAATCTTACGGCTTCCATGAAAGTTTCAAGGAGTTTTTAAACGAAATTTGAAACAGGTGATCGCTTACATGATAAAAAGCCTATATCTGTTTTCTTGAAACAGCTGATTACATACATGAGCCAATAGATGAGCTATATTGAAGACAAAACATAATATTAAAAGGTAGCAAAATCACTTATTACCAAGTGTTTAGATTACCAAACAAAGGCTGCCTACAAATTTCAAGTCTATATCTATTATACTTGTCAGTGCGTCGGTTATGAATCAATCGATCAGGATATCTTATATAAATGTAGATTATTGATAAAATGTTCTTTTTTGAACCTTGTTACTTGTTGATGTTCTGGTTTATTTCTCGACTCCTCAGTTGTTTCGTCTTCACTGTGTGCATTTTCTAAACCGTTCAACCTTCCTTTAAATCTATAGTTTACCTAATTATTTCGAAAAGGTTGAGGAAACGAGAAGTAATTGACTAAAATCCACAAACAACCAGGTAAAGTATATAAATTTAAACATTTTTTAAACCTAAACTAATTAAACTTCAAAATTTATTTAGAGTGATCTTTAAAAACGATGTTATCCGTTGTTGAAGTTGTTATCATAGTACGTTATGATTTTCCTATCGTAAAAAATTTTTATTTTGCTTTCATAAAACTTTATGATTTTGCTTTCATAAAACTTAATTATTTTATAGACTATTGAGATGGAGCGAACATATTAAACTATAAAAGCATTGTTTTACAGCCTTACCTGAATATACAGAGATATTAGTGTAAGCGTGACGTAGGAAAACTAAAGTGACATCTGGCCAATAAGTGCGAGCAAAGATTAAAATAAAAAATAATAGCTAACAATAAATGTGACGACTCCTGTAACGACATTAGAAAAGCGAGTATATCTGTTTGTAAGGGATGACTTGTTTAATGGCAAACGTTTATCTGGCAAAATCGTTAAAATAACACGCTTAGAGAAACTGTTTATGCGAGTATATCTCTACAGAAACACCAGGTATAATACAACATAGCACATTTACTGAGATGCCTCGAAAAAGTATTATGTTGATATAGAAATATAGACGGTGAGATTCGTAAATGAAACGATTGTTTCGAAACACGTCAGCACGTAACTTCCAAAGTATTCAACGAAATATGCAATAAATACTAATAGTTTATTGTAGAAATTATTTAAACAACTTTTGGTTATGTATCTATCTAAATATACAGTGGAATTAAAAGACATGGATTATCAATGTATGTATGTAGCATGTAGAGCGACACAATATTTAAACAAGTAGGTAATATAAAAAAAAATGTTTTCAAAGTCAATTCCTACTTAAATCAACATAGACTATTATATTTTATAATTATATATATATATATATATATATATATATATATATATTGTAATCCTTAGATGAAATATTTTTTCTTGTTGAATATGTATGGTGAAATAAAATAATTTTCATAAACAAGAATATACGAGTATTACTTCATTTTATTGTTGATTGAAACTTTTCGATAATTTACATTATTAGCATTTTCAATTTATAAATCACTGTCTAGTTATGTGACTAGAGTAAGACTCTAGTTATATTGCAAGGCCTATTATTGAAATAATACATAACAAGGCTTTTAAAAATATTCAACGAGACAATTAAGAATAAAATATTGATCTCAATTAAAAATGTAATATAACAACCACTTAAATAATTTCCATTTTTTTTATATATTATGTAACTTAAGTTATAATTATTTGTTGTATATATGTGAGCATGGTGAAATAATTTCTGCAAGTATTTATTACCATAAAGTTCAGTATTTATACAAAATAGTTATAAATGTGATGGAATGGACTGCAGATTCAAATAATCAACACGGCGCTATGTAGGCAATATAGCGACAGAATTAAACGTGGAACTCGAAACCGCGTGAAAGTAGTGACCACCAAATATCTTGTTTGTTCCCAGTATAGAGTGATATTAAACTTTTAATTGAATAAATAATAAATAATAATACTTCAATAACTATTATTGAAGTTATTGTATGCATTCTCTTAACAACATGCTTCAAAAAAAGTTGGAATAAAATATTTATTTCGATAAAAAAGTAATATTCTTAACACACAATATAATGTAATACTTTAAGGATGTTCATTAATTTTTATATTTAAGTGAAAATAATAAACATATTGGTTACAAGTTTGCAATATTATAAAATCAGATAAACTTTACCAAACATGTTTATATGCAATGCATACTCAAACAGAAAACATGGCGTTGTATAGGCAACTTGAGGTTACAGTTGATCTGTGACGGACAGGGAAAGACTAAACAAAAGAACGTACAGATATTCCAGTACTACAAAACTTTGTATTGCTCAGATGCACTTTAGTAATCTCGAAAAATAGTTACCATGCGACAGAAATACAATAATAGTTTCTATTTATTAAATGAATGTAGCGAACTATATTATTTCTTATTATCCTTTACTAATACGTAATTGTATTATTATATTATATTACAAACAATATTTGATCTTTTTTTGATTTATAAGCTTATACTTATTTGTCTGTTTTAAGACCTTGTTTGATTAGGAATGTAAATGTAGAAAACTATAATGAATTCGTGTTTATTTAGGTACTTAAGTTGAATATAAAAAATATGAGAAAGTGCATGATAATCGACTCAAAGATAATTGTTTTAATAAAGCAAAGTTTTGATAACTAATACGTTGTCCCCTAATCAAGTCTGAAAACACTATTACATTACTTTCAATTACGCATACAAACGTAGTAAGAAGTGTACTAGTATTTTATACACCTAATTCAAATCAATGTAATATTGTTTTAAGGTAATGGAAATGTACTAGCTATTAAAACATTGCATTTTAAAATAAATATCTTTGAGTTGATTATCAACCGTTTTCTTGTTTATTTCATACTACAGTGAAATTCGTTGAGTGTTTATGTTGGTAAGAATGAGACGTCCCCCCGCTAACAAGTAGTAGGCGAGGCTGTGCCCACTACAGTTACACTACAAGGGAATCACTTACAACACTTTTGTTGCATACAAACTCCAACGTAGATCTAATTTCAGCTGCACGTGAATTTCACTTAGTTGTAAACATTTCACCAAACACAACAGAAAAAATGTATATGGCCTGTTTTACCCCAGCTCACTTTTCGTTCATTAAATGCAGTTACATTTTAGAAGAAAAGTATTTAATTTAAATATGGTTCCATGTAACTAAAGATGTTACCGATATTTATCTATTTTATATTCGAAACATTTTGGAGTAAATTATATAAATATGAATTTTCTTTAAAAGAATTATTTTATCAATTGGATCTAACTCCTCCCACTGCTATTTGTTTATACACACCAGTAATCCTAAATAGCTGTTATTCAAAGTTTGCAAAAATTATCAATTAATTTTAAAAATGTTATTAATGGACCTCATATTAGATGTCGTAATTTTAATGGACGATGTTTTTAAATTGATGTCATGAAATATGGTATGAAATATGTCATGGTTTTATTTGGCTACCTCACTTACCTGGTGGTGTGATTAATGGACAAAATTTACTAGATGTAATTAGATATAATTATCGAGGTTTTATTAGGCGAAACTAATTTTAATGAACTTCTAAAATGCCTTTGCTAGTATGTTAATTTCCATCTGTTTTAGAGTCATCAAGATATTTGTCATTGTTTTTTTGTTTACTAAACGTTCTTTTCTAGTTTATTATATATTCGTTAAAATTAAACATAAGAGGCAAGAGAAATAAAATCATTAATTAAATTTAAAGCCAATGATGTCATATTTAAACAATTTTATAAATAACTATCTGACTCGGCGCACTTCGTACTGACTAAAGGTGAATTAATAACGTGTTAACATTAACTAAACTTAATTTAGTATTTTATTAACATAATAATAGCTGAACTTATAGTAATAGATCGAGAAATGTGTGATGGTAAAGGTTCTTGATTGAGTTTCATTTATTGAAGTGTATTCGGATATACAATATTTTTGTAAATTGTTTGAAATGTGTTGGAAATTATATTTAATTTGTAAAGTGTAGCCTAGCAACCGAAATTTGAAAAAACTCATTGTATTACCTTAAGAAAAGATAAGATTGAAAGTCATATCTTATGCTATTTTGACACTTAAACATTACAATTAGGAAGAAATTGCTATGACGCCAGACACCTTCCCGGGGATGTAGTAAACATTTTCCCAAAGTTTTATTGCGATCGGATCAGTGGTTTATTAGTGCACAAGGCCACATACATACATACATACATATATATATATATATATATATATATATATATATATATATATATATATATATATATATATATATATTTGTAGTTATGCCACACTGTTTTCTTGTATACACTTATCACTTTCACTTATGTACTTAAACAAGACTTTTACTTGGTATTTATGCGAGTTAACTTTATAATGTCCTTGACATTATCTTCGGGCATACTGAACAGGGTTGTTGTAGACTGCGAACTGAGTGGATTTCCCGTTGACCTTGGTGTACCGTTATGTTCTATTTTTAGATTCACTGCACTGTGCGAGTTTTTAAAGTTTGTTTTGTGGTTAATAATGTCTATTAGATTGAATAATTTATCGTTTTTTTATTTTATTTGTATTTGTTCGTTAATGATAATATTTTTATTTTTATAAATTTCTAGTTGTTCCCAGATTGTCAGTTTGAGGCCTTTTTGAACCCTTTTTTTATTAGGTGTACGTTTTTTTTAATTTTAACAATAAAATAAACAATCTAGACCTAACATTAAACAGAAATAAAAATAACATTGAATATTCTATTTATAGGAAACCCACAAAAACCATTAATACAATACCAAACCACTCCAACCATCCCCCACAACATACAATGGCCGCTTACAACTCACTTTAATACAGGATGCTAAAATTGCCTCTAAATAATGAAGAAAAAACCAAAGAAAAACAAATAATATATCAATTAGCCCAAAAAAATGGATACAATAAAAAAACTATAGATAAATTAGAAATTAAAATATTAAATAAATTAAAACAACCTAAAATCGAACCACAAACCACAAAATGGGCTACATTCACATACACAGGATACAACATAAAAGGAATAACTAAAACACTAAAAAATAATAATATTAACATAGCCTACAAAAACACAAGAAACATAATCAACAAAATAAACCTACCAGAAAAAATATGTCTTACACTTAATAACGGAATATACAAAATCGAATGCCCAGACTGTAATAAAATATACATAGGCCAAACAAAACAGAAATTAAAAGACAGATATCAATAACACCTCAATGCATACATCAAACCTGAAATTTATAACTCAAACTTAGCCACACACGCCATCAAAAACAAACACACATTCCCCACATTAATAAATGTATACCTAATAAAACAAACAGTTCAACGAGGCCTCAAAATGACAATCTGGGAACAACTAGAAATTTATAAAAATAAAAATAATATCATTAACGAACAAATACAAATAAAATCAAAAAACGATAAATTATTTAATCTAATAGACAATATTAACCCCAAAGAAACCCCAAAACTCGCACAGTGCAGTGAATCTAAAAATAGAACATAACGGTACACCAAGGTCAACGGGAAATACACTCAGCTCGCAGTCTACAACAACCCTGTTCAGTATGCCCGAAGATAATGGCAAGGCCAGTCATTGAAAGTTAACTTGCATAGATACCAAGTAAGATTCTTGTTTAAGTACATAAGTGAAAGTGATATATATATATATATATATATATATATATATATATATATATATATATATATAGAAAGAGAGAGAGGGAGAGGGGGAGGGAGAGAGAGGTAGATACATAAACAGATATTATTGAACATATTTTGTTTTCTGACAGTAGTTATTCGAAATATATATATTCCAAAGAGAAGCCAATTCGCAAACCGTAAGTTTAGGGGCTGTTGTAGAATTTAAAGCACACTGTCTCAGGAAATATTAAGGAAATAATTTAAATTCGCAGGGAATGCAGTGTGTTGGTTGCACGCTACGGCCGTATAGAGTCAAGTCACGCCATACACTAATAGTATATCAGCCACTATAATGGGAACACCTCTTAAGCACATCTATTTGTTTTACATGCAGATAGATTGCGGATGCCCTCACGCCCAACCCTTAGAAACCTATTCACTTTTCTCAACAAGCAAGCGACGCTAAATAAATTTAAAATATCTCGACATTACCCTACACTAACAACTAATACTAATTGTAAAACCACATAGTTAATTTTTTAAAAAAATGTAAGTCGGATCTTGTCGTGTTTTCTTATGAAACTGTTTTAAATTCAAACGCAACATAATCATTTCTACAAACAAACATATTGAGATTGGATATTCTAATCTAAGAGATATATTTCTCCTAAATATTTAACAGGGTATGTTTAAGTGATTGTGTTGTAAAACTAAATAGTATTTCTTTTTAATTCAACTTTTTTCGGTTTGCTATTAATTTGTTAATATTATAAATTATTATGTTGATTATAACTTCGAAAACCGGTTCCAAAAATAAATTAGTTTCAAGTTCATTTATCACCTACACTTTTCTCTTCACACGTGTAGATATAAAATCAAAACAAGTTGTTTTTAGCTATAATCGTTTATAAATTTAGTTTTCAAACGTCCATGAAACAATTGTTAAATTTAGGTGTTCTACGGTTTATATAAAGTCGATCGTACGTTAACCAGAAATTTGTGTGTTTCTTAAGGCACTCGTGCAGTTGCAGTGTTAGCTCTTACGATGATTGGCGAACGTAGTTACGACTAATTAGGGATGGTCGATCCAGTGACTTTATAGGAATGGCGATTTTATGACAGCGTCAGGATTGGATCAGTGATTTTTACCGGTGACTTTAGTACCGGTGACAAAAGATACTGAGACTGCTCTGTATATCACAATAACAGGCAGGCATACCACACTGGGGAGAAAATTAAAAACATCTTTTTGTTTTTGAAAGGCTTATTTTATTTAAAAATAAACTCCTACGAAATTAAGAACGAATTAACGAAAGCGCATTAGCGTCAACTGTACACAACGCTGTCACTGTCTCAAAACCTGACACAAACCAACTACCCACGCACTTAAATGAGTAAAATCGGTAACAGCAACAAATCAACCAATGACAGCCGCTTCATCCAGTGACTGCGACTTTTATTCCAATCACCAACGAAGCAACTTCCGATCGATCCATTGCCACTAGAACTGGCATCTTTCATATTTTGTCACTGTTAACACCAGCGACAAACAAATATCAGTAACAGAAATAATCGTCCATCCTTACAAGGAAAGATCATAACATTAGGCGTGAGGGTGGCATATATGGAGTTTACCCACTCTTTATCGGGGTATAACGAAGCGTCTACCCGTTACAGTCATAGTAAGAAGAAGATTAAGAGACAAGTAAAACTCAAGCAGAGTATATTCACCTCTTAGTAAAGAGAATAGGGGAGGGTTATGGCATAGTGAGGGAAGTGCCTGAAGCAGATCAGATCCTACCTTGTGGGAAGGGAGGTGTCTACCAACTACTCGGAATAAAAGTCGTAAATATGTTTGTTTCACTATATCACCTTCTTTGTCACTGGCTGAAATTTTAAATTGACACCAGTTTTCCTTAAAAATAACTAAATAATCACGCATTTACCTCATTGTACCACATACATTTTAAAGATCAGAATCCATTTACTGTCTTTAAACAAGGGTTTTATTTTTGTTTCTAAAATTCAAAAAGATGTTTTGGTAAAACATTTTTGTTAGAACGTAGGACGTTTGTTGCACTCTAGGAGAAATTATTTTAGAAATGTGTTAAAAATAGTGTAAAATTGTATGTTATTAGCCTTTAATCTTCTTAATGTAACTTGAAAGGATTAAAACAACTTTTATAATAGAGTTTGACTTCACTGAACAAGTAGTAATGTTTGAAACAGGAAATAATTTCGGGGACCTAAATATGCGGGCACCCGAAATCTCCTAATGACCCCAAGGTGCTCTATCTGCAACTATACTTTTTATCATAAATCTTTGATAAATTTTTTTATTTTATTTGCATTTTTTTAGGGAAATTTTACTTCTTCCTAAAACCTTAAGAAAACAACCCATATTTAGGTAACAAGATGCAATTTTTTTAAACTTTACAAATATTGAACGATTTGATTGTTTCCTATCTTTTAGTTAATGCCTGTAAGGTAATGTTAATTTGCATGTGTTTGACCAAACAAAACATTGAAAAAACAATTATGTTTGGAGACAAACAATAACTCTTTAGGTATTCGCCACTATTTCAATGTATAAAAGAACAATGTGAAAAGTGTATTAAATCAGGCGAAAAAGGACGTAATTCGGAAGTCATTTCTATATTGTTTTTTCATATGAGAGGCTTTATTTATACGTTAGCTTGATATTTATTGATGGCACAGTATAGAGTAATTGAATAAAGATGGTTAATATATAACTCAATTTTCATATATCAATTCTTAAACTGTCAACGGTTCGGTCCCAATAGTGCAGTTGAACCTTTATCCACTTTCGTTTCGCCTTACCTAAAGCCTGAACTCTCACAATGGGAAACTTTACTTTAAGCGCAGCCTGCCCAGTAGTCATTGATAGCAGTATTTTGTGACAGTACGAATTGTATTATGTGAAAAAAAATGAAGAAAAAAGAAGTCTTTACAAGGTGTATCTGGTTCATTGCGACTCTCCTCCTTCCCAAAAAAAAAAAAAAACATTTTAATATCGTTTGTGGAGAACCCACAATGTGGCATGTGAAACTACTATCGCTACGTTCCAACCTCAAACTTGTGACTCCCGTCCGGGTGACTTGCGGCAGGCACGGGACTTTTTGGTACTACTATGTAAGAGTCTTACTACTTTGCTATAAGGCTTAGAATGGTTACCAACCCGCCCTTGTACGAGATATACTAAAACCAGATACAGCAGTTCAATCACTTTTCCAGAACTATTCGTGGCCAGTAGAAACAGTCCGTCAGGACAGATTTTCGTACCCCAATACCCAGTCTGATGGGTTCAGTCTAGATGTTGCAATCGGACCTTTCCTCCCCCGGTGGCCTTACCTAAGGGCGGGACCCTCAGACTTGAGGCTTGATCCTAGGTGGGCATAGCCCATCCCGTTGAACCTTGAGAGCAATATTTTGTAACAGTCTTAAAACTTGATACACTTTCCTACTTGCAGGCAAAAGAATTTCTACTGTTGCTGCCATTATTTAGTAAGCGAGAGGGCAGTGGTAGAAGAATCCGCTTCTACAGGAACGCCAGTGTGGCCGGCTGCATAAGTAACACTTGAAAGTATTTATCGCTGCGGACGAAAAACGCTACATGCAGTATCACACAATCAATAATTCTTATAAGTTATTCATTTACTAGACATTCCCAGCGACAAAAACAATGACTGTGGCCTAGGCCTAAGAGATTAGCTGTAAAGTAAAGTTCAGGATTGCTACGAAACAAGGAATTAAGGAACTGATGATCCTCAATTTTAAAAGTATAAATACAAATCTAAATAGAAAATAACCAGTTTAATTATACAATCATTTAAAGCTTTAATTTCTCAGTGAAGAATCACGATCTGACTCACAATATGCATCACACAACGGCAAAGCTTTGCGTCCTCAGACGCTGGGGCGTGTAACCTTATAAGCTTTACGATACTTTGGGGAATGTGTTTCTGTGTTTACTGTGGTGGAAACTTTGCGCTGCGGAAAGCCGTCACGGTGGAGAACAGAACGGAACAGCTGCGGTATTATTACGAAACGAATCGGTCCAGGAAGCGCAGAAATATGAGCTAAAAAACTTTAAAAACAAGAAATTTGCTCAACCTTGTTTGTTCCGGTGGTTTACTAAAGGAGAAAAGGAAGTGGAGTAGCAAACAGATGTAGAATATTTCCCGGTAACTGTCACAGGACTTAAAACCTTAATAATAAGTTTTTCTATTTGCTATCTGCTAGTAGAGAAAATTAAGTGGATTAACAAACAGATGTAGAATCTTTCCCGGTAACTGTCATAAAAATGTTCAACCGTGTTTGTTCCGGTGGTTTACTAAAGGTGAAAAGTAGGTGGAGTAGCAAACAGATGTAGAATATTTCCCGGTAACTGTCACAGGACTTAAAACCTTAATAATAAGTTTTTCTATTTGCTATCTGCTAGTAGAGAAAATTAAGTGGATTAACAAACAGATGTAGAATCTTTCCCGGTAACTGTCATAAAAATGTTCAACCGTGTTTGTTCCGGTGGTTTACTAAAGGTGAAAAGTAGGTGGAGTAGCAAACAGATGTAGAATATTTCCCGGTAACTGTCACAGGACTTAAAACCTTAATAATAAGTTTTTCTATTTGCTATCTGCTAGTAGAGAAAATTAAGTGGATTAACAAACAGATGTAGAATCTTTCCCGGTAACTGTCATAAAAATGTTCAACCGTGTTTGTTCCGGTGGTTTACTAAAGGTGAAAAGTAGGTGGAGTAGCAAACAGATGTAGAATATTTCCCGGTAACTGTCATAAAAATGTTCAACCGTGTTTGTTCCGGTGGTTTACTAAAGGTGAAAAGTAGGTGGAGTAGCAAACAGATGTAGAATATTTCCCGGTAACTGTCACAGGACTTAAAACCTTAATAATAAGTTTTTCTATTTGCTATCTGCTAGTAGAGAAAATTAAGTGGATTAACAAACAGATGTAGAATCTTTCCCGGTAACTGTCATAAAAATGTTCAACCGTGTTTGTTCCGGTAGATTGCTAATAGAGAAAAGTATGTGGATTAGCAAACAGATGTAGAATAATTCCCGGTAACTGTCATAAAAATGTTCAACCGTGTTTGTTCCGGTAGATTGCTAATAGAGAAAAGTATGTGGTTTAGCAAACAGGTGTAGAATCTTTCCCGGTAACTGTCATACAAATTTTCAACCTTGTTTGTTCCGGTAGTTTGCTAATAGAGAAAATTACGTGGATTAACAAACAGATGTAGAATCTTTCCCTGTAACTGTCGCAGGATGTAAAACCATATTAATAGGTTTTTTGCCTGTTACCAATGCCAATACAGCTAAATACCTTCAATTACTGTGCACAAGTTCAAATATAATATTGGGTGGCGTATACAAAAAATAGGAAACGAAAATTTGATGGAAATAGATGGTAAAATTAAAGCCATTGATGTATTTATCATTATTATTATTCCAAAAGGTATATAAATATTTATATATTATAGTTATATATTGCAATTTATTACATAAATAAATAATGTATATATATATATATATATATATATATATATTATAAAAATATATGTTTATTATTTATTGAGATATATTTGTTTGGTTTTATTTTAAATTTTAAAACATTATTTAAGTAAAAATATAAATTAGAAGAAATTAAGCGAAACTGAAATAAGTATAGATATATTATAAAAGCTGTATAAAGTATGGTAAAACCAGAAGATTATTCTATTTACCCCTATTACCAACGCCAATACAGCTAAATACTTTCAATTAATGTCCACAAGTTCAAATATAATATTAGGTGGCGTATACAAAAAATAGGAATCGAAAATTTGTGAAATAGAAAGTAACAAAAATTAAAACAATTGATGTATTTATCAATATTATTCCAAAAAGTATATAAATATTTCAATATTATAGTTATATAATTAAATTTATTATATAGTATACTTATTTATATATAATATAGAAATATATGTTTATAATTTAATATATATAATAAATATATATTTAATAATATATGGTTTCGGATAGTTTTGTCGAGGAATTTGGCTAGAAGATGAGAAGGGGCGCTTGTGTGGTTGATTAGTGGACTTATTGGGATGTCTGTTTTGTGAAGTTTGGGCAGGGCGTTTAGTTTAGGGGCTATTGGCTTTATTTGTTTTAGGTGCTTTTTGGTGTGGTGTGGGAATATAAGTTTTGTTTTGTTTAATGCTTCTTTGATTTGAGCATTGTATTTTGTTGTTGGGTCTTCTTTTAGTGTAATGAAATTGTTATTTTGGATGAAGCTGTGTACTTTTTTGTTGAGGTCGCTATTGTTAAAATTACCGTTATGTTGCCTTTGTCAGCTTTGGTAACGGTTAAATTTTGTTTTTTTAATTTGTTTTTGATGGATTTGGTTACTTTTAATCCTTGGGTGTTTGTTTTGGGGAGTTTAATTTGGGTTATTGTTTGTTTTATTTGGTGTCTGATTACATCCCCCGAAACGGCCGTCCTCAACAAGCAAAGTAAGTGCTACTATAGGCGTGTTTAAAATATTTAAAAAGTGTTTAGTTATTACTAGTAGCTCACGCGAAGATGGAATCAACAAAGGAAACTTATAATTATTTCCCAACACATTTCAAAATATATACAAAAAATCGTATTATATAAGATATAAATATTTAATATAATTTACAAGATCTATCACGTAGTATCATTTAAGACCTGACACCACTACGTTTGTTGTATACTTTTTGTTTTTCTGAGTGTGAGTATTACAGTACATAGGTTCAAACTAAATACATAAATTAAATACATATACATATTTAAATATAGGCCTATACGGGATTTAAAACCAATTGATACTAGTTAAGTGTTGAATTATACAGTTTTACACTCAAATTTTGACTAAAATAAATTACATCAAAGCTAATATAACACGAATTTCTATCTACCTAATTTAATGAATTAATTAAGTAAATGAAATTAGAAAATTGCTACATTTACCTACAGCTAACTAGATGATGTAGGAAATTGAAGCTGGCTATCAACATCAAAATGTAATTTCAAACCCTCTAGTGCATTAAAAAAAACGTTTTAAGAATGTTGAAGTTAATATTTAGATATGCTGTCAAGTAGCATAGTGTTTTTGATACTTTGTATAGTGTAAACAAATAATTGAAATAAAATACAGTTAATTAAAAGTATTTCCCTATTTATAATTATTTTTAAAAAATTTGCATCAAATCACTCATACTACAGAAAATAACAAGTGGGTAATATACTGGACCACAGAGGGTACGATTACAGCTTGCCCTGGTTCAGTCCCTTGTTAATCTACATCAGCTGATTTATTACACCTACTCAAGTTATATGGAGGTTTACCTGCTACTGTATACGTTTGTACGTCCATTATTGGAGAAACGTTTTGGGAAAGTTCAGAAGCATTGATATTCGAGATTACTTCAAGGGACATGCATTTACATTTTGCATTACTAAGACAATACTTCTAAACGCTGGGTTTGCTTAGCATGGAAGGGACGTTGTCTCATCCGTCACGCTGCATTCAATTACCAGACACGCTCCACACTTTAACTAAATTAGATTATAACACATTATTTTATACAACAGCTGATTTTACGTTAAAGATTACAACCTGGAACAGCTGTTTTAACGTATAGGTTGTGTTACTTTATTTATACTAGTTGCAATTATCTAATAAAATGTTACTCAAACAAAACTTTTCATTGTTTAGCTAGACAGGAATTTATTTCAGAAATTCGTTGATATTACTTGTTGTACTCTTGGGGTGTGTGTGTGTGTGTATGGTGTGAGGGTGTGTGTGTGTGTGTGTCTATGTGTGTGTGTGTATGTGTGTGTGTGTGTGTATGTGTGTGTGTATGTGTGTGTGTGTGTGAGAGAGAGAGAGA
This sequence comes from Prosapia bicincta, assembly GCA_036971475.1. Classification (NCBI taxonomy): domain Eukaryota; kingdom Metazoa; phylum Arthropoda; class Insecta; order Hemiptera; family Cercopidae; genus Prosapia; species Prosapia bicincta. Next base: position 107,817,248 of record JBAIZL010000003.1, on the reverse strand, counting down.
GTGAGTGTGTGTGTATGGTGTGAGGGAGTATGCGAGTGTATGTGTGTGTGTCTGTGTGTGTGTGTGTATGTGTGAGGGAGTATGCAAGTGTATGTGTGTGTGTGTGTCTGTGTGTGTGTGTGTATGTGGGAGGGAGTGTGTACGTATGTGTGTTTTCGAACCTATATGATACAATTTTGAAAACGCTTCTAGAAACTAATAATAACAAAATTCTTAAGAATCTCATTAGCATTTTTACATGAAATACTAATAATAACTTATTGGCTTGAAATGGATGCTGGGTTTGCAGTGAGAATGACTGAAATGATATCAGGTAAGAGATACTACGTGGAATATAAACTAGAGGGGAATTAAATGCCTTGCTCTACTCGTATGATCTGTTCCTAACAATGCAAAATTTATTATTTTAAGTTTTCAACCAAACTAGAAATATAATAGTTTTGCTTCTAAAGTTTTAAAACAAACGGGTATACGAGACTTCTTGGATTAAGAATAGTATATATTTTAAAACAACTTAGGTTATTCAAATACAAGAATATTTATTAATTTATATTCAAAGCTATGGTAAACAGTACCAACATCATCAGGAATGAAAATTACATTGTGTATATATATATATATATATATATATATATATATATATATATATATATATATATATATATAGGCGATAATTTTTAATTATTTGTCTTTAATAAAAAGTTATTACTTTTAAACCTTTAACAGAGTCCATAAAATCCGTGAGTATTTGATAAATGTTCCTTACGGATTTGAGCATTACATTATTATCACGGATTGAAGCCTAGTTGATGTATTATGTTAGGCCAGTGTATGGTGCACAGATGTTACAATGGCTGCAAATTGGCCAAATTACTTGGCCGGATGTGTACATGACAGCGTTTTGTCAATGTGGAAGGAACAATGGAACTGTCGCGCAGACATATTAGTCTAGGAACTGTTAAGTTGTACACACGACATAATGGCGGTTAAGATACATTCCGTTGTCTCACTTAATGACTCCCAAGGAAACACTCACTCCGTGCAATACTCCTTTACTATCGTGATAGTAGCAATATTACGAATATAAAGGTCCTACGTAATGGATCAATATGTTTTCAAGAATAAATACTTCTTAACATTAAGTGTTAGTTTTTAGGTGCTAGTTTTGTTGGATGACAGAGCCTCACGAAGAGCAACGAGTGAATACTCATATGCGTGAACAAAATGGAATATTTAGAGAAGGCTTCGCAGTTGACAACGACTTAAGACCTATCGATGTGCGACAACAAAGCCAGTAGCAAAGTCTGAACTACCTATACCAACATTGAACCTCTTCTACCACTTCAGGTACGTGATGTCATTATCTCTCTACCAAGGGGTTTTCTGTTCCTAATTCAACTCCACCTAATTCTATCTAATCTTGTCCTCTCTTGTTCTCTCTACAAGAGAATCTATTTTTAGATATAGAGTAGGTTGCGATCTTTACGTTAATAATATCTCGACCCTTCACAAATCTCACCCATATTCACAACCTTACCTAGCCATTTAGGCTTTGACAATCATGCCAGTTGTTCTCTTACAACTACAAAAATAAGAATCAGAAACACAGTTTTAATATACAGAATGTCAAGAACACGATAACATATTTACCGTTTTATATATTCCCAATGTAATATTTCATTAGGGCTATGATCTTTACGTTAATAATATCTCGACCCTTCACAAATCTCACCCATATTCACAACCTTACCTAGCCATTTAGGCTTTGACAATCATGCCAGTTGTTCTCTTACAACTACAAAAATAAGAATCAGAAACACAGTTTTAATATACAGAATGTCAAGAACACGATAACATATTTACCGTTTTATATATTCCCAATGTAATATTTCATTAGGGCTATGATCTTTACGTTAATAATATCTCGACCCTTCACAAATCTCACCCATATTCACAACCTTACCTAGCCATTTAGGCTTTGACAATCATGCCAGTTGTTCTCTTACAACTACAAAAATAAGAATCAGAAACACAGTTTTAATATACAGAATGTCAAGAACACGATAACATATTTACCGTTTTATATATTCCCAATGTAATATTTCATTAGGGCTATGATCTTTACGTTAATAATATCTCGACCCTTCACAAATCTCACCCATATTCACAACCTTACCTAGCCATTTAGGCTTTGACAATCATGCCAGTTGTTCTCTTACAACTACAAAAATAAGAATCAGAAACACAGTTTTAATATACAGAATGTCAAGAACACGATAACATATTTACCGTTTTATATATTCCCAATGTAATATTTCATTAGGGCTATGATCTTTACGTTAATAATATCTCGACCCTTCACAAATCTCACCCATATTCACAACCTTACCTAGCCATTTAGGCTTTGACAATCATGCCAGTTGTTCTCTTACAACTACAAAAATAAGAATCAGAAACACAGTTTTAATATACAGAATGTCAAGAACACGATAACATATTTACCGTTTTATATATTCTCAATGTAATATTTCATTAGGGCTATGATCTTTGCGTTAATAATATCTCGACCCTTCACAAATCTCACCCATATTCACAACCTTACCTAGCCATTTAGGCTTTGACAATCATGCCAGTTGTTCTCTTACAACTACAAAAATAAGAATCAGAAACACAGTTTTAATATACAGAATGTCAAGAACACGATAACATATTTACCGTTTTATATATTCCCAATGTAATATTTCATTAGGGCTATGATCTTTACGTTAATAATATCTCGACCCTTCACAAATCTCACCCATATTCACAACCTTACCTAGCCATTTAGGCTTTGACAATCATGCCAGTTGTTCTCTTACAACTACAAAAATAAGAATCAGAAACACAGTTTTAATATACAGAATGTCAAGAACACGATAACATATTTAACGTTTTATATATTCTCAATGTAATATTTCATTAGGGCTATGATCTTTGCGTTAGTAATATCTTAACCCATGGAATAACCATTGGTAAAGTGGACTATGCCCCTTCCCAAATCCTACCCATATTCACATCCTTACCCAACCTTCACTCTACAAGAGGATCTAAAGTTTAGATATTTCTTTATGGTCTCGTTAGAGCGTAACTTTAGCTGAAGCAGCGATCTTATCGTTACTAATATCTCGGCCCATGAGATAAGAGTGGTCAATGCCCCTTCCCTAATGTTACCCATATTCACATCCTTACCCCACCTTCACTCTACAAGAGGATCTAATGCTTAGATATTTCTTTATGGTCTCGTTAGAGCATAACTTTAACTGAAGCAGCGATCTTATCGTTACTAATATCTCGGCCCATGAGATAACCTCTAGCTGAGTGGTCAATGCCCCTTCCCTAATCTTACCCATAGCCTTGCATCCTTGCCTAGCCTTTTAGACTTACGAATCAATTCAGTTGTCTTACAACTACAAAAATAAAAATCAGACAAATATTTCTAATGTACCAAGAACACTATAACATATTTACCGATTTATATATTCCCAATGTAATATATTTTTACTGTTCTTGAATTTTCGTAAATATTTCAAGTGAAACTTTAGTTTCGGTCGCATTGAAAGTTAGCGTGTATTCTTCTGTTTACATTACTTCTGAAACAATACGTGATGAATACGCGGTAAAGTGAGATTCAAAAGCCTTCACAATTTCATTTTAGAAATGTTTATCTTGGGTTGTGTTTGAGTACAACACACAACAATGTGATTTTATTTAGCCGTGAATACGTACCGTCTCTGTGGAGAAAACTTCCTACTGACGGGGCCGTGCGATACAATATCCCGTCGCTTTCATAGTTTTATCGGAAAGTTAACAAATTTGATTCCGTTTGCAGCCTGCTCAGTTGGCCAACTGGTATTAAAAAATAAACGCCTACTACTCCAAATGTTTTAAAACAATAAATAAAATATTTTTTTTATAAATGCTTATTTAAGAAGTGGCATTTGATAATGTAAATGTTCTTGAGAATTTAAACAATAATTGTTTATTTATTTTCAATCATAATAACAAATGTAATACCAATTATGTTTCATAAGTTTTGTTAATAATAATGTTTTAAACATAGAATTTTCAAACAGAAGTTTGATTCAATTTTCTTCACGTTAAACAAATCATAGCTCATCTAATTCAATTTAAACCATTCTTTTTTGTTTTTAAATATGCGAAATCAACTAAGGAAAATTTTATTAATTTTGTAAACGTTTTTTTTAAGCTGGTAGCTGGGACCATAGCTTCTCTGACTGCCAGACCTGGGTAACGCTCAAGCTAACTTGGATTCCAAGATAAGATAGGAAATGAGAGAGTGGATGTCTTAGCAAAACAAAGGTGCATAAGTCAAGGACCCTTGCTGAGGGCAGCGGTCATACCGCCTCAGGAGATGCACAAGAGGTTCACGGCACATATAGATAGATTGTGCAGGAAAGAATGAAATGCAACTTTGGGATGCAACAAATCCAAGGGACTTTGGGGATACTAGGGAGACTTGTGGGACAAAGAGCTCCTCTTCTTAAGTACTCGTAGAACTCAACTCAGAGTCACTGTGAGCTAGTCATAGGTCATGGAAATCCAAGGGGTTGAAATACAAAATTGCAAGACCTAACTCCATGTGTGCAAGAGGTCCACGTGCTCTGTGAGTGGCCTACATTGGGTGCTGAAAAACGAAAGTGGTTTGGCTGGCCAGAGGATATCAATAAATTTAACACCATTCGATTCTGCTAAGCTAATACAGTGGTAAGGATGGGAAGAGAGTACAGTGTCTGTACGTAAGTGCTCCACACCGGCAAGGTCCTTCCGAGTTTCTATTAATAATAACAATTGTGAGAAAATTTGTTTCATTATGCTATCAAAATTACTCGTTTATTGAAATTTGTCATATTTAATAATTTGCAGATCTTCATAGAATATTTTCGTTTATTATTCATTCAATTTCACAATTACGATATTTCCCTATCTCTCTTCTTCGCTTTCTACCTATTTTCTCTATCTTATATCCATTTATTCCCATTTATCTCTTTACCTGTCGCGATATCATACTCCTAAGTTGTCTTCTTTATATTAACTCGATTTGTATTCTGGCCACCTCTGTATTACTTGAAAAACATTGTTATTTGTATACTTGTCATTTTTCATATTTTAAGGAACATTTTCACCCTAAATCTTAGCAAAGCTTGTTTTCAGCCCGAAAGTTTTCTCTTTATCTTAATTTTTTCCCCAAGTTATCCAATAACCAATAGATAACTAACGTCAAATCACGACCAATCATTTACTTTCTCTGCGCGTTTCAATTAAAATGTAATCATCATTAGTGAATATAAATTCCAAACTACAATTGATTTTAGTTAAACGATAATTGTTTCATTAACGTTTGTAAAAATCACACCCATTCATCATGTTTAATTTATTTGTTTCAAAACTTTCTCCTGTCAGGGCATCCGGTCAGATTTTCAAAGAGAATGATATATTCTAAACGGACTGATATGTTTGTACAATCACGTGATGTTCACTTAGGTTTCAGTTTTATAAACGTTGTTTCTGATTTCATTTCGCTATACCATTACCAAAGCTACCTTAGTGCGTTGAAGAGATCTCTAAGCACATTGGATGCTTTCCGACCTGCATTTAATACAGATTGAATGTTCCAGTCTACATTCATTCCAACGTACTTTATGGTTTCCACCTACACATTTTACACAATGTAAGGTGGTGATGTATAATTCGATATGATACACAAAAGTGCTCTATTTTGAACTGTATGCGTTTTATACCCGTTAAATCAAACATTTCGTAGAGTTTTTTTCTTCGTGCGCCTTTTCATCTTTATACCCACGTATTTACAAAATGTCAAGTTTCTAGCGTTAAAACATTCCTGCTGAGCCTTGGCAGGAAGTAAAGTGACCAAATCAGAATATGATTTTTTGATCACACATCTTATCAGTTTACTTAAACTATGCAACGCAATTGAAAACCTTGATTCAATTGTTTATAAATTGGTTTTAATTATAAGTTCGTCTATCGCAATTTTAATATTTCAAACGTAATGTTAAAACTAACGTCGCCAAAATTAAAGCAACTTGTCTAGTACTGTTTAAGTAAATACGCAGTGTTAACGATTCCGTATTGATTTAATAGTGTAATAATTGTGTCCCTCTAGTGGGAGGGAGATGCGGACGCCATTTTGGCTATTAGAGGAGATACCTGCGAGATAACGAGGGTACGCTATGAATTAAGCATGCCTTACACCTCGCTCTGGCAACGTAATCTGCGTTCATCCGGTAATTGTGTTTAATGCATTTAAAATTCTTTTTGATTTGACGTTTGCTAGGTGCTTTGAACGCTTTGTTCATTTACAAAATTCAAAAACGGAAAATACAGCCTTGGTTTATTTAACTTTCTGCTGCAAAGGGACAATTTCATCTCGAGAGCTTTTCTTATTGAATTGAAAAAGAGTAAAAATTTCAATATTATACAACTCTTTCTATTTAATCTAATCGGATTCAAGAAAGCTAATATCCGATTTTTTATTTTTTTACGCTGTATATGTATTACAGGCAAAATGATTATTCATTCTTTTACTCTATTAATATATATTTGTAAAGATAAGATAACATTTAGCTTTCTTAATTTATTTGTAAATTAAATATAAATAGAAACAATAAAAAGGTAAAAATATTTACATCTTAATTTTAATATTATTTCGTGGACTTTATTCTCGTGGATTTTACTGCCAATTGCTCTACATTTCTGTTTCGCATAAGTGCAATACTCTAAATATAGTTCCTTTAAGCTATTTGTTTCAATGATTTCCAAAACATTGTCACGACGCTTCGGTAAGATATAGCTAACAGCTGTTTTCGTCTTCAAAGGTTACTTGGAGGATATGTTTAATCAATTCTTATTCAATTTCAAATATATAGGAATTTTCACAAATCAGTTTAAATAAATTGATATTGTATAATTTCTAAAAGAGATATTAATTTCGTAGGTTATGCCTCTTTATATAGTGCATTAGCATATCTTCAGAACTGAAATATATTTTGTTTAACTTACCAATGTGTAAATATATTCTTCCTGGTACGTACGAAGGTTCCCAAGTATAATTCTGGCATTTACATGATGCCATATTCCATGATGTGTAAGAGGGTAGTCCGCTCTCAACGAATTCCAGCACATGCTCAACACTCGCTTGACTGCTTATAGTGTCAACAATCACACTGTCTGTAAAAAAATACAAGAATATGGCTTATACAATAGTAATGGAATAGTCAAAATAATTTTATTGTTATTTATATTTATCAAAAACCCTATAAGAAGAAGGTTAGCTTATTAAAACATAATAAACTAGAATATATAACGACATTTTAACCTTTATAAATAATGGATAAAGTAGCATAGCCTACGTATTAAAACAGCAGTTCAACAGCACATCCTCCAACATAAAATCAGCTGTTGTTTATATGCATATGTTATTATTTAGTCTATGCTAAAATATTAAGTGCGACTCGTGATGTGAGGAAGCGTGACGGATGAAATACTTTTCTCCTTAACACGCAATCATATTCTGAGATTAATAAACATTTGCTTAATAAATGCTACCATTCTGTTGCCAGGCACTAGCTGCCACATTTTCTTTTCTATCTATGTTTCCGGTGTAAGGAACTAAAATTAAAAATTTGTTTAATGATTCAACTTATACTTTTACTGCAAGTTTAAATGAACAAAATTATTTATACAGCGTAAACAATAACGTTTCAAAACACACGTTCTGCTTTTGCAAGGGACTGTATAGTTTCAGAATTAAAAGTTGTAATAAGTTATATAAAAAATAAGTAATAGTCAATTCCTATTTAACTATTTGAAAAAAAAAATTTTTCAGTTACATTTATATAACGAAATCACAATATTAAATGTATTCCTTCAAAACTAAAATTAAAAAATCTTTCAAGTTATAATTCTACGCGTAAATTAAGATGTTAGATTGTAATAATCAAAGCAAAACCATCTAAAAGAACTGATAATTTGCGATTTGCGAGGGAACAATTCGATGTTTATAATTGAAGCAATGTATGTTACTTATAACAGTAGGAACAATTAGCCGAAAGGCGAGTATACACGACTGTGGACGTGCATTGACTCTAAGTTACTCTTTAAATTGGTTGTCCCAGTTGGCAATGTGTTCAGTTTCCCTTACTTTGTTCACAAAATAGTAACGGAAATGTGGTTCTCGCGCGTTTATAGCTCTTGCGACATAAAATCTAAAGCATATGAGTTTATCGGCTAGACGCAATTTGATAAGGTAAATAGAATTTCCAGTATATTGCGCTAAATACATCTGTGCGTTTTACACGCGATTCAGACCAAGTCACGTGACATCGATATGGAGGAGGTGTATGGTGAGTAGGCTCTAGACTCTAGACAGTACCTCTCGCTGGTGCCAGGGGAAGAAGCGATGATCGGGGCTGCTCGAAGTCGTTTAGGTAAGAGAATGTAAAATTGTAAATATGTTGGTCAAAATTGTTCAATTAAATTACCAAAATAAATGAATAAAGGGCGTGTTTTATCAAACCAATTCATCCTACTTTCATTGGGAAAGCCCTGTAAAATGTGATTTATCAGAACTTACAAATTTTAAAATTTCAATTATATCTTTTAAACCTAATTCCATTTGTATATATACACAAAAACGTCTTGTATTAATAAAAGACGGCTGATATATGAGTCAATAACATTTATTTTCAATATAGTGCGACGTATCGACAGTTAGTTACCATCTTCATCAAGGCAATAATACTGCTTGTAGTGTACTCCATATATTTCTATTACAACAAGCACCGTAATATACATCACAATGTAGAGGGTTATATTTTGTGTTTAAAAATAATGATAAAAATTCGTTTGTTCATATTTTTGGTACATTTGTCTGCCTTTCCTTAAATTATATTTTCCTTTGTTGACGCCTTTCGGAATGACACTATTTTTAAAACTTAATTATTACTTAGAACTACTACTGGAACCATTCCAATAGAAGTAGGCCTACTAATTTAATAATTTCAAATGCAGCCATTCCGAAACGCGCCAACAAAGAAAAATATTGTAATGTTTGAAAAGGCAGAAAATGTACCATTTATTTATTTATTCATTATAACGAAAGTTTGCGTAGGTGTAAGAGATAAACATACTTTTAAAGCAGTATAGCAAAAGTTATAAATCTATTGTAAATCTGTAGACTCAAAGGATGCTATGTGCTTAACCTTCAATCAAGAACTTTTTTTGTCACATTTTTCCTGATCGACTACTATAAGTTCAGCTATTATTATGGTAATAAAATGCTAAATTAAGTTTAGCTAATGTTAACACAACATTCATTTACTTTTATGCGTACGGCGTTCGCCGGATCATTTAGTATCTTATAAAGTATCTTATTTCTATATAGATGTACAAAACTCACATTTCTTGGCAATAACAAAGATAATAGTTATTCGCACATCCACTGGTTTTGTATACCGAATGAAGGGAGTAATCTAAAATGGTAATTATTATTATTATTAGTATATATATAGATAATATTATGTATAGGCCTACATACACATTTGGTCGTCATTTAATCTGGATTGTTATTTACAATAAGCACATTCCCACACACATTTTTTTAATGGGGATATTTGTTAACAATTATCTACTTTATCGAATAGGTTTGCTCTCCGTAGCAGTCAGCTATAACTGATCTTAGACTTCTGGTAAATGGGCGTATTTTAATTTATTTTTAATTTTATTTAGTTTTGCAAAGAAGGCGTGGCATTGCACAAACTTAAATAAAAACAAAGCTTCATTAACAAAAAAGATGCAACAGGTGTGAGTTAGTTATCCGGAGTGAAATAAAAACCCCATAAAAGTAAAAGTAAACTAAGGTCTTACAGTGTCGACAACTTTGAGTGTCACGACATCTGTAAGAGGGATAGCAGTTGTAAAGCGTTGTCATTATGACAGAAAGTTATGGCGATACTGGACAGATACATTAAAGCTTGCTTGTACAGTCAATTTGAAAAATAATTTTGTAAAAACCTAATGGTATTTATGCATTTACTTTGCTGAAAACATTTTGTAATTAAATTATCTTTTGCACACTTTTAGAATGTTCGATTTAAAAGGCGACTTAGTAGCCCACAAGGTTGAGCACTTGAGACTGACCAAACGTTAGGGGGTTCGATTACCGGTAAGCCATTACAAATTAGTTCCATTATTATGCTTTGTTTAAAAGGTTTTTGAATTATTTCCTTGTCAGTGAGTTCTCCAAATGAATAACCTCGATTTATTGATGGAAGAATTAGAATCTTTCAACAAATTTAAACTTGTTCCATAAACTTGACATAGCTCACCCTTTTCAAGTGTTTGGCAGAAATTTAGATTGCACTGCATTTAAACGCATTACGTAGTATTGCAATTAGACACGCAGTTGTACAAAGGTCTTTAACAAGTGGGGCGTTTTCAATATTTTAAAATTTTATGACCAAAAACTTACATGGTAGAAACATTGTAATTGTGCATGCAATAAATTCGAGTCTTGTACAAGATATATTTAATTCTTCCATATTTATAATAATAATTTATTGAAGCATTTATATTACGCGTTAGCGCATTGTATAATAAGTATGCTCTTCATGTTGGGAGAATGTTTTATTATAACAAGGAAAATTGTGAGTCAAACATTATCATTTCGTCAGCATTATTTTCTAAATATATAAAAAATAAAACTCAATTCAATTGTTTTGCCGAAAAACGAGTAACACACAAAAACTTTCAAGGGAATTCGTGCTCAAGAGAACAAAGATGTATTTATTTACTTTTATTATATAATTACGATTAATATAAATAAAGTAACAACCGAAGCCGTAAAACAGCTGATTTCTACCACATAACTTATACCATACAATCATCGGTTTTATGAAATCATATATAAACACATAATTATGTTTAGCCAAGTGGGAAGAAATATCTATATTGCATACCTTGCGCCTTATGTGAATGATTTTTCTCATATAAAACTAAAATTATTGTATTAAATAATTATTGTTTATAGAACAATAACTGATTATTTTTTTTTCAAATAATGTTATTAGCACCCACGTTCCTTATATATATATATATATATATATATATATATATATATATGTGTGTGTGTGTGTGTGTGTGTGTTGTTTCGAATTTTCTATTGTTAATAAAATACTTTTTATTCATCTAACCGTGTTTAAATACACTTTTTTAAACTTAGACACTTGATGTTGATACAGTTTTTCAAATATAATTTCATTAATTAAATTTAATAAATTAATTTAGTTTTATATGGAAGAAAAACATTTCCCAAAAGGGCCAAAGTATGCAACAAGTTATATTCATCCTTGAGTTTATTTATCACAGTTTAACTTAAAATAAATGATAACATATCTTTGCATAAAACAGATGATTTTATTTTATAGGTTTTGTTGTAAAAACAGCCGTTTTAAGCCATAGGTTATGTTACTTTATTTATATTAAATGTAATTATTTAATAAAACGTAACTAAAATAAACATTTTCTGTGTTGACACAAGTAGGAATTGTCTTTAAAACATTGTTGTTTATATTACTTGTTTATTGTACATTACATCAAGTAATGTTTCTTTTGTACATTTTTTTACTGATTTAAAACAACTTGTTTTACCTGGAACAAATTTCATTCACGTCTCTACATCCAACAAAATAATCGATTTAATCCGGCCATATTTCTACGAACACTAAACTAACAACAAACCCACTACAGCACCTGTTCACTTCAAGGCTGGTTAAATGTCAGCCGTGCACGAAATGAAAACGGCAAGCATTAAGTAGTGGTGTAAAACCACTGTAAAACAAAGGGAGAAATTTCGTTTTTGTCGTAAATGCTGGAGTACTGGTCCATCTGGAGAGCCGTCAGCTGTCTTGAGGAATTATCGTGTTACAAACAGAAAGTTACGGGATAAAAACTGTTCAGAAATGTTCCTCATAAAATCCTGGTTTTAAAATCCGGTCGGGAATTATAAATGGTTAAACTTAGTAAACTAAGTATCTCAAAGCGACACGGAAGTTTTATGTATAAAGAAGGACCGTCTGGTTTCTGTCAGAGGTGTTTTCAAATATTTACTTAAAGCTTTTTTAATATTTACTTTAAAACCGAGTTCCAAATCCTTTAGCTGGTCAGGTGATATTTTATCGATTCGAACGAGTATTACAGTAGTCAGGCCGTAATCTATCGTCCTTAGATAAAATAATACGGTTCACTATCATATTTAAAATGCAACAAATCCTACATTAATACATTATTTAAATGTCATTTTTTCATGTAGAGTTATAAAAAATTAATTTAACAACATTTTTTTACCGTAAAGAATTGTTGTAAAATGTTGTTCAATAAGGAACTGAAGGGAGCTACAACTGAGAGACGATTTTCTATCGTTCTATATTCATAATTCCTTAAATGAGCACTAAGTATATTTACGGATTTTCTTTCATAGCTGCGAGAAAGGTACTTTAGCATAGGCTTTTTCCAAATCTAATAAGGCTGAATTTGGTTTCTCTATTTCTTTGTATTCTTTATTCTAGGGTGGAATTTAGGGTAAACATATTACCTGTAGTATATCATCCAGCTGTAAATCCTGCTTGTTCTATACTTTATATAAAACTGAATTCGTATTTGACCATTTAAGAGATGAAAACACAACTTTGCGATGTAGACGTCCTAACCTCTTGACAGTACATTATTTAAGGTTAACAACAGACGGTTTCTAAGACTGTCTTTATTCAAAATGCTACACGTATAAAGGTACTACGTAAAGGTACAACTATATTGATTTGTACAAAGGGTTTTAAATTGTTTATTAATTACAAATTGAAGCTACATAGCTCTCAGTTGAATTCAGTAACGAAATCCGCACGGTTTTAGATCATTATATATTACCAATGCACTCGCCAGGAGACCATATTACTCTGTACTAATTAATAAATAATGGTTTCTTACATAAAGAACGTATTTAACAGATACATAGCACGTGCTTTGAGTTGCAGATGTTTATTCATGGCAATTAGATGTATCAGAGCACCCTCAATCGAAATAATTCATAATGGTTGAGTTTACAGTGCATCCAGATCTGTCATTGGGCGTTCCCATGCACTCACAAGTCCACATGTATCATGCTACAGAAAAATTAAACACCGGAATAACTGCATTGTGGTATTTTAATTGCAAAACAAAATTAAAAAACTGAAACTGTTTAAAGTCGATTACTAATTAAGTGAACAAAGAAATATTTTCTCTACATTTTATTACGTAATTATAACATATATTTTAAATAAAGTGACAACCTATGCGTTAAAACAGCTGTTCTACCACATAACGTATAACATAAAATCAGCAGTTTTATGAAATCATATGTTATTAATTATTTTAAGCCAAATGGTACGAAATAACTAAATTGCATACATTGCCCCTGTTTTGAAATGTTTTTTTTTCTTTTTACATAAAACTAGGATTAACTCGTTATTAAATTTACTTAATGAAACAATATTTTAAAAAACTATAATACCAGCAAGTGTCATCCACTACAAGTTTAAAAAAATGTATTTGAACCTAAGTGGATGAATAAGACAATTTAACTAAAGATTGAAAATTTGCACGAGATATATGCAGAGAGAATGTGAACTAATAGAAAGTACTTGATTGAAAAAGCAACACTAATGCCCAGCATATGAAAAGACAAAATTATTATGTCTCCATTCCGTGTGGTATATGGAAATGTTTCTACAAAATAAATTATATAACATAACTCATAATCTGTATTTAGCCTATAACTAAGTTTATGTACTAAAGCCTAGTTAATATTTCCAAATTAAAAAATATGATTAGAAATGAAATTCCTAATATATCTATCTTCACTTCTGTTAGGAGTATTCGTATACAATTGAGTTCATTCTAATGCCTTTTCTAACATTTCCTTTTTAGGTACTATTTAAAGCTATGAAAATGGCGTCATTCCAAAACGCATCAAGAAAGATATTTTAGTTTTATAAAAGGCAGAAAAATGCACTCATATATATATATATATATATATATATATATATATATATATATATATACTATTAAAAATATAAAATAATAATAACGAATAAGTTGAGTTTGTATGTATGTATGTATGTATGTTGGCGTTTGTATGGCATTGTTTTATTCTTTGCTTTGAGGCATTGTAATGTACAATTACCATGGTACTGGTCCACAGATTTGTAAGGGGTTGAGTTATAATTTCATTGACGAAATGACTTTCAATGATTTTCTTAATAAAATTATTTAAAGCCACGCCTCCTCCGGTTTTCGCTAAAATTACACTTTGCAATTATTAATGGTCAGAAATGTTCAACTAATGGATCTGAACAAGAAACACTTTTGTCTGAAAAGGGATTTTTTGCCCCATGACCCCAGCAAAAGGTTTTAGGGTATACTCTGAGCCAGTCTCCATAAATGAATTCCCTTACGAATAATAAACATAGAATTCCCATTCATGCCAACAGTACCTCCTCAATATGCCGTGAGGAATAACAAGATTTCCCTCTCAACAGTACTGGCAAGCCTGCTCTGCGAGTTTTGTTCCATCACTTAATTGACTTTTAATGACCAAAGAACACTTCTTTCTTTTTAATTATCCGTACGCTGTTGCCCGTTGTTGGGAAACTTTTCCGAGCAGCGCAATAAAAGATTACAACAATATCCAAAGAGAGAAAGAATTTCATTCTTATATCAGGAACTAAAAACTAACTTTTCTCTTTCTCTTATTTTATTAATTCCCTCTCTTGTTAGTTTTTATTAATTATCGAACTGTGACGTGATATGAGAGAGAGAGAGAGTGTGTGGAGGGAGAGAGAGAGAGAGCGAGGGAGAGAGGAGGCTATACAAAATTTTTCCCACATCAAAAATTAAATTTTTCCGGAACATGGAATGCAAATAAACTTTAGAATAGAGAAAGGAAATTCGGAAGAAAACCAAATATTTCTCCACAACTTCATAAATAAATCTTTAGGCAATTAACCGAGGATAAAAAGGAATAATGCAATAAAGCTTTTAATTAACAATGTAAAAAAATACCGAATTTTCCAGTAATTAATTTACGGCGCTAAACTTTCCCTCGGATATTAAGTTACTCACAGTTCGATATATTGTTTTAATGAGTAAAGTTCATATTTTTCTTCGTTAATTAAAAAGTTCTAAACTATATCCAATAAGTTGTGGGCGCCTGCTAATGGGCTGCTTGAGACGACCGCCGTGTCGTTAGACTACCTCTGTACAGAGCATGCATATTTAGTGCTTAAGTAACCACGGATCTAGAAGAGTATCATTGTTACGTGGAACCGTTCAATAAAACCTTATTTTTATAACGGTTATGTTACAGCTTTGACGGTTTCCTGCATCCCCATCTCCATTTCCTTCTATCTGCATGTAAGTTTTTTGGCGTTGGTCTTTTCTGCACTGCTTTGTTTATTCCTGAATCCATACTCTTCTAGGCCTTCCTGTTATTATTCTTTCCGGTCGTTTCTATTTTCAAACCTTTTGGGACAACTTGGTTATATTTATTCGCCTCGTATTTCTCTAGCACAGCAACTGTTTATCTCTCTCTTCTCCATCATTGTTTCACCAACTTCCACTCTTTCTCTAATATCGTTATTTCTGATTTTATTCGTTATACCCATTTATTCATCAATAACACCTTACACATTAAATAATCTCTAGAAATGGATAAATAATTTAATGCAGTTTTAACAGCATTCTGATTGTTCATAGCATATATATAACAAGCTTGCAATAGTTTATATTTGCGTTTCATGTCAGAATAATATATCTTTAAATTAATTCCGCCATTTTAATAATACTGTAAGCGTCACCAATGCATACACTCGAAAGTACTCCGAGATCTTGTAAAATATAATTAAATTTAATGAAAAGGGAACAATGTCAGTAAACATGAGAGTATTTCCTCTCATGTGAAGCCGAATCTGTTAGTCTAAAGCCGAAGGAGCAATAACCCATTCACGTGTGGGAAGGGTCTAACCGCTGCAGGAAGGAAGCGCCGTATTTTGTCTTCTGCTATCTGCTAATTAGTGTTTGTGACGCTTCGTTAAGTCTATCTTTCTTTGCATATCTTTGACTCTACAGACGAGGCGGCTTTGCAACTTTACTGCCTTCACTCTATAGCATCAACTAATTTAATTAACAGGAAAACTATTGCATTTTATAAGTAAGAATTATTTTAGTTATACACTTTAATGAGTAATATTCAGCGCGTTTAAAATAAAAAACTTCTTTCTCGTCATTGGCTTTAAATGTTGTGGTTCTTTATGCTAATATTTGCTTCAAACATTGGATTTTATTTTCAAATGGGTAATAATTTCATTAAATACGTATTTCTAATGTTCCCTTTTGGCGACCTTATTTATCGATTCACGGTACGCACCTACTCTCGACTTATCGCATTTAGTTAGTTCATTCATTGTATTTTCCATTTGTTGGAGTTCATGGCCCTAATTAAACAGATGTGTAACATAATTTGAATCATTTTTCTCATATTTAAAACCCATTTTGTGCCCTTTATAACTGGTTTCCAATGCAAATAATTCGGAAGCGTAACAAAGGAAATTATTGTAATGTTAGGTAAAGGCAGACAAAATGTACTCGCAACTATTCCTAACAGAAGTGACAATGAGTGTATTAAGAATATGTTATGTTAAATTGGAAATGTTCCTTTTTGTGGTTTGTAGAAAATCTCAATTTGTCAGCGTGGGTAGGTCGTGTTCTCTTCACTCGGGACCTGTTGGCGAAATACCTTTAATTCAAGCACTTTGCATTGTTTCACAGGAAATATTTTCGTCCCCATTGCTTTCCATATGGTAAATAGCACAGACGTAAAGGTAAATAATTCGTGGCTCGGTGCAACATGTATACGTGGAATCCGATACATTGTAAATATAGGCTTGACTTTGTGAGTTTGGAAATTTATTCTTCACTTCCGTTGCTTCATACCTGATCAATAAAAGATGGCCGCAAAACATAAACAATTTTCGAGCTTGCCGGCCATTGTTTGTGTAACTGAGTTGGAACACGTTGCAGTGTGCTTCTGCGTGGAAGTATGGCAATCGTTCAGTAGCCTGACTGTAGTTAAAATCTTTATAGTATTTATTTCTATTTTAAAATAACTATTAAAATCAATTTAAATTCTCAAGATATTTCATTAAACACAAAGACCTTATATATATTTAAACAAATATGAAAATATAAGCGAGAAACATGGACATTCTCGTATATAAAGTTTATTTACAACACCTTGAAATATCTAGACGACCCCTTAAAGAACTTGGATAACTATCGACAAATAACAAAATTTATCGATGTGTTAATTTTCAATGGAGATCTATTTTAAATACAGATTTTTTTATAAAAAGTACCCGATTAAAATCTGTTTAATATTTGATAAACAACAGGAATTAGTAAGGGTATATTATATTAAGGTACATCCTCGAACTAGATCTGAGCTCACACAATATCGAATAGTGACAAGTCACGATTAGACATAAAACCGCCCTCTACACAATACAGCGGCATCCACATTAAGAGAAGTTACAAATCCCAAGTTGAATGAAGTTATTAATATAAAACAGCCCTTATCCCTGCCGCAGGTGTGACGCGAGGGGATGAAAGTAACAAGTAACAAACGCCCTTGCCCGAGGGTTAATTTAAATTAGAAACGACTTCAGTTCATTCGTTTTAAAAAAATTTCTTTTGTCAATTAATTGGACGCAACGCCTAACCTTTTTAGAATAGTTAAATGATGGAGCTTATTTACCGCTTTGGAATCTCTGCCCACTAACGTAAAACGATTGCAACGAATACATGAAACGACAGAGTAAAATGTTTTAATATAGCTTATTTATATCCGCTTCTCTGTCTTTCGTCATAGAGTTAACTCTTGAATGTATGACATGATCTAACCACAGCTACGAAGTTATTAGAGTTTTTATTATTATTTTTTTTTTTTTTTGAGCTTGTCCCCGGATAATAAGAAGCCGGTCATGTGACGTCACGATTTTTCCTAGGCCGCGGACTAGATAATACTATTCCCTTTCATTAGTCTTGTTTTTTAAAAGAGTTCATGTGAAGAAAAAAACAAGTAAAGAAAGCAAAAAGAAGTGTGGAGCGCATTGAGTAATGGAGTTGAAAATTGAGAAATGTGGAGAGCTTTGAATAATTCAATATGGAGGAATAAAACTATATAGAGAGAAAGAATAATGTGCCAAACAGTTGTTAAACATTTATTAAAATAATACAAATATAATAATAATAATAATAATAATAACAATGACATATGCTGGGGAGGATGTTGTCGAACCGGTTCAATGGTCAAAATATTCAGTTGATATTTTCATCTTTGAAAGGGCCATGGTCTGATAGTAATCAGGTAGAGCCAGGAATACCCCGAAGGGTTATTTAAGAACACCTCAGTACCTCCAGCTCTACAATCACTGCCACAAGCCAGTTGTCATCTTGGCAGTAACAGTGGGCGTTACTAGTGAGCAGAAAAAGAGTACCATGATTTCTATGTCGAGTGAGTAATAACCTAACCTAATATAACAATGTTTTCTATATTTGTTCATGTGTGCTCCCATCGGATCAGTTCCAGCTGACCTCTAAGCGAATCATCTGACCAGTTCGACCTACCTACTACGGGAATTATTAGAGATTGGAATAATTCGACCACACCGGTTGCGGAAAGATGGGTAAGAGTACAGAATAATTCAAATAAAGTTGATTCTTTACGGAAACTACAAAAATAATAATTCATAGAAGAATTGATGAAGAATTGCCCGGGGACAGAGCAAGAAACAGACGTAAAAGAAGACGGCGAAAAGAAGACGGGAGATGAGCAACCATATCTTGTCGGTAATGAGATGACGATCAGCTGGAAGATAAAGAACGAAAACCTTCTCAAAAGTCATTGAAACACCTGCAGGATAATGATTAAAGAAGAAGAAAAGATTAAGAAGTATCAAGGTGACTCTAAAAGTACATCTGTCATCCATTGCTCACAGAAGATTTTCAACTCACAATAGACCCGTGTGTTAGATACAGCTTATATTAAAAAAAAAAATACTTTATTTTATACATTTCTTTTTATAAAGGGAACAATTTAGGAGTAGAAGTAGAAAACATTAACAAACCCTACAGCACTTTAAAGAATCTACTGCGTTAGCTAAACAGCTGACTAGTTTCCGACCACGTGCTCTCGTATTTATACTTCCGGATAACAGATTAGTCTAATACGAACCGTGTTTAATCGGCTCTCTATATGCAAAAGGATATGCCAACACTTGTTATGCAGTTAGCTGCCATCAGGTGCGCTATTAAACAACCCTCGAGCGGTTTGGATTTCCCCTTGTTAACTGCATTTTTAATTGTCCCCGCCAGATTTTATTATGGAATTTGGTTTATTCTTACTGTCTGATCGTGGTTTTTATATTATTTTAATCAATAAAAGTTTTGAAAATTGCCAAATATCGTTCAAAGGTAATCTGTAAATATAGTAGTTTTATAAATATTACTATTATTAAGATTTTTAAACCTAATTAGCAATACTAATTACTTTATTTATTAGCAACAGTAATAATTGAATAATAATGATTACCAACTTGAAATCAGTAATTTATGTTTTCTTACGGGTTTCAATCAGAAGATACGTCATCTTTAGTGAATATAACTGTAAAATTTCAAAATTTTCAAAAACCTGGACAACTAATATAAAATTAATAAGATTTTACTATGGAATTCAAATTAATATATATTACAACTTATAACAGCTGTAGTTTTCAAATTGTGCAGTAATAGTCATTGATGAAGATTATGATGATTTTTATGATTTTGTCATGGAAATATATAGAAGAAAATGTATGTAATAATATATAAAATAAAATATTCATTATTAGTTATTATTTAACTGGTTATTAAGTTACAACATCAAATAATATAACACTGAGGAAGCTATAACTAATTCTTTATCTGTATTTTTCACATTGTTTTTATCCTTACAGAATAATAACACAAAAAGTATCAGTTAGAAACGTGCGGGTGGACAGGAAATGACGCGTGAATTGATAGGTATGAGCGTTTTAAACCGTCCTGACTCCAAGGACTATTTTATTTAACTGCTTCCTGTTTTGTATTTTAATTCTCTCCTAATGGACACAGTGGAGAGAACACTAGTGTACGTACACTAGTGTATTACCACGCAATCAGCGTTGTTTGAGCTATATCCCAAACATAACTCCCATGCAACCACATTTGTTTATTTTGTTTCGTGAAAAGTCTATGACTAAGTCTTCCAATTTAAATAGGGAAACCTGTGTCTTGGTTTGCAATTTTCAAGGCTACGTCGATCAGCTGATTTTCTAATTCAGATTAGAAATAGTAACGATATTATATTTTGTTTCAATTGTTTTATAAAACGTAAGACAGGTGTTTACATTATATTTGAGTGTTTATGGTGGGATACGATTAATTGTAAGCGATTGCAATTTTAACCAATTAAAATGAAGAATAAAATTGTTTTTATAATACTTTTTCAAATAGGTTCTTTTTAATGACCTTCCCCAAAGGTAATCATGCATTAATTAACTTATTTATCAATTATTCACTAATTTATCAATTCACGCGTTAATGCCTATTAACCCAGACGTTTGTAACTGAAACTGTGTTTGTGTTAATATTCTGTAAAGATGATAGCAATGTAAAAGTACTGGGAAAGAACAAGTCGTAGCCTTTTCGGTATTTTATTATTATAAGTTTCAACTTACTAATCAGTTAAATAATATCTGATAATTATTAATTTGTTGTTAATTATTAAATACACATTCGTATATATGTTTAAACAACAAGGTCATCATCACCAATGAGTAGTACTACACAAATTATAGCTGTTATAAGCTCAATGTTATATTCACTGATGATGGTGTCTTGCTCACTGAAACACGTTACTTCAGCCACTCTTCTTCTTCCATTTCTATCTCCTATCAAAGGTTGGATATCCCCATCGCTATTTTTTCTTTATTAACTTTGAGCTTTCTTTGGACTTTGAGTCGCTGTGGATAGTATTATATTGGCTTCTTTATAGTATCTATTAAAAGGCGCTCTTCATGTTTGCCAATACCTCTTTGTTTGTTACTCTTTCTACCCATCGTACCCTCTACAATCTTCTTAAATCATCTCTTGTCGGCTGCTATGTTACGTTAATCTCTTCATTTTAGTGGTTAGGGTCAGTGATCCATGCCTCTAGACATTTCTGTGAAATAACTCTTTCGATTTGTATTATAAATCTTATACATGCGTAAACATCTGTCCACTTCTCCACACATAACGCTTCCTCCAGTGCTCCATAAATAAAGCTAAATAACCGCTTTTAGTGATGATTACTTCCAACAAATTCCTTGGTTTTGTTTTGTAATTAATTTAGAAATTCAAAATAAAAGGAAACAAGTAATATAAATTTTAAAAATGTTAATGAAATTTCCTACTCAGATCAAAAAAAATGTATTTTAGTTACTTTTTATAGAATAATTACAGTTGAAATAAGTAACGTAACATAATCTATGCGTTAAAACAGCTGTTCTACCGCATAATCTATAACATAAAACTAGATTTTTTTATGCAATCATATGTTACCACGTACTTTAAGCAAAGTGGAATGAAGTATCTATATTACATGCCTTGCCCCTTTTGTGAAAAATGTTTCTACCATATAAAACTAAAATTAATTCATTAAATTTAGTAAAGAAATTAATATTTAAAAACTAATAACATCAAGTGTCGCCCGCTACAAGTTATAAACAAATTTATTTGACCTTGAGTAGATGAACATAAAGCATTTCATTAACAATTGAAAATTTGAAGAAAATATTTAGGAAGAGATTGAAGTAATAGAAGGATTTGAACAATATATAGTAGTAATTAATTTGAAAGTAAAACGATTTGATTAAACAATCTCTTCGAATTGGAAAACCCATTGTGTAAATCCAGATCGATTTAGTTTTACAGTCGATTGTTTAACAGTTATAAAAACCATCAGCATTAATTCAGTGCGTCATGGTTGTCCGACCATCCATCAGCCGCGGGAAACTAATTTTCTGTGAACGTTGCATCGGCGTGCATTGAATTATAATTTGCAAGAGAATGTAGGTGGTTCTCTTACTGGGAAGCGCGCGCACACTTTGGCGGACAGAACATACTAAATGCCGGATAGCCAGACCGAGGTTTCTCTATCGGGAATCGCCTTGAAATACGTATTAATAAGT
This sequence comes from Prosapia bicincta, assembly GCA_036971475.1. Lineage (NCBI taxonomy): Eukaryota > Metazoa > Arthropoda > Insecta > Hemiptera > Cercopidae > Prosapia > Prosapia bicincta. Next base: position 107,794,830 of record JBAIZL010000003.1, on the reverse strand, counting down.
AGTCAGACATGAATTATCTTTGCAATATCAATTAAAACAACCTCTCACCACAAATTCAACAAATTTTATTTTAACCTTAGGTTTAACCTAAAGATTAAAATAAAATTTGTTGAATTTGTGGTGAGAGGTTGTTTTAATTAATATAAGCATTTACGCCACAGTTGCTTTAAGTTGTTATCTTTGCAATGTTTATATGAGTATACTTCTGCAGAAACACATAGTAATAACAGAGAATAAATACTGAATATGTTGTTGAAACTGTGTATATCCCACTGTAGACATTATTTAAATAATATTTATAAAAATAATTTCTGACTTTTAAATACTTTTTATTCCCATCCTTATGTAGGTTTCGATTTCAAAGCAACTATCTTCAAGGGAAACAAGAATAACAAACTCCATAAGTCTACAATGCTCTAGCAGCTGCTAGGAAGAGCAATGTATTGTATAGTACGACAGTCAGGGACAATCTAGATACACTAAATTGCTAACAACTAATAAACAATGGGTACTTCTAAATTGAGTTGCTTACATGTCTCAACAAAATGTTACAATTTAATGTTACTTTCCATTATGCTATATTTTATTATATCCTAACCACAAAAGGTTTTATTTAACTCCTGATGTAAATATTAAAGGAAATTGACTAACTCTTCTATTGTAGTAGTTAGTCTTATAGTAATTTCCTCTGAAGATGACTACTTTATAATTGATACGTGCATGACGATTTAAATAAAAGGTTTTGTAGTTGAGATGTTTTACTTATTGAAGACAAATAGTTACACCACCGTTGCTCCAAGACATTATTTACACATTTTTTGAGGAAAAAGTTTTTAAAACTATTACCATCTACTTCTTGTGCATGTAATGTTTTTAACTACAGATTAAATTAATGTTGTGTTTAGGATTTTATGAACTTTGAAAACACCTAACACGAACATTAAAATTTTGTTAAAACTTTATCAGTGGCTATCAAAAACAAACATAGTGTGATTTTAACGTATAATATTACTATTATTGCATTCATAGCGTGGCGACCACACTAAGATCAGAAAGTGGTAAAATGTAAATACCTAGTCTGAGATAAGTTTGAAGTAGACCTTGTCAGAACCTTTATGAAAATGGAAGTCTACCCTCTGCTAGGGAAAGTTTAACACATACAGTTACAAAACATTTACTACTAACTAGCTAATTTAGAACTAGTCACTATTAATAGTAATCAATGTTTAAACTGTAACTAAACACTTCTTTCCTTACTCTATTTGATAGCAGTCTACATCAAGTAACCGATTCTTCCCACATGACGTTACAAGTTTCCCTTATTCCCCATTCGAGGGAAGTTTTCATTAAATCTATTTTCTTGTCATAATACAATTTCTCGTCTTGCAACTCCAAATAAATATATTTTAATTATCACGAACTTCATCACACCTTATAAACTTACAACAAATTATCCATCATCAATTATCGATTTTCAGTTTGTACATTATCCATTGTACAATATTAGTAATTTAACTATTCATTATTCATATCGATTACAACGTATCCATCTTCAATTATCTAGAATTCATTATTTACTAAACTAACTTAGACAAAGAGTACACAGAACATCTGGATCAGGGAAACCTGTTTTAGCATTGTTGTCAATCACGTGTCTAATCGGGCCTTTACAGTGATAGTGTTGGCGGATTTACATGTCATGAAGAAATGAGATGGTGCAGCTGCTTATGAACAGATCTCATGATTCGATTATTTACCGAGAACAGACAGAAGTTTAAGCGCGTTTAATCTAGTGTTATTTTTAAAGTTCCCTTTAGTGTCCCTTTATTTGTATATGAGTGATGCTAGACTTTAGAGTTCTTACATATCTATTTTATAAACATAGTTACATAGCATAATAACATAAACCATATGACTTATAACACCATCATCAGTAACACCAACATTAGTTTACAGCGAAAAACATTTATTTGTTTACTGAAGATGTGGGAAATGAAAAAGTTAAGAGGATTAGGCATTTGCATTATATGAATTTTCTCTGGCATTGTATGTGCAAAATAATCATGGTATCGTTAAATGTTAACCCCGAGATTGTAAAACCCCCATATATACAACCGTAAGCACGCATGCATACCCGTACAGGCACGCACACACGCACGCAGACACGCACAGGCGTGCACACAACCATGTGCTTCTTACTACCGTATACTAGCGCATTATTTTCCCAGATCGACAAATATTAAAAAAGATACAATTTTATACCAACAATAACAATATTTAAAACTAGGTTAAAATGCGGAGACAACTACAAAAACCCATCGAAATATAATCTATTCTTCCCCTTCAAAGGCGATTCCTTTAACTCTAACCCGCATTCTTTTCTCCAGTCACCTCTTCCCTCCCACATAAACACCTATATTGGGGGGTTTCATAAATCATTTTGTATGTAAACACTACAAACAACTGCACACAAACTCACACAACAATATACTTTATTGTCATACGCGCTTTAATGACTTATGTCAATATCATGAGAAACGCTACTACAAATTAACAACTACAAACTTAGTTTAATGTAGATGTGGGAAATGAGAAAGGTAAAAGAATCAAGCATTTGCATTACTGTAGTTTTTACTCTGTACTTTATATGAGTTTCCTCTGGCATTGTGATGTGAAGGTAACCCCCAAGATTGTAATAATGATATATTCACAACCGTGAGCACGCACGCACACACGCACAGGCACGCACACACGCACATATATATTACTACTGTAGTTCTTTCTCTGTACTTTATATGAGTTTCCTCTAGCATTGTGATGTGAAGGTAACCCCCAAGATTGTAATGATCATATATTCACAACCGTGAGCACGCACGTACACACGTACAGGCGCGCACACATGCACATATATATTACTACTATAGTTCCTTTTTTAATATATTTGAAGGACCTTTTACCGAACGTTTACGTCTGATGTGTGTGCGAATATTTTGAAAATGTTACCATAACTGGAGCAGATCCTATTCTTTTAAAATAACGCTCTTCTTACTGGAAAGGGATGTAATGCAGACATTACAGTCAGGTTATCTATTATTAAACAAATGTGATGTTTTTTGTATTGGCTTGAACTTGTTCTTTTGTTATTACATCTGTAAAGTGTTATTTATATTTTCAGATTTTCCATATAGCCTATTCTTTTTTATTTTTTTTTTAATAATCCTTTTAATTAATTGTATATTGTTTTTGTTCAAACAGCTGCGGTTTTATTACCGTTTATTGCATAATAAATGTGTATATTTCCGAGTATATGTAACTTTCATGAAGGTGTTCTTTTTTCGCTTGTTCTACAATAACTATAATAATTGCATTCTTTCATAAACTCTATTTTTGTTGTGTTTATTGTGTTTGATTTGTGTTATTTATTTTGTTTTTATTATTTCTAGGATGTATTACATTTCAGGACCAATGTATGTAAATGAGGTCTATTTTTATTTGTCTGGATTTTTTCTTTTGTAATTTATTTTTCATTACATATTGTAATTGTTTCGTTTTTTTGGTATTTCTTATACTATTTAAAATAAAATATTTCTTTGTTTATCCCATTATTTATTTCAAATGATGCTTAAACCGCTTTATATTTGTTAATTTTTATTATGTAACTGAGCGATTGTACATTTAATGTTTAAAGCCTAGACATGGAGAGGTCTAAATAATTTATATAATGTTCTTTTTCTATTTCAGATGTAAGTTTGAGATTTCCATGGCTTTGCCTATCATATTAATAGTATCGCTATTTAATAGTGTTTACGAACTCTGTTTTTATACCTATGTAGCCTGTGGTCCAAGTATCTAAATAATGTTTTTTGAGTCATACAATTTGCTTCAGAAATATTTTTTTATTTAAATAGTCCTATTTTTCTACATATAAAACATACCAGCTGACCCGGCGAACTTCGAATTGCTAAAAAGTCAATGAATGACCTGTTAACATTAGCAAAACTTAATTTAGTATTTTATTAAAATAATATTAGCTGAAATATTAGACGACAGAGAAAAGTGTGACAATAAACGTTTTTGACTAAATGTATTCTATTGAAGTGCACTTGGTTATATAATATTTTTTGTATATTGTTTGAAATTATTTTAGATTGTTGAGTGTTGCCTGGCAACCAAAATGTGAAATGAATTCAATAAAATGTTTTAGTTTAGGATAAGATAAAAAGTCATATTTTACGCTATGTTGGCACTTGAAAATTACAGGTTGAAAAAATTGTTATGTTGCCAGTATCCTTTCCAGAAATGTACTTAAAACTTCTTGGCGATCGGATCAGTGGTTGAGAAATGCATAAGGCTCATACATAGATTCATACATACATACATTCATTTTTATATTCAAATATATAAGGGGGGAATAAAAAAATAAGCGTTGAAACTAGAGCTCGATCGCCTCAAACACCACGTGTGCGACATGCAGACGTGACATTTCCTCGGGCACGTTTTGTGTAAAACCGTTTCCGTGTAACCTTCGGAAGAAATCAAATCACTGTCCTTCTACTTGCGAAATATTTCATTGTCTTTAGGCTGTGTGACGTATTCTTCCGGAAGTAGGATTCTGTTACATGTGGTATCCGGTCCTCAGACTAGAATACCGCAAATGAAATAATATATTGTTAGCTTGTGTAACATAAACAAAGTACTTTTATTAATTATTCTTTTGCAATCACCTTATAATAAACTATTAAAACAAAGAATCGATAGTAAGATTCGATGTAACACACATGAATCTGTTCACAATTACTTGAGAAGATAATTTTACGTACAAATATACAATGTAAACTGTTAAAGCTATGTAGCATAAGCATGCGATTTGGTTGTGGAAAATACAAAAATATTGCATTAAGAAATATCGCAAAATTTAGACACACGATTTTTTCTGAATATAAATTTGTTCCTGAAAAGATTGTTTCCTACAGTAGCTGTAGTTTTCCCATTAAAGTGGGTCTGAATGTTTTCACAACATTTTGTTTTTTTATTACAAATTATTAGATTTTTTAGATCCTAGCTTTATTAATTGTTTAAATAACATAATTCACGAAATACTTTCATTTTATTGTGGCAACAAAAGCTGATTATATTCCTTTATATGCCTCAAAAGGGTAATGATTATGCCTATTACAGAATAGCTACAAAGCACTGGTTAGGTTTGTAAAAACAAGTTCTCTTATGTAAACTTACCGGTTGCTGCAGTGATGCAGTAGCTTTCATTTTCCCCGGACCTGAAAGAAATAACGTGAATATAAGATATGGGTAGTTTAATAGCTTAGTAGACTAACGTATAAGCTATAACCAAACCTATCCTAAACATATATCATCTAGCTATAATGTGACGTAGCTACATTATCATTCAATAGTCTATGACGTAGTATAACCAATAATGTGATTACCCTCGAAACGTAGAGAAATATTCAAAGGATGGAAACTGATATAGAAATATAGAAAACATTATACCTATTGGAACTATTAAATGGTGAAATATAAAAATATAAATAAAATTTCAAAAAGTAACTTTAAAATATTTTTTTTAATTCTTTCTATTAGCTCACACTGTCCATACATATATATTCTTAGAATCTATATATATATATATATATATATATATATATATATATATATATATATATATATTCAAGAATTATTCTTAGTATTGTAATTCCTGAGGATGTTGGTGATGTCAACCAACTAAAAGCTTTGAATATATTAATCAATAAATTATTCCTGTAATTGTGTGTATTATTTGATCTTATATATATATATAATGAATAGTTATTCATGATGAATAACTAGTAAAATCTGGTGACTCATGTGTCATGTTACACCGACGTGACAACAATAAAACACCGGCGTCAGCTGATATGTCAGCGTGTATTTAATTTAAAATGCTCATATTTTTGCATACTTTTCACAAGACATACCACTTTAATTTAACAAGTGGTAAAATTACTATCGCTCACTGAGCTCGTGACAGCTGTTCTATATTTAGTTTAAACTTTGTAGACAAAAACATCAGTTGCGAGACAAAATTGCAACTGCAGTACTAATTTATGATTATTAACCTAACGTGATAAAATAAACAAAATTATTTGTATATTACATTCTTACCATTATTTCGTGTAACCGGTTATAATTAGACGAGCGTCCATCGTCGCGGCTTCTGTACAAGTTTTAAGCTATCACACTATTTGTTAATTAGTCTTTCTTCCAGTGTATTAACTTATAATTTAATTGAATTCATAGCTTATAATTTACTCAATTGAAATTTTTGTCTACTACTATGTCACGACGTACATGAGTATTTGCGTCTTGTGTATTATGCACGATGCTAAAATAAAGTTGAAAAGGACAGACACATCATCCAAAATAGGAATTTTAATATGAGTTTAGTTCATCATTAATATATAATAATTATTATTTTTACGATAGAAATAGATAACTAAATAGTCTCAATAATTAACCACATTTGATACAGCTGATCACTTACATGATAAAAAGTCTAGTGGCTATAAACCACTGTTCTCTTGAACGAGCTGACTATATACATGAGCAAAAAGCTATAGCTGGAATTTTCAAGATGAACCTTAAAATTGAACTTATCAAAATCCTTCCTTACAGTTTTACATTACCAAACAAAAGATCCCTACAAATATCAAGTCTATATCTATTATACTTGTCAGTGCGTTGGTTATGATTCCATCGGTCAGGATAACTTATATAAATATGGATTATTGACAAAATGTTATTTCTTTGAAGCTTCTTTCTTGGTGATTTCTGTTCTGGTTTGTTGCTTGTCTCTTCACGTGTTTCGTCTACACTGTGTACATCTTCTAAACGGTTTAACATTCCTTCAAATCTATAGCCTACCATTTTATATCGAAGAAGCTGAGGAAACGAGAAATAACTGACTAACATCCACAAATAAACAGGTAAAGAATATCAATATAAATATCTATTAGGCCTAAACCAAAAGAAACTTGAAAATTAAATTAAAAGTGTAATATCACACTATACTGAGACCAAACAAAAGGGATCTGGTGAAGTCAATATTTTCACACAGTTTCGAGTTCCACCATAAGGTCTGTCGCTATATTGCCTACATAGCGCCGTGTTGATTATTTGAATCTGTATTCCATTTGACTTGTTCGATCACATTTACCACTATTTTGTATAAATTCTGAATTTTATAACAGTAAAAAGCAGCAAAAATTATTTCACTATACTAAAATATATACATACAATAACCATAACTTCAGTTATATAACATATCGAAGGAAATGGAAATTATTTAAGTGTTAAAAATATAGCTTTAAACAAGTACGACCGAACATGTTTATATGCACTGCAGACTCAAACAGAAAACATGGCGTTTTATAGGCAACTTGAGGTTACAGTAGATCTGTGACGGACAGGGAAAGACTAAATAAAAGAACGTGCAGATATTCCAGTACTACAAAACTTTGTATTGCTCAGATGCACTTTAGTAATCTCGAAAAATAGTTACCATGCGACAGAAATACAATAATAGTTTCTATTTAATAAATGAATGTAGCGAGATATATTATTTCGTATTATCCTTTACTCGTATTATTATATTATGTTACAAACAATATTTGATACTTTTTTATTTATAAACTTATATTTATTTATCTGTTTTAAGACCTTATTTGATACGGAATGTAAAAAGTAGAAAAGTATAATGAATTCGTCTTTATTTAGGCAATTTAGTTAGGTATAAAATTAATGATAAAACTGTTGATAATCAACTGGAAGTTATATATTTTAATAATGCAATGTTTTTATAACTAATATATGGCCCCCTAGTATCTGAAAACACTATTTCCATTACGCATACAAACGTAGTAAGAAGTGTACTAGTGTTGTATACATGTAATTAAAATCAATGTAATCAATTGTTTTAAGGTAATGGAATTGTACTAGCTATTAAAACATTGCATTTTTAAATAAATATCTTTGAGTTGATTATCAACCGTTTTCTTGTTTATTTTATACAATCATGAAATTTTCTGAGTGTTTATGTTGGTAAGAATGAGACGTCCCCCCGCTAGCAAGTAGTATGACAGGCTGTGCCTACTACAGTCACAAGGGAATCACTTGCAACACTTTAGTCGAATACATTTAACTAACTCCTTCCACTACTATTTTTTTATACACACCAGTCATCCCAAATAGCTGTTATTCAAAGTTTGCAAAAATCAATTAATTTTAAAATTGTTATTAATGGACCTCATATTTGATGTAATTTTAATGGTCGATGTTTTTAAATTGACGCCATGAATTACATATGGTTTTTTTGGCTACGTCATTTAACTGGTGGTATTCTTAATGGACTAAATTTACTATATATCGTTAAATAAAGTTATTCAGATTTAATAAGGCGAAACGTATTTTAATGACCTTCTAACATGCCTTTGCAATTACGTTCATTTCCACCTGTTTTATAGTGTCATCAAGATATTTCTAGATATTTGTCATTGTCTTTTCGTTTACTAGACGTTTATTTCTAGTGTATTATATATCCGTTAAAATTAAACATACGAGGCAAGAGAAATAAAATCATTAATTAAATTTAAAGCTAATGAATGTAGCAGTTTTTAAACAATTTTATAAATAACTATCTGACTCGGCACACTTCGTACTGACTAAAGGGGAATTAATAACGTGTTAACATTAACTAAACTTAAATTGGTAATTTATTAACATAATAATAGCTGAACTTATAGTAATAGATCGAGAAATAATGATGGTAAAGGTTCTTGATTGAATTTTATTTATTGAAGTGTATTCGGATATACTATATTTTTGTATATTGTTTGAAATGTGTTGGAAAATAAATTTAATTTGTAGAGTATTGCCTAGCAACCGAAATTTGGAATAAATTCATTGAATTGCCTTAAGATAAGGTAAGATTGAAAGTCATATTTTATGATATTTAGTCACTTAAACATTACAAATAGAAAAAAATTGCTATGACGCCAGAAACCTTCCCGGGGATGTAGTCAACCTTTTCTAAAGTGTAGTTCGATCGACCTATATAGAAACATAGAAACATCCATATATATATATATATATATATATATATATATATATATATATATATATATATATATAAAGGAAGAGAGAGAAAGAGAGAGTGAAAGAAAGAGAGGGGTATATAGATTGATAGAAAAACAGATAATATTGAAAATATTTTGTTTTCTGACAGTAATTATTCGAAATATAATTGTTGCAAAGAATAACTATTTCGCAAAAAGTAAGTTTAGGGAGTGTTGCAGAATTTAAAGCACACTATTTCAGGAAATATTAAAGAAATAATTTAAATTCGCAGCGAATGCAGTGTGTTGGCTGCACGCTAAGGCCGTATAGAGTCAAGTCACGCCATCCACTAATAGTATATCAGCCACTACATTGGGAACACCTCTTAAGCACTTCTATTTGTTTTACATGCAGATAGATTGCGGATGCCCACACGCCCAACCTTTTGAAACCTATTCACATTCCTCAACAAGCAAGCGACGCTAAAACATTTTTAAAATATCTCCACATTGCCCTACACTAACAACTGATACTGATTGTAAAAACACAAAGTTAAATATAAATAAAATATAAGACGGATTTTGCCACATTTTCTTATTAAACTTTTTTTAAATTCAAACGCATTTTATTCATTCCTACAGACAAAGTTATTGAGATTCGATATTTTATTCAAAGAGATATATTTTTCGTAAATATTTTACAGGCTATGTTTAAATGATTGTGTTGTAAAACGTATTGTAATAGTATTCTTTTTATTTAATTTTTTTCGGTTTGCTATGAATTTGTTATTATTTTAAATTATCATGTTGATTATAACCTCGAAAATAAGGAAGATTCTAGTTCGTATATCTCTTACACTTTTCCCTGGTCACGTGGTATGACTACGTTCTATTGTTGGTTTCACTACACAATGGGTTAGTTTTGGTCTGTCTTGTGGTTAATCTTTTTATTAGGTTGAATAATTTATCAATTTTCATTTATTTGTACCTATATTATTTTTATGTTTGTAAATATGAACTTATTCCCAGATTATCATTTTTTGATCTTTTATACTTTATTTATTAGATGTATGTTTTCTGTTGGGAAAAAGTGTGGTTATTTTTTATGGCTAAGTGTGACTAAGTTTGAAATGACTTTGGTTTGATGTATGATTTAAGGTTTTTTTAATCTATTTCTTAATTTCTTTTTTATTTAGCCAATATATAATTAGTTACATTCAATTTTATAATTTCCGCTCCTAAGTACGCGACATATTTTTTCCGATTGGTTTATTTTATCGATCATATTTCTTGTACGTTAATATTTTTGTTCTTCAAGATTTTTTTAATTATTTTTATATTTTTCTGTGTGTGTGAATATAGTTGTCCATTTTTTGTTATTTGTCGTTGTTTCATGCTTTAGATGCTGTAAATTGGTTAATGATTTAATTTATCTATTGTTTTTTTTATAGTATACGTTTGTAGGGGCTATTTGGTATATTACTTGTTTATCTTTTTCTCTTTTTTGATAGTAGATTTTAGGCTTCCCATTTAAAATTGAGTTTTAAGTAGCCTGTTGAAGTATGTATACAGAGAGAGAGAGAGAGAGAGAGAGAGAGAGAGAGAGAGAGAAATAAAAATATACATACAGACAGACCTATGATATAATAAATAAAGTTAATTTTGGAAAAACGTTTTAAATTGCCTTTGCCAATATTAGTCAGCTATACTTGGCTTCAGTAATAAAAGCAGGTCTGAATGTATGTTGAGCCATGTTGTACAACTTGCATGAACATTAAGGTACGAGATGGCTTGAAACATGGGCGAATACATTTAGGTTCTCTTAAAATATTTAACAAATGTTACTCTATTTGCCATCTTGTAATAATAAATTACAAAACAAATGCCACAATAAATTATGTTTATGGTTTTTGTTTTGCATGAATTTCTGCCACATTACATGAATTTGAAACAATGTAACAGAAATTCGTCCAGGAAGCATTACCAACAGCCCAACTACCAGAACCGAATATATATATATAAATTTAAATTAAATTAAATATATTAAGCATTATATGTATACAGTTTACATTATATATTAAATATTATATATATATATATATATATATATATATATATATATATATATATATATTATATATATATATATATGTATATATTTATTTATTGATTTATTTATATTCAAACTCTGGACACTCATAAGTTCCTAGATCATAGATCATATTACCGCCATTTCCCTCTCGATAATAATTATCATACATTGCAAAAACATCGAATCAGATTATGCCGGTAATTACAAAGAACACATAGTATTTCCTATTCTTAAGGTGTTCGTGTTGCAAAGAAAAGTTATTCGATTATCATGCTAATACAGAGATATCTTTCTCCAAAGGAATATTTATTCGATCCTAATGTTGCAGTAATCACTTCATTCATCACAATATCGATTCTTCATCTGCGTAGGTAAAACCAACCCCTACCCTTCATCACTCCACGGAAGATTAACGAAGCTGAGTTGCAAGTGATATCATTCCAACTTGGAGAAGGATTTTTCCATAGCGGCAGATGCAGGTCGACGAACTTGCTGCTGGATATTGGTAACTTTGTCGCAACTTGGCGACATACTTTCTGGCAACTTAGAGTGCTGCAAACTTTAGGGATTTGTTTAGCGTAATGTAGTCTGACGTCATCGTTCTATTTTGCTTTATTAAAATTGTATAAATTTATAATTCCAAGCCTGCCTATGATGTTACCTCCGTCTATACAGATAACGTATACTAGAGTAATATTTATTTTACATCCACTGTAACAGTGATGGGTTAAACTGTACTTTATGATAGAATTAAAGTTTAATTAAATTATTTCTAGTACCTCATACTGTCATTATAGCATAACTGCTCAACTACATAACCTATAACATAAATACAGTTGCTTCATGAAATCATATGTTATCACTTATCTTATACCAAATGGGACGAAACCACTATATTGCATACATTACCCATTCGTAAAAAAATGTTTCTCACGTATATAAATAACAATAAATTTAATATATTTGAATATAGAAACTAATATTTGAAAATTATTTAATTAACGTCGTATCATCCACTACAGTTTAGAAAAGTGTATTTGAAATTGAGTGGATGAATAAAACGTATTTCAATAACAACTGAAAATTGAAATTATATATATATATATATATATATATATATATATATATATATATATATATATATATATATATATAAGAAATGTATGAACTAATAGAATGAATTGAAAAAACATAAGAGTTTATTAGTCTTGATCATCCGTTAGAAGTAACTAAAACCTAAGCAACCACCTTCCATAATGCTTGACACTGTTATCGCCCATCAATAGAGGCAAACAGTACTACACGACAACTGTGTTACTGGCTCCCCACAATCAAGGTCTGGCATTAACCATTGTTTAGCTATACGTTCGGCCATTGAAAGGGACAATATCCGCTTCATACACCTGACTGAATGCCTTGAGACGCTCACACCTGATTATACGTTTCCACGGTGGCTGTAATTGAATTTGTAATCAATCACTTTGGTCGAAAATACTGGTGAATTTATTACTTCCGAATAAAATTTTACCAAGTGTTTTAAACATGCGTGTAATGTTGTTAGTAGAGGCTATTATATTTTTTAAGAAATCAAAAACAAATCCCAAAAAAATCCAAACATTTGTTGTAAGGTTTTACCAATATATACTAATACACCACATAGTCTATATTTTTGAATTTGTTTTTATTTTTTTGCTTAGCTTTTGATGTGAATTTAATAAATAATGGACACTGAACCACAATTATTAGTGTATTGACTAAAATACATTTCCATGACGTCACCATTAGTGGGGTGCAGCTACTTTGAAATTTTAAAATATAGCTTTTACAGAGTGTATAATAGTTATAAATCACTGATGATGGTCATTACCATCGAAACGCGTTTCAGTCAATACATTATTAATTATGAGTCAGTGTGCATTATTAAGTAACTATTATAATAATTACAAACGGTTTCTCTCACTAACTTAATTTTGGTAATTGTTTTCAGGCAACATTAAGATAATGTCTGTTGTGTATTTAGATGATGGTCATTACCATCGAAACGCGTTTCAGTCAATACATTATTAATTATGAGTCAGTGTGCATTATTAAGTAACTATTATAATAATTACAAACGGTTTCTCTCACTAACTTAATTTTGGTAATTGTTTTCAGTCAACATTAAGATAATGTCTGTTGTGTACTTGTTTTTGGTTGACATTAAGATATTGTCTGTTGTGTACTTATTTTCAGTTGACATTAGGATAATGGCTGATGTGTACTTGTTTTTAGTTAACAGTAAGATATTGTCTGTTGTGTACTTATTTTCAGTTGACATTAGAATAATGGCTGATGTGTACTTGTTTTTAGTTCATATTAAGATAATATCTGTTGTGTACTAGATTTCAGTTGACATTAAGATTAAGTACCTGAAGCATACCAGATCCTACCCAAGGGAAGAGAGTTATCTACCAACCACCCGGAATAAAATTCGTAAATATGCTTGTTTCACTATCTCACCTTCCGTATCACTTCATAAGATTTCAAATACTTGACACGAGTTTTCCTTAGAAAAAAACTAAATATTCACGCATTTACCTAAATGTACCCCATAAATTTCACAATTAAGAATCCATTGACTGTCTATAAACAAGCATTTTATTTTTGTTTCTGATACTCAAAATGTTGTTTTGGTAAAACGTTAGTGTACTCTAAAAGAAATTGTTAAAAATAGAAATGTGTTAAAAATACTGTAAAATGATATGTTATTACCTTTAGATCTTCTTAAGGTAACTTTAAGGAAATAAATTAACTTTTATAATAGAGTTTGACTTGAACACTGAACAAGTAGTAATGTTTGACACAAGAAACCAATTTGACAAGACGCCCTAAATATGTGGGCACCCGCAATCTCCTAATAACTCCAAGGCGCTCTGTCTGCATCTATAAAGTTTTTCATAAATATTTGTTAAAATTATTGTTTATTTTATTTGTTTTTTTTGTGAAATTTTACTTCTTTCTAAAACCTTAATGAAGCAACCCATACTTAGGTAAAACGATGTCATTTATTTTACTTAATAAATATTAAAAGATTTGATTGTGTCTTATCTTTTAGTTTATACCTGGAAGGTAATGTTAATTCAATGTGTCTCACCAAGCAAAACATTGAAAAAACAATTATGTTTGGAGACAAAAAGTGGCTGTCTACGGTGTTTTTAGAGAAGCAAGATATAAAACACGCCGCCATTAAATGTATAAAGATTAAAGTATATTAAATCAGCCGAAAATGACGTATTACTGAAGCCATTTCTATTTTATTTTTCATTTGCAAAACTTTATTCCTACGTTAGCTTGATATTTATTGACACAGTCAAGAGTAATTGAATAAAGTTGTTTATAACATAACTCAATTTTCATATATCAATTCATAAACTGTCAACGGTTCGGTCACAATAGTGCAGTTGAACCTTTATCCACTTTCGTTTCGCCTTACCTAAATGCTGAACTTTGTCACAATGGGGACTTTGACTTTATCCGCTACCAGCACTCAACTTGTCCAGTAGTCCTTGATAGCAGTATTTTGTGACAGTACGAATTGTATTACGTGAAAATGTTAAAGAAAAGAAATAAGAAGAGTGTTGACAAGGAGTATCTGGTTCATTGCGATCTGGTCTCGGCAGGCCCGAGACTAGGGGCTTGGTGGTACCACTAAGTTTAAAGGCTTAGACTGGTCTCCGGCCGGCCCCTGTAACGAGATGAACTCCAAACAGATACAGTGGTTCTACTAATTTTCCAGAACTACTCATGGCCAGTAGAACCGTCCGAAGGGCCGGACCCCCAGACTTGAGACTTGACCCTAGGCGGGGATAACCCGTCCCGTTGGGCCTTATGAGCAATATTTTGGGACAGTCGTAAAACTTGATACACTTTACTACTTACATGCAATCGTAGTTCTACTGTTGCTGCTATTCATTTGTAAGAGTAAGCGAGAGGGCAGTTGGAGAGGTATCCGCTGTGACACGAACGCTAGTGTAACCGGCTGCATAAGTAACACTTGTAAGTATTTATTGCTGCGGATAATTCTCTACATGCAGCTAAACATTTAGTGTGATCGGCTCCTATTTGAATCAATATGTAAGTTATTGAAATACTAGATATTCCCAGCGACAAAAACGTGACTGTGGCCTAAGAGGTTGAGCTGTAAAATAAACTTCAGGATTAAAAAAATCTAAAGAACTAATGATCCCCCAAATTTAAAAGTCTAATTACAATTTTCATTATTAAATAACCAGCTTAATTATGCATCTATTCAAAGCTTTTAATCCTCAGTGAAGAATCACGATCTGACTCACAATTTGTATCACACAACGGCAAAGCTTTGCGTCCTCAGACGTTGGTGCGTGTAACCTTATAAGCTTTACGATACTTTGGGGAATGTGTTTCTGTGTTTACTGTGGCGGAAACTTTGCGCTGCGGAAAGCCGTCGCGGTGGAGCGGAACGGAACGGCTGCGGTATTATTACGGAGCGAATCGGTCCAGGAAGCGCAGAAATATGGGCTTGAAAACTTTAAAAACAATAAAATTGTTCAACCTTGTTTGTTCCGGTAGTTTGCTAATAGAGAAACGTAAGTGGAGTAGCAAACAGTGTAGAATCTTTCCCGGTAACTGGCACAGGATTTAAAACCATAATAATACGTTTAATTATTTAGTTTTTTTAATAATACTAACGAAAATTTTATTTTTTACAAATATTAATAATAACTAATGAAAATATAAACACCAACAACCTAAATGAGGCAGGAAACAAAGCAATACTATTGGCCTACCCGACTTATTTAGGAAGGAAAAACCGGTTTATAACAACAATAGTGCATATACCGTTCAGAAGTGGCAAGGCTATAGCAAGAGACGTGGACAGATTATGCGCAGTAGCTTACTTGACATATAGAGTCGTGAGGGCGCTGTATCAGTATTGGTAGAACCTCGCCCATGTTCACCACTGATCCTAGACGTGAGAGAGGGATAGATAGCTTTCCGACGTGCCACCTTCACTAGTCATAGAATTCCTCTCCTGGCGAATCACGTCTCTTGCTATATCTCATGTTAATATATACTGTAAAATATTTTGCTTAGTTAGGGACACCTCGAAAAGCCCCTAAATGTTTATGAAGCTAGGTAATCTGATAACAATACTAAAGCTGAAATATTTAACACAATTTCATTTTGAAATCACTGAATCCAATAAAATATTTTAAAATGTATTTTACAATCTACAAACATCTTTCTTCCGAGTAAAAAAAAATTAAAGCAAGAAAAACTTTTTCTGTGTCCGTTAAAGACAATGATTCTGTAACGAAAAAATTGTAGGGCTTGTAAAAAACGGAATTCATTACAATCAAGCCCTACTAACGGGTAAGCTGGCGTATCTAGAAGATTAAACTTTAAAATATTAAAGTTCGTGAGCTTTTGATAGAACCTGAATGATCGATGGGAGTTTATATCTGTTTAAGCCTACGCTTCCATGCAACGATAGAGACAGACCAGCGCCTAAAATATTCAGGATTACCTCACAAATATTAATTTGTTTGTGAGTTTCGGAACAAAATATTCACTCTATCTTTGGTATTTACTCACATGTTTAGATGTTAGGAAAACCGACTGTTGATGTATGATTCAATTGTCATTTATCCAATCCCTTCTATTTGTTCACATTGTCGTTATATATCTTTTTTATCAGTTCACACTCTCCTTATATATATTAAATATGGTGACATGTTTTCTTGTTGTATAGTTAATACATTTAAAACAATTATGTCGCCAGAAACCCTCCCAGTAATGTACTTAACAATTTCCCAAAGTTTCACGGAAATCTTTAATGACCATTTGCTTCATTAAATTAAAACAAAAAGTTTAAGTTTCATTAAAAGTTCGAAAAAAGTATTTCACAAAAGGGGAAAGGTTAGAAATATAGTTACCTGGCTTAAAATAAGTGATAAAATGTGATTTTATGATATACGATATGTGGTAGACAAGCTGTTTTACCGCTTAGGTTGTTACTTCACTTATAATAATTTTAAATATTTAATAAAAAGTAACTCAAATAATATTTCTGTCTGCAGACCAAAGTAGGAATTGATTTTTAAAAAAGGTTTTGTATGTTATTATCTGTTATTAATTTCTTTTTAAATTTTAATAAACTGGATATTTATTGGTATTTTCTCTTTTTTAGTTTGTTTGTCGGTTCTACAAATCCCTAAGAAGCAATTATTTGTTTTGATTATTTGTCACAATAACTCTATTAAAATGTTATAAAACATATGAGCTTTCTTTACTTAAATTTAGTTTACACTATCGGATTTAGGACTTGTTCACTTTTGTTCGAGTGATTTCAAGAGTTGAATAAATGACGCCGTAGTTTTGTGTTTAAACTACTGACGCACTCGCCAGTACGGGAAGGGAAGCGCCGATGGATAGAGTCCTGTACAGCAGAGACTTGTATTATTATCACAGTGCTATCTATCGCCACAGATTTGCATGTCTGTCCGCAGTAACAGACACTTATCATAAGCCAGAACAGCTGATCGACTTCCCACCACTGCCAACGTGATAAACAATACTTCGCCAAACGCAAGTCCAAACGTTTAAACAAATATTCCCCTAGACTATTCTCTCTATGTAATGGTTGTTTTTATAAACTAAAAAGAAAAAATCTATTACAAGGAAAGAATTTATATACAATTTAAAGATACAATAAATAATTATTCAGGTAATATTACAAATTCCTTAAAATATCGCCACTGCTAACCAAATTGTTTCTATTTGGTGTGGTTTTAAAATAGTTTCGTGTTTAGAAACATGTCTACATTATGAACTTGAAATAAATTGAAGATAACTTTATTTAACATATTTTCAATTAAAGCGAACCTTAACGGTACTGCAACTGAAAATAATATTACGCAAATATTGAGAGTGGCTTCAAACCATTTTAATATAAATAAACGAAATCATAATTTTAAATTCTCTTGAAAATCATTGAAATTTCATTCATATTTATAAAAAGAGCATATTTTGCATATTGTAAAT
>JBAIZL010000003.1:107604069-107774069 GCA_036971475.1 Prosapia bicincta | reverse complement strand
TCATTTTTTTAATGTTGTAGTATGTAGATTTAGGATCACGTGCTTAGCCACCCTCGGGATCTAACCTCGTTCTAATTACACTTATAGTTATGCTTTAAAATGAATGCAGCTATACTCGCTTTTATTGAAGTAAACATTCTCGATGAAACGCGTACGTGAATACCTTTTTTCTATTATTATTCGGAATTTGTTACTATGGAAATATTTATATGAGAATAAAAGAATATGCTACATCTAGCAATTAGTAACATTACATTTCAGGAGTTGCAGTCCATTAACCCTTTTTGATTCTAATCCCAAAAATCAGTGTTGCAAGAGCGTAAGATTTACCGTGTGATTTACTGCTATCTAATTATTTAATAAGTGTTGCCAACTTTTAACAACATAAGCAATTAATTAATTAAGTCAATGAAATTTGGAAATTGCTATATTTACCAACAGCTAATATTAGCTGATGTAGGACATTGCAGCTAGCTATCAACATCAAAATGTAATTTCACACCTTTTAGTGAGTTAAAACAGTTTTTAAAATGTCGAAGGTAATATTTACATATGGTAACAAGTATTATAATGATTTTGAAATTTTCTATTGTGTATACAAATAATTGAAATAAAATACATTATATTAAAAGTATTTCAATATTTGAAATTATTCAAAAATATGTTGCATCAAATCACCCATACTACAGAAAATAACAAGTGAGTAAGATACTGGACCCCAGAGGGTACGATTACAGCTTGCCCTGGTTCAGTCCCTTGTTAATCTACATCAGGTGATTTATTACACCTACTCAAGTTATATGGAGGTTTACCTGCAACTGTATACGTCTGTACCTCCATTATTGGGGAAATGTTTTGGGAAGCTTCAGAAGCAATATTATTCAAGATTACTTCAAGGGACGTGAATTAATATTTTACGTTACTAAGAGAATGCTTCTAAAAGCTGGGTTTGTTTCACATGGGAGTTAAATCATCTCCTACGTCACGCTGCATTCAATTACAAGACAGGCTTCATACTTTAATTAAGTTAAGCGATATTATATGATTTTACACAACAGCTGATTTTATATTATGGGATATATCGTAGAAGAGATAAGTGCCTTCTATATGTTCACACTCTCCCTATATGTATATATATATATATATATATATATATATATATATATATATATATATATAAAGCTCAAATTTTTAATCGTTAGTACAATATTTTTTATTCAATCACTCAAGTACAAATACAATTTTTTTAAACTTGTAATGAATGACACTTGACGTCGCTACAGTTGTTTTCAAATATTAATTCATTTCTAAATTTAATTTATTTATTTATATTTTATACCTAAGAAAAACTTTCTCAAAAGGGGCAACGTATGTAATAAAGCTGTTTCTTCCCTTTTGGCTTAAAATAAGTAATACCATATGATTTCATAAAACAGCTGATTTTATGTTATAGGTTATGTGATACAACAGCTGTTTTAACGTATAGGTTGTGTTACTTTATTTATATTAGTTGTAATTATTTAATAAAATTATACTCAACCAAAACCTTTCATTGTTGAGCTAGGCAGGAACTTAAATTTTAAAAAATTGTTTATATTACTTGTTGTACGCCATAACATTATAATGCTATTATTATTCAATATTTGTTATCTTTTATTAAATATAATAATTTCTTTTTCAATAAATCTTATATATATATAGTTATAGCTAAAAGTAATTTAATGTAATGATAATGAGTTATATATATTTTAGTCTATTTTTTTAAATTAAAACTTTCTTACTTACATCTGATACTTGTTAAGATCTGATTTTAAAAAATCTTGAAGTAAAAGTTCAGTTTAGTTCAATTTAGTATTACACGATTTAGTAACATTACACAATACGTCTAAAAAGAAAAATGGCGTTTAAAACCAATACGTTACAAGTTTTTATGCCATGAAATTAAGTGTTTTGTAACATAACCTCAAAAATGACTATTTTTCAAACAACGTTTATGAACTTGAAATTAAAGTAAACTTCATTAGGCTTTCATTATAAGTGACTAGACAGGTTATCAGGAAAATTAAGGTGATTGGAGCTGGCTTTATTGACCAGGGTTATATAATGTCATCGCTAGCCTGTCATTTTATTCAGCTTGTCCATTTAGTTTATATTTATCGTTTAGTCTATTTAATACCCTACTAGATAACTTTGATAAATGTCTAATAAAATATGATAACTATAAAAATAGGTATAATATTTATCTCTATGAGAACAGTATAGCCTCAATGTTATAGACTATCCTGTTCAGACGTAACCTAACCAATCACACCCTACCAGACCTAACCTATGCTAGTTATACTTACCAGGAGAGAATAATTATATTTTTAATAAGTTTATTCTCTTTAAATACATACCCAATTTACACGATTCTAATGTATATTTTTAATTATTGATTCTATTATACAAGGTCTATTTGTAGGTTGAGTTTAGGAGTGTAATTTATTGTTTTCGTCAGAAGGGGAAATCCATTTGTTTTGGAAAATCTTTGCAAACAAGATTCAATACAAGTTTAAAAACATAAGTTGAACTTGATAAATAAATAGTACTCTATTAATGATTCGAAATTTGAAAGATATATTATATATATATATATATATATATATACACACATATATATATACATATTTATATTTATAAATATAGAGGGGTGTAAACTAAAAGAGGGAATTTAATAGGATACCTTTCTAACTAAATTTACCTTTATATTATTATTACCTGATTATTTCATAAAGTTAATAAATGGTAAAGAGAATAAAACTGCTACTTATAGCGCTGTTGTTCCAACGTTAAAAATAAACAAGACACAAATTATCGGCAAACACACGTTAGATGTTGTGGGGCCTCTCTGCCTAATGGAAAGAAAACATTTGTGATGGAAACAAAACAAGCAGCCTATTTCCATTGTGCCAAGTTGGAGTCCGTATGTTTTTGTATACATGCACTTACACTAGTTTTCCTCAGTAGTGACGCATAGTCCTTTTTGCTTGCCAGGACTGTGGTCAGATACACTTAACAAAGATTACCTTATATCTATGGTTTCTCTGGAGAGTTTAACTATGTTACAAGGATTTGTGGATTTTTTCACCAAAGATTGTTACAAATTTCAATGCAGAAGATATTTTTCAAAAACCTATATTGATATGATATAGACCACGTATGCTATATATAAATATATATATATATATATATATATATATATATATATATAAATATATATATATGTATGTATGTATATGTAAATATATATATAAATATATATATATATATATATATATATATATATATATATATATATATATATATATGTGTGTGTGTGTGTGTGTGTAGATAGAGAGAGAGAGATAGAGAGAATTGTATATGTTTGTTTATCCTACATAGATTTGTTTACACAATGTTTACTTTACCTTGGTATATATTTGTTTTGTCAGTCGTGATAGTACTATAAATGAGGTTTATAGAATATACAAAATATATAGGAAACAGGAGGTTTATGTGTGTATAAATATATATACATGTTATATATGTGTATATATAAAAATATGTACTTTGGTATATAAAAGTATGTATACCTAAATGTATATGTGTATCTATGTATATGTTATATCAATTAGGAAAAACTACCATAAAACTCTTTAAAATATGGTTCAAATTATAGAAAAACTATATTGTTTAAAAAGATTTATAAACAAATGTATAGTCAACGCTTTTATAAACTACCAATTGAACATACATACAGAATAATATATAAACGAGTGTGTGTGTTTGTCTGTGTGTTTGTCTTCGTGTGTGGGTATGTACGTTTTGCGTACGTGCGTGTATGAGTGTGTGTGTGTGTGTGTGTGTGAGTGTGTGTGTGTGTGTGTGTGTGTGTGTGTGTATGTGTGTGTCTGTCTGTGTGTGTGTGTGTGTGTGTGTGTGTCTGTGTGTGTCTGTCTGTGTGAGTGTGTGTGTGTGTCTGAGTGTGTGTGTGTGTGTGTGTGTGTGTGTGTGTGTGTGTGTGTGTGTGTGTGTGTGTGTGTGTGTGAGTGTGTGTGTGTGTGTGTGTGTGTGTGTGTGAGTGTGTGTGTGTGTGTGAGTGTGTGTTTTATGTGTGTGTGTGTGTGTGAGAGAGAGAGTGTGTGTGTGTGTGTGTGTGTGTGTGTGTGTGTGTGTGTGTGTGTGCGTGCGTGCGTACGTGCGTGCGTGCGTGTGTGTGTGTTTCTATGCCCCTTCCCAAATCCTATTCATGTTCACATCCTTGCCTAGCCTTTTAGGATTTAATCAATCCAGTTATTCTTTTACAACTACAAAAATAAAAATCAGAAAAATATTTCTAATGTACCAAGAACACAATAACATATTTACCGATTTATATATTCTCAATATAATTTATTATTATTGTTCTTGAATTTTCGTAAACATTTCAAGTGAACCTTCAGTTTCGGTCGCATTGAAAGTTAGCGTGTATTCTTCTGTTTACAGTACTTCTGAAACAATACGTGATGAATACGCGGTACAGTCAGATGCAAAATCCTTCACAATTTCATTTTAGAAATGTTCATCTCGGATTGTGTTTGAGTACAACACACAACAATGTGATTTTATTTAGCCGCGAATACCTAACGTCTCTGTGGAGAATGCTTCCTACTGACGGTACCGTGCAATACAATATCCCGTCGCTTTCAGAGTTTTATCGGAAAGTTAACAAATTTGATTTCGTTTGCAGCGTGCTTATTTGACAAATTCGTTTTAAATATTAAACGCCTACTACTCAATATTTTCTAAAACAATTAAATAAAATTTGTGTTAATTATTTATTTAAAATGTATTTACATTTAAATTTGTAACTGTTTTTGAGAACTTAAACAACAGTTTTGTAATTAATTCCATTAAATTATTAAATGTAATAGTAGTTATGTTTGAGAAATTTTATTTTTAGATAGGTTTTGTTAATATTGTTTTAAACAAAGAATTTTTAGACTGAGGTTTGATTCAATTATCTTCACGTTAAAACTCAACTAATTCATTTTAGGCCTAACTTTTAAATAAATTGAGATATCAATTAAGGAAAATGTTATTGGTAAGCTTGTAAACGTTTTAACCACTATGAAGGCTTTAGGTGAGGGTAGTGCCAGCTCTAAGCTGGTGGCTGGGACCATAGCTTCTCTGACACACCTTGGGAACGCTCAACCTAAGCAGGACAGGACAGGAAATGAGAGAGCGAATGCCTTTGCAAAACAAAGGTTTATAAGTCAAGGACCTTTGCTGAGGGCAGCGGTCATACTATCTTAGATAGGTAGTGCAGGGATGAATGAAATGCGACTTTAGAGTGCACTAAATCCAAGGGACTGTAGGGTTACTCGGGAGACTTGTGGGGCAAACAGCTACACTCCTTAATTAGAGCTCAACTCAGACTTACTGTAGAGCTGGTCACAGGCCATGGGAATCTAAGGGGTTGGAAACCAATACAAAATTGGAAGATTTAGGTCACCTGTGTGCAAGAAGTGCGACCAAAAGGAAAACCCTGTCCACATGCTCTGTGAGTGCCCTGCATTGGGAGCTGCAAGAAGAAAGTGGTTTGGCTGGGCAGAGGATATCAGAAGATTCAGGATAAGCTGGCTACTTGAATTCTGTAAATAGGTAGGTATCCACTAGGCTATCCCTGTGGTGGGGATTGAAAGAGAGTACACAGGCTAAAGGTTAGTGCTCTACACTGATAAACTCCCTCCGAGTTTCTAATAATAATAAATAAAAATAACCAGTGTGAAAAAATTTGTTATTTTATGAAATCAAAATTATATGTTTATTGATATTTTTCAGCATTAATAATTTTCAGATCTTCGTAGAATATTTTTGTTTATTATTCATTCGATTTAACAATTTAAGGGTTTCTCTACCACTCTTAATCCCTTTCTACCTCTTTATCTCTATCTATCTATCAATTTATCTTTTTCTATATATGTCTTCACTTGTTGTGATATCATAATCCCACCTTACTTAACTCGTATTTAGTAGATATTTATTTTACCCACCTCTGTATACTTGCAATGTTTCATATTTTAATGAACATTTTCGCCCTAAATTTTAGCAACGCTTGTTTTGTGCTCGAAATGAGTTTTCTCTTTATCTTAATTTTCTCTCTAAATTATCTATAAGCTAGTAAAACGCACTTTAGTTCCCCCTGCCGAGACATAATTCCTCAATGGGTACAAATTATTCACTTCAAGCAATTTGTATCTTCGATGGTAAATGCCGCTTTAGTGTCTATCGTCATATAAATTTTTAATACGATACTTTGTAAGTGTTTTAAACCACATTTTTTAAGTTTCAGCATCCTCCCTAATATTTTACAAAAATAACTTATCCTAAATATACGATTTACTACTAAATAAGCAGTAGTAAAGTATTTAAAATCTAAGGAAGGCTGATTTATGTTCAAATTTTAAAAGAGCTTTTACAATGTTTAAAAAGTATAAATAAAATCCAATGTTCCGTTTAATAATAAACTATAAAACTTTCGAAAGGAATACTCTTATAGAGTTAATTAAAATATATTTACAAGCCTTTAGGAAGTGCTTCAAAGTGTAAAATATTCTTAATGTACTCATCTTCACTTCTGTTAGGAATATTTGAGTACAATTGTCTGCCTTTCCTAACATTAAAATATTTTTCTTCACTCGCACGTTTCGGTACGACTCCATTCTCAAGACCTCTAATAACACTTCTCACCAAAAAAAGTAAGAATAATAATTTTTTAAATGGGTTTATTTTAAAACGTGTCAACTAAAAAATTATTTTAATGTTGGAAAAACCAGATATATATATATATATATATATATATATATATATATATATATATATATATATATGGAGTCTGAACCAAATTTATTTCAATTTTCCTTTAGAATTAATGTAATCATTACTCTTGGTCAAACGTGAAAGCACGAGTTGTATGTGTATAAAGTTCATTAACATTACATTTCACTTTAAGTAAATATAATTCTTAAAATAATTCGGCTTACACAATTTGTCAGGTTTAAAATGTAATAATCTGTTTTCTAATATTTTTCGGTATTTCACTGTTTATTTGCAATTTACTGAACTATAATTTGCCTCATCTAATTGTTATTAGATTAATAAGGCATAAAACAGAAAAATACGTTCAAAGTAAAATGAATTTTAAAAACGTTATAAATATAAACCAACTTTAATTCTATATATATATATATATATATATATATATATATATATATATATATATATATATATATATATATTTAAAACAACACAGGTTATTCAAATACAAGAATATTTATTATTTTAAATCCAAAGCTTTTCGTTGGCAAACAGTACCAACATCATCAGGAATAATAATTACAATAATTATTATTGTAATTTTCATTCCTGATGATGTTGGTACTGTTTGCCAACGAAAAGCTTTGGATTTAAAATAATAAATATTCTTGTATTTGAATAACCTGTGTTGTTTTAAATTATTAAACAAGAAAACGTATTTTATATTTATATATATATATATATATATATATATATATATATATATAGACATAAACACAGACAGCGTAATTCGTTACGCAGAAGGCTCCTACTAAAAATCCAAATAAACTGTTTAGAAACAACATAATGGCAACAAAGCCTAACTGAGGACTTGAGAAATACTTTGCTCTTGAGATTTCAGAAGTCAATAACTCAAGCGTGAGATAAATCATTGTGTGTGGCTTTGGACGTCAACCGCAAACAGAGTGTTAGGGACAAAATATATCTGTAAGCCCTCAGAGGCTGAAGAGAATACTAATTTGTAACAAATCAATCGTACGTGCGCAGAAATGGCTTTACCCAGGTGTAACTAACTAAACCATAGGTGAGGCTTTCTTATTTACTTTTTTATGGGACACTTTAATCACAATCATGTACATTAGGTTATAATGTATATTTTACTACGAATTGCATTTCTAAAGGTTGACAAGACTACTTTGTACCACCTCAGTAGATATCCTCTTTCCCCTTATCTCTATCACTAAAACGAAGGAGATTCGCTGATGTATTGGTAGACACGTCACGGAACGATGGCTATTCTACTTCTTGTAGGGCAAAATTGTAGCTCATAAATTAGAAAGATTAAAATGTCTATAAAAACCATGTCTGTTTTATTCTCTCTTTTGTTCTCTCTTCTTCTCTCTCTTTCTGTTTCTCTCTGTCTTCGCGTAATTTACTTCTTGTATAGCGCAATTCTTCCGTATTAATTAAAGTTATTCCAAAGTCTACAAAAACCCTGTTTGATTTTATTCTCTATCCTTCTCCTTTCTCCCTCTCTCCCTCTTCCTTTCTCTTTTTCTCTCACTCCTCAGTAATACTACCTCTTGTAGGTCACAATTCTCTCTCATAAATTAAGGAGATTATAATGTCTACCTATACCATGTCGGTTTTATTCTCTCTCTCTTTCTCTTTCTCTCTCTCCTCGGTTAATCTACTTCTTGTAGAGCACAATTCTCCCTCATAAATGAAAAAGATTCTAATATTAGATTGTATGCTCTCTCTCTCTCGCTCTCTCCCTCTCTCTCCCTCTCTCTCCCTCTCTCTCTCCCTCTCCCTAAAAAATAAAACTTAATCACGCCCTATACAAATCGCACCAAACCCTCACAACAATGCTACACCACACAGAACTCGAAGAAATAATTCAATACACTAACGACTACACATATAAACCACTACAATTCATTAGAAACAAGGAAACTCTAAAGATACATAACCTCACAACACAAAACAATATCACTATCTACACCGACCACAAATTTCACCAGCGCACCATCAACACCGCGTATATCAATTTCAATACAAACGGATTAACATTATTAAACAAAGGCCTAAAATATAACCTACACCCCAAAACATACGACAAACAAATGAGGAATATTCTTTTGGACACTGAAACAGCAATTTAATACACAGATCCCACACACCATGAATATATTAGACAAGACGTTATACATAAAATGCCAAACTTAAACACCTTAAACAATAAACCTATCATGAATAATGAACTTTCAACCCTTAAATCAATTTTACAAAAACGCGACAAACACAACCTAAATTTCTTAAAAGAAGACAAAGGCAATTCCATCGTAATAATGCACCAAGACATCGACAGGAAAAACAGTTTCGTAACTGAAAACAAAATTACCTAACTCCGATCAGAACCCACACCTATATTCCAAACAGAAATTAAAAATCTTTTAAATAAATACACCAAAATCATGAAAAGAGAACAAAAGAAATATTACAAACAAATAAAACCCCAAGCCCCCACATGAAATGATTTAACTAAAATACACAAAGAAAACACACCCATCCGTCCATTAATCAAACGCACACATGCACTATCACATAAGCTAGCCAAAGTCAACATAAACTTTCACAATCACATATCAATCCATACACAATAACATAAACCTCATTCACAAAATTCATGACATCCTTAAACCACATAACTACACCATTGCCTCATTCGACATAAAAAAACCTAAATATACTGCTTAAGGGTTAATTATCACTATCCCTTACAGGTTATTTATCACTTTCATTAGGGTTATTATATCTATCGCTTATAGGTTAAAAATACTATCAGCGATAGTGTATTAGGAATAAAATAATACTATTACATAGGGGCATTTATCACCATTCTTTAGAGGTTATTTATGACTTTGGCTTAGGGATTTTTATCACTATAGCTTAGCGGTATTTATCACTATCCCTTAAGGGTATTATTCATAATCGTTTAGTGTTATTTATGACTATGGCTTAGGGCTGTTTATCACTATGCCCTAATGGTAAATACTACTACCGCTTAGGGGTTAATTATATCTATTGCTTAAGGTAAAACACTATCGCTTAGGAATAATTATTACTATCCCATTTGGGTGTTTATCACCATCCTTAAGAGGTTATTTATGAATATCGCTTAGGGGTATTTATCACTATGACTTAGTGTTCATTATCACTATCGCCTGCGGGTATTTATCACTATAACTAAGAGGTAATTATCACTATCGCTTAGGGGTATTTATCACTATGACTAAGTGGTTATTATAACTATTGCTTGCGGGTATTTATCACTATGACTAAGAGGTAATTATCACTATCGCTTAGGGGTATTTATCACTATGACTAAGTGGTTATTATAACTATTGCTTGCGGGTATTTATCACTATGACTTAGTGGTTATTATCACTATCGCCTGCGGGTATTTATCACTATGACTAAGAGGTAATTATCACTATCGCTTAGGGGTATTTATCACTATGACTAAGTGGTTATTATAACTATTGCTTGCGGGTATTTATCACTATGACTTAGTGGTTATTATCACTATCGCCTGCGGGTATTTATCACTATGACTAAGAGGTAATTATCACTATCGCTTAGGGGTATTTATCACTATGACTAAGTGGTTATTATAACTATCGCTTGCGGGTATTTATCACTATGACTTAGTGGTTATTATCACTATCGCCAGCGGGTATTTTTCACTATGACTAAGAGGTAATTATCACTATCGCTTAGGGGTATTTATCACTATGACTAAGTGGTTATTATAACTATCGCTTGCGGGTATTTATCACTAAGACTTAGTGGTTATTATCACTATCGCCTGCGGGTATTTATCACTATGACTAAGAGGTAATTATCACTATCGCTTAGGGGTATTTATCACTATGACTAAGTGGTTATTATAACTATTGCTTGCGGGTATTTATCACTATGACTAAGAGGTAATTATCACTATCGCTTAGGGGTATTTATCACTATGACTAAGTGGTTATTATAACTATCGCTTGTGGGTATTTATCACTATGACTTAGTGGTTATTATCACTATCGCCTGCGGGTATTTATCACTATGACTAAGAGGTAATTATCACTATCGCTTAGGGGTATTTATCACTATGACTAAGTGGTTATTATAACTATTGCTTGCGGGTATTTATCACTATGACTAAGAGGTAATTATCACTATCGCTTAGGGGTATTTATCACTATGACTTAGTGGTTATTATAACTATCGCCTGCGGGTATTTATCACTATGACTAAGAGGTAATTATCACTATCGCTTAGGGGTATTTATCACTATGACTAAGTGGTTATTATAACTATTGCTTGCGGGTATTTATCACTATGACTAAGAGGTAATTATCACTATCGCTTAGGGGTATTTATCACTATGACTAAGTGGTTATTATAACTATCGCTTGTGGGTATTTATCACTATGACTTAGTGGTTATTATCACTATCGCCTGCGGGTATTTATCACTATGACTAAGAGGTAATTATCACTATCGCTTAGGGGTATTTATCACTATGACTTAGTGGTTATTATCACTATGGCCTGCGGGTATTTATCACTATGACTAAGAGGTAATTATCACTATCGCTTAGGGGTATTTATTACTATGACTTAGTGGTTATTATCACTATCGCTTAGGTGTGTTTATCACAATGGCCTAATCTTAATTATCACTATCGCTTAGGGGTATTTATCACTATGACTTAGTGGTTATTATCACTATGGCCTGCGGGTATTTATCACTATGACTAAGAGGTAATTATCACTATCGCTTAGGGGTATTTATTACTATGACTTAGTGGTTATTATCACTATCGCTTAGGTGTGTTTATCACAATGGCCTAATCTTAATTATCACTATCGCTTAGGGGTATTTATCACTATGACTTAGTGGTTATTATCACTATGGCCTGCGGGTATTTATCACTATGACTAAGAGGTAATTATCACTATCGCTTAGGGGTATTTATTACTATGACTTAGTGGTTATTATCACTATCGCTTAGGTGTGTTTATCACAATGGCCTAATCTTAATTATCACTATCGCTTAGAGATAGTTATTACTTACCAGTTTCGGGTATTAATCACTATACTTATGTGGTGGTTATTATTATCGCCTATGAAATAATTATTACTATCACTTAGGGGTTAATTATCACTATCGCTTAGGGGGTTAGATATTCGTTAACTAACTATAGATACAATTAGCCTCTATCAAGTTTCAAATCCCTTAAAATAAAAAACGTTCCACTTTTAACTTAAATTGAATAGGAAACTATTTGGATTAACCAAAATACATTCAGTGAACAGAACATTCATTCAACAAATTGGTTTTAAAAAAGCGTGTTTCTATGAAATAGATTGCCTTAAGGGTGTAAGGGGGGGGGCTTTTAAAACACCATCTTGAAACGTTCAACTTTCGAGATTTCAATTACTTCCCTTTAAACTTATTTCCATATCATTAGACACACTAATGTACGCTATCATTGTATACTACAACACTTTGTCAATTGGAGGTGATAAATTCGTTCGCAGTAAAGTTTCTATAAAATCCAGTATTTGAATCTTCGAACTTATAACAAGAAATGTATAATGTATTACATTTGAGCTTCACTTTTGAACAAATATATAACTAACGCCAAATCACAACCAATAATTTACATTCTCTGCGTGTTTCATTTATAAAGTAATCATCATTAGTGATTATAAATTCCAAACAATACTTTATTTTACTTAAATTTTAATTGTTTTTTAAACTTTTTATAAAAAGTCACACCTATCCATTATATTCAATTACTTTGTTTCATAACTTTCTCCAGTCAGGGCTCGGCAGTCAGTTTGTCGAAGAAATGATAGCCCGATAGTTTTGTCACGTGTTTTGATCACAATATTTTCGTACAATCACATGATGTTCACTTAGGTTTCAGTTTTTGCCAGGTTTTTTCTGATATCACTTCGCCATACAATTACCAGAGCTACCTCGTTGCGTTGAAGAGTTATGCACATTGGATGCTTCCGACCTGCATTAAATACAGATTGAATGTACCCAGTCTACATTATTTCCAACGTACTTTACAGTTTCCACCTACACATTTACACACTGTAAGGTGTTGATACATATTACAAATGTACTCTATTCTGATGAAACACAAAAGTGATCTATTTCGAACTGTTTGCCTTTTATACCCTTTAAATCCAAATCCGTTTCGCAAAATCCTTTCTTCATGCGCCTCTATGTCTTGATACACACTTATTTACAAAATTTCAAGTTTCTAGCGTTAAAACCTATAATTATATGCGTTAATTATTATATGCGTTAAATAAGCAGTGTTAACGATTCCGTATTGATTAAATAGTCTAATAATTGTGTCCCTTTAGTTGAAGGGAGATGCGGACGCCATTTTGGCTATTACAGGAGACACCTGCGAGATAACGAGGGTGCGAGGGTACGCTATGTTTTAAGCATGCCTTACACCTCGCTTTGACAACGTAATCTGCGTTCATCCGCTAATTGTGTTCAATGCATTTAAAATTCTTTTTGCTTTGACATTCTAAAGGTGCTCTGATCGCTTTGTTTATTTATAAAATTCAAAAACTGAAAATACAACCTGGGGTTATTTAACTTTCTGCTGCAGAGAGGCAATTTTATATCGAAAATATTCTTACTGAATCGAATATTAAATACGACTCTTTCTTGAAATCTAATCGGATTCACGAAAGCTAATACCCGATTGCGTTATTGCTCTACGCTGTATATATGTTACAGACAATATAATTATTCTTTGACGTTTTTAATATAAATTTGTAAAGATAAGATAACATTAACTTTGTTACCAAAACAAAGTTAAATAAATTACCATTATAAATAAATTTATGCAGGTACAATATTTAACCTTAAAAGTATATTTGTAAATTTAAGGCTACAAATAAATTTTTTATTAATAACAAAGATAAATACATATTTACATCTTAAGTTTAAAACTATTTCGTAGAGTTTTTTCTCGTGGACTTTACTGCCAATAACTACCGGCGAAACTTTATTAAACTAACAACTTGTCCTGCTTGTAAACGTAACGGGACAAAATTACCTTCACATTATGCGACCATCGTCAAAATCTCTATAACACCCATACTATTAATTACGAGACACCTTATAACCTCTGTAGAGATAAGGTCTCTTTCAGGTACGCGTACCTGGTCTCTTGACGTCGTAATGCCATCTACATCACCTACCTATTAAGTTGTATGTCCAACCTTAAGATTGCCATTCTTCCCAATCTCCATGCATTCTTTTCCATTCTCCATAGGCTAAAATAGTTAAACTGGCTGAAACTTTGGAACTACAAAAAAGATCAGTAAAACATTTTGACACAATATTAATATTACAACTTGTTTATTTCAGCAAATGAAAGCACAAGTGTTATTCCATCTGTACAACGTAAAATGGCTTGTTCGCTTCTCCACGCAAGTCATCTGCACGTTCAATACACAATGAGAAGATAAGCATCTTATCGAGACGATAACAGAAGAGTGTCTCTATTCATTAAGCTTTGTTGACATCTTACTTTTATTTTACTTTATCTATAGAAGTATAAAGTTTTTAACGCTCATCACATAACAAACTATTACACAGAAATAATATAGAAAGACGTGACGTCACCACTTGGTAAGTCTAACGAAAATGCGTAACATACATCCATCGCTCTACATCTCTGTTTTCTGTAAGTGCAGTACTAAAAATCTTTCTTTTAAGCTATTGTCCTAATATTTCCAAAAGCTCATCATGTCGGCGGGTTAAAGCTAACAGCCGTTTATATCTTCAGAGGTTACTTGGAGGATATGTATAATCAGTTCAAATTCAATTTCAAATATATATAGAAATTTTCACATATCAGTTTAAATTATTTGATATTCTATTATTTTCTATAACAGATAATAATTTCGTAGGTTATGTTTCTTTACATAGTAAATTAGCATTAAGTTAAATATATTATATACTTTTCTAATATGTCAAATAACCACTGACTACTGAACTAAACCCTTATCCAGAAGCTGAAATATATTTTGTTTAACTTACCAATGTGTAGATATATCCTTCCTGGCACGTTCGAAGGTTTTCAAGTATAATTCTAGCATTTAAATGATGCCATAATCTATGACGTGTAAGAGGATATTCCGCTCTCAACGAATGACGGCACATGTTCAACACTCGCTTGACTGCTTATAGTGTCAGCAACCACACTGTCTGTAAACAAACACTAGTAAATGCTTTATAAAATAATAATAGAATAGTCAAAATAGTTTTTTTATTATTTGTATTTATAAAAAACCCTGTAAAAAGATGTTTAGCTCCTCTCGCAAGCGCAATACTAGCTCAACAATTGTCTCAGTGTATATTTTATAATATCATTAAAAACAATGTATGTACACATACATAGCAATATTATTAAATATAAGTAATAAAGTAGTTAGTTTTAATAAAAAATACCAAACTAGAAAAAACATTTTATAACAACATTTTAACGTTATTGTATAGTGAATAAAGTAACATAGGCTACGTGTAAAAACAACTGGTCAACAACATTTTAACCTTATTAAGTAATGAATAAAGTAACATAACCTACGTGTTAAAACAGCTGTTCAACAACCTAACCTACAACATAAAATCATCTGTTGTATGAAATCATACGTCATTAATTAGGCCTAACACTTAATTTAAGCTAAAATACGAAGAGCGTCTCGTGACGTAATGAAGCGTAACGAATGAGCAACTTTTCTCCTTAACACGCAATCGTGTCCTGAGATTAAGTGAAGTAAATAAACATTTATTAATTAAGTGCTCTTTTCTAAGTATATTTCTGATGTAAGGAACTACAATTGCCATTTGATTAATGATTCAATTTATAATTTTACTACAAATTTAACTGAACCAAACTATTTATACAGCGAAAACAATAATGTTTCAAAACACAAGTTCTGCAATTGCAAAGAGCTGTTTTGTTTCACAATAATACTTTTAACAAGTTATATAAAAAAAATTAAAGTCAATTTCTACTTAACTCAAAAAAAAATTATTTTAGTTACTTTTTATTTAACGAAATCACAATATTAAATGTTTTCACAATATTAAAACTAAAATCAACTAATCTTCCAAGTTATATTTCTACGCGTAAGTTAATATTTAGACTCTAATAATCAAGCAAAAATATTTAAAAGAACTGATAACTTGTGATTTGTGATTTGCTAAGGAACAATTCGATGTTTATAATTGAAGCAATGTATGTTACTTATAACAGTAGGAACAATTAGCCGCAAGGCGAGTATACACGACTGTGGACGTGCATTGACTCTAGGTTACTCTTTACATTGGTTGTCCCAGTTGGCAATGTGTTCAGTTTCCCTTAACTTGTTTCACAAAATAGTTACGGAAATGTGGTTCTCGACCGTTTATAGCTCTTGCGACATAAAATCTAAAGCATATTAGTTTATCGGCTTAACGCATTTTGCTAACGTAAATATATTTACCAGTATATTGTCTTTTACACATCTGTGCGTTCTACACGCGTCATAGACCAAGTCACGTGACATCGATATGGAGGCGTGTGGCGAGTAGGCTCTAGACTCTAGACAGTACCTGTCAATGATGCCCGGAGAAGAAGCGATGTTCGGGGCTGCTGGAAGTAGTTTAGGGGTGATAATGTAGAAATGTAAATAAGTTGAGCAAAATTTTTAATTGACTTAACAAAATAAATGAAGAAAGGGCGTGTTTTTTAAACCAATTCACCCTAGTTGCAATGGAAAGGCTTCTAAAATGAGAATTATCAAAACTTACAACTTTTAAAAATTCAATTATATCCTTTTTAAGTTAATTCCATTTCATATTGTATATATATATATATATACACACACACACACACACACACACACACACACACACAAAAGTCTTGATAATTATAAAAGATAGTTGATATATGACTCAATTATATTTATTTTCGAAATAGCGCGAAGTTTCGACAGTTAGTTACCATCTTCAATAGTGCTTGTAGTGTACTTCATATATTTCCATTACATTAAGCACCTTAATATACGTCCCAAGTGTAGAGGCATACACTATGTGTTTAGAAATAATGCCACAAACCTTTTCATAATGCTAGTATTAATACAACATTTGAAAGTCTTAATACACTCATCCTCACTTCTATTAGGAATATTTGTATATTTTTGGTATATTTTTCTGCCTTTTTCCTACATTATAATATTTTCCTTTTATTGACGCGTTTCAGAATGACACTGTTTTTAAAACTTAAATATTACTTAGAAGTGCTACTGGAGCCATTCCATTAGAAGTAGCCATAGTAATTGAATAATATTAAATGGGGCCATTCCGATACGTGCCAACAAAAGAAAATATTGTAATGTTTGAAAAAGCAGTAAATTTACCAAAAATATGTGGAGCACTTGAGTCTACTACTGAAAAGTAGTAAAAACTTTAAATTACCTTATGAACAAGGGAAAAATTAAATACTAACAAAAACTAACTCTCAACCAATAATGTATTTTCCCATTTTCATTTCAATGACAAATTCATCATCTTTTTCTACCTATAAGTTATACTTACATACCTATAATTTTCCAGGTACTCTAAGTAAAATATATTTCACAGCCTCTCGCTTTCTGTAATATTAATAATAATTGAATCCTATCAAATCTGAAGTCACAAACAATACTTTTTTCGCACACTTATTTAAATGCCAACGTGATTAGCATCAGCGATTAGAACAATACGAAGTTTAAACTATCATTCATAAAATACTTATGAGTATACTCCCTATTGATGGCGGCGAATAAAATTATGTTATTGGTGTTTGCAATTAATTCATAACACATTCATATTTAAAAACAACCCCGAAAATCTGTAGCTTCGTTTCTCGTTTACTGTATTAAAAACGCTTCCCGCACAGTTGTTTCTGTTACTCTGAAAACTTTTCAAACAAGCTACCACGTTAATTAAAAACAAAGAAATGTTCGCCGGTCATTAAAAATCAATTAACAGAGGGAAACGGGATTTTGTTGGGCAGTGCTGCCAATATAGTGAAAGGGAAATCTTGTTATCCCTAAAAGCATATTCAAGAGATGTGATTTCAGATTTGATTAGGATGGTTAAATGTCGGCGGTGCACGAAATGAAAACAGCAAGCATTAAGAGGTGGCGTAAAATCACTGTAAAACAGAGCGAGAATTTTCGTTTTTGCCGTAAATATTGGAGTACCGGCCCATCTGAAGACCCGTCAGCTGTCTTTAGGAATTATCGTGTTACAAACAGAAGGTTACGGGATAACAACTGTTCAGAGATGTTCTTCATAAAATCCCGGTTTTACATGGGGGTCGGGAATTTTAAAAAGTTAAAATTAGCAAACTGAGTTTCTCAAAGCGACGCGGGGGTTTTATGTATTACGAAGGACCGTCTGGTTTCTCACACAGGTGTTTCTAAATATTTACTTGAAGCTTTTTAATATTTACTTTAAACACCGATTTCCTTGCCCTACAGCTGGTCAGGTGGTATTTTAGTGGTTGGAACGTGTTTTACAGTAGCCAGGGGGTAATCTATCGTCTCCGACATTATCATGTTTAGATCAAAAACTACGGTTCTTTATCATGTTTTAAATGCAACAAATAATATATTAATACAGAGTTTAAATATAATTCTTTCATGTGTACTTATAATAAATTAATTTAACAACATTTACTACCGTAACAAATTGTTGTAAAATGTTGCTCAATAAGGAACTAAGGGAAACATCCACTGAGAGAAGATTTTCTATCGTTCTTTATTTATAATTCTTTAAATAGAAATAGTTAGCAAAGAAAAATATTTTTGGAATCTACAATAACTATTTAACGCCAATAACCACAATAACTATTTACAATAACTCTATTACATGTCTATTGTTGCGAACTTTACTTTTTTACTTTCAAAACTTACTTCTAACTTCTTACTTCTTATTACGAGCTTCCAAGGTTGGCCTCGATGGCTCGATGTCTCCTATACACACACTCTGCCAATGGCCAGAAACAACTTTCTTTCAAGATTCTGTCCAGGGTACATTCCCGTCCTAGTTGCTTTATCAAGGGACTCCTTGTTGCTGCTGTTATAGGACACTTCAAAAGTATGTGCTCTAATGTTTCCTCTTCTTGCTTGCACACTCCACAGATAGAGTCGTTAGTAATATGAAACCTTTTCAAATATGTATTGGTGACAATGTGTCCCATACGAGCTCGTGCCGCAAAAGATGCCACTGAACGTGATAATGACTTGAAGATCTTTGGATCATTAGGTTGTTTTTGTAATGAATAATATTCGCGCCCAGTATTGCATTCTCTCCATTTCTTTCTCCAACAGATGTGAGATTCTTTATCAACTGCCTCTTTGCAATTAGTTAAGGAGTAACAACTTTCAGGAGATGGAATTCCATTTACTTTCAAAACAATATTCTATAAAATTTGTTGTCGCCAGTTACTAATAAAACTACTTTATGTACAATATGTATATATGTATCGCATCTATTACAGCTGTGCCCACTCTCCGTCCCCAATTTCCAATTCCTTATGTCATACGTTGATGCCTCTTCTAGGTTTCTTACAGTGTGGCTTCGTTGATGCCATCACGCCAACGTCTTCGTGGCCGTTCCGTCTTTTTTCCTCTGGGGGAATCCACTGTAGTACCTTTCTAGGTCACCTGTCTTCTGCCAATCCTTTTAACGTGTCAAATTGCAGTTTTCTTATCATACAACTTAGGTCGTTTGCGTCTCCGCTATCTTGACCATCTGCAAATAATAGTGCAAACAGTTTATCTTTTCCCACCATTATTCCCATATCCGGAAATTTCCACTCCATTTCTCTAGGAATCTATCCAGATAGATCTTCAATAAGGCGGGTGACAGCAGCTTGCCTTAGACACTTCGTTGTCTTGAATGTTGTGGTCGCCTCGTTACCCATTTTGATTTCGGTGTAGCTTTCCTCATAATATCTGTGCCATTAATGAGCGTTGGGTTTATTTACGGATTTCCTTCCATAGCTGTAAAATGGGTACATTGGCATAGGCTTTTTCCAAACCTAGTAGGGCAGAATTGGTTTCTCTATTTCTTTGTATTCTTTTTTCTAGGGTGATCTATAAGATGAGAATGTTGCCTATATTGGATCGCCCAGCTCTAAATCTTGCTTTCCCTATACTTTATATAAAACTAAATTCGTATTTGACCACTTAAGAGATGAAAACACACTTTGCCGGTGTAGACGTCCTAGCCTCTTGTAGAACTTATTTAAGGTTAACAACAGACGGTTTCTAAGACTTTCTTGATTCAAAATACTACACGTATATAGGTACTACATAAAGGTACAACTATATTGATAATAGGTACAAAGGGTTTATAATTGTTTAATAATTACAAATTGTAGCCACATAGCTCTCAGTTGAATTCAGTCACAAAATCCGCACGGTTTTAGATCATTATATATTACCAATGCACTCGCCAAGGGACCATATTACTCTGTACTAATTAATAAATAATGATTTCATACATAGAGAACGTATTTAACAGATACTTAGCACTGGCTTTGAGTTGCAGATGTTTATTCATTGCAATTAGATGTATTAGAGCTCCCTAAATCGGAATAATTCATAATGGTTGAGTTTACAGTGCATCCAGATCTGTCATTGGGCGTTCCCATGTATTCACAAGTCCACAAGTATCACGCTACGGGCAGAATAATCGCGGGAATAACTGTAGTGCGGTATTTTAATTGCAAACAAGTAATAAAAACTGAAACTGTTTACAGTCGATTCCTACTTAAGTGAACCAAACAAAATTGTATTTTCTTTACTTTTTATTAAATACTTGTTACAAATAATATAAATAAAAGGACATAACCTATCCGTTAAAACAGCTGTTCTACCACATAACCTATAACATAAAAGCAGCTAATACAAATAAAAGACGTACACAAAACCCACATATTAATCATTCATTAACTCAGACGCATTTCAGCACGAAAGCAATCATCATCAGTGAGTGTTCATGCTACAAATTCTGCCTTACAACTAAAGTGCAAATAAGGTTACACTTCTATATTTAATTTGTGAGTTTTGTGTACGCCTTTTATTTGTATTAACATAAGCTAAGCTCAAATAATAGTTTTATAAAATCAGCTGTTTAATGAGATCATACGTTATCACTTATTTCAAACCAAACGAGAAGAAGTAACTATATTGCATACCTTGCTCTATTGTGAATTGTTTTCGCATATAAAACAGAAATTAATTTATAAAATATAATTCATGAAGTGAAATTTAAAACAATATTTTAATTTGTGAGTATGAATAAAATATATTTTATTAATTTAATATTTATATGTTCAACTAATGGATCTAAACATGAAACACTTTTGCCTAAAAAAGGATTTTTACCCCACGACGCCAGCAAAAGGTTTTTGGGTATACTCTGAGCCAGCCTCTATAAATACATTCCCTTACGAATAATAAACATAGAATTCCCATTCATGCCGAGAGTACCTCCTCAATACGCCGTGAGGAATAACAAGATTTCCCTCTCAGCAATATTGGCAAGCCTGCTCTACGAGTTTCGTTCCCTCTTTTAATTGACCTTTAATGTCCAGCGCACACTTCTTTGTTTTTAATTATCCGTACGCTGTTGCGCGTTGTTTGGAAACTTTTCCGAGCAGCGCAATAAAAGATTAAAACAATGTCCAAACAGAGTAAGAATTTCATTCTTATATCAAGAACTAAAAACTAACTTTTCTCTTTCTCTTATCTTATTAATTCTCTCTCTTGTTAGTTTTATTAATTAACGAGCTGTGACGTGTTGAGGAAGAGAGATAATGAGAAAGAATGTATAAAATGCAAATAAACATTAGAGAAAGAAGGTAAATTCGGCGAGCAAATCAAATATTTCTCCCCTACTTCATAAATAAATCTTAAAGCAATTAACAGAAGATAAAATGGAATAATGCAACAAAGCGTTTAATTAATAATGTTGCAAAGAAATGCCAAATTTTCCAAAAATTAATTTACGGCGCCAAAATTCCCTCGAATATAAAGTTACTCACAGTTCGATATATTGTTTTAATGAGTAAAGTTCATATTTTTCTTCGTTTATTAAAAGTTCTAAACTTTATACAATAAGTTGTGGGCGCCTGCTAATGGGCTGCTTGAGACGACCGCCGTGTCGTTAGACTACCTCTGAACAGAACATGCATACTTAGTGCTAAAGCAAACACGGATCTAGCAGAGTATCACAGTTACATGGAACCAATCAATAAAATGTTATTTTTATAACGGTTCTTTTACAGCTTTGACCGTTTCCCGCATTCCCATCTCCATTTACTTCTATCTGCATGTATGTCTTCTGGCGTTGTTGGTCTTTTCTGCATTGATTAGTTTATTCCTGTATTTTAGATTCTTCTAGGCCTTCCTGTTACTATTCTTTCCGGTCGTTTCCATTGTCAGACGTTTTTGAACAACCTGGTTATATTTATTCGCCTCGTGTTTCTCCACCACAGCAACTGTTTATCTCTCTCTTCTCCATCATTGTTGCACCAACTTTCACTCCTTCTCTAATATCGTTATTTCTGATTTTATTCGTTGTACCAATTTATTGATCAATAAAACCTTATTTTTATAACGGTTCTTTTACAGCTTTGACCGTTTCCCGCATTCCCATCTCCATTTACTTCTATCTGCATGTATGTCTTCTGGCGTTGTTGGTCTTTTCTGCATTGATTAGTTTATTCCTGTATTCTAGGCCTTCCTGTTACTATTCTTTCCGGTCGTTTCCATTGTCAGACGTTTTTGAACAACCTGGTTATATTTATTCGCCTCGTGTTTCTCCACCACAGCAACTGTTTATCTCTCTCTTCTCCATCATTGTTGCACCAACTTCCCCTCCTTCTCTAATATCGTTATTTCTGATTTTATTCGTTATACCAATTTATTGAACAATAAAACCTTATTTTTATAACGGTTCTTTTACAGCTTTGACCGTTTCCCGCATTCCCATCTCCATTTACTTCTATCTGCATGTATGTCTTCTGGCGTTGGTCTTTTCTGCATTCTTTAGTTTATTCCTGTATTTCAAACTCTTCTAAGCCTTCCTGTTACTATTCTTTCCGGTCGTTTCCATTGTCAGACCTTTTTTAACAACTTGGTTATATTTATTTGCCTCGTGTATCTCCACCACAGCAACTGTTTTTCTCTATCTTGTCCATCATTGTTGCACCAACTTCCACTCTTTCTCTAGTATCGTTATTTCTGATTTTATTCGTTATACCCATTTATTGATGAATAACATCTCACACATTAAATAATTTAATGCAATAGTCTTGTAGTATCTCGCCAAATTGTAATCTTCCTAGCTTCCTATCTGGGTTATTTCTTTTCCAATTTTCAACGGCACTGTAAAAATGATGCTTTAAAGATTTGAAAACAGATCGATCAGTGGTTGCAGATAATGTATAGTATAATTGGGGAGGCAAATTAAAATGGTACTATTCATCTCAGCAAACTCTAACATCTGTACTGAGCTGGAGTGTGACGTATGGCCATCAAGAATCAGCATAACTGATTCAAGTGGTTTACGAGGCAAAAAATGATGCCTTAACCATTCAAAAAAGATTTCAGCATTCACGTAGGCAGATTTTTTTGTCATGACAACTTTACTTCCCGGTGGCATGTTGTCCTCCCATTCCTTTTTTTTGTTATATCCTTTCATGACAACATAAGGAGGAAGAAATATCCCTTTAGCATTGCAGCATGCAAGTACTGTAATAGTTTCTCCCTTTTCTGACGACGTAATCACAGGAACTGTTTTTGCCCCTTTTACACCTGGTCGGGTGTTCAACTGAAAGCCCGACTCATCCATGTTAAATATACTTCCCGGTTTAATAAACAAATCATTTTCTTCTATTATAGTTGAAAGTAGGTTGAAATATTCCTTCACTTTATCACCATTCATTCCCTGCACTCTGGCCAAAGATACGCCTTCAGATTATCGCACACTTAGATCTGTATGTCGAAACAAGAGCAGTTGTAACCAATTGTAACCTGCTTTGCCTTTTTTGTTATTAAATTTATGTTTCAGACCAAGGTTCACAGTAAAATCATAAACCGAACCCACAGTTCAGCCTTTCTGTTTAAACACACGATGTTCAAGGCTGTTCTGAAATGTAAATAATGATATTACCTGATTTATTGTGATTTATTTAAACGTGATTGTAAAAACCCAGACAAAAGTATTCGATACTTGGCAGAAATCCCACAGCAAATATGTGTGAATAATTAGGGCATCTAGAAGGACCTCCTCACTGAAATGTTTCCCTCTTCAAGTTGCAAAAGATAATTAACCTTAATAACGTCCCGAATATTTCCGACTTATTTTTTTTTCAAATAGACTTATTCATTACATGTAAGTTAAAACTTATTCATTACATGTAAGTTAAAACCTATTCATTACATGTAAGTTAAAACGTATGCATTACATATAAGTTTAAACTTATTCATTTTAAAAATTAAATAAATATAATCGAACTTGACTTATGTATTATATATGTATATATATATATATATATATATATATATATATATATATATATATATATATATATATATATATATATTAACACAGAATAATAAAACAACGTAATTGGTTGCTCAGTAGGTTCCTACTAAAAATCCAAATAAACTGTTTAGAAACAACATAATTGCAACAAAACCTAACTGAGGACTTGAGAAGTACTTTGTTCTTGAGATTTCAGAAGTCAATAACTCAAGCGTGAGATAAATCATTGTGTGTGACTTTGGAACCGCAAATAAAGAGTTAGGGGCAAAATATATCTGTGTAAGCCCTCAGAGGCAGAAGAGTATACTAATTTGTAACAAATCAATCGTACGTGCCCGGAAATGGCTTTACCCAGGTGTAACTAACTAAACCATAGGTGAGGCTTTCTTATTTACTTTATTATCGGGCATTTTAGGTACAATAATATACGTAAAGTTATAATAAATCGTGCATTATCAGACGAACTAAGAGATAATAGCTATTGATAGTAGTAAGTGTTATATTTCATTTATGATAGTAATTACTCGAAAGACAAAACACCAATGTGGTATTGTGTCATTGCACTTTGGATTTCGGACACAAACTCCAAAATAATTACGTCATTGGTTTTATACGACCTTCAGATTTTCTTTCAACATTTTAGAAAATTTGTTTACTAATTATAAAAATACATTTAGCTGTGCTATTTACAATTAATCTTTATAAAGAGGAAAATACGAGATAGACAATGAACTACAGCTAATTATAAAATTATTACCTCAAGGATAGTCCTTTGTTTTTGTTTTCTTCAGATACGATATTTCTCCATTGCTTTAATAAAATTTCCAAGTTTTCTGTACTAAAATAGTCTTCGAGTAGAGTTTGTCTCTTTAATACAATCATGATAATACAAAGAGCTTTCTTTTGTGTCGGCTTTAATTAGTTTTATTCCTTTAGACAATTTTTTGTCGCGAGTTTTCAGATTTCAAAAGATAAATGCATATTAGTAATTTTATTAAAACCCACTTTAATTGAAAACTAGTCACAAGACTACAATACTCGCACGAGCGCGCGCACACACGCATATATAAAGTATATTTAGTAAGAATCTTATATAGGTGAAGTAGTGACTACATTTACTAAAGGGTACTGATATGTCCATTTTTAGTTAGTTTGAAATAGAAATAAATAAATATATATATAATATGTTTTCTTGTTTAATAATTTAAAACAACATAGGTTTTTCAAATACAAGATTATTAGTTATTTATATTCAAAGCTTTTCGTTGGTAAACAGTACCAACATCATCAGGAATGAAAAATACAACAATGCAAGATATAGGCCTAAAACATATGTTAAATTATAAATGGAATTATTGCTAAATTTATACAAATTACCAAGTTTATTTTGTTGCTGTAATATTATAGACATTGAATATAGTATCAAATTTAGAGTGTATTTGTATTTGTTCTTTTATTAATTTGTTATTATTACTGTAGTTATACATTTCAAATGCTTCATATATATTCATTCTTATTTCTTTATTAATTGCTTTTATAAGTTTCATATTTTCAATTTTTGGAAATTGGTGCTTATTATTAATACAATGATTTGCAA
The DNA here is from genome assembly GCA_036971475.1 of Prosapia bicincta. Taxonomy (NCBI): domain Eukaryota; kingdom Metazoa; phylum Arthropoda; class Insecta; order Hemiptera; family Cercopidae; genus Prosapia; species Prosapia bicincta. The sequence goes on along the minus strand of JBAIZL010000003.1, from coordinate 107,747,961 downwards.
AATTTGATTTATATATTTCTGGATTTATATAAGCCTTCAAATGTTCTTTATATCTTTCTTTTAATTTTTTCTTGGTTTGACCTATATAGGTTTTATTACAGTTTTCACATTCAAATTTATAAACACCATCTTTTTCATGCATATTATTTGTTTTATTATTATAATTTATTGTGTTTATTATTTTGTTATTAGTTTTGTATGCATTTTTTATGTTTGTATTTTTAAATAACTATGTTAATAACTATAATAAATAACTATGTTGTTTTAAAATATATATGACTTCTTGTATCTATATTACTAGCCAGTACATAGCCTATAAGGAAGGATAAGCCACTATGGCTGTTATCGCCTACGAAGGATTGGAAAGGATTTTACATCTTAGTGTACGTTATGACATTACACACAAGACAGAGGCCACCATTTACGTTACTAAGTTTGCAAGTTGTTATCTCGCATTAGCAAACCTATTTTTTTTATTTTAAAATTACACCTTTTCAAATATAATTTTGTTTAAACCTATAGTGGACAGTAATTGAAGCTAATACAGTTTCTTAAATATTTTTTCATTAATTTAAATTTTAAAAAATTTGATGTCCCAGTCGGATTCGATCAGAAGAGCTACATGTTTAAAATCAAGATTTTTGTCACTGAGACAACTTTTCCATAGTTAGAAATCACATGTTTAAGATGAAGGGATATATGAAATTATAAGAGATGGGTTCCATGCTATAATGAAGCATTACAAGTGGTGAGTAGAATAGGAAATTATAGACCACCATCAGCTTCATAAATTAGAAGGAAGAAAAAAGAAAACCAGTAAAATGTAACAAACAAAAATATTAGTAGAACGGTATACACTGTATAGAGTGGAATATGGAAAATGGCAAGGAAATTCACTAATATTGTAATTCTGTCATATGTATATACATATATTAATTGTAATTATAAAGTAAAAAGTCGCTAAAATCAAAGTTTTCTTGTCAACCTGAGTAGGAATTGGTTAAATTTTATTTTCAACATTACTTGTTTATTTTATAAATTTCACAACAAGCACATAAACTTATAGTTCCAATATCTTTAGATTAACTAATAACAAGCCTCACATATTCCACTAAAAACACATGAATGATAATATCATATTATATTTATATTATATATATTTATATTATATATAAAATATATATATTTATATTATTTATATAATATTATATATAATATTATAATATTTATATTATAAAACATATTGAAGAGGTCGTTTTTTATATTATTTAGTATTTTTAAATTAATATTTTTCAGTGTCACAGACTTGCTATTAATGTAATTGTACAGTGCAGCCGGAAGTTTGCGAAATAAGGAAGTGACAAGTGGCTTATCTATAATTAGACACCTCATTAGAGAACCGGAGTGGCTTAAGCGTGTAAAGATGGAAATGGCAGGTCCTGATTGGTAGATAGCACCTTGCAATATAACGCCAATATAATGCCATCGTGGTAAGGCCAAGCTACATAAAAACTTGGTAAGGTATCGCTGTACTTTAGTAGCCCCAATATTCGATAAACTCACTGTCACCAGTTCCAAAGTGTTTCTGTCACTGTTACTACCTCGCTCAGAGCACTTGTTTCTACCTTGAATAACACGCGATCCTGTATAGATTCTTTTGTGTCTCATTAGAATCTTTATTATTAAACTGAACAAGCCCAAAGATAATGAAGCCGCAAACGCACACTACGTACACCACACAAACACTATGTGTTCTACTTCTGAGAACACTCCCGATAGTGTTTTATTCTGAAGTGTACAGGGGCCTTCTTTGTATTTGCCTGAATGTCACGAAATAAGTAAAATCGCTTTGCTTTCGCGGATTATTTCATTTCAGGAAACGTGTATAACTCCTCAGAAGCTGTATCTGGGGATTCAGTGATCGAGAAGCAAGTCCTCGTCACATCTTTACAAAGAAACATATACACTATCTACGGTTCAGATATATTTGCCATAACTTATCCGAGAATTTTATATTAACTATAAGCCCTATTAGCTATTTATCACTACCGCTTAGGGGCATTTATCACTATCACTTAGAGGGTTTTATCACCATCTCTTAAAGGTTATTTATCACTATCGCTTAGGGGCAATTATCACTATCACTTAGAGGTTTTTATCACCATCTCTTAAAGGTTATTTATCACTACCGCTTAGGGGCATTTATCACTATCACTTAGAGGGTTTTATCACCATCTCTTAAAGGTTATTTATCACTACCGCTTAGGGGCAATTATCACTATCACTTAGAGGTTTTTATCACCATCTCTTAAAGGTTATTTAGCACTATCGCTTAGGGGTATTTATCACCGTCTATTAGAGATTATTTATGACTATCGCTTAGGGGCGCTTATCACTAAGACTTAAGGGAAATTATCATGATCTCTTAAATGTTATTTATCACTATCGCTTAGGGGTATTTATCACAACCTCTTAGTGTTATTTATGACTATCGCTTAGGACTGTTTATCACTATAGCCTAATAATAATTATCACTACCACTTAAGAGTTAATTATCACTATCGCTTAGGAGTAAGTATCACCATGTACATGAATATATTTATAACTATCGCTTAGGAGTATTTATCACTACCGTTTATTGGTATTTATGACTATCGCTTAGTGGAATTTATCATTATGACTTAAGGGAAACTATCACACTCTCTTAAAGGTTATTTATCACTACACTTAGGAGTTCTTATTACTACTACTTAGGGGCATTTATCGCTTAGTAGATACTTAAGAGATACTATCACAGTCTCTTAGGGTTGTTTATAACTATCGCTTAGGGCTGTTTATCACAATGGCCTAAAGGCAATTATTACTATCGCTTAGAGATGGTTATTACTACCGTTTAGGGGTATTTACTACCGCTTATGTTGTGATTGTTACTAACGTGGTAATTATCACCATCTCTTAAAGATTATTTATCACTATCGCTAAGGCGTATTTATCACTAAGGCTTAGTGGCCAATATCGCTTTAGCTTGGTGGTAATTATTACTATTTCTTTAAGATAATTATCATTTTCGCTTAGGAGTATTTATCAACATCACTTAAAGGTTAGTGGTAATTATCCCTATTACTTATGTGGTGATTATTACAATCGATTATAAGGTAATTATTATTTTCGCTTAGAAGTATTTATCAACATCTCTTAAAGTTTATTTATAGCTATGGCTTAGTGGTAATGATGCCTATCACTTATGTGGTGATTATTACTATCGCTTATAAGGTAATTATTATTTTCGCTTAGAAGTATTTATCAACATCTCTTAGAGTTTATTTATAGCTATGGCTTAGTGGTAATGATGCCTATCACTTATGTGGTGATTATTACTATCGCTTATAAGGTAATTATTATTTTCGCTTAGAAGTATTTATCAACATCTCTTAGAGTTTATTTATAGCTATGGCTTAGTGGTAATGATGCCTATCACTTATGTGGTGATTATTACTATCGCTTATAAGGTAATTATTATTTTCGCTTAGAAGTATTTATCAACATCTCTTAGAGTTTATTTATAGCTATGGCTTAGTGGTAATGATGCCTATCACTTATGTGGTGATTATTACTATCGCTTATAAGGTAATTATTATTTTCGCTTACAAGTATTTATCAACATCTCTTAGAGTTTATTTATAGCTATGGCTTAGTGGTAATGATGCCTATCACTTATGTAGTGATTATTACAATCGCTTATAAGGTAATTATTATTTTCGCTTAGAAGTATTTATCAACATCTCTTAGAGTTTATTTATAGCTATTGCTTAGTGCTAATGATGCCTATCACTTATGTGGTGATTATTACTATCGCTTATAAGGTAATTATTATTTTCGCTTACAAGTATTTATCAACATCTCTTAGAGTTTATTTATAGCTATGGCTTAGTGGTAATGATGCCTATTACTTATGTGGTGATTATTACAATCGATTATAAGGTAATTATTATTTTCGCTTAGAAGTATTTATCAACATCTCTTAGAGTTTATTTATAGCTATGGCTTAGTAGTAATGATGTCTATCACTTATGTGGTTATTATTACAATCGCTTATAAGGTAATTATTATTTTCGTTTAGAAGTATTTATCAACATCTCTTAGAGTTTATTTATAGCTATGGCTTAGTGGTAATGATGCCTATCACTTATGTGGTGATTATTACAATCGCTTATAAGGTATTTATTATTTTCGCTTACAAGTATTTATCAACATCTCTTAGAGTTTATTTATAGCTATGGCTTAGTGGTAATGATACCTATCACTTATGTGGTGATTATTACAATCGCTTATAAGGTAATTATTATTTTCGCTTAGAAGTATTTATCAACATCTCTTAAAGTTTATTTATAGCTATGGCTTAGTGGTAATGATGCCTATCACTTATGTGGTGATTATTACTATCGCTTATAAGGTAATTATTATTTTCGCTTAGAAGTATTTATCAACATCTCTTAGAGTTTATTTATAGCTATGGCTTAGTGGTAATGATGCCTATCACTTATGTGGTGATTATTACTATCGCTTATAAGGTAATTATTATTTTCGCTTAGAAGTATTTATCAACATCTCTTAGAGTTTATTTATAGCTATGGCTTAGTGGTAATGATGCCTATCACTTATGTGGTGATTATTACTATCGCTTATAAGGTAATTATTATTTTCGCTTAGAAGTATTTATCAACATCTCTTAGAGTTTATTTATAGCTATGGCTTAGTGGTAATGATGCCTATCACTTATGTGGTGATTATTACTATCGCTTATAAGGTAATTATTATTTTCGCTTACAAGTATTTATCAACATCTCTTAGAGTTTATTTATAGCTATGGCTTAGTGGTAATGATGCCTATCACTTATGTGGTGATTATTACAATCGCTTATAAGGTAATTATTATTTTCGCTTAGAAGTATTTATCAACATCTCTTAGAGTTTATTTATAGCTATTGCTTAGTGCTAATGATGCCTATCACTTATGTGGTGATTATTACTATCGCTTATAAGGTAATTATTATTTTCGCTTACAAGTATTTATCAACATCTCTTAGAGTTTATTTATAGCTATGGCTTAGTGGTAATGATGCCTATCACTTATGTAGTGAATATTACAATCGCTTATAAGGTAATTATTATTTTCGCTTAGAAGTATTTATCAACATCTCTTAGAGTTTATTTATAGCTATGGCTTAGTGGTAATGATGCCTATCACTTATGTGGTGATTATTACTATCGCTTATAAGGTAATTATTATTTTCGCTTACAAGTATTTATCAACATCTCTTAGAGTTTATTTATAGCTATGGCTTAGTGGTAATGATGCCTATCACTTATGTGGTGATTATTACAACCGCTTATAAGGTAATTATTATTTTCGTTTAGAAGTATTTATCAACATCTCTTAGAGTTTATTTATAGCTATGGCTTAGTGGTAATAATGCCTATCACTTATGTGGTGGTTATTACTATCGCTTATAAGGTAATTATTATTTTCGCTTAGAAGTAGTTATCAACATCTCTTAGACTTTATTTATAGCTATGGCTTAGTGGTGATGATGCCTATCACTTATGTGGTGATTATTACTATCGCTTATAAGGTAATTATTATTTTCGCTTAGAAGTATTTATCAACATCTCTTAGAGTTTATTTATAGCTATGGCTTAGTGGTAATGATGCCTATCACTTATGTGGTGATTATTACTATCGCTTATAAGGTAATTATTATTTTGGCTTACAAGTATTTATCAACATCTCTTAGAGTTTATATATAGCTATGGCTTAGTGGTAATGATGCCTATCACTTATGTGGTGATTATTACTATCGTTTATGAGGTTTTTATCGCTACCGCTTAGGGGGTTAGATATTCGTTAACTAACTATAGATACAATTAGTCTCTATCAAGTTTCAAATCCCTTAAAATAAACAACGTTCCACTTTAAACTTAAATTGAATAGGAAACGATTTAGATTAACCAAAATACATTCAGTGAACAGAACATTCATTCAACAAATTGGTTTTAAAATTCATGTTGCTATAAAACAGATTGACTTGAGGGTGCAGGGGGGACTTTTTAAAACACCATCTTGAAACGTTCAACTTTCCAGATTTCAATTATTTCTCATTAAACGTATTTCCATATCATTAGACACACTAATGTACGCTATCATTGTATACGATAACACTTTGTCAATTGGAGGTGATAGATTCGTTCTAAGTGAAGTTTCTATAAATCCAGCATTTGTATCTTCGAACTTATAACAAGAAATGTATACTCCATTACAATTGAGCTTCACTTGTGAACAAATATATAACTAACGCCAAATCACGACCAATAATTTACATTCTCTGCGAATTATAAGTTCGTTTATTGCAATTTAGATATTTTAAACGTAATGTTAAAACTTACGTCGCCAAAATTAAAGCAACTTGTCTAGTACTCTTTAAGTAAATACGCAGTGTTAACGATTCCGTATTGATTTAATAGTGTAATAATTGTGTCCCTCTAGTGGGAGGGAGATGCGGACGCCATTTTGGCTATTAGAGGAGATACCTGTGAGATAACGAGGGTACGCTATGAATTAAGCATGCCTTACACCTCGCTCTGGCAACGTAATCTGCGTTCATCCGCTAATTGTGTTCAATGCATTTAAAATTCTTTTTGATTTGACATTCTCAAGGTGCTTTGAACGCTTTGTTCATTTATAAAATTTAAAAACAGAAAATACAACCAGGGCCAATTTAACTTTCTGCAGCAGAGCAAAATCTCGAAAACGTTTCTAACTGAATTAAAAAAAATTAAATATTTTCATTTTAAACGACTCTTTCTATTAAATCTAACCCGATTCACGAAAGCTAGTATCCCAATCTTGTTGCTAGTATCGTATTGTGTTATTGGTCTATACTATATATATTACGATGATTCTTCAGTATCATAATGCAAAAACTTTGTTGCTTTCAGAATATTACAAAATTTTAATACTAATTTTTATTAGCTAGAAAGTTTGTTGTTAAATTTTTGGGATAAAATATCATCCAAGAATTATTAGAGTTACTTTTATTATAATAAATAGAACTTTTCTGCATTTAAAGCTTTACATCGTTCGCCTAACGGAAACAAATTTCTGACGGTGTTACTGGAGTAGTGATCCATATCTAGGTGTTAGTTGTATTCAAGAGGTCATGTCCTCAAAACGATTTTTGAAAATTGTTGAAAATTTACATGTAAATGATAACAGTACTGCTGCTCCAAGAACTAGTGATAATTATGACAAATTACACAAATTACGGCCCTTGGTGGAAGACATCAATGATAAATTACTGAGTTGTTACAACAATTCTTCTTACTTGTCTGTTGACGAATCAATTATTGCTTTCAAAGGGCGTAATTTTATGAAACAATACCAGCCACTCAAGCCTATAAAGCGTGGGTATAAGGTATGGTGATTGGCAGATGCTACTAATGGATTCGTAAAAAAGTTTGAAATTTATACAGGCAAATCGTCTGTTCAAAACAATGCCTATAATCTGGGTGAACGTGTTGTAATTAACTTAACAAATTGTGTATAACATGAAGGCTGCTTAGTTGCATTCGATAATTTCTTCACATCAACACGCTTAATGAGAACACTGTTGAAAGACAAAATATTTAGTGTCGGAACAGTCAGAGCCAATAGGAAGAATTTGCCTTTGTTTGTCAAGAGTAAGGACAGGATGAACAGAGGTGAGTTTATGTTTGATGTGCAGCATGATATTTCTGCTGTCAAATGGATGGACAACAAACCAGTGATGATGCTCACTTCGGCTTTCTCGCCCACACAAATACACAGTGTGAAAAGAAGACAGAAAGATGGATCATGCAATACATAAACATGTCCTAAAGCAATAAGTGAATACAATCGAATGATGGGTGGAGTCGATCGCTTTGATCAATTGGTAGAGCGTTACTCGATTGGTTATCGCAGTGTAAAATGGTGGCACAGGATTTTTTACTATTTGATAGACCTTACTATTGTCAATAGTTACATATTGAGACGGTGCCATAAACCCAAATGTAAAGACCAGATGTCATTTAGAATAAATTTAGCAAGACAATTAATTGGAGGATTTTCTTCAAGAAAATACAGGGGCAGGCCATTATATTTATTTGAAAAGAAGACACCGGTTCCAGATGAAATTCGTTTGACGAATGTTGGAAAACATATGCCTGAACAAGGGACATACCGGAGATGCAAACTATGTAGCACAAAAATTACAGAAAAACGAACAAAATTATGTTCTTCGTGCAAAGTTCCGCTCTGCGTACCAGTATGTTTCACTAAATTTCACGGCAAAAAGTAACTACAGCTGTTGTTTTTCAACATACTACATTTATTTGACTATTTTTCATGTATTTATATTTTCAATTATGAACAATAAATAAAGATTTTATAAAGGAATTTGAAATTTTTATTTCTGAAATAAATTTCTTTTTTATGTTTTTTGTTTCAAGGTTAATATTTATTCATATTTGTCTATATTCATAGTCCCAAATAAAATTTGGGAATGAATTTTTATTTCTCAGAATATAGCCTATATTTTATGCAATACATTTCATTGCTTATTATATATCATTTTATTTATTTTATTATGACAATAATTTTGTTAATTATTTGGTTAATATATTATGTAAATTACATGATTTCAATGTAATTTTGCTGAATATGGGGTAATTATTTTATGATTAAGTCAGAACTCGTGGACGGGCAGTGGGAATCATTTATCCCACCTCTTGTATCTATTCTATGATAAAAGTTTGGAGTAAAATATTTTCAACACACATTTTTAGCATTTTATGTGAAATATTTAAAACATAATTTCAACTGAACTGCCTATTTAAATAAATTGCCTATTAAGGGGTTAAATCACAATTACCTTGTTATTTAATAACTGTGTTATTTGTAAAGATAGATAACATTTACCTGTTGTAATATTAACAAAGTTAAATAAATATATTTGCAAAGGTAAATACATTATTTTTTTTAATATATTTGTAGAGTTAAACAACATTTACTTTTATAAAATCACTTGTAAACTAAATTCAAATAGAAACAATAAAAAGGTGTAGATATTTACATTTTAGTTTAGAGCTATTTCACCTAATACAATATAAAGATCCTCTAGTTATAGATAGAGCTTTTTCTCGTAGACTTTACTGCCAATGACTATCGGCGAAACTTTATTAAACTAACAACTTGCCCCACTTATAAACGTAACGGGACAAAATCACCTTCACATTATGCGATCATCGTCAGTATCTCTGCAACACACATACTTTTAATTAGGAGACACCTCTGTAGAGATAATGTATCTTTCAGAAGTGCGTACCTGGTCTCTTGGCGTCATGGTGCCTTCTACATCATCTAACTATTAGGGTGTATGTCTAACCTTAAGATTGCCTATATCAAACATTCTCTCATATTTTCCATAGGCTAAAATAGTTACACTGGCTGACACTTTGAAACTACAAAAAGCGTCAGTATACGTTGTGACACAATATTATCTTTACAATTTGTTCGTTTCGGCAAATGAAAACACACGTATTATTCTAATTGTACAACATAAAATGGCTTACTCGCTTCTCCACCCAACGCATATGCACATCCAATACACAATGACAAGATAATAAGCATCTTATCGAGACGATAGTAGAAGAGTGTCTCTATTCATTATGCTTTGTCGACATCGTACTTTTATTATACTTTAACTATTGAAGTAAAATATTTTTAACGCTGAACACATAACAAACTATTACACGGATATAATATAGGAATATGTGACGTCACCATTTGGGAGTTCTAACGATGATGCAAAACAATCATCTCTACATCTCTGTTTTGTATAAGTCCAGTACTAAATATATTTCCTTTAAGCTAATTGTGTCAAATATTTCCAAAAGATCGTCACGACGCATCGGTAAGATAAAGCTAACATCTGTTTTTATCTTCAGAGGTTACTTGGAGGATATGTAGAATCAGTTCAAATTCAATTTCAAATATATAGAAATTTTCACATATCAGTTTAAATTATTTGATATTCTATTATTTTCTAAAACAGATAATTATTTCGTAGGTTATGTTTCTTTACATAGTAAATTAGCATTAAGTTAAATATATTATATATTTTTCTAATATGTCAAATAACCGCTGAGTACTAAGCTAAACCCTTCTCCAAAGGCTAAAATGTATTCTGTATAACTTACGAATGTGTAGATATATCCTTCCTGGCACGTACGAAGGTTTCCAAGTATAATTCTGACATTTAAATGATGCCATAATCCATGACCTGTAAGACTACGGTCCGTTCTCAACGAATGACGTCACAGGTTCAACACTCGCTTGACTGCTTATAGTGTCAGCAATTCCACTGTCTGTAAACAAACACTAGTAAATGCTTTATACAATATCAATGGAATAGTCAAAATAGTTTGTTATTATTTATACTTATCGAAAACTCTGTAAGAAGATGTTTAGCTCTTTGCGCAAGGGCAATACTAGCTCAACAATCGTCTCACTGTATATTTCATAATATCCTAAAGAACAATGCCTGTACACATACATAGCAATATAATAAACTATTAATAATAAAGTAATAAAATTTATTACGAAATAACAAGCTAGAAAAAACATTTCATAACAACATTTTAACCTTATTAAATAATGAATAAAGTAACACAACCTATGTGTTAAAACAGCTGTTCAACAACACAACCTATAACATGAAATCAGCTGTCTTATATAATCATATTTTATCCCTTAATTTATGTTAAAATATCAGGTGCGACTCGTGATGTGAGGAAGCGTGACGGATGAAATACTTTTCTCCTTAACACGCAATCGTATTCTGAGAATAATAAACATTTGCTTAATAAATGTTACAGTTCTGTTGCCAGGCACTAGCTGCCACATTTTCTTTTTTAATTATTTTTCCGATGTAAGGAACTACAATTGAAAATTTGTTTAATGATTCAACTTATAATTTTACTGCAAATTTAACTGAACAAAATTATTTATACAGCGTAAACAATGATGTTTTAAAACACTCGTTCTGCTATTGAAAGAGGCTGTTTTGTTTCAGAATTAAAAATTTTAAAAAGTTATATAAAAAAAAAAGTTTAAGTTAAATTCCTACTTAAGTCAACGAAGAAAAAGGATTTTAGTTACTTTTTATATGACGAAATAACAATATTAAATGTATTCCTTTCAACGCTAAGATAAACCAATCATCCAAATTATAATTATACGCGTAAATTAAGATTTTAATAATCAAAAGCGAAACCATCTAAAAGAACTGATAATTTGTGATTTGCTAAGGAACAATTCGATGTTTATAATTGAAGCAATGTATGTTACCTACTTATAACAGTAGGAACAATTAGCCGAAAGGCGAGTATACACGACTGTGGACGTGCATTGACTCTAGGTTACTCTTTATATTGGTTACCCCAGTTGGCAATGTGTTCAGTTTCCCTTAACTTGTTTCACAAAATAGTTACGGAAATGTGGTTCTGGCGCGTTTATAGCTCTTGCGACATAAAATCTAAAGCATATGAGATTATCGGTTAGACGCACTTTGCTAAGGTAAATAGATTTTCTAGTATATTGCGCTTTATACATCTGTGCGTTCACACGCGTCACTGATCAAGTCACATGCCATCGATATGGAAGAGGCGTGTGGCGAGTAGGCTCTAGACTCTAGACAATACCTCTCCCTGGTGCCCGGAGAAGAAGCGATGTTCGGGGCTGCTCGAAGTCGTTTAGGTTTGAGAATGTAGGAATGTAAAAAAGTTGGTCAAATTTTTCAATTGAAATAACAAAATAAATGAAGAAAGGGTGTGTTTTTTCAAACAAATTCACCCTAGTTGCAGTAAGGCAGGCTTGTAAAATGAAAATTATCATAACTTACAACTTTTCAAATTGCAATTATATCTTTTTTAGGCTTAATTCCATTTCATAATTGTATATATACACTAAAATGTCTTGATATTAATAAACGACTGCTGATAAATGAGTCAGTACCATTTATTTTCAAAATAACGCGAAGTTTCGACAGCTAGTTTACCATCTTCATCAGGCCAATAATACTGCTTGCAGAGTGCTAGTATTAAATACAGCATTTGCAATTCTTAATACGCTCATCCTCACTCTGTTAGGAATATTTGTATATTTTTGATATATTATTCTGCCTTTCCCTACATTACAATATTTTCCTTTGTTGACGCGTTTCGGAACTAAACATTATTTTTCAAACTTAAATATTACTTAGAAGTACTAATGGAACCATTCCATTAGAAGTAGGCCTTCTAATTGAATAATATCAAATGGAGCCATTCCAAAACGCGCCAACTAAAAGAATTATAGTAATGTTTATAAAGGCAGAAAATGTACCAAATAATGCGTAGATTTTGAATCTACAACGTTATAACAAAAACGTACTTAATTTTGAAGTTACCTTATGAACAAGGGAAAAATTAAATACTAACAAAAACTAACCCTCAACCAATAATTTCTTTTTTCATTCTTGATTCAATGACAAATTAATCATCTTTTTCTACCTATATGTTAAGCTTATCTCTTTTACATACCTATATATTTTCCAAAATTGTGATAGGCCCCTCCTATATAAGTAAAATATATTCCACAACTTCTCGCTTTCTGTAATATTATTAATAGTTAAATGTCATCACATTTGAACTCACAAACAATATTTAATTTCTCACGCTCATTTCAATGCCATCATGATTACCAACAACGATTAGAACGATACGAAGTCTAAACTATCATTCATAACATACTTATAATTATACTCCCTGATGATGGCTGCGATTAAAACGCGTAGGTGAAAATAAGTTATTTGTATTTGCTATTATTAAATAAGACATTTATATTTCAAACCAACCAAGGAACCCCGCACAGTTGTTTCTGTTACTCTGGATACTTTTCAAACAAGCTGTCACGTTAATTAAAAACAAAGAAATGTTCGTTGGTCATTAAAAATCAATTAACAGAGGGAAACAGAATTGGTTGGGCAGGGCTGCCAAGATAGTGAGAGGGAAATCTTGTTACCCCTGAAAGCATATTCAAGAGATGTAATTCCAGATTTGATTATTATAGAGATTATTTCGATTTAGGCCAAAATGTATTATTATAATAAAGAAAAATATAATAGTATATTTCAATGGGTTCTAGTTTGATTTTTTTTTTAACTGAAGCTATAAATAGACAATTCAAATATTATATAAATATTAAAAAATAAATAACATACTAAAACTAGATACCTCAACTGTAATAAAATTGTCTTTAATCTATGTATATATATATATATATATATATATATATATATATATATATATATAAATATATATATATATGTATATATATAAATAACTTTTATTTTGAAATAATGACGTTTATATGTAACTTTGGATTTTTTATAGCGTTCTCAGCCTAACCATGCAGCAATCATGAGAAATCGTGTTGTTTCTGCTTACGTATCAAAGCCATCCGAACAAACGTAATTTAAATGTTACAAAATCATGACACTTTCTAATCCGTGCAAGGATTTTCTTGTGCCACAGAAGGTGACGGGTTAAAGTAGGGATTATGATTTTAGCCTTTTACAGTTAAAGATGTGAAGGATTTCAACGCCAGAGAGGGAATTAAGGTACAGTGTTGGTCTTGTAGTTTGATAAACATGGATCAGGATGTATTTAAAAAGCTTCCTGTGAGGTTATAATGCAAGGTAAGGGCCTGCAGAGTTGACAATATCCATCCAATGTTTAATAACGTTTATATACCACATTATATATGTATTCTAAATATATAAAAATGTATGTATGTATGAGACTAATGAGTTACTAAATCACTGATCCGACCACCAAGATACTTTGAGAAATTTTTGAGTACATTTCTGGGAAGGTTTCTGGGACAGTACATCTTCGGGTCGTAGCCAGGAGGAGAACAGGGAGCACGTACACCCCAAAATTATGAATTTTACCTGAAAAATACTACCCTATAAAACGGCGCTAGGTTTTTAACAAAAGAGTTTCCCGACAACATATTTTTTTTCAACATGTAATTTTTAAGTGGCAAAATATGATTTTCTATCTTACCTTTTCTAAGACATTTCATTGAATACATTCCAAATTTTAGTTGTCAGGCAATATTCAACAACTAAACACTATTTTCCTACGCATTTCAAACAATATAAAACAAATATTGCATGTCCGAGTGTACTTTATTAAATAAAATTCAATCAAGAACTTTTATTGTCACACATTTCTCCGAACGACTACTATAAGTTCAGCTATTATTATGTTAATAAAATACTAAATTAAGTTCAGCTAGTGTTAACACGTCATCCATTTACTTTTATTCTATACAAACTTCGCCGCGTCAGCTAGTATCTTATAAACAGCACAGATAATAATTTTGATTCCATTTTAACTTAGTAAGCCAATGAGAGAAACATTTAAAAAATGAAGATACGATATCGCCCCAGAAGGGATATTTTATAAGAAAGGATATTATCTCAGAAGGGATATTGTCTAAGAAAGGATATCGCCTCAGTAGAGATATTCTCTAAGAGGAGATATCGCATCAGAAGGAATTTAGTCTAAGAAAGGATATCGCCTCAGAAGGAATATCGTCTAAGAAAAGATATCGCCTCAGTAGAGATATTCTCTAAGAGGAGTTATCGCATCAGAAGGAATTTAGTCTAAGAAAGGATATCACCTCAGAAGGGATATTATCTAACTAAGGAAATAGTCTCGGAAGGGATATTGTCTAAGAAAGGATATCGCCTCAGAAGGGATATTCTCTAAGAAGAGATATCGCCTCGGTAGGAAAAATGTCTAAGAAAAGATATCGCCTCAGTAGAGATATTCTCTAAGAAGAGATATCGCATCAGAAGGAATTTTGTCTAAGAAAGGAAATCGCCTTAGAAGGAATATTCTCTAAGAAGAGATATTTCCTCTGAAAAAATATTGCCTAAAAAAGGAAATCGCCTCAGAAGGGATATTTTCTAAAGAAGGATAATGTCTCAAAAGGGATATTGTCTAAGAAAGGATATCGCCTCAAAAAAGATATTGTCTAAGAAAGGATATTGTCTCAAAAGGTATATTGTCTAAGAAAGGATATCGTCTCGGAAGGAATATTCTCTAAGAAGAGATATTGCCTCAGAAGAAATATTGTCTAAGAAGAGATATCGCCTCAGAAGGAATATTGTCTAAGAAAGGATATCGCCTCAGAAGGAATATTGTCTAAGAAAGGATATCGCCTCAGAAGGAATATTCTCTAAGAAGAGATATTACCTCAGAAGAAATATTGTCTAAGAAGAGATATCGCCACAGAAGGAATATTGTCTAAGAAAGGATATCGCCTCAGAAGGAATATTGTCTAAGAAAGGATATCGCCTCAGAAGGAATATTGCCTAAGAAAGGATTTCGCCTGGGAAGGAATATTCTCTAAGAAGAGATATTACCTCAGAAGAAATATTGTCTAAGAAGAGATATCGCCTCAGAAGAAATATTGTCTAAGAAGAGATATCGCCTCAGAAGGAATATTGTCTAAGAAAGGATATCGCCTCAGAAGGAATATTGTCTAAGAAAGGATATCGCCTCAGAAGGAATATTCTCTAGAAGAGATATTGCCTCACAAGAAATATTGTCTAAGAAAGGATATTGCCTCAGAAGGACTATTGTGTAAGAAAGGATATCCACTCAGGAGGGATATTCTCAAAGAAGAGATGTTGCCTCTGAAGGAATATTGTCTAAGAAAAGATATCGCATCAGAATGGATATTGTCTAACAAAGGATATATTTTCGGAAGGGATATTGTCTAAGAAAGTATGTCATCTCGGAAGGGTATTGTCTAAGAAGAGATATTGCCTCAGAAGGAATATTGTCTGAGAAAGGATATCGCCTCAGAAGGAATATTGTGTAAGAAAGGATATCCACTCAGGAGGAATATTCTCAAAGAAGAGATGTTGCCTCTGAAGGAATATTGTCTAAGAAAAGATATCGCCTCAGAAGAAATATTGTGTAAGAAAAGATATAGTCCCAGAAGGAATATTGTCTAAGAAGAGATATTGCCTCAGAAGGAATATTTGTAAGAAAGGATATCGCCTCAGAAGGAATATTGTATAAGAAAGGATATCGCCTCAGTAGGAATATTGTCTAACAAAGTATGTCGTCTCGGAAGGGATAATGTCTAAGAAAGGATATCACCTCAGAAGGAATATTGTCTAAGAAAGTGTATCGTCTCAGAAGGAATATTGTCTAGGAAGAGATATTGCCTCAGAAGGAATATTGTGTAAGAAAGGATATCGTCTCAGAAGGAATATTGTGTAAGAAAGGGAATCGCCTCAGAAGGGATAATGTCTAAGAAAGTATGTCGTCTCGGAAGGGATAATGTTTAAGACGAGATACTGCCTCAGAAGGAATATTGTGTAAGAAAGAATATCGCCTCAGAAGAAATATTGTCTAAGAAAGTATGTAGTCTAGGAACAGATAATGTCTAAGAAGAGATATCATCGCCTCTGAAGAAATATTGTGTAAGAAAGGATATCGCCTCAGAAGGAATATTGTCTAAGAAAGTATGTCGTCTAGGAACAGATAATGTCTAAGAAGAGATATCATCGCCTCAGAAGAAATATTGTGTAAGAAAGGATATCGCCTCAGAAGGATTAATGTCTAAGAAAGTATGTCGTCTCGGAAGGGATAATGTTTAAGACGAGATACTGCCTCAGAAGGAATATTGTCTAAGAAAGGATATCGCCTCAGAAGGAATATTGTCTAAGAAAGTATGTCGTCTAGGAACAGATAATGTCTAAGAAGAGATATCATCGCCTCAGAAGAAATATTGTGTAAGAAAGGATATCGCCTCAGAAGAAATATTGTCTAAGAAAGTATGTAGTCTAGGAACAGATAATGTCTAAGAAGAGATATCATCGCCTCAGAAGAAATATTGTGTAAGAAAGGATATCGCCTCAGAATGAATATTGTCTAAGAAAGTATGTCGTCTAGGAACAGATAATGTCTAAGAAGAGATATCATCGCCTCAGAAGAAATATTGTGTAAGAAAGGATATCGCCTCAGAAGGAATATTGTTTAAGAAAGTATGTCGTCTAGGAACAGATAATGTCTAAGAAGAGATATCATCGCCTCAGAAGAGATATTGTGTAAGAAAGGATATCGCCTCAGAAGGAATATTGTCTAAGAAAGTATGTGGTCTAGGAACAGATAATGTCTAAGAAGAGATATCGTCGCCTCAGAAGAAATATTGTGTAAGAAAGGATATCGCCTCAGAAGGAATATTGTCTAAGAAAGTATGTCGTCTAGGAACAGATAATGTCTAAGAAGAGATATCATCGCCTCAGAAGAAATATTGTGTAAGAAAGGATATCGCCTCAGAAGGAATATTGTCTAAGAAAGTATGTCGTCTAGGAACAGATAATGTCTAAGAAGAGATATCATCGCCTCAGAAGAAATATTGTGTAAGAAAGGATATCGCCTCAGAAGGAATATTGTCTAAGAAAGTATGTCGTCTAGGAACAGATAATGTCTAAGAAGAGATATCATCGCCTCAGAAGAAATATTGTGTAAGAAAGGATATCGCCTCAGAAGGAATATTGTCTAAGAAAGTATGTCGTCTAGGAACAGATAATGTCTAAGAAGAGATATCATCGCCTCAGAAGAAATATTGTGTAAGAAAGGATATCGCCTCAGAAGGAATATTGTCTAAGAAAGTATGTCGTCTAGGAACAGATAATGTCTAAGAAGAGATATCATCGCCTCAGAAGAAATATTGTGTAAGAAAGGATATCGCCTCAGAAGGAATATTGTCTAAGAAAGTATGTCGTCTAGGAACAGATAATGTCTAAGAAGAGATATCATCGCCTCAGAAGAAATATTGTGTAAGAAAGGATATCGCCTCAGAAGGAATATTGTCTAAGAAAGTATGTCGTCTCGGAAGGGATATTGCCTAAGAAAGGATATCGTCTCAGAAAGGATATTGAATAAATAAGATAGGATATTACCTCATAAAATCATATTTCTTTAGAATTGTTATTGCTATAGAAGGTGTGATGCAATTTATTTATTTTTTAATAAATGGGCGTATTTTAATTTATTTTTTATTTTATTTAGTTTAGAAAAATAAGATTTGGCATTACACAAACTTTAATAAAAACAAAGCTTCATTAACAAAACAGAAACAACAGGTGTGAGTTAGCTATCCGGAGCGAAATAAAAACCCCATAAAAGTAAAAGTAAACTAAGGTCTTACAGTGCCGGCAACTTTGAGTGTCACGACATCTGTAAGAGGGATAGCAGTTGTAAAGCGTTGTCATTGTGACAGAAAGTTATGGCGATACTGGACAGTTACATTAAAGCTTGCTTGTACAGTCAATTTGAAAAATAATATTATAAAATTCTAACGGTAAATATGCATTTACTTTTTTGAAAGTTGAATTAGAACCCATCAACATATTTATTCTTGTTCCGTAAACTTAACTTAGCTCACCCTTTTCAAGTGATTAGCAGGATATTTAGATTGCACTGCATTAACTTGATTTAAACGCATTACTTGTTATTGCAATTAGATGCAGTTGTACAAGTATTTTGGAATTTTATGACCAAACGCTTATATGGCAGAAACATTATAATTTTGCATGCAATAAATTATTGACTCGAGTAGGGATTGACTCTAAAACACTTTTGTTTATATTACTTGTTTATTGTACATTCATCGAGTAATATTTCTTTTAAACCATTTTTTAATTGATTGATTTAAAACATTCTGCTATACCTGGAACAAATTTCATTCTCGATTCTCTACATTCAACAAAATAATTTATTTAATCCAGCCATATTTCAATAACACTAAATTAACAACAAACCCAATACAACACCTGTTTACTTTATATACGTTATTTCTTGAATATACAATACGATTTACAACAACTATTTTTTAGAAAAAAAAATGTCAAGTTGAGTTTAAATAATATTTAAACTAAGTTAAGTAAACCTACAACTAGAAACCAAGTTCTAACGCAATTGTTTCTTACATTTAAAAAAATGTAAATAGTAATTGGTATTACATTAAATAAAAATGTTTTATCGTCGAACCGATAAAACATCGTCTGAGCAGCTATTTTTGTTTGTTAAATTTTATTGGTTCTCTTTTTTCTTCTTTCTAATTTATGAGGCTAATGTTTGTCTATAATTTATCAGTCTTTCCACCTCTTGTACTGTAAGGAAACTTTCTCTTATAATTTTATATATCCCTACATCTTAACATGTGATTTCTAGCTATGGGAAATTTGTCTCAGTGACAAGTTTTAAACATGTATTTCTTCAGGTTGAATCCGACTGGGACATCAATTTTTTTAAATTTAAATTAATGAAAAAAATAATATAGAAACTGTATTAGCTTCATTTGTTGTCCACTATAAGTTTTAAAAATATTATATTTGAAAAGGTGAAATTTTAGAATAAAAAATTAGGTTTGCTAATGCGAGATAACAACCTGCAAACTTAGTAACGTAAATGGTGGCTTCTGTCTTGTGTGTAATGCCATAATGTACACTAAGATATAAAATCCTTTCCAATCCTTCGTAGGCGATAACAGCCATAGTGGCTGATCCTTCCTTATAGGCTATGTACTGGCTAGTAATATGAATACAAGAATACAAGACGTCATATATATATAAATATAACACAGTTAGTAAGATCCTTAGTTGTGTTTTTCAGTGAAGTCGTTTTGTGTAAGTATAAGAGGGTATTTCATTTTCAAACTAACTAAAAATGGACATTTCAGTACGCTTTAGTATAATCTTATAATATCTTTTGTATATATGTATAAAATGTAGTCACTACTTCACTTCCGACAGTCGGATCGCGTAAATCCAAGCAAGATTCTTACTAAATATACTTAATATTCGCGTATGTGCGCGCGCTGGTGTCCGTATCGTAGTCTTGTGACTAGTTTTCAATTAAAGTGAGTTTTATTAAAATTACTAATGTGCATTTATCTTTTAAAATCTGTAAACTCGCGACAAAAAATTGTCCGAGACGATTTAAAGGAATAAAACTAATTAAAGACAACACAAAAGAAAGCTGTTTGTAATATCATGATTGTATTAAAGAGACAAACTCTGCTGGAAGACTATTTTAGTACAGAAAACTTGGAAATTTTATTAAAGCAATGGAGAAATATCGTATCTGAAAAAAACAAAAACAAAGGACTATCCTTGAGGTAATAATTTTATAATTAGCTGGAGTCCATTGTCTATCTCGTATTTTCCTCTTTTTAAAGGTTAATTGTAAATAGTACAGCTAAATGTATTTTTATAATTAATAAACACAATTTTCTAAAATGTTGAAAGAAAATCTGAAGGTCGTATAAACCAATGACGTAATTATTTTGGAGTTTGTGTCCGAAATCCAAAGTGCAATGACACAATACCACATTGGTGTTTCGACTTTCGAGTAATTACTACCATAAATGAAATATAACACTAACTACGGTCAGTAGCTATGATCTCTTAGTTCGTCTGATAATGCACGATTTATTATAACTTTACGTATATTATTGTACCCAAAATGCCCGATAATAAAGTAAATAAGAAACTATAGCCCCACCTATGGTTTAGTTAGCACACCTGGGTAAAGCCATTTCCACGCACGTATGATTGATTTGTTACAAATTAGTATACTCTTCTGCCTCTGAGGGCTTACACAGATATATTTTGCCCCTAACTCTTTATTTGCGGTTGACGTTCAAAGTCACACACAATGATTTATCTCACCCTTCAGTTATTGACTTCTGAAATCTCAAGAGCAAAGTATTTCTCAAGTCCTCATTTAGGATTTGTTGCCATTATGTTGTTTGTAAACAGTATATTTGGATTTTTAGTAGGAACCTACTGAGCAACGAATTACGTTGTTTTAATATTCTGTGTTTATATATATAAAATACATAAGTCAAGTTCGATTATATTTATTACATTTTTTAAAATATTGGACGTATTTTTCTGTTTTATACCTTATTAATCTAATAACAGTTAGATGAGGCAAAATATGATTAAGGAAATTGCAAATAAACAGTGAAATACCGAAAAATATTAGAAAATAGTTTATTAAAGTTAAAACCTGACAAGTTATGTAGTCAGAAATATTTTAGGAATTATATTTACTTAAAGTGAAATTTAATGTTAATGAACTTTATACACATACAACTCGTGCTTTTCACGTTTGACCAAGAGTAATTATTACATACATTCGTATTGGACGCCATATATATATATATATATATAAAATGTGGGTAAATAACTTATATTTTACATTCAAGATCATGTTTTGGTAAATATTTTAAAACTTTTATTCTTACTTCTTAATAGAGAGAAGTGCAACTAAAAGTCTTGAGAATGGAGTTGTACCGAAACTTGTCAGCAAAGAAAATAGTATAACGTTAGGAAAGGCAGACAATTGTATTGAAATATTCCTAACACAAGTGAAGATGAGTACATTAAGAATATTTTACATTTTGTAGCACTTCCTAATGACTTCGAAAGTTTTATACTAATGATAAGTGTTTACAAAAACTTAGAAACTATGTAGAATAATAGATAAAAGTATGTAGATTCCAAAAATAAAATTAGTTTCTGCAAATTTCTTTTTGTTTTTTTTCAATTTTTAATCGGCCTTTACCTTAAGAATACCCCTCGTAGTTTATCATTAACCGGAACGATTGGATTTTATTTATAATTAAACAAAATAACTGGTTAAGATAATTTGAATTTTGAGCTATTTGAAAGAAAGAAATGACTTGGCAACATTCGGAACGGTTAATTACATTTTAACTTGAGAAGAGAAACATAATTTATTGAGGAAGTCCTTCTATTCGTCACACACAATCAAATATTTGCACTGTGGGATTTCTGATACGAATCTAGAACCTTTTGTCTGCGTTTTTACAATCACGTGTAAATAAATCACAATAAATGAGGGAATATCATTATTTACATTCAGACAGGGCTAGAGCAACGTGTGTTTAAACAGAAAGGCTGAGCTGTGGGTTCGTGAAATTAATTCCCGTTCAAGTGGCTTGTTAATGAAGTTGATTAATAAACCGCTTTTGTGAGGTGCCTGAATATACTGTGGAGCGAAAACTTGATTAACGTGAAATCAGGAGCAAGTGGTTTTATACAGGCAGGCCTGGTGTTGCCTGGTTCTATCCGGAACATTTTATGGTGCATCTTGAGCATTAAGAAGTCCTAAAAGTGACATATTAGGATCCACATGACAACAGATAAAGTGAAATATAAACAGAAGTTGTGTAAAATGATTTATCCTTCAATTTATTAAATTATTTCTATTAGCGCACACTGTCATCATATAATGATTCGAAGTTCATACATGAACAACTTACATGTAATGAATTAGTTTTAACTTACATGTAATGAATAGGTTTTAATTTACAATTAATAAATAGGTTTTAACTTACATGTAATGAATAAGTTTAAACTTACATGTAATGAATAAGTTTAAACTTAGATGTAATGAATAAGTTTTAACTAACATGTAATTAATACTTTTTAACTTAAATTTAATGAATAAGTTTTAACTTACATGTAATGAATAAGTTTAAACTTACATGTAATGAGTACGTTATAACTTATATGTAATGAATAAGTTTTACCTTACACTTAATGAATAAGTTTTAACTTACATGTAATGAATAATTCTTAACTTACATGTAATGAATAAGGTTTACCTTACATGTAATGAATAAGTTTTAACTTACATGTAATGAATAAGTCTATTTGAAAAAACAAATAAGTCGGAAACATTCGCGACGTTATTAAGGTTAATTAGCTTTTGCAACTTGAAGAGGGAAACATAACTCATTGAGGAAGTCCTTCTAGACGCCCTAATTAATCACACATATTTGCTGTGGGATTTCTGCCAAGAATCGAATACTTTTGTCTGGGTTTTTACAATCACGTTTAAATAAATCACAATAAATCAGGTAATATCATTATTTACATTTCAGAACAGCCTTGAACATCGTGTGTTTAAACAGAAAGGCAGAACTGTGGGTTCGGCTTATGATTTTACTGTGAACCTTGGTCTGAAACATAAATTTAATAACAAAAAAGGCAAAGCAGGTTACGATTGGTTACAACTGCTCTTGTTTCGACATCCAGATCTAAGTGTGCGATAATCTGAAGGCGTATCTTTGGCCAGAGTGCAGGGAATGAATCGTGATGAAGTGAAGGAATATTTCAACCTACTTTCAACCATAATAGAAGAAAATGATTTGTTTAATAATCCGGGAAGTATATTTAACATGGATGAGTCGGGCTTTCAGTTAAACAGCCGACCAGGTGCTGTTGTACCTGAAAAGGGGCAAAAACAGTTCCTGTGATTACGTCGTCAGAAAAAGGAGAAACTATTACAGTACTTGCATGCTGCAATGCTGAAGGGATATTTCTTCCTCCTTGTGTTGTCATGAAACTAGTTACCAAAAAGGAATGGGAGGACAACATGCCACCGGGAAGTAAAGTTGTCATGACAAAAAAATCTGCCTACGTGAATGCTGAAATCTTTTTTGAATGGTTAAGGCATCATTTTTTGCCTCTTAAACCACTTGAAACAGTTATACTGATTCTTGATGGCCATACGTCACACTCCAGCTCAGTACAGATGTTAGAGTTTGCTGAGATGAATAGTACCGTTTTAATTTGCCTCCCCAATTATACTACACAATATCTGCAACCACTGGATTGATCTGTTTTCAAATCTTTAAAGCATCATTTTTACAGTGCCGTTGAAAAATGGAAAAGAAATCACCCAGATAGGAAGCTAGGAAGATTACAATTTGGCGAGCTACTACAAGACTGTTGCAATAAATTATTTAATGTGTGAGGTGTTATTGATCAATAAATGGGTATAACGAATAAAATCAGAAATAACGATATTAGAAAAGGAGTGGAAGTTGGTGCAACAATGATGGACAAAAGAGAGATAAACAGTTGTTGTGGTGGAGGAACACGAGGCGAATAAATATAACAAAGTAGTTCCAAAAGGTCTGAAAATGGAAACGACCGGAAAGAATAGTAACAGGAAGGCCTAGAAGAGTTTGAAATACATGAATAAACTAAACAATGCAGAAAAGACCAACGCCAGAAGACATACATGCAGATAGAAGTAAATGGAGATGGGAATGCGGGAAACGGTCAAAGCTGTAAAAGAACCGTTATAAAAATAAGGTTTTATTGATCGGTTTCACGTAACTGTGACACTCTGCTAGTTCCGTGTTTGCTCAAGCACTAAATATGGATGCTTTGTACAGAGGTAGTCTAATGACATGGCGGTCGTCTCAAGCAGCCCATTAGTAGGCGCCCTCAACTTATTGGATATAGTTTAAAACTTTTTAATTAACGCAGAAAAATATGAACTTTACTCATTAAAACATAATATCGAACTGTGAGTAACTTAATATCCGAGGGAGAGTTTGGAGCCGTAAATTAATTATTGGAAAATTTGGTATTTTTGTGCAACATTGTTAATTAAACGCTTTGTTGCATTATTCCAATTTATCCTCGGGTAATTGCTTTAAGATTTATTTATGAAGTAGGGGAGAAATATTTGATTTGCTCGCCAAATTTATTTTCTTCATTCTAATTTTTATTTGCATTTTATACATTCTTCCTCTCTCCTTCCTCAACGCGTCACAGTTCGTTAATAATTAAAACTAACAAGAGAGAGAATATATAAAATAAGAGAAAGAGAAAAGTTAGTTTTTAGTTCCTCGTATAAGAATGAAATTCTTTCTCTGTTTGGACATTGTTGTAATCTTTTATTGCGCTGCTCGGAAAAGTTTCCAAGCAACGCGCAACAAGCGTACGGATAATTAAAAACAAAGAAGTGTTCCTTCGTCATTAAAAGTCAATGAAGAGAGGGAACGAAACTCGCCGAGCAGGCTTGCCAATATTGCTGAGAGGGAAATCTTGTTATTCCCCAAGGCATATTGAGGAGGTACTCTCGGCATGAATGGGAATTCTATGTTTATTATACGCAAGGATATTTATTTATGGAGGCTGGCTCATTGTATACCCAAAAACGTCTTGCTGGGGTCGAGGGGCAAAATATCCCTCTTCAGGCAAAATTGTTTCATGTTTAGATCCATTAGTTGAATATTTCTGACCATTAATAATGGGAAAGTGTAATTTTAGCAAAAACAGCACTTGAACGTTGTCTATAAATAATTTTATTAAGAAAATAAAATCATTTCGTCATTAAAACATTGAATCTGTAAAAACCTTTCACCGATCTCTGTAACAGCTCATTGTATATTCCATTGACTCAAAGCCAAGATAAAACTCATAAAATACAGAACCTAACTATAAGCTTATCTGTTATTACTATTTTACATTTTTATAGTATACATTTGAGTACATTTCCCTGTATTTTATAATTATATTTTTTTTCTCTTAACGCGTGTCGGATTGACGCCATTCTCAAAACTTTAAATAGTACCTCAAAAACTTAATGTTAGAGAATGCATACAAATATACTCAAATGTATAAAAATATTCCTAACAAATGTGAAGGTGATTATATTAAAAATTTAATTTTCATATTTATAATTTTGGAATTTTACCAACTAGGCTCTAGTAAATAAACTTAGTTATAAATACACAACTTTCAAATATACAATAATTAATCAAATATATTTTTTATTAATCAGCTCAAATTAAAATATTGTTTCAAATATCACTTCATGAGTTATATTTTATAAATTAATTTCCGTTTTATATGGGAAAAAAATCACAGAAAGGGGCAAGGTATGCAATATAGTTATTTCTTCCCGTTTGGTTTGAAATAAGTGATAACATATGATCTCATTAAACAGCTGATTTTATAAAACTATTGTTTGAGCTTAGCTTATTTTAATACAAATAAAAGGCGTACACAAAACTCACAAATTAAATGTAGAAGTGTAACCTTATTTGCACCTTCTTCGATTTACACAACACCATCGACGATGACCAAGCAGGAATCAGACCGAGACGAAGTACAATGGATCAAGTAGTATACTTCTCACAGTGTGTCAAAGATGGCTTCCAAAGGAAAATGTCCACCCTGTCTGTACTAATAGACCTAAAAAATGCCTACGACACCGTTTGGAGAGAAATGCGCATACACAAGCTAGCCCAAAGTGGAGTTAGGGACAATTTATATAAGTGGATCAAATCCTTTCTGTCGCAACGACTAATTAGAGTAAGATATACAGGAGGAATGTCCAAATATCGTATTCAAAGACAGGGATTTGCACAAGGAGCCGTAATCAGTTGTATACTCTTTAATTTGATGATCAATGACGTACTCACGGCAGTTCGAGCAGTGCCTGGAGTACAATGCCTACTCTATGCAGATGATCTAATTCTCTGGGCTTGTGGTAGCAACATCAAATCACTAGAAGAAGCAATAAACAAGGCACTGACTAACCTGCTGCTTTGGACGTAGACTAAAGCGATGTCTGTGAATGCAAATAAATCAATTTACCAACTTTTTACACTCTCTACAAGGCGACCTGAAATCTCTCTGCGATACGGGAATAGCGAACTCATGAAGAACAATATCTGCAAATACCTGGGAGTTTCAATAGATTCCAAAATGACCTGGAAACCACACATCAAAGAAAGTCCCAACAGAGCCATTAAAAGAGTAAGACTGCTGAAACACCTAACTGCCACAACATGGGGAGCAAATCAGGATGTACTGAACACAGCGTACAAAACATATATACGTCCCATACTCGAGTACGGAGCTGAAGCAACAATCACAGCGTCAAACACCACATCCCAAATCTTAGTTAGATCCCAAAATGCAATGCTCCGAGTCATCACTGGTGCACCAAAATCGACCCCGATAGCAGCAATGGAGGCACAGTTGGAAACAGAGCCAATGCAATTTAGAACAGACAAACTCAGCCTCGGGTTTTGGGAGGGAAACAAAGGGACGTACAGCCACCGATGGGCAAACTTTAAAGAAGCCACAACGAGGCTAAAAACACAAAAAACTCCGATAACCACATATAGAGAGTTGATTAAGAAATACAACATCAACATTGGCACTCATACAATAGATATCGGGACACATGAAGTGTTCAATTCACTGCCCAAGGGAATCCTAAATCTTCTTGACCACAATATCCCAAAGAAAGATTGTAACCCACTAGAACTAAAGGCTGCAGCCCTCAGAACCATCAACACAGTCTATCCAGAGACACAGTGGCTACATGTATATACCGATGGATCGTGCCTCCCAGACAAAGGACAGACTGGAGCTGGTTATTACTGTAATCATTTCGAAGGATCGCTAGCAGTTGGTAACAACCAAAGTAACTTTGACGGTGAAATAACCGCCATACTAGCGGCATCAAACGAAATGAATAAAATAAAGACACCGGCACAAGCAGTCTTTCTTGTAGACTCAATGGCTGCAATAATGGCCGTAACAAATAACAAGAAGACCTATTGCAGATCCTCTCTAGCCTGTAGTCAAAATTTGTCAAAACTAATGAATAGGGGATGGAAAATTGAATTACAATGGATCCCCAGCCACGTGGATATAAGAAGTAATGAATTAGCAGACTCATTGGCAAAAAAAGGAACAACGCTCCCACAGCCGAGCGTAGCAACTTCGCTCCCCTCCATAAAAATACAAATAAATGCTGCAATAAAGAGGAGCACTCAAGCCTACTTAAGAGAAGCATCTCTTAATAAACGTTGGGCTACTCTTGTCGAAAACGGGCCAATTAACAACATGTTACCCCGACGGGACGGAGTTGCACTTTTTATACTCACAACTAGACACGACTTCCTAGCTGCACAACAAAATACACGTCTTCTCGTCTCCCAGGTGCACCCTTTGTGACAGCGGGGAGGACATGACAGCTGAGCACCTCCAGTCATGTACAGCTCTGGACCATAGACCCCTGAACACGAAGGAAGAAGAGATTTCTCGCCTCTACTGGTCAGCGCGCCACCAAATGCCCCAACAGCCAAGAGTGGGCTTTGGCTAGTAAGTAAGTAAGTAAGTTATTTGCACCTTAGTTGTAAGTCAGAGTTTGTAGTATGAACACTCACTGATGATGATGGCTTTGGCAATGAAACGCGTCTGAGTTAATGAATGATTAATTTGTGAGTTTTGTGTACGTCTTTTATTTGTATTAGCTACTTTTATGTTATAGGTTATGTGGTAGAACAGCTGTTTTAACGGGTAGATTATATCATTTTATTTATATTATTTGTAACAAGTATTTAATAAAAAGTAAAGAAAATACAATTTTCTTTGGTTCACTTAAGTAGGAATCGACTGTAAACAGTTTCAGTTTTTATTACTTGTTTGCAATTAAAATACCGCACTACAGTTATTCCCGCCATTATTCTGCCCGTAACTTGATACTTGTGGACTTGTGAGAGCATGGGAACGTCCAATGACAGATCTGGATGCACTGTAAACTCAACCATTATGAATTATTCCGATTGAGGGAGCTCTAATACATCTAATTGCAATGAATAAACATCTGCAACTCAAAGCCAGTGCTAAGTATCTGTTAAATACGTTCTCTATGTAAGAAATCATTATTTATTAATTAGTACAGAGTAGTCCGTAAGGTTGGTCCTTTGGCGAGTGCATTGGTAATATATAATGATGTAAAACCGTGCGGATTTCGTGACTGAATTCAACTGAGAGCTATGTGGCTACAATCTGTAATTATTAAACAATTATAAACCCTTTGTACGATCAAGATAGTTATACCTTTACGTACTACCTTTATACGTTTAGTATTTTGAATCAAGAAAGTCTTAGAAACCGACCATTGTTAACCTTAAATATGTTCTACAAGAGGTTAGGACGACTACATCGCCAAGGAGTGTTTTCACTTCTTAAATGGTAAATATGTATTCAGTCTTATAAAAAGGATAGAGCAAGCAAGATTTAGAGCTGGGCGATCCACTATAATCAACATTCTCATCTTAAAGACCCTAGAAAAAAGAATACAAAGAAATAAAGAAACCAATTCTGCCCTACTAGATTTGGAAAAAGCCTATGCCAATGTACCGATTTCACAGCTATGGAAGGAAATCCGTAAATAAACCAAACGCTCATTAAGGACACAGATATTATGAGGAAAACTACACTGAAAGTCAATAGTTTTTATTACTTGTTTGCAATTAAAATACCGCACTACAGTGTTTTCCCTGTTTTTATACCGTATTGTGATACATGTGGACTTGGGGAGTGCATGGGAACGCCCAATGACAAATCTGGATGCACTGTAAACTCAACCATTATGAATTATTCCGATTGAGGGAGCTCTGATACATCTAATTGCCATGAATAAACATCTGCAACTCAAAGCCAGTGCTAAGTATCTGTTAAATACGTTCTCTATGTAAGAAATCATTATTTATTTAAGGGCACAGATATTATGAGGAAAACTACACTGAAATCAAAATGGGTAACGAGGCGACCACAACATTCAAAACAACGAAGTGCCCAAGTCAAGCTGCTGTCACCCGCCTTATTGAAGATCTATCTGGATAGATTCCTAGAGAAATGGAGTGGAAAATCCCGGATAAGGGAATAAGGGTGGGAAAAGATAAACTGTTTGCACTATTATTTGCAGATTGTCAAGATAGCGGAGACGAATACAATCTAAGTTATATGACAATAAAACTGTAGCAGGCATATGAAACAGCAGGTTTAACAATGAATATTCCAAAATGGGAATATCTAATAGTAGACAAAGACGAGATTTGCGACCTTAGCCTAGAATAACGCGTAATCAAAGGGGTACAAACGTTGAAATATCTACGAGTGATCTTGCATTAGAGAGGCGATAACGAGGGTGAAATCAGGGAAAAGTTAAACAAAAGGCAAAAGGCAGAGAACCGTTACACTCTACGGTTCGGAGGTATGGGATGGTGCCAAAGCTATTAATAATAAGCTAATGACGATGGAAATAGACAATGTATAACAAAACATTGGTAAATAGAGACTCGAAAGAGTCAGAAATGAACAAATACGTAACGAAATAAAAAAATAAATACAGATGTAAGGGAGGAGATAAAAAGAAAACATTTAGCATGTTTTTGACACGTTAAAAGGATGGTAGTGGACAGGTGACCCCGAGAGGTATAGAGTGGATTCCCCTAGAGAAAAGAAAGAGAGGACGGCCTTGAAGACGTTGGCGTGATGGCATCAACGAAGCCACACTGCAAGAAACTTAAACGAGGCATTAACGTATGACATAATGAATTGGAAATTGGGGACGGAGAGGCGGCGACGCTGAAATAGATGTGATACATATTTTACATAAAGTATTTTTATTAGTAACTGGCGACAACAAATTTTATAGAATATTGTTTTGAAAGTAAAAAAGTAAAGTTCGCAACAATAGACATGTTTTATGGAATTATTGTAAATAGTTATTGTGGTTAAATAGTTATTGTAAATCGTATTGTAGATTCCAAAAATATTTTTAGTAATTAAAAATTTGTATTTAAAGAATTATAAATAAAGAACGATAGAAAATCTTCTCTCAGTGGTTGTTTCCCTCAGTTCCTTATTAGGCAACATTTTACAACATTTTTTTACGGTAGTAAATGTTGTTAAATTAATTTATTATAAGTACACATGAAAGAATGATATTTAAACTCTGTATTAATATATTATTTGTTCCATTTAAAACATGATAAAGACCTGTCGTTTTTGATCTAAAGATGATAATGTCGGAAACGATAGATTAACCCCTGGCTACTATAAAACACGTTTCAACCACTAAACCACCTGACCAGCTATAGGGCAAGGAACTCTGTGTTTAAAGTAAATATTAAAAAGCTTCAAGTAAATATTTAGAAACACCTGTGTGA
This sequence comes from Prosapia bicincta, assembly GCA_036971475.1. NCBI lineage: Eukaryota > Metazoa > Arthropoda > Insecta > Hemiptera > Cercopidae > Prosapia > Prosapia bicincta. The sequence goes on along the minus strand of JBAIZL010000003.1, from coordinate 107,716,937 downwards.
GAAACCAGACGGTCCTTCGTAATACATAAAACCCCCGCGTCGCTTTGTGATACTTAGTTTGCTAATTTTAACCCTTTATAATTCCCGTCCACGATGTAAAACCGGGATTTTATGAAGAACATCTCTGAACATTTGTTATCCCGTAACTTTCTGTTTGTAACACGATAATACCTCAAGACAGCTGACGGCTCTCCAGATGGGCCAGTGCTCCAGCATTTACGGCAAAAAACGAAATTTCTCGCTTTGCTTTACAGTGATTTTACACCACCTCTTAATGCTTGCTGTTTTAATTTTTTTCACGGCTGACAGTTAACCAAACTTCAAGTGAACAGGTGTTGTAGTGGGTTTGTTGTTAGTTTAGTGTTCGTAGAAATATGGCTGGATAAAATAAATTATTTTGTTGGATGTAGAGAATCGAGAATGAAATTTGTTCTAGGTATAACAGAATGTTTTAAATCAATCAATTTAAAAAAATTGTTTTAAAATCATCAGTGAGTGATGATACTATACTAAGGTGCAAGTAAGGTTACACTTCTATATTTAATTTGTGAGTTTTGTGTACGTCTTTTATTCGTATCAACATACCTCACAAGCTATATAAAGAGTAGTTGTATAAAATCAGCTGTATAATAAAATCATATGTTGTCACTTATTTTAAGCCAAACGGGACGAAATAACTATATAGCATACCTTGCCTCTTTTGTGAAACGTTTTTCTCTCACATAAAACGGAAATTAATTTACAAAATATAATTCATGAAGTGATATTTGGAAAAGTATTTTAACTGGAGAGGATGAATAAAATATATTGTAAATTTGAATAATTTGTATTTATAATTAAGTTTATTTATAGCCTAGTTGGTAAAATTCCAAAATTATAAATATGATTAAAAGTTAAATTTTTTACATAATCACCTTCACATTTGTTAGGAATATTTTTATACATTTGAGTATATTTGTATGCCTCTCCTAACATTAACTTTTTAAGATATATTTAAAATTTTGAGAATGGCGTCAACCCGACACGCGTGAAGAAAACAAAATATTTTAACATTATAAAAGGCAGAAAAATGTACACAAATATATACTATTAAAATCTTAAAGTAGTATTAACAGAGAAGCTTATGTTAGGTTCTGTATTTTATTAGTTTTATCTTGGCTTTGAGCCATTAGAATATACAATAAAAACTGAACTGTTACAAAGATTTGTAAAAGGTCAAGTTTTTATCGATTCGGTGTATTAATGACGAAATGATTTTATTTCCTTAATAAAATTATTTAAAGTCACGCCTCCTCCGTGTTTGCTAAAATTACACTTTCCCATTTTAATGGTCAGAAATGTTTAACTAATGGATCTAAACATGAAACACTTTTTCCTGAAGAGGGGTTTTTGCCCCTCGACCCCAGCAAGAGGTTTTTTGGGTATACTCTGAGTCAGCCTCCATAAATAAACGCCATTACTAATAATAAACATAGAATTCCCATTCATGCCGAGAGTACCTCCTCAATATGCCTTGAGGAATAACAAGATTTCCCTCTCAGCAATATTGGCAAGCCTGCTCTGCGAGTTTCGTTCCCTCTCTTAATTGACTTTTAATGACTAGCGAACACTTCTTTGTTTTTAAATATCCGTACGCTGTTGCGCGTTGCTTGGAAACTTTTTCGAGCAGCGCAATAAAGGATTACAACAATGTCCAAACGGAGAAAGAATTTCATTCTTATATCAAGAACTAAAAACTAACTTTTCTTTTTCTCTTATTATATTAATTCTCTCTCTTGTTAGTTTTATTAATTAACGAACTGTGACGAGTTGAGGAAGGAGAGAGGAAGAATGTATAAAATGCAAATAAACATTAGAATAAAGAAAATCAATTTGGCGAGCAAATCAAATATTTCTCCCCTACTTCATAAATAAATCTTTAAGCAATTACCCGAGGATAAAATGGAATAATGCAACAAAGCGTTGAATTAACAATGTAATAAAAATAATACCGAATTTTCCAATAATTAATTTATGGTGCTAAAATTTACCTCGGATATTAAGTTACTCAGAGTTGGATATAATGTTTTAATGAGTAAAGTTCATATTTTTCTTCGTTAATTAAAAAGTTATAGACTATATCCAATAAGTTGAGTTCTCCTGCTAATGGGCTGCTTGAGACGGCCGCCGTGTTATTAGACTACCTCTGTACAGAGCATGCAAATTTCGTGCTTAAGTAAACACGGAACTAGAAGAGTATCACACTTACGTGGAACCGATCAATAAAACCTTATTTTTATAACGGTTATGTTACAGTTTTGACGGTTTCCTGCATCCCCATCTCCATTTCCGCCTATCTCCATGTATGTCTCCTGGCGTTTGTCTTTTCTGCATTGCTTCGTTTATTCCTTTGTTTTAAACTCTTCTATGCCTTCCTGTTACTATTCCTTCTGGTCGTTTCCATTTTCAGACCTTATGAACAACCTGGTTATATTTATTCGTCTCGTGTTCCTCCACCACAGCAACTGCTTTTCTCTTCTTGTCTATCATTGTTGCACCAACTTCCACTCCTTCTCTAATATCGTTAATTCTGTTTTTACTGGTTATAATAATTTATTGATCAATAACACCTTACACATTAAATAATCTCTAAAAACAAATAAATAATAATTTAATGGAGTTTTAACAGCATTCTGATTGTTCATAGCATATGTATCGAACTTGCGATAGTTTATATTAACTTCGCACGCCAGAATAACTTATCTTTAAATTAATTCCACCAAATTAATAGTACTACAAAGCCTCACAAATACAAATACTAGATAGTACTGCGAGATTTTGTAAAATATAATCAAACTAAGGGAAAAGATTTATATTAAACAAAATTTAAATACAAACTAAAGACTGCCTTAATTCTGCAAACTACCTAACCACAGTAATTATAAACAATTAATATCTTGAACAACATAATAACATACAAATTATATATATAAGTATAAAAAGTATTATTTTTTTAAAACTTTAAAAATTCCTACTGAGGATATTGTACCCTAGAGCACTATTTATGATATTTTTTACCATGATAACAGTTTAAGGTTGTACAATGGAGGTTTCGACGACAACCAGATGAGGGGAAAAAATTATGTATGTCTTTGGGAAAATAATTTCTTCATACTGGAAAGTTAGCGCAGTGCCAAAATCCTATAGACTTCGAACATGAATATTCTCAGTTCGAATCCGGCTGGGCATTCATGTTTTTATAATTTAACTATTGAATAAATATTGAAGAAACTGTATTACCATCAATTGGCATCAACTATAGGTTAAATGTATTTGAACTTGATTAAATTAATCAAAACGTATTTTAATAACGATTGAAAATTTATGCAAGATATATCAGGAGAGTGTGAACTAATAGAAGAAATTTAAAAATAGGTAAACATTAAAAAGAAGTAAACAAAATTTTTTTTAAGAAACCAACAAACAATTAACATAAGAAACAGCAAATATAAATAATAAATAATGCAAACCGTTACCAAGGTGGTTGGTGTAAAGAATCAGCTGTCCAGCCCCGAAAAGCTCCAGCTGTTATCATTGTTACTGAGCGGTAATGGGTGCCACATACAGATTAAGGGACCTTCTAATTGCGTCTGGCCTGGCTATCTAATGCCAGGTGTTGTATACCACGTTCATTGACTTCTCGAACGTGGGGATAACCTCAAAAACCACATGACCTCCTCGTTACCCTTGTCCGATGATCCAGGGCTCGTACCGCCAAGGCATTAAGGTATCCCTTCATAACCCTGCAACCGGAGATCCCACGCCAGACGAAAATATTTTTGTATTTTAGCGCTACGTGCCCCCACCTGAGACTGGTAGTGATTTACAAAAGGTAACAGCCACATCAATGATCGAAGTTGATTTCCCATCGTTCACCACCACTAAGTCGAAAGGTGGATTTGACGTTAAATCTCGGACAGTATTGTTTACAAACATAGTCGGTTCGTCGCGACACCACTAGGCGTCTTAAAGTTGCGACATGACGACTTTGTAATGCCACGCTGTGCTTTAACCAGTTTTAAAACACATGCGGTAACCTCTCAGATGTTACCACACCTTACAACACATCTTCTGAATTTTATGTTACACTTTATATAGCAAAACATTTGTTTACAATGTAGTTTATGGTAGTTTATTCAATTCGTCCTATTAGTTCATATTCCCTTTATATATATATATATATATATATATATATATATATATATATATATATATATATATATATATATCTTATTCAAATTTTCAATCGCTAATAAAGATATTTTTTTTCATTCACTCAAATTTAAATACATTTTTTTTTAATTGTAGTGGAGTTGACATTTTTTTAACTTCATGTGAAATGAGTTATTCAGATAATAACTCGTTAATTAAATTTAATAACGAATTATTTTAGTTTTATATAGGAGAGATCTTTTCACAATTGGAGCAAAGTATACAATATAGTTATTTCGTCCCATTTGGTTTAAAATAAGTGATACCATATGATTTCATAAGACAGCTGATTTTGTGCTTTAGGTTATGTGGTAGAACAGCTGTTTTAACGCATAGGTTATGTTACTTTATTTATATTATATTTTAATTAATTAATATGAAGTAACTAAAATTAAATTTTTCTTTGTTGACCTAAGTAATAATCCTTTTTTGTCAATTATTGAGTTAAGATGTTTTTATTCAATATTTTTTAATCAGTTAGTAAGTATTTATATTTCAATAAACTTTATTACAATTAACTCAATTCATTGAAAACGAGTTACATATTATTATTAAGGTTATGGAAATGAAATCTTTTTTACGTGCGTCTGACACTTTTTTAAACCTGACACTGATTTCAATTGAATTTGGTAAATAAGTTTCGTATTTAATACGTTTTTCCACATCTAGTAAATATTTCCTACTAACTACACTTTTGTTATTTATGGCAAAAACCAAACAGCATAATACACTTGACAATAATCCTGACAAACGTTGAATATGTTGGTTCATGACAAGAACAAATATTTCGCAAATATAACTCTAAAAAGCGTTTATTTTGTAAACACAACTAACTGTTGAGGTTCTTAAGATTTAAATGTATTTAGAACATATTTTGTTCCATAAGCTGAAGTTGATATCGATAATGTTTTTAATATTAAATTGTCTGTAAGAAGAGAGAACTCTAAAAAGATATGAGTTTAAATGTTGTTTAACTGATTAGTTTCTTGCTGCTAAGATTCGAACGAATGAAAAATATTACAGATAAAACATATTTTCCAAATTGTCAGTCTCCCACTTGAAAATTATGAAATTATTTGAACATTTTTCCAAACTGTACGTACAATAAGATACTGTAACATGACCATTTTTATAAGCAATGTTTTTATTTCATCAGTAAAGATATTTAGAAGATATCAAAAATTAGACAAGAAGGTTTAAGTTTAATACGATAAAAGTTTGACTCTTCAAGTAAGACTCTAAAGTAAAATAAAATCTGATAATAAACAGATAATAGGTAACCTTCTAACTGTTTCAGCGTTATTAGTTTAATGTTGAAAAACAAAATGGTGGACGGTTAGCAAGCATCTTTGAAGATACTCTTTTAGGCCCACTTCTTATGTTCAACCCAAGAAACCACAACGCAAAGTTTGTCAACCGTTAAACGAAACTTAAAGCGGCGTAAATTTGTAACGAATAATCCTGCCTTTGTTATTCGTGCTAGTCTGTCAAGTGTAAGTTCCTTATAAAAATATAAAGTTGTAGTGAAGCCATTGTACACAAACATTGACACTATTGGTAAAGTAACAGTATATTTAAAACAAATAAAAGCCATACACAAAACTCACAAATTAATTATTTATTGACTCATACGCGTTACAATGAAAAGTCGATCATCATCAATTAGTATTAATACTACAAACTCCAACTTACAACTAAGGTGAAAGTAAGGTTACACTTCTATATTTATACAGTGGGCGTTGCCACGCCCACCTGTCAAAAAATTAATGAGTTGGGTATGAAATTTCTATTTGATGTATCATGTTTGAAGTATTGTTAATAACTGTGGTGGGCGTGGCAACGTTCACTGTATAAATATAGAATCTTAACCTTACTTTCACCTTAGTTGTAAGTTAGAATTTGTAGTAGCAAAACTCACTGATGATGGTGAATTTGTCACTGAAACGCGTATGAGTAAATAAATGATTAATTTTTGAGTCTTGTGTATGTCTTTTATTTGTTTTAACATAACCTCACAAGCTAAGCTCAAAGAATAGTTGAACAATATATTTGTTTGATAGTTATCAAGTGACGGCCTGAAAATATTTTAAATTCTAATATTTTCCTCAAATTCGAACCTTAAAATGAATATCATGGAGTAACTATTTGTTTAATTAGAATTTAGCGATCAACAGAACGATTTGAGGATCTTTTGAATTTATAATTTGCAATTGTTGGGTTGTATAATTTGAATGTTTTTAATAAATACTTATTTATCAATTTAAACTGGCCAAAAACCACTACTCACTAGTATTACTCAACAGACGCGTTTCTCACGGGATACCCTGTGTATGCATTGTTTTATTGAAATAATTCTAGCAACACCCAGTCCAGCTGACGTTATGTCATCTTTATTTTAGTAATTATTGTAATTATTTGGAATTAGATAAACCCTTACATTTTTTAAATAATTTGACGGTAATTTAACCTCTAATTTCGAGGTGAATGGGACCGAGATCCCCTCGGATTACACGGAAATAAGTTCCCGTGTATTAGAAAAAATAGGGTTTTTTGATGTACAACAATACAGTAAAACCCCTCATATCCAGCTTCAATGCTGTGACAGCCTGATCCGGATTTATTAATAACGGAAATAAACACCAGTCTAGCTAATCATGGGGGTCATCATTGTTTGATTGATTTCTTTACTTCAAGAGACTTTATTTTCTAATACGCCGCGAACAAGACTAGAACAAAACTTATCCTTTTTGTGGTTTCTAAGGGATATTTGTCGACTGTCGAAACTTACAGTCTAAATAAAGAAAGATATATATGATCCATTGACCTTCTGTCAGACATCTAGACTTAACTGATAAGGACAACAACTTTTTGAAGTTGGGTAACACTCCAATCTGTAGAACATGAACTGAATGATAAAACATAATGTGGAGGAATAAAAATACCATATAGATATAAACATTTCTTATATTTTTCATTTCTTATATTAGCATCACGTATTAATATAAGTATTTCTTGAACACTCCGAATTATTTACTTTATGACTATAAACATTTCTTGGACTCCAGACTTATTTCCTTTCAAATAGACGAAATAGGCTCAAAAAAATGCTCGAATTTAACGGAAGCTCGGAGAATCGGGACTTGGATTTTCGAGAATCTAATGTAATTAGACCTTATTATAACCTTAAAAATGTGTAATTGAATTGACTTCAATATAAGGTTTAGTTTTTTATTTAATAGGTAGGTGTTAAAAATTTTACTTTTGTAGTTAATTAAAGGTTAAATTAACCTTTAATTTTATGCAATTAATTGGATGTTGACATAATATTTAATTCTGTAATTAGTTTTAACTTATTATAACTTTAAAATAAGTAATTAACTTGAAAACAACATAATCTTTAATTTTGTATTTAAACAATTTTTTTATAGGCAATTGTATACTATAGCTCTGTAGTTTATTGGACACAAATACCCTTCAATATTTGTAATAATTGGGCCTTAACAACCCTATAATTTTGTAATTTTTTGGAATCTTATAGAGTACAAAATATTTTGTTTTGCCTTCATAAAAATTCCTTTATTATTAATAAGTTAAAAAAGTTTTGAAATAATTACATCAAAACATCCAATTTATGGGCAGGTGTAAACTTTTACATCTTATTCAGAACAATCGATAAAATCCAGGTATTTAAAATGGCTGAAAGAATGACTGAGGGAAGAGAAAAGTTTCTAAGACCCGAGTCCAATCATGTTTAAGTAAGGTAGAAAGTTGTGGCCGCCGCCGTAATGAACACTTTAAAGTTTGCACTCGAGTCCGTCCCGAAGCGCTAAAAGAATAATAATTTTAGTAAAGATGGGATTTACATTAACCAGTGAAACGAAAACTGAGAAAACGGTGTATTGGGATTAATCCATCAGAATAGTAAATTATAAATAAGGTTATAAAAAAGTTAGGAAGTCTTAGGACTGGCCGACAGAAGTGACATAAATGCTTTCTTTTCATAAGGAATGGAAGCCAGTATGAGCTATTTTTAACGAAATAAGCTCAATCAAACTTCACTAATTAAGACATTCGAGTTATTAGCCTTTTTAAAATAGAAATAATTTGTTATAATACAAAATATTAACAACTTAACTGATCGAGAGGGAGAAGAGCCAACTGATGAGAAACGCTTTTCAATGTATATCTCAGATCTATTTTTAGGTTGCAAATACGTAAAGCAGTTTCCCGGCTTAGCTCCAGACTTTGTTCCGGGATTTGTAAAGTTAGATTACTTTCACAATGATTGCAAACAATGCGGGCGTATGACTCCCAACAAGTGCCTCAATACGAGATATTAAATGAATGTAAATACAAAAGTTGGTATTGCGGAAGATAAACCCATCGCAAAAGGGCTTTGCAGAGCTCTGGCAAGCGGGCCCCTATTTGCGAATCCCAGTGAGTTTTGTATTTAACACCTGGGGCAGCCAGACTTATCTTGTACTCGCCAGTGGAGGTCGATCAACCAGATGACTATCATCGCTTACGAAGGAATGTGTATATTCTTAAAATTATGGTAGAAAAAACTACCCTGGAAGAAGATACACGGCAAATGTTATGGGAACGCGTGATGAGTCACTACCTGAAGAAGGCATATTCTCTTTCGGGGTTATAAAGAGATCCAGAATCAAGAACATACAAAAGCTAGGACGAAGGAAGAGTCATCATGACCCTCTGGCAGTGTGAGTGGGGGTTAGCTATGACATCACATGAGCAATATATACAGTAAAGTCTCGAAATTCCGAGTCCCGATTCTTCGAGCTTCCGTTAAACTCGAGCTTATTTCTATTTCAGACTATTTTATCTATTTAAAAGGAAATTAACATTATTTAATGTTAGACAAAGCGTCGTCGCATCCCTATGAAGATCAACTACGCTCTGATAATATCCGTGTTTTATTTCTACCCGTAAAAGCTACGTGGCTAACCCAGACGATGGATCATCGTGTTCTGGAATGTACGAAAACAATGTAGATGTTACCTTTTATAATCTCTCTTGTAAGTGACTGAAGGGGAAGAAAGCATGCAGCATGTAAGGAAAATTACAGTTAAGGGAATTGTATACTGTATAGCCGAATCATGGATCAAAATAAAAGAAGGAATATCAAGTACGTCGTGGAATAAAATCGTGATTCATGAAACAAACCGTTGACTATGTTATTGATCCACAATATGAAACACATTTGACATGTCTTATCAAGAAACTTCCAGGTTGTGAAAATTATGATGATACGGCGTAAGTTAATTGATGAGTAAGGACGAACATTTGAGATATTAGACGTTACGATTATTGAAATTGTACGAGAGACTACTGAAGGCAATGATGACGAAAATAAAGATGAAAGTTTGTCCGAAACAGTACAAGAATGGAAAATTAATTCTGGTGAAGAAACGATCGCCTTGGAAACTGAAATACGCTATATTGAACAACAGACAGACACCACGCTAGCAGATGTGCTTTTGCTATGACGTCTACGCGACACCGTAGCACGAAAATGATAAGCAGAAGACATTATAACTTTTTTTACTAATTTTAAAAATGCTTATCTAAGTGAATACGTAATTGCTTACTTGCTGACGCGTTTCAAAACATTCGTTCCTTTTACGAAGCTGACCCTCTACTGGCGGCATCGGTAAAATGTAAAGGCTCTAACGGGAATGGATTTATGACTGTGGATGGGGGTGGGTTGTTTGAGTTGTGTGTCATATAATGGAAAAGACTGTTGGCTTCAAAGTGTGTGTGATCATTTAATACGTTTTCTTTATCTGTTGCGTAGTGTTTGTATATTTCATATTTTTCTAAGGTTGTTAGTTTTTTTACTTTGTTTTAATGTGTGTAGAACATTTAAAATAGTGTGAATGTCGGTGTGTGTGTGTGTGTGTTGGGTGTTGTTTAGGTGTTTTGCGTAGCTAGATTTAGGTTTGTTTGTTTTTTTTTTGGGGTAATGTGTTCTTCAAAGCGTGTATAGAATGACCTGCCGGTTTGGCCGATGTAATAGTTGGAACAATCGTTACAAGTTAATTTGTAAATACCTGAGAGTTTGTATTTGTCAGTTTGTTTTTGAAAAGGTTGTATGTGCTGTCTTAAAGTGTTTGTTGTTTTGTAGGATATTTGGTAATGGAGTTGTTTGAATGTGGAGGCTATTTTGTGTGTGTTTTGTTGTGGTAGGTGAGGGATATGTTATAATTGTTTTTTGTATGGGTTGTCTGTGTGGCCGTTTGATGGTGTTTATGTTTAATTTTCCTGATTATGTTGTCTATGAGTGTGTGTTGGTAGCCGTTTTGTTGAGCGATGTATTTTATGGTATTAAGTTCTTCGTCGTAACCTTCCTGTAGCATTGATATATTGATTAGGCGGTGTAACATCTAAGTTGACGATGGGACATATGTCCTGAAACGGCTGTCCTCAACAAATATAAAAGGGCCACTATAGGCAAGTGTAATATACCAACATATGTATAAGTGTTTTAGTTAAAAATATATAATTGTAAATTTTACCTGCAAATCAATTCATTATCTAAGATTCTCAGTGTAAAGACAATTTGCATCAAAAATGCGTTTATATCATCCGGCTGATAAAGAAATATATGTCAACTTGGATGAAAACTTTTTCTAATAACAAATTTATATATAAATGTATTTATATATTCAGGAGAGATCTCAATAGATTTGTTTGTATTGTAATAAAATGAAGGGTGGCTATTTCGGGCTAAAGGGTGAAACATGCGATTAAATATTGTTTTAGGGGTACTCAACTCATCTTAAATGTTTGATTAATGCTGTCCTATTTTTCAATTCCTTCTATTAGTTCACACTCTCCTTATATATATCTTGTTCAAATTTTCAATCTTTAATAAAATATTATTTATTCATCCACTGAAGTTCAAATACATTTTTTTTTACCTATTTCAAATCTTTTTGAAATCAAAAAAGAATTTTTATTTATGTTATTCGTTCTTATAATAAAATCAACTTGAAAATTTATTGTATACTTTGTTGCTACAGTTTTTAATCTGTGAAAAAAATTAATACAGCAAAAGAAATTTAAGAGTTTAGCACAAATAGTTTAGATTTAAGTGGCCATAAATCCAACATATTTATAAACATATAGAGGTACCAATATAGAGGTAAACAATAGAGGTATGGGTCTTATGGATAAGCCTGATGAATACATTTTTCACTCTAACCAGCGCCTACCTGAGAACAGAGTCTATTTCAATAGCAAAGTGTTCATATTTTGCTATGTGAGTCATAAATAGTCTGTTTCAAGTAGTATCGTATATTTCTGCAAGAGATAATCAGTTATGTCATCTCTGTATGTCTTCACCTATATTTGATATTAATATTTGCACTTTAAGGTTTCAATGTATTGAATGTCATCAGCTGTAACTGAGGTTGTAATACAAAATCTCAACCTAGAGACAGTGGGAAGAACTTTGGAAAACCCTTAATATCTCTACTACTCAATTCTCATAACATCAATGCTAGTCCTAACAGGTACTCTCAGCTATGTCCTCCCCATCAGCAATACTCACACACCAACTATAATTTACCATAGCATAGGCTTGAATCTGAAAGAACTAATGTCTTTCACCCAAATGAACAATATTCGACAAGTGTTCTTGTAGCCAAATGTTCAATATAGACTTATGAACAACATTTTCGACAAGGTCAACATATCCATCAAATTCCAAATAGCCTCTGTAATTTAGTTCAATTTTACAAATTTTTTGATACATTATCAGAAAGTATAAGTTTAACAATTTTATAAAACTTTATAAATTTGTAACCTGCGTCATTTCAGATTGCAATTCAGTATTTTACATGAATATTTAGTGTTTAATAAATGTTAAATCATCGCTAGTAGGAAGGCCCGCCATGTTTAATACCAACACAAGGCCTTTCCTGAATACACGATGGTGGGGATATTTTCGAATCATGTGTTAAGTTCCCGTGGGAAGTAGTATTCATTCTCTCGAGACGCACCTAAGAGGGAGGATTGAGAGGGGATTGCAATTGTCAAAATTTTTATTAAACTTATAACAATGTGACTTTCTAAATTCATTAAAAACGGGAAATGTTATGGGTAGCTTTGTTACATTCAGTTTATTGTTTTTTTAAAATTTAAATACTTTGCAAGAGTGAACTCGGGTTGATTAAAATGTTCTAACAAAGCCATGTGAGTGTAAGTGATTGCCAAAGGTATGTTCTAAATTTAATTTCTTCTTAATATTTTTTGTTTCAATCAAATCAGTAAATATAAAATACCAGAATGCATTAAACCTAGCTTTGTCCGGAAATTTTTTTAAAAGGTTTAAAATTATGTATTTTAATTTGCGAAGTAAAAACGAATAAAAAACAATTTATAATTTAAATTGTAATATTTTGACTATTTGAATTGTTTTCAAGATTAAGTTGTTTTTGTAAAGACAAACAAGAATTTTAATGTAGCCTGTTTTTATTAGAGCGATTAAACAGACAACCAGTCTGTCTGAGTTAAAAGTAAGATACAATTGTTTAGACAAACAATTGACCTGGCGAGTATCTGTAAGAATAAGGAATAAAGGTAGTGGGTAGGGGTAGTTAAAGTTTTTTTCAATAAATAAAAATCCAACACAACCATATAACAAAATACCGGGGGGTTACAAATTTATGTAAACTTCATAATATATTTAAATAAATAATCAACTTGGCAACACTTAATAATGTAATCCTCAAAATAAGTTTCAAAGACAAAGACACCTTCATCAGTGATTCTAGCTATACAGTAAGTCTAACTTTGGTCTCACAAGCTAACTCAAATCATAATAATATGTCTATAATAACTACTCATAAAAAATTCACATATATGTATGTAATAATTTAGATTATTCACAGATTATGTAAATTACTTATAACAAAATTTTTTTGTCCATTTTAACTTCTTGTCCTCTTAACCAATAACATTTTTTATGGTTTTTATGGAGTACAAAATATTTTTAACACCTACTTTATGGAGTACCTAATATTTCGAGAACTAATCAGATCATCCTCGGGTATAGGAAACAGACAGCTGCATAGTAATAAATAGGTCACATTGATATTGACATATCTCTTATTACATATGCAGGGTGAGCATTACTATTGTTATGGAAATAGGGCATGATATTCCAAAAGGTCAGTATATTCTCAGAGTTGAAGCTGCAGACCTTATTAGTTCAGTTAAAAAAGGTAACAAATGTGTTTACTTAAAGTTAGAGGTACTATGTCCAGGGTACCAAGGGTTTTACAGCCACTGTAATGATTTATGTTTTGTTTTAATCTTTTATCACCTAAATATAACTTAGATCGGCCATTTATAAAAATTTTATATAAATTACATTTTTATATACTTGGCGAAAAATTACAACTTATGCATATTTCTCAGCATATGCAAATGCATATTGGTCAATGTATTGTTCATTGTTGCGATTCACGGATAGTAAATAGTGTGTTTTCCTAAATGAATAAAAAATATTTTTCAGAAACTTTAATATGTACAACCCAACAATTTCAAATTATAAATTACCATTTTCTAATTAAATATTTTCAAATTTAACTTCAAGATAGTTTCCCCTCAGGACAAGTTAAGAATAACCTGAGAGCTGGCAATCAATATGTGCGTATAGTGTCAGTCAAAGACTTCAATCTTTGTAGATTCAATTATCGATGGTTGTATAATTTAGAAATTAAACAAATTAGAAAGAAGGCTTATACTGACTAGCTATGGCTTATATCCGAGAGAGAATCTTTGTAATACAGGATAAAGATTTTAACAAATTTTCAAAAAAGCCTTCAGACTCTATATTTCTTTACAGATGAAGGAAGAAATGTTCAGAAATATTATATTTCACTTTGTGGAAAATTTAGAGTTTGCTTTTAACTCACCAAAGCAGGAGTTCCGCTCAAGATGAAAGCTCTCTGCTTGTGATGCAGCTCATCACTTGAATTATTAAAAAAAACTACTTTTTTTGTATTAACTTGGCAAAAAAACCACTACTTACTGATATTTTTCAGCAGACGTGTTTTGCACTAGGTCAGCGCTATATTCAATGCTGTGAGTCTAGTTAATACCAAAAGTGTATTATAGAAAAATCTCAAGATGAACAACACTAAAACTGCAAGTTATAAAAAAACTGTTTTGAAACTTATCACAGAAAATATAAAAATCAGTAGTATATAACATATTTTACTCAATTCACTGTAAGTGGTTCAACTTGAAATTTGTATAGTACAATTTTAGATTTTAAAACTTACAAACATTGTACACATAGACAAAATTTTATATACTTTTAAAACTTGAAACGTTTCAAACATATTAGTTTACTATGTGAAAAAACTAGTTTATACAACAAATTAAATGGTAAAATATATCTTACATTTCTCTTTAGTGTTACAATTCTACAGCCACACTCATTATATAGTGGGGTCATCATAAGATTAAGTGATGTCACCTTTATTAAGATAAAAATATTTGTTTAAAAAGTGAAGTTTTTTTCTATATCTAGAGTTTTAATCTTGAAATAACAAAAAATTTGAAGTTGCTCGTTGTAACCATCTTCAATTTACTAATTAAATTATAAGATATATTTCTATAACTGAGTGAATACTTTTAAACTTACTTTCTGACACATTTCAAAATAATAATTTTATTCACGAAGCCTACCAGCTACTGAATGGCTTTGTCAATGACATGATTATTTTGAAACGTGACACCAAGTATTCATTATATTATGCAATAATTACTTATCAAAAATTTTATTTAATCATTTTTATTTCAAAATTCATTTATGAAAGGGTTATGATTTTGTTATTTTTTGCAAGCTTTTAATCTGATTTCCAAAGTATATACCACCCCATCCAATTACGAAAATTTGATATTCATTAAATACTCTTTAATTTTGATACAGTATAACCTCATTATGACAACCCCTAATAAACTGAAACTTGCTAATAACATACTCTGATTTGAATATAAATTGCACTGCATAACTGCTAACAGGTTGATTTTAATTTCTGTTGTGACATTCTTCGTAGTTATGTTGCAACTATAAATATAATCATATCAATAATACATATTTAAAATACTGACTTCCCATTAGTGTTGGCCAATGTTCTGCAAAAAGTATAAACTATGTCCTAATCAAAAAAATCACTGACTTCAAACATTATTTCTTTTCCTCCAAACACTTTCAATATTATTGTGAAAACTTCCTAACCAAAAATTTCCAAAAATATTTTAGCATTGTCATTGAGTTTTGCGTTGTGCTGAGATTTAATCACTATAAATAAATTCCATATGATTTTATTTAGTTTATTACCTTTTTAATAGCTTTTACAGTTTTCCTTTGTTTTACCCACATTAAAATAACTTTTTACAGTATAGCAGACTTTCAACAAAACGGGCCTCCCTCAGCCCCAATTAGTTTGTTATAATGAGTTTCATTTGTACTTAGCACTGCAGTGGTCGCGCGGATTACTATTGTCCGGTGGTAAATTTTTGTGTGCTATTTTGGGTTGATAGGACTTATGACCTTGAGCAGTTGTCTACCTTCACACACATTTCTCACTGTTACCAGTCAAGTAGCAGAGCTGTAAGTTGACACGTTATTTTTTTAAATATTTTTAATTCATCTGGATTACAATTGTAATCGGCGCGACCACTTATGATAAGTTTCCTATATATGAAGTACCTTTAATATTTTGTATTTTAAATAGATATTTTTTTATTTTTTGTGTGAAAACAATATTTAAACTAGTAATACATTTATCTGTAAACAATGTCTGAGCAAGAGCGTGAACAAATACGACACTGGCTTGCCGATACCGAAAGTGACAATGAAATGTGATAGGGGTATCGGATAGGGATGAAGAAGACTTCTTTGAAGAAAGACATGACAGTGAAAGTGCCGAAACAGTGAATATAAGTTCAAAGAGAGTAGTGATCAAGAAGATAGAGTACCAGAATCTGACCAAGATAAGCTCCAAAGGGAGTTTTACATTGGAAAAGACAGAACATCAAGATGGTACATTGAACCACTGGAGCCGCGATCTTCACACATAAGGCAGTGTAATATTATTCCTTTGCTGCACAGGCCAGGACCTCAAGGTGAGGCTAAAAATGCAAATACTCATTTAAAATCAATTAAATGATTTTTGGATGATGATATAATCAAAAACGTTGTTGATAGTACTAGTATTTATATTGATAAGATAA
This sequence comes from Prosapia bicincta, assembly GCA_036971475.1. Lineage (NCBI taxonomy): Eukaryota > Metazoa > Arthropoda > Insecta > Hemiptera > Cercopidae > Prosapia > Prosapia bicincta. The sequence goes on along the minus strand of JBAIZL010000003.1, from coordinate 107,700,413 downwards.
AGAACAACTTCCTGCGAGACAGGGATGCTAATGCAATAGATGTAATTGAAATTAGAGCCCATCTTTGAGCCAGGTCAAAAAACAAGAGCACCAGAAAACATCGTTTCCAATGCACTAAATGGGTCTGTCCTGAGCATCAAAAGAGTGTTTGCAAAGAGTGTGCAGATTAAAAACTATAAAGTTCCAAGGACGATTAATGTTTACTAACAAAGACTAACAGGTTTATCTATGTTCTATATCTTAATAATACCTATTATAATACAATTAAAACTGTATTTGACAAGTATCTTTTCTACTTTCATATTATTTTTTTCATTTTTTCACATAACAGCACACAAATGCAAAAAATGATCTAACTTAGTTTTATGTAATATATAACTATTTTTGTGCTGCAATAAAAAATGTTTTTCACCACATTTGTTTTCTATATAACCCCTTAAACACCCTAAAATGCTTATAAGATATTTTTTAAAAATAATTATATTTTAAAAGCTAGTTCAAAATGGATTATAATAGTAATCCACGCGACCACTCTTGTTACTTATCTACGAACAACCACTGCAGTGTTAAATTAAAAATAAATGTCATTCACTCATTTTACCAACTCGTGTTTGATTATGTAAGTTAGTTAAATAAAATGGCATTTAATTTTGAAATCTTTACCTTGGAGGTACAAATCTCCCAGACCCAATGGAATGCCTATCCCCCCTCCCCCAGATAAAAAGAGGGAATTTCTGGCTCATGATTATTTAGTTTATTATAGCCTGAGTGAAACTGTAATGTTTTAAACTGCAATATCTTACTAAGGCTCAATATATAGAATTATAAATTCTAGAACAATGTGCTGACATACACACCTAGTGTGGTTTGAAGATAATTATTACTTTGTTCTTACCTTATGTTTGCTATTGTGTGTATGATTTATAGGCTTTTTCTATAAATTACAATCAAGTAATTTTTGCTGAGTGGAAATTACAAAGGAACTGGTTTCTCAAAAAGATTTAATTTTCTTGAATCCACCAGGTTTAAGAAACATTTGAAGCCAAATAGTTAGTGATAAGCTCTTGGTTATCAAAAATTTCTTTAGGACAATCTTCAAATCCCTATAGGCAAAAAGTTTAGAAATATCAGTTAACTTGTGTAATTAGTCAAAAAATAATGTTTCTCATAATAAAGACATTTTTTTATTATCTAATTTACTGTTCTTCGAAGACAATTTAATAAAATTGATTCTGCTCAAATATATATGTACCTGAACAATGAACCTTTTGTTGTACAATAATTAAAAATATTCTGCCGCTATAACTATCTTTTTCATATTTTCTTTACCATCCCAGCCCATTGTAACATCATTATTCATATCAAAAGTCACTTTCCAAAAGCTTAAAATTCATTTTCTCAATACTTGAAATAAAATACTCTGAATTATTACTTCACATAAAAGTACATAATACAGATTTGTAACTTCATGTAAATATTATGTCAACAAATAATCATGAAAGGTCTACAAAATAAAACTTTTTCATGTCTGTTATGTACTCAATTCCCACAAAATAACACTTTACATGGACAATAGAAGCCTATGTGTTGATTAAAATACATCAAAAATATAAATAGAAATTAAAAGAAATTATAAACAATATCAGTATGAAGTGTCAAAATTTCAAGTGAAACTTTATAAAAACGAGTGAACGTTATAGAACTTTGTTGTAAATGAAGTTTTATGCTGTTTATTTTATTTAACTTTCTAGTCAATCTAATAAAAAAATTTAAGAGCTAATTTGTTGATGAAATTTTTTAATTTATTATATTCAACATGTCAAATATGTTTTTGATTTTGTAAAAAGTCAACATGTATATCGATTTAAAATAAAAATATAGGGCAAAATATCCTATTTGTTACTTAGGATTCAAAAAATTAAACTCGTGAATTTTATTGTTTATGAAGATAGGCAAACCTTTTACTTTCGAACTTGAATATATTTTGTCAAACAAATTGAAGTAAATTTTTGGCAAAATTACTGAAACAAAACGTTTTCGATCATATGAGTGGTTTTCCTCATTGTCTGGGTTGTCCTTGAAATAGGGAACGGCAGTATTTTTAATGAATTTCCTTAAATTATAAGTTAGCCTTGTTATTAATTAATTTTAAAAATTAAATATTTAAAAATATCTTTTATTTTAAAAAATGTAAATGCAAACTACATGCGCTACAGATTAACATTAACATCTTTGGTTACAATACCACTAATGCACAAAGTCGGTTTATGACTGAGAAAACTAGTTTTCTATTTCCTATACAACCATAGCATAGCTTAACTGCTCCTGCTGTGTGTCGTTTCTGTTAATGGTGATATCAGTTGAGAGTTCAGATAATACTGCTAAAACTGTATACTGCTATTAAATAAAAATACAGAATGAAACAAAGTTTACTCAAAGTGTTACAGGCAGCACAGTTTGTAACTTCTGGAGAGCCAAATTAGCAGAAATTAACTATAAGACATTAAATTTTAACAATTAAAACTTCTATGGGTTTATCAATTCTATCAGTTTAAAAATGTTTTCCAATTAAAAAATTGGTCGTGCTATGATTTCCTTTTCAATGTGTTTTGTCAAACATTTTTGTGCCCTTCAACAATAAAATTCACAATTAGACTGCATACATATTCCGTCAAGTTTTGAAAACATATATTTTCTACAATTTTTTTAAAATAAATTCCTAGAAACATTTTAAAGTATTGTTATTGTGTAACATATATAAGCATAAAACTTACAGATCAATAAAATAAATATATAGATAGAAATTAATTTTCAACTTATTTTATACCTTAAGGGTTAATTAGATAACTATACATTTGTAATACATACACTGACTGGGCAAGAAACAGAAACTTAAACTTCCACAGCTTTATTTAAATAAAAAGCCAAATAACAAGTATAACAAAATAACAATCTCTGAATCATTATAATATAACTTACACATCAATATGCATAAAAGAGGAATTTTATTAAAGCAGATACAGCTTCTGTTGTGTATCCAAACAGCAAAGCACTTAAATTATATTTTTGTAATTATAAGAAAAATATAACTATTTTCAAAAACTATCATTGTTTAGCACCGAATAATGACCAAATAAATTTGAGCACCTATATATAAACCTAAATATAAACTATAATATGAACCTAAAAATTAACACACGTAATCACTATGATAATAATGTACAACTGCTGACTGAAAACTATCTTCTAATTACTAATGTTGTTATTAGACACAAATAACTTGTAGATGATTTCTTTTATAATGAGAAATCTACAAGATAATTTTCTACAAGAATAAGTAATGATCTTGTACTAGGAATTAGATTAAATAAATATCTATTTATAAATATAACAAAATAAATAATTATCCATCTCTTGTGGAACTAAACTATGAATTCAAAGAAATAGACGAATTTTCTAGATAAATTCAGCAACAAGATTTTTAACAACTAATTATATATTAAAAAAGAGAAAACAATTTATATAATCATAGGTTCATGAAGGTGTTTTATTTTTAAGTTATAACCGATACTAAAAATCAGATTGCCTCAAAAAAATGAAAAGAATTGGGATTGACCTACAGCAAATTTTCTACCCATATGTCTATTATAAAGGTAAAACAAGTATTTAAAGACAATAATAATTTAAATTCCTAATATAATCGTCTTTGTTAATGTTTGGAGTATTGATATAGGCTACATATGGGTACCCTCTTCTGCCTTTCCTAACCTTAAAACAGTTTACTTTGTTGATGCGATTCAGAAAACCTCCATTATCAAAACTTTAACTTCCCTTTTAAATTGCCACTACTGATTACATCTGAACAAGCAACTAAAAACAGATATTTATACATAAAACATCAAATCCTAATTAGTCCTGAACTAGGCACAATAATTAAGTCGTGCTACAGAAAAGTGTTTCCCCCAGTTAATTCTTTATTAGTTATATATTTCGGATATGTGCCTTAGTCTGTATGTCTTTTTACCTATTATTAGTTACTTTCCGCATTTCTATTTACTTCTTATTACATTACTAATCAGTACAATAAAAGATAACTATAAAAAGCAACTGCTTTCTACCATTATAAACACAACACATTTACAATATTTGTTTAATCTTAATATTAATTCAATTAACTTTTAAAGCTTTATATCATGGAACTTTATTCATTTAAATATGGAAAGAGCTGCATTAAATTGAGTATTAAATTTATAGGTATTGTATGTTTTTGTTGTAAAGAATTATATAAATATGTAAAAATCACGTTACTAATAATTCATAACCGTATTTTACCTATTCATAACCAAATTTGTATAGCCCTGAAGATATTTTTACAAAAATAGTATCTCCTATGTGGATAAATAGAGGTAAATATGAAAAAACCAGCAAAATTGTTTCATACTACAATTTTTTCTTTCTTAACAAATCTTATTATTTTTATTAGATCCATATATCTCTTTATATTGTAATATAATTCACTTAAATTTACAAGGACATAACACAAAAAGGAAATACTAAAATATCCTCTTATCTAGTAACAAAATATATTTATTTCAATTTTTGTTCCATTAAGTACACAAAATATATTAAAAATTATGAGATCATTTAGCCTAAGAAACATTATCAGTCAATATGGTCTTTAAAAACATACCAGCATAAATCTCTTTTCCATTGATAACACTTGCAAGGTTAAGTTTTTACATTGTCATCAAAGGCAGCTAATTTTTATAATTTTCAATAAATCTAAATGGGTAAAATTATTTATTTATATAAACTTTATTCAAACTTTATTTAATGTCTGTTAATAACTATTTAATGTGATTAAGGTTAATGACCAATTCATGCTAATTCAAATGAAATGTAGAGTGTATTTCAATTAGCATGGATTGGTCTGTGATCTGTTATTAACCTTAATCATATGAAATATTTATTTACATTATTACTGGGATTTCAGAAGTTGATTCTTCATAGTTAATCCTATTTTCTTAGGCTATCTAATCTGTATAAAGGACTATAAAAGTAAAACCTTTTATAGTTATTACTACATTAATTAATCACTTGCTGGACTTATAAACTAAATAAATTTTGTAGAACCTTATTAGGAAAAAGATTTTGATCGCAAAGTAAGGTTGAAAATGTTTTTAGTAGTTACATTTATTTCGAAGTACAGCAGATTATTAATTAGTTTCATAAAAACATTAAAAGTTTTGCCAATAGTCATGAATAACAAAATCCAAGAAACACATTTTGTATATGTCTCAAGATAATTACATTTTCCATGGTTGTAAAAATTGTTTTTATATACAAAAAAAAACATCTCATTTTTATATTATAAATTTAAAAAGCCTTAATATTTAAAAATTTTAACAATTTTAAATAACTTTCAAAACTGAATAAAGGTTATTGTGGATATTTGTTTAATACCTGACATAGATAACTTATTTAATTTTAAAATCAAATTACTAGTGGCCTAACTGAAATAAATCTAGCTTTTCTATTTAAAATTCTTGAATTACTAAACATTAAAATGTAAACACAATTCTGAAACACTAAAAATTACTTTAAAGATTTTACTTGAATCAGATAAATGTTAACCTAGTACAATATTCTGTGATACTTTAAATATTAAGAACAGCAGAGTTCTAAAAATATTGGTTATTAGTTTTGCCAAAATATTTTAATTATGAAAAACATCTGACATTGTTAAATTAATAGAAAAAATAGTTTTCATAGCTTATAATACATGATTTGACAAATATTATAATGATCAGAATTGTATAAGGATAGTAACCACTATAATTATACCAGTCTCTAACAAAAATTGTCTTATTTATTTTGTAATTTCAAATTTTATTTTCTGTTCATAACAAACGTCATTCCAATTAGAATTTACCTAAATGAGTTTTTAAATATATTGAAATACAATTGCTGATGAACTGAAATTTATCACTAGTTTAGGCTACTTAGTTAATATATGAAATAAGCCTACTTTAGACACTGATGAAAATCTAGTTTATATTTGTATACTTTAAAAAACATACCTACTTCTATAATCAAATAAAACTAATCATTATAGGTCATTAATATTTTATAGAATACAATTACATAAGCAGAATAGTTATGAAATCATTTGTAATAATGAACTTTTTCAAGAATGCTAAAAATAGTTCTTCTTTTTCTTCTATAATTTATAAGATTTCTGATCAAGATTAAGATTAAAATGCATGAAGTGTTGCCAACCACCAATTTAAAAGTTTAGTAGAGTATCATATTCTACTTAGGTAAAAGTTCAATTTGCCAAACTTTTGCTTTAGATAGGCTTATTTGTTTTTAGTTAATACAGGCTGTGGTTTTGAAATACCTCTGGCTTGATATTAACATACAAAGTTCTTACTAATCTTTTTCACTCTAAATTAAATATATATCAGCAATAGCTAAGATGGGAATATAGCTTCTCCATTCCTTTCTAAAATTTGTCTACTAACAAATTAAAATTTTCTTCAAATCCTAAATCTATACAACATTGTTTCTATAATATACTGTGTGTGTGCGTGTATGTATGTATGTATGTATGTATATATATATATATATATATATATATATATATATATATATATATATATATATATTTCTAGACACCCTAAAAATTATAACCCCTGCAGATATTACATCCATTATGGTGTTAGATCAGAGCTTTTAAACAACCTAAAAAAATTTCTTTAATTAGTTGAGTGGACAAGCATTAGACAGATGGTTTTTCAATCTTGAAGGAAATTACTTTTGTCATTATTTCTTCTACAGTTCCCAAGTATCTAGATATTTAGGGACAAGAGAACTTGGGATATTCAGATTATTAAGTCGAGAAATGAACAAAAGCCAAGGTCAAGAAGTTTGGGGCAAAGGGGGACTGGGACTGAGATAACCTGTACTACCAAACTCTTGATCCTCACAAGAAAAGTAAAGATTATAGCAGGACCTAATTATAACAGACAAATTGGTGTTGAGGGTTGCCTGTTTAGATAAAAGTCTGTTACAGAGCAAATAAGTTCTCCTACAGTGGTTGAAATTCAAATAAAATGGAGAAAAAAACTGATTTAAAATCAGTTAACACATTGCCTGCTATAAAATTCAATGACAGAGTTTAAAATTTGTTTATACTTACTTTTAATACAGAAGTCTTCAGATTTAAAATGTTTTCAGGTTGTATTATTATACGGAAGGTTATTTTAGCCTAGATACCCCTAGGGTGGTATTTGTACAAAAAACATTTGCCAATCCTTGAAGAGTATTGTCAATATTATTGGTATAACTACACATTATGCAGTTCTCTTGCATTAATTGACATTTTTTCAACCGACATGATATTGTAGGCCATTTATCTAGGATAATGAAATAATTATATCACATACACAGGTGCATCATTAATATTGTCACTTCCATATTTATCCTTAATCTCTCTATTATTATCACTCACAAAGGCTCTATTATTCCAGATCTGACTGAATAACTCAAAATAAACTCATAGTTGTGCTGAGTAGATGTTTACCAAAAGACAAAGCCTGTATACTTTGTCTGTTTATGATATCGTATCTCAAAACACTAATCACTAGTTTTATGACCCATTTATTTAACAACTCTTCCTAGCTGCAGTGTTCCCAGATGGGCAAAAAGACTTTATTTTCCATTATTTGTAATCAAAGAATTATAAGAAAAACCTATGGTTGGATAGTGATGATAACCAGCAAAAAAATGGCAATCTACTGAGAGGCAAGATGGTATCAAGAATTTTTCAATGTACTGTAAATGCAGCAAGAAGGACTTGTCGAAGTAGGCCAATGGGTTGAAACGTACTTATAAATATAAACAGTTTTTCTTCTTCTATAAGTATCTACAGTCACTGTGATTCTTTTATTTAATCCAGTAAAAGAAAAACTCCTATACTCTATCAATATATTCTTAACGATTGCTTAAAACTGAAATTTGTTTTCACTGGTTAACTACATTTCTGTTTCCACAAACATTTACATTATATAGATTTCATAACTATAGAAAATTTAGTTTTACCATAAATTACATTGAAGTATTGAACATCTTGTCAAAAAATTTTCAAATTAAATTATTTCACTTAAGCACATATCTTAAAAGTTCTAATATGTTCGTAAATCAATAAAAATAGTTCTAAAAATTTTCCCAACTTCAATTTTGGATCAAAACATTATTGATTTTCTGTTTATTTCATAACAATCTGCTTCAAGTTCTCTTCCATTTATTCTATAAAAATTTAAAAAATTTGCACCTGTTAAAATTTTATTTTGAAAAATTCACAAAAAAACATTTAGCAAAACTGATACAAAATTATTAATTATATACAAGTCACAATTATTATATAATTATATACATGTTCAATATAATTAATTATTAAATGTTTTTATAATTATAATTGGTAAATATAAGTTTATATATCAATTACTATTTTAATCTAACAATATTTTTAAAAAATACCATTTCTGATGGTCAAAAAATAACATTTCATTTTAATCAAAATCCAAAATATTTTAACTTATAACTAACAAAACTAAAACATTACTTAAAAGTTTAAGGACTCGGAAAAAATATATTTATAAATGCAATTATATTAATATTTAAGGCTTTTATTTATGTTATCTGTTTTGATACTTGTTAAATTTTGAATTTTGTAGTCCATTACGTTCGTTTCTAAGTGAAACTTGGATTATGTAAGTGAAAGTTAATTAATCACTTTTACATTAGTTTATGACTACCCAAACTTTAAATTTTGTAAAACCTTACTGAGAAAGAAAGTTTTCTATTACTCCGTGGTGATTTTCATCAGTGTCTTATTCTTGAAGTTGTTAGGTGAAGCAATGACGGTTTTAAAAGCAGATATTCGATAGTATCAAAAAATATGTGTGATTTATATTGGGTTGGTTTGTTTAATATGTTTGTATTTTGTGTTTTTGTAAATTTCTTATTGTTCTAGTGTGTTGAGATGTGATCCTTTTTTGTTAGTGTGGTCCTTTTTTGTTGACGTGTAAGATTTCTAAGTTTCTTAGAAGTCTAGAAAATCTTAGAAAAACCTAGAAATCTTACAGATCAACAAAAAAGGACCACATCTCAACACACTAGAACAATATGATATTTACAAAAACACAAAATACAAACATATTAAACTAACAAGCCCAATACAAATCACACATACTCTATGACACTATCGAAAATCTGCTATTAATACCATCACCTCTTAACCTAACAACTTCAAGCAGAAGACACTGATGAAGATCGCCACAAAGCGATCAAAAACGTTCTGTCTCAGTAAATTTTTACAAATTTAAAAAATTTAAAGTTCGGATAGTCATAAACTAATGCAAAAGTGATTTGTTAAATTTGGTACTGGTTATCTTATAGAGGTTATTATTATAGCTAAGCTAAATCAAATTTAGTTGCTTTTGATACAAAATTTAAAAAATTTTATGTTTTTATAAGATGTTTTATTATAACTTTACCTTTAATTAAAATATGTCAGCTGTTTGAGGTGTACTATTAAAAAAAACCTACAATTTGGAAAAACGTTGTTAATATTTGTACCATAAGCAAAGGAAAACCAATTGTAAATTATAATTTACACGTGGAGTACGTGGTATACAAAAAAGTTATATTTTTACAGTATGTTTTTATATGGTATATTTTAATAAATACTACTACTTGGATAACGGACATCAACAATTAAGTAAAGAAATACATATAGAAAATCATCAGGGAAAAAGTCATTTAAAACTTGTAGAACTTTTTCCAAAAGCCAACTCAATGAAGAGGATCAAAAAAATGTGCACTCATTCTTTGAAAAAAATTTACGTGTGTGCCAATACAGAAAACAACTGTGATTTCTAGTTCTAAGGCTAAACGTACAACTATTATGTAATTCAATTAAGCGTTTGAATTATATAATGAGATTTTAAGGCTTAATTTATTTCAATAAAACATAATTTAAAAAGCTAAAGACATGGGTGCTGCAGACATTATTTCTAGACAATCTTGAGACATGTAGCTACAGCATTAAGAGACGAGCAGCAACAAAAGCCATTAGACTAGTTCTGGTAACTTTGAGTTTTTACAATTTCCAAAAATGTGTGTCATTTGTTTAAAGGACATGCAGGATTCACCGCCTATAAGACAAACATATATTGGTAAAATTTTACAAATGATAAATTCTTTATAATTCTATTTAGATTTGAATTAAAACACTGTGAAATTTGTTTTGCTTTTATTAATGCTAAATCCTTATCATTTCTAATAGCTTACAAAATCTCTCTACCTTCCTTTAAAATATCTGCAGTTTAAAAATATTAATAAACTCAAATTCAGTTAAATGTGATTTCTTTATTTGTGGAATGAATTAGCATTAATATCATGAAAATTTGATTACAGTTTATTATTGTTACCACTATTCTATACAATTGAGTGTTTACAAAAACATAGTGATTGATGAATACAAAAATTTCTGTAAAAGGAAGATTTATGGTATAGTTCTAAAATTAAAAAAATAGTCTACCCTAGTTTTGTCATTTCTGTCTGCTTAAATCAAACTCTATCTGAAATAGCTATATCTGAGAGCAAAGTGAACTTCACTTGCGTGTCTAAGATGCTTTAAATACAATAGAATCTCGATAAATGAGACCGAGATCCTCTCAAATTACCGAAAACTCGGCTTACACAGAAATACGCTCCTGTGCATTAACAAAATAGGAGTTTTAATAAACCCTAATTCTATAAATAAAAATGCACTAAATAAGTTTATAGAACTTTATATGAACATTTCTTGGAAGCCTGATTCATTTCCATTTCAAACCATATAGTTATAGACACTTTTCCACAGGCTGGCTCATTTCCTTTGCTTACTGTATTTATATAAATATTTCTTGGATGCTCGACTCATTTCCTTTGCATACTGTGTTCGAGTCAGCGCTCGAAGTTTCAAGTTACTTTGACCTACCTAACAGCTGTACCGTGACGTATCGGTCACGTGATCTCTGACCCGCTAATCGATATCCGAAAATTATTGATTTTCTCTGGATGAACGCTTGCACCCCCACTCCCTTCTCATTTTCTAAGCTTTCTTCCGCTTCAACACAAAGTAGAATCATTCCGACCCTCGAACAGTGCAGTCCTACGTTGAACCTCGTAGCCTATTCCGCATGGCTTTTGTTTCAGACAATTTAAAGTACCGCTTTCGTTCGTTAATTGTGCTTAAAGTGCGGACCGCGTTAATGAACTTTTAATGAGCATTTTAATGAACATTTTTAACTGTATATTTTCGCCGTGTTAGTAAAAGTGTCGCCCGATTTCGCCGGTTGCGCAATCTTAGTGCGTGTACTCGCGGCAATAAACTAAGTGCTTTGTAAGCTTAACTTTACGTTTACTCATATTTCAATTGAGTTTTTTAGTTGCGTGATCGCCTTCAAGAATTCTACGCTGCCTGAGACGACCACAGTACTGTGGAGACTTCACCGCGATTCCAACATTGCATCACTTCTTACCTATGGTAAGTGCGTAGTTAAGGAATATGAACAATTTATAATTTATTTGTATTAACTTCAGTGTCATTGCGTTTTTAGTGTTAAATGACTCTATTTTGCTTAGAACAGTGCTTAAACTTGCTATGTTAAATATTAACGTAAATTACGCAATCCAGAGTAACCTTGTTAACAATAGGGCTTACCGCACCTCGTGGTTTTAATTCTAACTTTTTGATCTGCGGATTAAACATTGGTCCCCACTGGGCCGGATTATTTGAATTATTTCAGTGACCTAGGGTTTTTCTTTAAATTTCACGATAATGTATTAGTGACCAGGAAAACTTTAACGATAATTACCGGTGCCACATTGCGCAATAAGCCACGTGGCTCATAGTTGCACGATTACGAGCAAGGAAGTGTTTATGCTTGCTACGACTTACAAATTTTATACAGTCCACTTTATTATCGCGTTTGAACTTATAGTGAGGTTTTTAATTTCAATTGTTTGTGGTTTGAAATTTATTAAAATGGAAATTAATACGGAGTATTATTTGTCTAAATTGAGAGATATTGTAGGCGAGCTGGAACAAGTGAAGAATGTACTTAACGATAAAGAAATACCAGAAGGCCTCGCACGGGAAATCCGCCGCATTCAATCCAATTTTATCGAAACGTATGAGATATTAGAGAAAACGTTCGCCAGTCAAGTTGCCGATCTTGCTGAAAGGGCATTTAAGATTAAAAAACAATTTCAGGACACGTATTTGCCAATGTTGGCTAAATACCCGAACATTATTAAGACCGAGGTGAAGTTAACCTCGCAGGTCAACCCCGGCACAAGTTCGCCTCACTTACCTAACCTTACAATGCCTAGCTTTTCAGGCAATAGTAATGAATGGATTGACTTTATTTCAATGTTTGACTCAATGGTGCATTGCAATAGCAATATTAATGCCATACAGAAATTTCAGTACTTAAAATCAGCGCTTAAAGGAGACGCTTTAGCCATTGTTACGGGACTTACAATATCTGAACATAATTATGATATCGCATATCAAGCCTTACGCAATCGTTATGCTAACCCTCGCCGTTTAGCCGATCATTATTTTCAAATCATTAAAGACTTTAAGCCTATTAAGAACGCGTCTCAGAGTGAACTTAACCGATTTTTAACCGCACATTCAAATGCTGTGTGCGCACTAAAGGCTGTCCAGTTAGACGACTTAGCGGACTTCTTACTTTTTCAAATGTCTGTTGGTAACTTAGATGCACAGACTCGACTTAACTTTGAAACCAGATTGGGAACAAATCAAATGCCCACGTACAGATTTCTAAATGATTTCGTCACTGAGCAGGCTAGAGCAATGGAGTTGCTCAATCAACCCTCTGCCGCGACTGCAGTTAACTCAAGATTAGGTCAGCAACCTCGAGTGATGGTCTCTGCGTTGAATGACTCAAATAACAGCGGTGCCCCTGATTTAAATATTGACCATGTCGAAGCTAACCTCGAAGCTGAACATAGTCCAACGGTCCAGCCGGCGACGTCTTATGTTAGTACGGCTACGTCTCAAATGCTACCACGCACTTATACGCCCAGACCTATGATGCAGAGCCTCATACGGCCGTCTGCAGGAGGGAGACAAGGAAATGTGCCGCCAATTATGAACGCGCCTAGGCTTTCAGTTTTCCGACATCGGTTGCCACCGCTTCACATGGCTCAAGCCAACATATCAACCACTCATACTGGGATGTGTTATTATTGCGGCTCAAACCATAATGTTTTTAATTGCCAGTCGTTTCTGGAATTAACTGTGTCCGAACGTAAAAGTGCCATTGTAAAATTACGACGTTGTTTTAACTGTCTGGGATCACACTTTCAGTCCAAATGTAAATCTATGAAACAGTGTAAACATTGTGGAGAGTCACACCACACATTGTTACACGACAACTCTCCTGCACAACAATGACTAGTTTCATCGCGACACCCTCGTTCAACAGCCAGACCCGACCTCGTTACTCAATCGCTACCGCATGCTCTTTCTTGTAATATTGAAACTTCTCTCGCCCTGTTAGGCACCGCGCAGGTCATCATTCAGGACCAATTTGGCCGACCGCTTCCATTTAGAGCACTTATAGATCCAGGCAGTCAAATCTCTGTCATAACTAAACATGCGAGCACTCTGTTGAATTTACCCGCTCGGAAATCAAATCTTTCTTTGATTGGTGTCGCAGCCAAGACAACCCGCATTCATGAGTACGTCACTTTGCTTATTTTCTCGAGACATGACCCAGGTGTCATGCTGACCGCAGAAGCCGCTGTGCTTCCCCGCATTACTGACCCGCTTCCATCTACCGCTTTGGCGCCTTGCATACGCGCTCAATATCAGCACTTACCGCTGGCTGACCCTCAGTTCGACACCCCGTCCGGTGTTGACATCATTCTAGGTGCTGACATTTTCACACAGATACTTGTGAACGGACCTTGTAATATTATCCACGGACAACCCTCGGCACTCAACACCAGGTTAGGTTGGGTCATCATGGGTTCCATACCTTATAGCATGCCTCAGCAGCCGCGTGTATTCATCACTACTCTGAAGTCAATCGATGACAACATTAGACGCTTTTGGGAAGTTGAGGAAGTCGCACCAGCAAATCACCTCAGCCCTGAAGATCAACTGTGTGAAGAACTGTTCGCAACCACTACTGATCGTGACGCTACGGGAAGATACATCGTAGCACTCCCATTTAAGCCGGAAGCTATCCCGCTCAAGTCTAACCGTAACACTGTTCTTGCGAGTTATCATGCGTTAGAAAAGCGTTTAAACCGCCAGCCTGAGGTAGCCATACAATATCACCAGTTTATGGCCGAGTATATCGCTCTAGGGCACATCTACCCTGCCCTCAAGGCTTCTGACTATCTTATTCCGCACCATTGCGTATTTAAGACCACCAGCTCTACTACTAAGCTTAGAGTGGTATTCAACGCGTCATCACCCGATTGCCACGCAAACACTCTGAATCAGCAAATGTTATCCGGTCCTAAACTGCAAAAGGACTTGGCTAATTTAATCATCTCTTTCCGTTTATATACTTACGCTGTTTGCACCGACATCAAGATGATGTACCGTCAAATTTTGGTCCGACCTGAGGATCGTTCATACCAGCACATACTTTATCGGTCTTCACCTCAATCACCGTTAATCGAGTATGAGCTAGCTACGGTCACCTATGGCCTCACCCCTTCCGCCTACTTAGCTTTGCGAACGCTTGAACAACTAGTAAAGGATGAGGGAACTCGCTATCCTACAGCCTCCGAAGCAATCCTTCATCAGACCTACGTAGATGACGTCGTCGCTGGAGCCGACACGCCCGAGGCCGCTAAGACGCTAATACAAGAACTTATTGACATTTTCGCTCGCGCCGGCCTGGAACTCAGAAAATGGTCGTCGAATGAACCCTCGCTACTCGCAACGCTACCTGCCTCTCACTTGGAAAATCCGCTGTTGTTTCAGGACGAATCCGCTGCAATTAAAATATTGGGTTTGCAATGGAACCCCTCGTCAGACTCGTTCTCATATCAAACTCAAACTTTCACGCTGGTGCCTACCAAACGCACCATCTTATCCTACGTCGCTCGCACCTTTGACCCGCTTGGCTTCTTAACGCCTATTACCTTTTGGATTAAGTCTTTTCTTAAACGCTTGTGGTTGGAGAAGCTAGACTGGGACCAGCCTCTGCCAACCCCTCTACTCGATCAATGGGACAGCTTCATTGTCCATTTCGCTTGTTTGTCCGATATTCAGATTCCTCGCCATGTAGGCACGCGATCAGCTAGTCATCGCATCGTTGGGTTTTGTGATGGTTCCGAGGCAGGCTATGCTGCTTCTATCTATTTGAGATCTGAGCTTAATGGGTCCGTCAACGTCAGCCTGTTGAAAGCTAAAAGTAAGGTAGCCCCTGTTAAATTACTTACTATACCTCGTTTGGAACTTTGCGGCGCACTACTGCTAGCTAAGTTATACAAATCAATTCAACCAGCTCTTAATTTCATTCCAATCGCTAACACTCTCTTCTTTACTGATTCTGAGATAGTACTTCATTGGGTTCAGACCCCGCCTCATCAATTGAAAACTTTCGTAGCTAACCGCATCACTGAGATTGTGTCAATCACCTCCATGGATCATTGGTTTCATGTCTCGACTCTTGATAACCCCGCAGACGTCGCGTCTCGCGGTTGTTTGCCTGATCAACTTGCTACACACCCTCTCTGGTGGCATGGACCTCCTTGGTTAATACATTGTCCTACCACTTGGAATCTGTCTAGGCCTAAAGGCACTAACCCGGATCAGACGGAAACAAAGGTTGAGGCTAAGGTTAATTGCGCCGCTGTGCAAGAGCCCAACCGTCTTATGGAAATCATTGAGCAGCATTCGAGCTTAACTACTCTTCATCATGTCTTCGCGTACGTATTACGATTCATCGACCACTGTCGCAACAAGAGCCTAGCGATCGTCCATCATCACAACACACGCTATAAGGCCAAAGCAGCCTCAGTTAAACCTACGCTGCGACCGCTGTCAGTACAGGAGTTGGATAACGCAAAAGCTGTATGCGTTAAGCTGGTACAAACCTCTGTCTTTAGTGAAGTTCTGCAAAAGCTTCAAACTGGTAAACGCGTCAGCGACCATTTACGCAACTTAACACCATTCATCGACGCCCATGGTCTACTCAGGGTGGGCGGTAGACTTGATCATTCGTCTCTTAGTTACGATTCTAAACACCCGCTTCTGTTACCAAAGCGCCATCATTACGTTGACCTCATCTGTGACCATTATCACAAGCTGGCCTTGCATGCCGGACCGCGTACCACTCAAGCCTTGATCAACAGTGAATTTTGGGTCATAGCTCTTAGATCATTACTTCGCCAACGCATCCATGCGTGCATTCGATGTTTCCGCATGCAAACTAAACCACGCCAGCCCATGATGGCACCTTTGCCCTCATCGAGAGTTACGCCGTCTCCACCTTTCTATAGAGTCGGAGTAGACTTCGCTGGACCTTTTGACACAAAGGCCAACCATTTGCGCACCTCCAAGCTATTGAAAGCTTACCTCTGCTTATTCGTATGTATGACTACTAAAGCAGTTCATTTGGAATTGGTGACCGACTTATCTACTGATGCCTTCCTCGCCGCATTACACCGTTTCACCGCTAGACGAGGTTTACCTTCAGAAATTTATTCCGATAACGGCACGAATTTTACTGGCGCTGCTAACCGACTTAACGATGTCTACAAGTTTCTGGACCGCTCTAGCTCACTTATTGAACGCAAGCTAGCTGACCAACGCATCAGTTGGCATTTCAACCCTCCGGCTGCCCCTCATTTTGGAGGACTTTGGGAAGCCGCTGTCAAATCCGCTAAGTTGTTATTGCGACGCACTGTAGGCAACACCACCCTCACCGCTGAAGAGCTATCTACTCTGTTCATCCGGATAGAAGCCATTTTGAACAGTCGTCCTATTTTCGAAGTTTCGCCAGACCCCAGTGAAGGAGCGTCCTTTCTCACTCCTGGACACTTTCTGATTGGCCGTCCACTACTGTCACTTCCCGAAGAATGTTATACTGAGCCTCCGCTTAAATCTCGATGGTCTATGCTCCAACAGATGTCCAACCGCTTTTGGAAAATTTGGTCCACTCAGTATCTACACACTCAGATTCAACGACACAAGTGGAATAAGGACTCGACGCCACTCAAGGAAAATCAACTCGTCTTCATAACTGGAGAACACTCAAGCCCCCTTCATTGGCCTATGGGAAGGATCATCAGTCTGCATCCTGGAAAAGACCACGTCTCTAGAGTAGCCACCATTCAGACCGCTCACGGACAGCTGAGACGACCAGTCAACAAGCTCGTCGGCTTTCCGCTTCATCCTTAGTTTTCACCGCTTGTCTACAGCTTCTTTCTTCGGCGCTCTCGCCCTTGTTGTTTCTTTTGGCTGTCTTCGTTTTCCCTGCCACTTTTTTCTTCGGCACCCTCGGGTCCCGGTGCTTTATGGTTCTTCGCCCCCCACCCACCTGGCGGATTAAAAACATTCGTTTTGGTGGGCGGTATGTTCGAGTCAGCGCTCGAAGTTTCAAGTTACTTTGACCTACCTAACAGCTGTACCGTGACGTATCGGTCACGTGATCTCTGACCCGCTAATCGATATCCGAAAATTATTGATTTTCTCTGGATGAACGCTTGCACCCCCACTCCCTTCTCATTTTCTAAGCTTTCTTCCGCTTCAACACAAAGTAGAATCATTCCGACCCTCGAACAGTGCAGTCCTACGTTGAACCTCGTAGCCTATTCCGCATGGCTTTTGTTTCAGACAATTTAAAGTACCGCTTTCGTTCGTTAATTGTGCTTAAAGTGCGGACCGCGTTAATGAACTTTTAATGAGCATTTTAATGAACATTTTTAACTGTATATTTTCGCCGTGTTAGTAAAAGTGTCGCCCGATTTCGCCGGTTGCGCAATCTTAGTGCGTGTACTCGCGGCAATAAACTAAGTGCTTTGTAAGCTTAACTTTACGTTTACTCATATTTCAATTGAGTTTTTTAGTTGCGTGATCGCCTTCAAGAATTCTACGCTGCCTGAGACGACCACAGTACTGTGGAGACTTCACCGCGATTCCAACATTGCATCACTTCTTACCTATGGTAAGTGCGTAGTTAAGGAATATGAACAATTTATAATTTATTTGTATTAACTTCAGTGTCATTGCGTTTTTAGTGTTAAATGACTCTATTTTGCTTAGAACAGTGCTTAAACTTGCTATGTTAAATATTAACGTAAATTACGCAATCCAGAGTAACCTTGTTAACAATAGGGCTTACCGCACCTCGTGGTTTTAATTCTAACTTTTTGATCTGCGGATTAAACATACTGTATTGATGTAAACATTTCTTGGAAGCCTGATTCATTTCCATTTCAAACCATATAGTTATAGGCATTTTTCCAAAGGCTGGCTCATTTCCTTTGCTTACCGTATTCATATAAATATTTCTTGGATGCTCGACTTATTTCCTTTGCATACTGTATTGATGTAAACATTTCTTGGAAGGCCGACTCATTTCCTTTGCATACCGTATAGGTATAAACATTTCTTGAGAGCCTGACTAATCATTTTCTTTCAACTAGATGAAATAGGCTCAAATAGAAATGGCCTCGAATTTAACGGAAACTCGAAGTATCAGGACTCTGAATTTAGAGACTCTACTGTAATTGATATTTTCTATTTAACAAATATTTATCTCATTTCACAGTATAAATTACTAGTTTATTTAAACTTTTTAAATGACATTTTTTTTCTTTTAACTCAGATTATTACTATTTAGTAACCCGTCTTCAAGGTGTGTTCAAAAAGTTAGGTGACTTCTCACATTTCTCAGCTGACTTACATTCCATTTTTGAATTTTTGTTTTGTTGTGTTAGTATACATGTCTCAAACATATGTTTACAGTTCCAACAATATAGCATACTTCGTTTGTTTTTGACAAATACAAAGGTTAGATATGTTTTGTTGTGCTCCGATGTTTTCTGCTATAAAAAGTAGGTAAAAGAATTTGCATCAAATTTTGTGTCGCAGGGAAAAGTCGCAGGTGGCAGATCCAATTGTTATGTTGACTGAAGCATGATTTTGGTAATTGTTATAGCCTAAAATCTTTCACAAGCACCAATGAGTGATCAGGTGTATTTTGTGATGCAAAAAACATTAACTATTTTATCGCAATTGCTGGTTGGCACGAGCCAACCAATATGCCAACAACCTCATCAACTTCTGTAATACTAATCTGATGATTTTCCAAAACAATTTTCTTCACTTCTTAAACATTTTAATAGCTTGTTGAAATGCTTGGGTGTCCAGATTGAGGTTTGCCATTAGCTTCTTCTCAACCATCTTTGAAGAGCTTGTACCACTTATAAAGATTTTTTATACTCAGAGCAGTCTCATCGTATCCAACTGTCAACATACCAAGTGTTTCAAAGCACTTAATTAAATTTTTTACACAAAACTTGGTGCAAATTCTTTGATCCATTATTTTTTTAGGAGAAAATAGCCAAGCCCACCAACATATGCCTAACCTGCGTATCTATCTAAAACAAATGATTTATGATATATTGTTGAAACTATAAATAAAAAAAAAACAGAAAATTGAATGTATTTTGTCCACAAAAGTTAAAAGTGTAATGGTTTTTTTATATTAACCTCACACCTCGATTACCGTAAACGAAAGATAGTATATAGTTTCAATGATCGCTACGGGAGACCCGCACTTCTCAGCGGACCTATAATAAACCAAACCGCTGTTTGTGCTAAACATGTATTTTCGGTCCCTTTGTAAATTAAAAGAACCAAGTCATTTAGTAGAGTTCTTATAGCGAGAGTTGAATGGAAAGATCTTCAACTTCTACCTGGTGACTGATAGAGCAGTGAGTTCCCTAGGAAACCAGTGATCAAACCGAGGTAACTTATAGAAATAAAGACAACCCGCAATAGGTAAAAAATTGAAATATATTCCTATTATATTCATTTATATAAATTGCATATACGTTCACTGTCCACGGTCATAGGAGGATTATTTGTCAGAATTCTTTAGAGGGGATATTTTAAATTCTATTTCTTTTATAATAATAATCTCGGTTGTAATTCTCCGAAGGTGGTGTGTGTCAAAAAAGACCTTAATTTTCGAACACATCATACTACTACTTACATTTTTATACATACTAGCCATATATTACTATACTGTATAAATTGCTATATACGTTTTCCAATTTACAACATTCTTCTCTAGCCAACGGTCCCGCAAGTCCTCACAATCTTTCAGTCCCTAAAAGTCAGACTTCTATCAAATATGGATTTATAAATTTAATTACTCTATGATTTTACTATAAAAAACTAGACAAATATAAAACTTTAAGATTTAAGTTTAAGAGTCTAAATGCAAATTACCAGAACTGTCTGGAACATCAATGAAGATCCTGGTTTCACTAAGAGAGGGCGATATCATAGGCACATCATTTGGAGATGGTGTAAGGCTACTGTTCTTCGTTTTCTGCTGTGCATTCGAAATGGACAGATGATACTTACTGATAATTCCAATTTTTATGAGCAGCATGGACAAAATATGACATTCTTAGTTATAAAATTTCTTTTATAAAAATTATTAAGACGTCTGTGATATACTTGCTCTTATATTAACTTACGAGTATATAATTACTCTAGACACATAAGTGCACACAAACACACACACACACACACGCACACTTATATATATTTAACCAATAGGTTGTTTAATTACTTTAGTAGCTTAACAATCTTTTTTTCACTGAAAATAAAACAATATGGTTATTTTTCTTACATAAATGGAGTTGTTTAGAAATAAAATATGGTTGTTTAAGAATCAAAAATAATCAATTTATATTTATGTTTATATGACTAATTTGTTGTCTTTTTCAACTCATTATTAAACTTATGGCCTAAAGAAAGAACATCGACAATGACACTGTCAGTATTTAACCCCACACAATGTACGTTAATAAAATATAATATATCATTTCAGGTACAAAATTTACTTTCCTGTTTTAAAGACAAAATTATTTCTGGTTCTTCTTTTCTAATATTAGGTTGGAAAATCATACTCTTGTATTACCTAGGAGCTACTAGATCTGTCAGTCTCTAAACATTACTAGTTTTTCTCCTTTCTCTTAGATTGATTACTAATAAACAATTTGTGATTATCTTGTTTTTTTTAGATACATTTATAAAATTATTTTTATGTATCACTTAAATAAAATTATTATACAAAATTGATACCTGGACCTATATTAATATTGTAATTATGTATAGTTGCTTAATGAATCAAAATGTTCATAGATGCTATGGTAAAAAAAAAGTATTTTATCACGACAGCAATATCACCTTGGTTGCTCTGTGAAACACTTTCAGGGGTTTAATATTTATTTTAAATTAAAAGTGAAGTATATTCTAAAATTATTTCAAATATTCTTTAACGATTTAATATTACTTACTTATCTACCGCTCCAAAGAGACCAGTGTTCTGAATGTACTCAATAACATTATCTGCAAGCAAATACTTAACACTTTGCCCACGACGTAAAGCTCGTCTGATTTTAGTAGAACTAATTTCATTGGTAATCCATTCTGTTACAATGTGGATATTTCTCTAAAACAGACAATGGCAGAATCGGAAAAGATCTACCAGTATAATACCTCATGCTATACTGAGTTATTTTCATTAAAAAAAAAAAAAAAAAAAAAAATATATATATATATATATATATATATATGAAGTTAATATATTACTATTGTAAGTAATTTTATCACCATTAAGTGCAATGATTTTACCTTGTGTGATGAGGCACCTTTCGGTCACTTGACCATTGTCGAATCACTGATATTTTTCTGAGAAAAAAAAGGTGCCTCATCACACAAGGTAAAATCATTGCACTTAATGGTGGATAAAATTACTTACAATAGTATTAACTTCATATATATATATATATTATAAAATTAAGGTTTGTAGTGTGAAATTGTTATTTGGAAATTGTAGCTATTTTGATTATAAGAAATAAAAATTTATTTTATAGACATGATTTCATCTACAAAGAATGCAATAGGTGCAGAAACAAACTGGGGATGGAATAGGCGCTGTTTCAACAAAAGCACAGATAAAAAGAAAGAACATTTTAGATAAAATGCCAGAGAAAGTTATCCTTAAATTTGACATATATTTTTGGAAGAACTACCAAGATTAAATTTCAAACCATATATATCTATAATATTTAACTTTTGCTTTAGCTATCAGTACAAGTATTTTGCTTATAATTTTGTAAATATTTATTAAACAATTTTATTATAAAACTCTTCTAAGATGGAACTACAGTGTATAGCACATGTAAGTTAGCATGGTCAACTATACTGTTAAAAAGTCGGAGTTCTGTAGAATGGATTTTATTTATATCGAGAAGAATAAAACAGTGATGAAATCAAAGATTTAACTGTGATGATACAAGATAAATTTTCAGCTCTTGCTTCCCAATTTGTTTTTAATTGAAATAATGATGATGTCATTAATCATTTTGCCAAACCGAAAACAAATAGAATAGGTTTTGTTTTGTAGAATAATTTTAATTAAAATAATTATAAGCTATATATATATATATATATATATATATATATATATATATATATATATATATATATATAATTTACTTCCAAAATTGTAAATGATTGTAAACTTTTGTTAAATTACAATACTTAATTAGTTTAATAAAATTTTCTTTAAGTAGAAAAAATAACCAAACCTTTTTCCTCATACGGGAAATAGTATCCATATGGGCAAATATTCAAGTTGTTTAAATGTGTATTTTACTTCTATCTGTAAATTTCATAAGTTACCTGATACCTAGTGAGTACATCAGATTCATAAATGAATTTCTCAGGATTGCTTCCGGTTCTTGAAATTACAACTAGACCATGATCATTAATAATAGTTTCAATCTGAAAACATTAAACATAGAATTACAACATTAAATAAAACAATTGTGGTGATAAGAGATTGTTGAAACAATTTTAACATTTTTTAAACTAGAATATTAATTTCTAAAATCATTATTATTACTAGCCAACAACCCATTACTAAATTTTTCAAGTTACAATTTTTTTAAAAAACCCACACTATAACATTTTCATGAGAACAAATTTTCCAATTAAAAAACTAAGACTGAGTGAGGTAAAAAGCCATTTTTTATTACAAAATGTAAAAAAAGTTTTTCAAAATTCCATAATACAAAGATTAGCCTATAATTAAATTATATTCAACTAAGTAAATACATAAGGGCTTACTTGCTAATTATGAGTAGAAATTTTGCTTCGTAAAAGAAACAATTGTTTCAAAACGTGTCAGGAAGTAAGCCCTTACGTATTCACCTAGTTAATTACTATTTAATTATAGTTTAATCAGTGAATTCAAGATGATTAAAACAAGCAACTTTACAAAGATTAGGATATTCTTCAGCCATTCCTATTTTACAAGAAAACAAGTCATCAAAATATATCTATAAACAGAAACAAATTACTTATAATAATAATTCTATATGATAACTATATTTCATAACCATTTTGAATAATAATAATATCTCTTGATGGCACACTTTGCCAAAGTGAATTATAATCATTTCCTATTTTAAATCATCTTTAATTTTGTCTAATTTGTAAACAATAATTACTTTCTCAAATTAAAAAAGACAAATTTACTTTTGTTAATATTTATTTAATTATATTTATAGAAAACTCTTCATAACGTGTATAATTTTTTTTTTAAATCAAAATATTAGTGTACAAAATTCTAAAATATTTGTATCAATAAATTCCTTATATTTCTGTTTTATGACTATTTAATTTAATGCTCAATATTTTTAAACATATTGAGTGCATTAATTTATTGCTTTGCTTAGCATAGTTAGTTATATCTCTTTATAGTTGGCATACATTCTGACTACATTCATTTCTTTAAACTGTTCATGTATCTGTTCTCATAGATAGTGAAAGAACCAACAATCATGACAAAAAGGGAGTTCAGAGCATCATTTTAAAAAATTAATGCAAAAGTTCTTGAGAGCAATCTTAGAAAAATAACAAGAACTTTATAAAAGCAATGGGATCTTTCATAATTCTTCAATGTTTCTGCTTGAGTATAATTCCTCAAAGATCTTTTATGATTGGTGGGTATTAAAGCTGCTAAACAAGATCCACAAATGAATAATAATTGAGCTAGCTTGTGAATTACTGTTATAAATAAATAAATAACTGCACATAAACTCACAAAACAATATACTTTATTATTATATACCTTTTGATGACTTATGTTATCATCAGTGACACCACTATGACTCAATAGTTGCAGTTGAAAATTTGTAGTGGTACACTGATGATGATGTCATAAGTAATCAAAACACGTATGAGAGTAAAGTATATTGTTTTGTAAATTCATGTGCAGTTATTTATTTATTTACAAGATCCACAAAACCAAATCAATCCGTTCTAATAATTTTTACACTATGAGAAGGCAGGGTATTTTTTGTACCAAACTGTGATAGGTTACAAATCTTAGACGGCATACTTGAACTCAGGCACAAAATAGTAATTAATGACATGTGGTCATATCTCTTCTCGAGACTATCTAATAACCCTATATAACTTTTTCAGATAGAAAAAATATTATCCGCAAAAAGATGTCTACTGTGAGACATCATAGCTTCCTAGCATCTTAACTTGTATTTGAATTGTGTTGTCTCTACAGGTTTTGTGTTGTACATCTAGAGGTTTTTGTATAAATTACACTTTTTTGTATTGACTTGGCAAAAAAAACTACTACTTACTGATTTATTCAGCAGACGCATTTCACACTAGGTCAGCGCATTATTCAATGCTGTGAATCACTGATAAGACTGTTGCTCACGTGTGTTGGTGTATTTCTATTCTCTGGTTTGTTATTATTCATAGATTAGTTGTTAATTATATGCTCAAATATAGAATTTGATTTTGAGTGTGTTTTGTCCTTTAGAATGTGTTGTAGATAGTATTTATGGTGTTTATATATCTCATAGTTTTCTAATGTGTTCAGTTTTGTGTGTTTTGTATGTGTATGGCGGAATTTGATTTGGGTTGTGTCTTTCTTATGTGTTTTACATGTTCATTGTATCTTGTGGTAAATGTTCTCCCTGTTTGTCCTATATAAAAGCTGGGGCAGTTGTTGCATGTAATATTGTATACACCTGTCCTGTCGTGTTTATCCTGGTGTGTTTTTGAATTGTGTTGGATGTTGTGAATGTTACTTTGTATTTAAGTAATGCAGAACAAGGAAGTGTAAAAGTGTAATAGTCTCTACAGTGTTTGGCAAACACAAAACATATTGAGCAGGTTTTTATGAGAAATTTTGGATTATCCTTCATAATAGCCCTAACTTGGATCTAAGTGATATCTGGTTTCCTCACTTGTAGAAATGGGTTAGTTCCCAGCACTTTCCTCATGAGGAAAACTTCAAATCACTGTGTTCACTATATTCCTATGCAAAAATATCAACTGCAGAATGAATTTCAAAGTTGATTAAAGTCTGTGACATGTGTTTAAATTTAAATGATGACCATGTGATATATGTTCTTATAAACATAACTTTATAGTGTATTTGTAGCAAGATTTTAATCTGTGCTAGCACTATCATAGATAAATGAAAAGTAAAAAATAATCCGGAAGGAACTGCTAATTATATATGTCACAGCTGAGGAACCCAATGTGAATGCACTGACTGCCCACTTTGTTTTTGCCTCAGTCTTGTGAGTTTCTCATAGTGTTTCCTTGCTATGTTTCTAAAAATATGTGTATAGTGAGCGGAATTGTCAAAAGGTGTCAACAACTGTTGTTCTCAAGAGTACACGCTTCTGCTCTTACACTTTAATAATATTTTAATTACCTTTACTATTGAAATAATTGTGGCAATATCTCACAGTAGAAATTAAATGTAAATATTTTTTTATTTCTATTCAAAATACTGGAACATTAGTTATAATAATTAATCACTCTAACAATAGTTTATGACTATCCAAACTTTAAATTTTGTTAATTTTTGAAAACTTACTGAGATAGAACGTTTTCGATCTCTATGTGGCGATCTTCATAAGTGTCTTCTGCTAGATGTCATGTCAAGCGGTGAAGGTTTTAAGCTTGACCTGACATCTCCAATCAGAAGACACTGATGAAGATTGCCATACAGCGATCGAAAACATTCTGTCTCAGTAAGTTTTCACAAATTTACGAAATTTAAAGTTTAGATAGTCATAAACTATTGTTTAAGTGATTAGTTAAGATTCGCCAAACGTAATGGACTACAAAAATTCAAGATTATAATAATTTTAAACTGTATATTTAACTTTATGAAACAATAATATAACAGTACAAGTATAACAGTACAAGTATAACAGAACAAATAAAATACGAACAAATAAAGAACTTTGTTAATGTCGAGTGTATGTATTTGAAAATTTAATATAAATGTTAATAAAATATTATACTTTATAACTCCTGAACATAAAACTTCATTTTACTACATATTTATTCAATATATACGTTCCTATTTGCATGAAACAATTTTAAAAACCTTAGTATTTAGAATAATATCAATAAACAATACTTACATCTTCATCACGCCACAGTCCTGGAACTGCAAAAGATTCTAAGAGATCACCGCCACATACTAATTTCACCACTACTTTGTCATCATTGTTACAATGCTTTGTAACTTCTTTAATCCAAGATTGATCAACATACGAATTATTTTTTAATAGATGTTCTTCGTAACATAATGTTGAATTTAGCAAATTCTGAAACATTTTAATATATTAACTTTAAAAATTATTTATGTTTAGTTATAATAATTTTGTATTTGTATTAACCTTCCACATAATAGATATTCCAAAATAATGACTTGAGGATGAAGGAACTCTTAACCCTGTATACTTCCCAGACATATCGAACCCTCTTGTTTTCTCCCACTCCCTTATACATTCCAGACCTCCCCACCTTTTAGATATCCTTCTATTGGCTAGTGCATTGTGTTATCAGAGTACGGATGGATGTTCCACGTGTTTTATGTATAACTTACAAACATTTTTATTATATTTGTGGAATATATAGGTGTGTTATCAAGTTAATTTTATGTATGTCTCTGAAACGTAGACATGGTGATTAGACAGTATATTGGAGTGCATGGGGTGAATTGGAATTAGATAATGGAGAGGGTGACCCAAATGATAAGTCTCAGTAAGAGTTAGGTTTTGATTCAGACGACTCGGTTGAATATCTAGATTATGAACCGCCTGATAATACTATGAATAACAATAATCTAACCCTGGATGAGATTATTCAAGAATCTGAACCCAGGAATGAAGACATTTTTTAATCTTCTACTTTTGAAGATAAGAAAAGAAAACCTGCAAACAATAAAGTCAGTAACAAAGGGCAAAAAACAACAATTAGTGAACAAAATGTTTTAATAATTTCATTTGACAGTGATGAAATAAAAGGAAAGGTTAAAGAAAAGAGGTGGAAAACCGTACTTAAAAGTATTTTTTTCTACCGTCCTTAAACGTATAAAAACTATGAATAAAGCCTAAAATATTTACCAGTCCAGATTCAAAACTTTTATTGATGAAAATTTGTTAGACATCATTTCAAAACACTAACAATGAGATTGATCAAAGAAGAAGACTTGCAGAAAAGAAATTGGAGGAGGTCAAAAACAAAAGAAATGAAAAAGAAGGTAGAGAAACAAAATAATAAAATTGACTTTCTTTACGAATATACAATATCAAAAGCATAGTGGTACGATAAATTACAATAAAAATATTAACAAAAACCACAATACCTCAAAATAATAAAAAATAACTAAAATTACAAGTTACCTACGATTAAACCCTTACGTGCATTTTTATGACCATTCAATACATAGTACTTTAAAAATATACCATTCAATAGTATTAAATATAAAGTTAATATTGAACTCCCAACCATGATCAACTAAATCAAAAAAAACTTAGTCCCAGTATAGAAGTCCCAAGTATAGATTAAATAACATGGATCAATTACTGTGTAAAAATGGTAGTCATAAGCTACCTTTTGAAGGAAAGAGCATGGTATTTGACTGGGTTTCGCTAATGTTAAGCACTTCAAACACGGGCAAATAATAGTGAATTAGCATAATTTTGAATCAGGGCAATAATTGGTGCTGTATGAAGTTTCATTCATTATCACGAAATATTTATGTAAGACGCAGAACAATGGATTTTTCAGAATATCTGGTAAACATTGGTGAATTACAGGTAAATTCTATAGACAAAATTAAAATACCAGAACATATTCTTCTGAGTGAAAAAAATCTAACCGACAAAGTATTTGTGATTGCATAGCATGTAACAGACTTGAAGATATTAAAGGCCAAGCCATATTACCTCCTTTACATTAAGGCTCACGTGCAAACATTTTAATTTATTGGCTTCCTTATTAACAGCAGTATTAATTCATAATATGTAGGGATGGGCCGAAACCTAACATTTTCGATTCTCAATTCTTTTACATTATATAGCCACCTACATGATATTCTCTAATAACGAATTTAGTTAAGGTCTTGGTCATAAGGTAAAGCCTTTTAAAAGTGTCGTTTTAATGTAAAAGACTACACAAAACGTTCAAACGATTTATGAATAGGAATTTCTGAAAGCATGACAAACATATCGGATAAAAGTAATGATTCATTTAAAACTACAAATACGAACTTCAGTCCACATTTACAATATAACTTCGTAACAGCTATTTCAATTTGTATAACTACATAAAGTATAACTATCTTTTCTTTGTGTTTTGGTTATATATATATATATGAAGTGGTGGCGGAGTAAGGGCATTCAGAGACAGAGAGGATGAGAGAGAGAAAGTTGAGCTCGTCTAAGTGAAAGTGAGACAGCAGAGCGAGACGAGCGGAGACAAACGGAGACCAGAATTGCTTTCGAGGGATTTTGTTGTTGCCTTACAAATGATAATAATATATTTTTTAACTCTAATATGATTTTGCTTTAATTGTTTAATTCAACCAAAGCAACTAATACATATATAAGACATAGTTGATATTTAATTATTTTCCGAATAAATTATAACACACTCATATTTTAACAGTTAAAACAAGACAAGAATCGGACTCGACGCTTCAACCAATGGCGAATCGAGTACCGATGATTCCTCAATACCGTTAGAATCGACGATTTCTGGAATCAAGAATCGGAATCGGCCCATCCCTAAAAATATGTACCTTTTCTAGGCCAAAAAGGCAAAATTGTTTGAAAGTACTTGAGTTACAAAAAATTCGTCACACAAGAAAAGAATGAAAAAGAGTATTAAATAATAATGTACCATCATGAATATAAAATTTAATTACAATAATGGTCCGTATAACTTTAAGAAACTAAAATATCTCTTACTAATACCAAATATGTATTTTTATTTTATTAATACTATACATACATGTTTCAAACATAAATAGCTAGATTAGTATTATATATTGATACGTTCTTTTTTTATTAAATTTATTGATTGGTATTTCCTATAAACCTATGATGCAAACAAGTCCCATTAAGCAGAGCTCGGAAACCTGATATTTTACTATAACTTTATGGCATACTATATAATTCACTAAATAAATTATATTTACTTGCAATAAACAGTTTTTGTACTAATACGAAAAATAGAATAATTTTTATAACAATTTAGAACTGTTACTTTTTAATTCTTTTTTTCAGAATTTATTTTTATAACAATTTACTAACCTGGTGATATTGTATAACTTGTTGAGTTCTAGTCCATTGTTCTTGTTTACACTCCCAATCACTAAGATGTATCCAGTCTGAACTACTTAAAGCTAGGCGCAACATTGCACAACGATGGGATGCTGGCAATAACTCCTTCTTGCCATAAAGATCATGAACTGGAGATACCAAACCGCCAATAACTTTGAACTGACCTGTTCGGTCCAAGTAGTCTCGAGCAATTTCTAATCATAAAAAAACTATATAAATTACTTGGCAAAAGCTCCATCCCCTTCATTTCTTTTTTTCATTCTTTACATATGTTAATTAAAAATACATTCTAAAAACAAATTAAACTATTTTAAATGTTGCAAAACATAAGTAGTGCTTTAAATATGAAAACTTACAAAAATAATGTCAACAAACAAACAGACATCAAACATTAGAAAATTAATGTTTGTTTACAAAACGCAACACTATTTGATATTGTATTCAAATATGTACCTATCTTACAATATATTAATAAAGGGTATTTATTTATTGTGCCCACGTGTACGATTTTAGCGAAAACAATTATACCAGCCAATGCAGAAAGTCATCAAGGATATGAAAAAAATAACAAAAACTCTTGCTCAGGGAAATAAATACCATTTTATCAAATTAAAGTTAGGTAAAATATTCAGTGCGGAGTAGTTAGAAGTACTACGTTTGCATATCAACATCGAGCTATACTATGTATACGTAAATATAGCTATAAAGTCTCCAGTTAGAATAGATTTGGTTGTCATTTTATAAATTACTATATATATATATATATATATATATATATATATATATATATATATATATATTAAAATATACCGAACCCTTGTTGCTGTTCATGACGAGCTGGTTGTAAACTACTCATTACACTTTTGCTATTACTTGCGACCAGCATTCCTAGTCGTAAAAATACGAGGCTGAAGAGGCTCTCAGATGAAAACGTTTCCTCCAAGTAAAAGTTAACAAAAAGTCTGGTCGCAAGTAATAGCAATAGTTTAATAATTAAAATATACCTTTAAAGTATCCAGTCAGGATAGATTTTGTTGTAATTTTATACAACATTACCTAATTAGACATCTACTTCCACGGAGTAATACTTTTTGCCAGGTGACATCTCATGATCTCTATTGTAGCCTTACATGTGTACATTTGGTTAAACATATAAAATTATAACCAAATCTATCCTGACTGGATACTTCAAAGTTACATAAAATTAACCTTCTGTGACAATAACAAACAATAATTAATATTGCTTCAGAACATGTTTTTGATTCGTTTTATAAGCATTGTAAAATCGTACACGTGGGCATGGTAAATAAATACCTAATAAAGTATCCAGTCATGGTGATTAAAACATAATAACCTGTTAAACTGGTGTTAAACCTGTTGATAAAAACTGTTTTTTGTCAACTCTAATTTTTTTTTTCAATTTTTACAAATGTTGCTGAAAAATATATTCTAAACAAGAATATTTTTTCAAGTTCTAAATAAATTGTGGGTTAGCAACACAAGTTAATTTGTTAACAAGCAAAGTGTTGAAAAATGAATTTTTGTATTGGCCATTTTCTTGCATCTCGACATGGAACAAGAAGGCAGATTTTTACACAAAACATCAATTTACATTGTAATTTTTTTTTATTTTTTATAAAAACCAAATTTATCATATTCAATTACTGTATAGCTATATTCTAATGAACCTTTTGTAGCATAAATAGAATACTTGTGGTTACCTGTATATAATGTAGGGCTGTTTTACAAAAATATAAACTTGATTTTAAAACCACTTCTGATCTTGTGGTTATATGTGTGTGTATGCATATACATATATATATATATATATATATATATATATATATATATATATATATATATATATATATATATTTCATTGTCAAATATATATATATATATATTTGTTTTTGAAAACGTGTAATTTTTGGTGTGTGATTTTTCATGTTCCTTATAAATTTGAGCCTTGCCCAGTAAATTTTGTAAACTACAATATTGATTACATTAGGAAATAGAAATCAATAACATGAATACAAACTAAATACTTTAATCCACAAAAATGTATTAAACTCATATTGCAAAATAAGCTAGGATATTGATAACTATTCAAGTTAACTCTTGTCCTACTTAAATTCATTCTGTAGAATATTTCAATTCTATTTTACTACTGTTCTTCCATTAAACTGTTATTATGGAAAGATACTTTAGGCAATAAGGCCTGGCTTCATGAATCTCATCTAGTGACACAATTATTTTTATAAGTATGTAAAGAAGAGAAATGGATCAGATCATTCTACCATGTTGTGCAATAGCCTAATCATAGAATCTGTTGAAAGAAAAATATTTTCATTTTAATTATTAATAATATTAAAGCTAGAAGTTCTTGTTCAATAAGTTTTATATCATATCAAATGTTAATAATAGTCTAATATTTATAAGCTTACCAAACAATCGAAGGTGCATATTTGTTGGAGGGTTGAAAGAACCCACCTCCATCAACAAAACTTTCGTTATTGGCATTTTGTCTGAGAATAATTGTTTATAGTCTAACCAACAACATAATTTAAAAATCTATCACTAAATACTAATATTTTCACAGCTAATTTTAATTTTTAGTAATAGATAACAAATTAGGTTAAAATGTAAACAGCCCACAGATACAATTTGGCAGAAGAGAGATCGTTTCATTAGTAATACAGTAGATTGTTCTTTCCTTTTGTAAATTTATTCTCAGATATGTGTTAATAATCAACATTTTCAAAATGTCTTTTTGCATTTATTTAAAACTAATGATTTAAATTAAAGTAAACATTAATATTTTTTATCATGATGTATATATAATCTTTTAATTTAAATGGAAAAATATACATAACTATTCTACGTATATTGGACTTGAGAACTTTCATGAGCTTAAATAGAATAGTTACAAGTATAAAACTACATAACTAATATTATAGCATATTTGTTTTTAAACATTCAATGATATGAGCCTGGATTTTAATTCAATATATTACATTTGATGTGAAGGATTGTTAACTCTGGTTTTAAAGTGTCTTTTCGAGCGGGAAAATTAATATAATACTATTTTTGTAATTTAATTATAGTCAGCTGTGACGGTAGGTGTATTGTATATCCGGAAGCCTTTTTGTTTTGGAAATAGTTTATTACTATTTTAAGTGTTTTTAATTTATTATATTAGGCCAAATAAATTATGAAAATTTAATAACTATTGCTTGGTTTTATGCCACTTTTAGTTAGTTATTGGTTATTAAACACTAAATTTGCTATTCAATTGTAAGTTATTGTTTACATAGTCTAACCTAGATTTTGGCAGTGGGCCTTCATCACAAACACAAAAATGTCAATTTACTATTTGCATGAAATCATTGTTGTTACTACACAAACATAACTCTAGTCAACTTAGCTTATGGGACTTAATTACTATTTTGCTTATAAATTGTATCTACTTAAGTATAATTGGCCACACCCTTATGTAAATTATCATCAAGTACAATTTTAATAATCAATCACTTATTAATGCATGAGTAAAGTGTTATATGTTTCTGTGTGTTAATATAAGGCCAACAGTTTAGTTTTTCAATACAATTTTTAGTTTATTTTTAAATAGTTATTAAAGCTTTTCTCATTTGATTAGTCTTTGCGTTTAGAGTTTCATCTATGAGGTAGTTTAAATCCTCTACTGAGTTTTCTAAAGTCGTTAGGAATTGTACAAACAATTTAAACAATACAGAATATATGCTTTTGAGTAGATGAGTATGGCCTTTTGCAGAGGTTTATGATATTTCCTTGCATAATTTATACCAGTACTCTACGTAGTCTGTATAGTTACTGATTATGTAAAAGCATGAAGTGAAATAAATAGTGTCTTTTTCGGTAAAATGTAGATTAGCAAACCATGTAGAGTGGCAGTAGTAAGAAGTACTACCTCTGTCTCCTTTAGCGGACCGTACTATGTATGCAACATTACTATATACCTATAAAGTATCCAGTTAGGATAGATTTGGTTTGAATTTTATACAACATGTACGGTAAGAATAGAGATCACATGACATCACCTGGAAAAAGGCATCATTCCGCAGAAGAATATGTCTAAATAGTTCCCAAATCTAATTACAATCAAAATCTTGTTGCTGTTCATGACGATTAAAATCTTTTCATTTGTAATCTAATAAAATAAAAGTAAATTATAGATCTTGGTGTATCTAGCATACAATTAAACTGCAAGTAGAATTATATCATTTAATTGTGATTGTTGGCTTAATATTTGTTTCTACATAACTTAAAATCTAAAGTAACTTTCATTATCTTTAAATAGGATTCAGTCTTAGGAAAATGATTAGAAATAAATATTAAATCAATAAATAATATGAAAAATAAATAATTATATTACTTGTCTTTACATATACATTTTTATTGGTAAGTATGCTATCAAAAATTGTAATTACATACTTTCGGCAAGTATAATAAGTTAACTTAATGCTTATAAAGAGCAATTACTATTTCCAAGAAACAATATAAAGGCATTTGGACAAGAGATGATTTCTGGATTATAAAAACAATTACTAAAATTGTTAAGATGTTATAGCTATATATGACATAATTTAAGCAATGTAAATCAGATTCATTGTCTGTAATCAATATATATATATATATATATATATATATATATATATATATATATATATATATATATATATATGTGTGTGTGTGTGTGTGTGTGTATATGTATAATAAAATACATGTAATATTGATTAAAGAAAATAGCTCTGTTTTCCCTGTTTAAATTATTTAACCTATAACTATAACATTTTAACAATTTTATATTATATATATAGTCAATAACTTTAGTATGAATCGTAAACATAAAGTTAGGGAGATATTTGGGCTTGCATTTTGGATGCCAGCTTTTCAATATCAACCTGATTGTTAGTTACACATACTGTTGAAATTTCATGTAAATATTCTTGTCATTATTAATCACTTAAGGTTTAATCACATACATATGTATTACTAAAAACTGTGAGTACACCTGACCCTGTGATTCTCTTTTCTGGGAATCACTACAAAAGAGTTGAGTAAAGTTGTAGCATTGTCCATAGACGAGTCTTTCAATGTATCATTGCCTTATAGCTGTATCACCTCCATTTGCAAATGTTCTTCAATATTAAGTACATTGACTTGAAGAAATCTTAACATCTGAAGATTTCTGAACATCTGTATTC
This sequence comes from Prosapia bicincta, assembly GCA_036971475.1. NCBI lineage: Eukaryota > Metazoa > Arthropoda > Insecta > Hemiptera > Cercopidae > Prosapia > Prosapia bicincta. The sequence goes on along the minus strand of JBAIZL010000003.1, from coordinate 107,665,128 downwards.
TATTTGCAAAACCAAATCACACACAAAACTCTTCATGTAAGAGATATCAGAACTGTCAGTAGAAATGTACTAGCACTTCTTGACAGTTCCTCTGTAAGATTCTTTCAAGCTGGAGTGTGAGCAAAGTTTTTGATTTTTTAGGATGATGTTTACAATTGGATATACATGCCACTAACAAATTTGCCAGAATATTGTAATTTCAAGTTTAGGTTGGTTCAAATGACGTCATATTGACTAGGACACCAAATCACATACCAAAAGCATAAAGAAGATTTTAATTAAAACCGCATCAATATTGAACATATAATTAAAAATCTAATAATTAAATTATATTCTTATTTTATCTTCTGTGTGAAAATTTGGGGTAGGCCGCTCATTCCTCCCGTTATCAAATAAATTGGAATCCGAACTATAGTGCGCTGTAAAAATGTCTCGTGGGCAGAGGGCTGCTGATGCCTGATTTAAATCATTAAATTTTGTTGCTTTTTCTATCCAGTATAACATCAGATTTACTCGTATTTAGGAGTTAACATATCAGTGCTACTCATAATTATATGCAACTTTTAAGTATTTAAATTTAGTAAAATATTCTATTAAGAAAACCTTTTGATCATGTTTATAAACAATTTTTCAGCTACATAATAAGCTGCTAATGATTTTAACTTAAATGGATGGAGGATTAAAAGGCTCATTTTAAAGTACATAACTAAGAGCTATATCTTACATAACTAGGCATGGGACTGGACTCCTTTGAAATGTAATAAAATGTTTAATGCACCAGAACGCATTAAATTACACGTTCTGCTGAATAGGTGGAAATATAATTGAATAAAATAAGAATGTTGGCATTTCTAGATGCTAGGATAAAATTGCTTAACATCCTTTTACCAAACGTGAAACTTACCCCTCCCTCTAAAACAAATCTTGGCTACATCACTGTAAGTTTGAAACATATTTCTGCCTTTCTAATTGGACAAAATTCAGGATTTTAAGTGAAATGAATTTCATAAATTTGAAATGACCAAATTGCTAGTAAATAAGTTACAAGTGGATTGTAACTAATAGTTAATTTTTTTTACATTAGTGCGTTATCAGTTACCCATATTAAAAACTATGTTAGTAGATACTATTGGGAAATGAGAATCCATTTTTAAAAATATGTTCAAATATTTTTTATGTTAAAGTAATTTAAAAGAAAGAAAACTATCAATTTGTTTCATAAATATTCCATATATACTGTTTAATTGCTGAATTCAACAATAAAGTTAAATTAAAAAAGTAACTTATTATTACTAATATGAAAAACCGATATACATTTCAAATTAAATATAAAACAAGTAGCTTGAATTAGAATCTAATGAGGTTTTCTATATGTTTAGAAATAGGCAAAGTAAATTTTGAAAGAATGTATCAACAAAAAATACATGAGGTATAAACATCAAAACCTTAACATTTATAATTTTTTTAAACACTTTGAAATCAACTGAGGAATATTTTTAAAAGCATTTTTGAACCCATATTGTGTGAATATTCATATTGCATTTTATTGCTAAAACCTTGTTTCTGTATATTAATAATTTTCTAATTTATTTCAGGGAACCCTGGAGTTTAAGTGCCCAGCAGTTGTGAAATACCAATGTCCATTCAGTCTTATTTTGTAAATCGTGTGTAATGTCTGAAGCCTTTTTCAAAAGGCATGCAACTACTGATCTTCCGTTTTCCCACCAATAGATGCCTCATACACAAATTTGTCTGTCTTCCTAAAGAAATTTGCAAATTTTCCAATATTACTTTGTGCGATCTTTAAAAATAATTTATTTTAAAAATGATTTCTTTATAATATACTTTAAAATAATGGAATATTGTTTCTTTCTTCTGATTAAGAAAACATTTGTTAAAGTTCTTTCATAATGTGTTTCAAAGACACTGAGTAGATAGATACATATCTAGAGTTCAAAGATATGTATTCAAAGATACATATCTAAAGTTCATCACTTGAATAATATTGTCTTATAATGTACAAATCTCAATGTGAGATGTCTTTTGTCAAGAATTTCCCACTTAAAAATTATTACGATATTAAGAACATAGTGTTCTACTCTCTAACCTTCTGCTATCACTTTTCTGTATTTATTATTATCTCCAACAACCTATTTCTTCAAGTTCAGAGGTTTCCAATCAAGAAACAATCTTCAGTACGCAAGAAAAAGATGTATGGATATCCAGTATCGTCAACTATCAACTCTACTCTCATCTATTTTAAACAGATTTTCTTAATATTTAATTTTCTTTAATAAAACTAATTATAGTGATTATTTCAAATCAGTGTTATATAAAGTGTTATTGAATTAACTAAAAAGGTAGCTGAAATACATTCACTTGTTTAACCCAGCATTAAAATACTAATTCTTTGTTATACATTATTTTAAACTCAAAATTTAAATATAAATAGCCTACATGGTAAAGCTAAAGAAATACAAAATTATTTTTTATTCCATTTGACTCATACTCATGTAATATTTTAAGATAATGCTTAACGAAACAACCATTTATTAATAAGTAAAATTTTCATTTGTTTTTTCAATACTTATTGATAAGAAAATTGTGACTAAACAAATTTAGGTACACTGTACTGAAGGTTAAACTAATTTTTAACAGAAATAATTTTTTTAATCTGCAGTTAATTTATTAATTAAAATTCTGTCACGAGAAACTTGTAAGGAGTGCGCATAACAAGCTAATGTATTTCCAGCTACAAAGCTTCTCATAAAATTATTTTTTTAGTGATATAAAGTATATAGCAAGATTATACTGAGCAACAATTATAATAACTTTAGATTTAAACTACATTTTGTGTGTGTTGGTGAAGCAAAGAGACCAACTGTTCTAACTCACTTTAAATGTGTTTCAGCAGCAGTTGACACACAGTCACTTTTATTAGGTGCTCGGAATCTGAACAACGCAAATGGGAGATATGGCATCACTGGAGGGAAAGTTACCAATATTCGCAGTCATCCTTACCAGGTGAGGAAAAATAATTTCTGTACACTCCTTGGATACTAGTGTTTTTATACATAACACTAACGTACTAGGTCAACACATCATAAAAAATAGCTTCCTCGTTCCACAAAGTTAATACAAATTGGCATTTAAAACATCCAACACAAATAAAAAACACCTACACAGTACAAAAACACGACAGGGCAGGAGTATACAAGATTACATGATACAACTGCCCCAGCTTTTGCATAGGACAAATAGGGAGTACCTTTACCACAAGATACAAAGAATATAAAAAGAGGCACAACCCAAATCAAATTTTGCCATACATATACAAAACACACTACACTCACACACCAATCAAAAATCCTACACAACATTAAAAAAAGTAACAAACTAAACAAAACTGAAAACTAGGAGATGTACAAACACCATAAAAACTATCCACAACCCATTCAAAACGACAAAACACACTCACAATCAAATACTATATTTGAACACATAATTAACAACTACTCTATGAACAATATCACACTACAGAACACCAAAACACCACAGACTCACACCAACACAACACACCTTAGCAACAGTCTTGTTTATGACTCACAGCATTGAACAATGTGCTGACAATGTGAAACCCATCTGCTGAGAAAATAGTAGTGTTTTTTTGCCAAGTTGAACTAAAAGTGTAATTATAGGAAAACCTCAGGATGTACAACACAGAAACTGCAAGTAACTTTTTTTGTTTCAAGTCAAAGAGCTAATTGTACCTAATCTTTTCTGATAATTAAATTACAGACCAATTTAGGAATAATATTTTTAATAAAGACGAGTTATTCTTTAGAACTTTCTATCAATGGATTACTTTTATCAATAGAACTAATTTGTTTGTCATTTTTATTGTTATTACTATTATTATTATTGTTGTTGTTATGATTATAGGTGTCCATCATGTTCATGAATGAGTATTTATGTTCAGGCGTTATTCTGAAGAAACATTGGGTTCTGACACTGGCTGATGCAGTATACAGGTGAAATTTCAATATTACCTTATAAATATTTAGGCATGGGCCAATACCTAAAATTTTTTATCCTGATTCTGATTCTCAAATTTTTTTTTGATTCTCGATTCTTTTAAGTTATATGAGTATACATGATATTCTTTAATAATGAATTTAGTTACTTGGTTATATAATGAAACCTTTAAAAGTTCCGTTTTAATGTAATAGGCTGCACAAAACGTTCCAATAGGAATTTCTGAATGGATGACAAACATGTCGGATAAAAGTAACGATTTATTTAAAATTACAAATATGAACTTCTGTTCATAATTACAATATAACTTCAGTAATAGGTATTTTAGTTTGTATAATTAGAGAGATTGGAACTACCTTTTCTTTGTGTATTGTTTCCACATGTTTGAAGTGGTGGTGGCCAGAGATGAGAGGGGGAGAGAGAGTCAAGCCCTTCCAAGTGAGAGTGAGACAGCAGAGCGACAGACAGAACAGAAAAGCTTCCGATCGTTTTTGTTGTTGCATCATAACTAGTAGTAATATTTTTGTGATCTCAAATAGACATTTGCTTTAATCGTTTAATTCATTCAGAGCAACAAATACTTGAATAAGACATAGATGATAATTATTTATATGTCCTATAAATTACACCGCACATATTTTATTAGTAAAAAAACCAAGAATTGGAATCTGCACTTTAATCAGTAGAAAACCGAGTATTGATGACTACTCGATACCATTAAAATCGACGATTCCTGGAATCGAGAATCGTAATCAGCCCATCACCAATAAATATTTGAATATCAAATGAAAATATTTTCAGACCTACTTTAATAGGGTAAATGGTTATTAACTTTATTAAATAAGGTTTCATTGTTCTTTGAAGCTGTACAATGTTGAAACTCTATTGCTGGAAAATGTTGGTTATTAATTTTTTCTAATGTGCATGGTATCTCCGTTTATAAAAATTAATTTATTATGACTTTGTTCCTATGATATTATGAACCGCAATTGTTATGAATGAATCACTTCTTCACTAACCAAAGTTTAAATTTATTCTTTATACTACTGCCTGGTAAAAATTTTGAAATTAGTTTGATACCTAATAAGAATTGAACGTTAAAATCTTTACTAATTAGAATAGAAAGAGTTTATTCATCTAATAATTTTAATTTTAAACATTTTAAGCTCTTTAATATTTTACTTTAACATTTTTTTTTGGTTTGTTTTTGCTATGGTTCATATGTTTTAAAACAACGTTATTTATAAAGAGTTAATATTTCATTCAAGCTTTGATTAAACTAAATTTAAACTACTTAACTAAATGAATACGTAATTGCTTACTTGCTGACGAGTTTCAAAACGATCGTTCCTTTTACGAAGCTAACCCTCTACAGTTAAGTAGTTTAAATTTAGTTCATTCAAGAAATTTAAAACTTTGTAGATTATACTAAAACTTTATTTATTATAGTGACAATGATTTTTATTTTACTCTTTATTTGGTAGGAGGCTCAAAATAATGTTGTTCCACTATTGTCTCACCCTCAGTGCTATTTTTAATGACTTTACATATTTTAGGGGAGATCCCAGATTGTACCAAATCCGAGTTGGTTCTGACAATAACACTGTTGGAGGAACATTGTACAATGTGGAAGCATTGTTTACTCATGACAACTTCAGCGTTGCTTCTCACGAGTTCGATTTTGGTCTGTTGAAAATAAAGAATGGTATAAAGTTTAACAAGAAGGTTAGAAAGATTAACTATGCTTCAAGAAATGCTAAGGCAGGGCAGAAAGTAACTTTAAGTGGGTGGAATTCATCGCCAGTAAGTACTGAACATATTTATTATTAATACAGTTTTACAATATTTATGTGGTTTTAATTCTAATGTGGTGCAAATTCTAATGATTAAAACGTTATTAATACAGTAAAACCTCTCGTAACTGACTCTCTCAGCCTGAAAAATTTCCTGTAGCATATATTGAATCTTGAACTTCTGGTTTTAAAAAGATGTGACTAAAATAGAAAGTTGCGTAAATATTCGAAAGAGAGAAGTTACCATGAAAGTCTAGTAATACATACTGAATATGTTTATCTATGATTTTTTTTTACTCTTCTTTAACTCAGACTCAGAAAATTATCTTCAAAACATGTTCTAGGCCCAAAAAGCCTTTTTTTGTATTTTCTAATATGTATTAAATAAACTATATCAGTTGTTTTAGAAATTGTTTGTTATAGTTAGAAACTTCTGTATTTTTAATTAAAATAATCACCATAAATACTACTAATCTAAATTATTTCAAATACTTTCTAAATTACCTAACTTTTGAGAACTATTTTTATAGGTGAAAATAAATTAAATATTTTCATTTTTGATGGTCGTGGATATTTGTTCCAGACTTCTAAAGCCTCTTATCAACAAGCTAACCTAAGGATTGTGCCATTGAAGAAATGTCAGAAAGACTATTCCCGGACACAGCTGTCAGTAACAGCATCCATGCTGTGTGCAAGCAGTCACAGTGCAGGTCATTCTGTGAGTAACCATTGAATATTAACCCATTCTGGCAGAGATCTAAACCATGCTATTAGCTAATAGTAATGAATTTTTTGTAGAAGGATTAAACAATAGTTGTATATTATTTTTTAAAAATATTTATATATTGTTTTTTTTATATAATTTGTAGACTATGTTGTAAACAAACAAACAAACAAAACGTTTTTAGAGACAATTCCTACCTAGGTATACAAAGAAAAATTTTAATTTCACTACTTTTTATTAAATAGTTATATGAATAACGTAACAATCTATGCATTAAATCAGCTGTTTCAGCTCATATCCTATAACACAAAATCATCTGTTTTAGAAAATCATATCCTGTCACTATTTTAAGCCAAATGGGAAGAAGTAAATATATTGCATACTTTGCCCTTTCATGAAAAGTTTTTACCCTTATAAAACTAAAATTAATTAATTAAATTTAATTATTGAACTAATATTTGAAAAAACTGTTTCAACATCAAGTGTCATCCACTACAAGTTTAAAAAAATGCATTTGAACTTGCGCGGATGAATAAAAAAATTGAAAATTTGAACAAGATATATATAACAAGAGTGTGAATTAATAAAATGAATTGAAAAGTATAACATTTTATGTGTTTGTCTGTGTTGTTTTATTTTGTAAATTGTTTAATGACATTTCTAATTATCGTTGTCAATTTTAGTTGACATTTTTATGGAAAATTGAGATTTTAACGCATTTGTCATAAGCTATAATTTTATTTTTTTCATGTCGTAAGAAAATATACAGAAACTTTGAAAAAATTTATATTCCCAAAGATCCCACTGACATTTAGGTTGATCTAAAATCTGCTTGTTTAAATTGTTCCAATTTTGACAATTTTGTGAGTTATTTCTGGTCATACCATCGTAGAGAAATAATTTTACTGAACATTGTTTATGTTTACATAGAGTAATAAATTATATACGAACATTGTATTAAAAGTTTATTTCAATAAAAAATATTTGCTACTATTGATTTATCGTTAGGTATTTCCAATTTTCAAATTAAATACGTTAATTCCCTTTGAAATCCTGTTTGTAGTGACAAGATGTTACTTGCCCTACTAAATCAAACTAATAAATGTACGTTAAAGAATGTACATCTCTACTAAACTCTGTAGAGATTTGTAAATTCAGTTTTATTACATTTATATCACTATTAATGTTCAATAAAAATAGCTAATATTAAAACTAGATAATAAAATCAACCACTAAAGATGTAGAAAGGAGAAGGGCTTCTACACAACAAGCTGTGACAAAAACAGCAATTGCACGACATGTTTGCTAGCAGCGAACTGAGATTCTTTGTTTCAACATTAAACATATCTTTTTATAAAGGCTAATGACAGATCACAGACAATTTCACTTTTTTAATACACTCAACATTTCGAATTTCTTTCCAAAATTCCTTTTCAAGAGCTCAATTTTAATTAAACAACTATACAACATAACTTACTATTAATAAAATACATAACATTATATAAAACATAATAAAAATAAACAAATTATAAAACTCTTAATAAATATCCATTTACAAGTCAAATTGTTTTCTATCACAAATTCTTAAAAACACACAATCATTATAATATATATACATTACCTCGAGTGACCAAAAAACTTACAACAATTTTAAATTTCACTTATAATTTCATTCCTAAAGATTCATATGCAGTTGGAAAATCATTTAATTCTGTCATTTTATTCAAAGCATTTTTCCTTTTTTTATATACCACATTTCCACAAAACTCTTCTTTTCCCAATCCCTTTCCTTATATAAAACATCTATATTATCCCAGTCCATTTGATGTTTATTATTAAACTTTTAATATGTTTAGAAATGACATAATATTTTTCATCATATTTTATATTGTTTTTATGCTCATTCCTTCTTATTTCCAAAAATTCACCAGTTTGCCTTACACAACACATATCACACTCTTTGCAATCAATCTTATATACCATTCTTTTATTCTGTCATTTTTTACAACTATCTTTAGCGTTTTTAACAATATTATTAAGTTTAAAAGGAAATTTATACACAATTTTTAATTCACATTTTTTCTTCAACATTTGACCTAACTCTTTAGTAAAAGATTTTATATAAGGTAAACAAAAAGTCTTTATTTCCCTTTTATCTTTATTATAATTTTCCTTAAAAAAGTTTTTTTGTCACTCGAGGTAATGTATATATATTAGAATGGTTGTGGATTTTTAAAAATTTTAAATATTGACTCTATTATTAATAGCAGATGTTTTAGAGTATGTATCTGTGATTTGACTGTTTTATTGTCATAGAAAAAACTTTGAGTTGTAAATGGATATTTATTAAGAGTTTTAAAATTTGTTGATTTTTATTATGTTTTATATAATTTTATGTATTTTATGAATATTAAGTTATGTTGTATAGTAGTTGTTTAATTAAAATTGAGCTCTTGAAAAGGAATTCCGGAAAGAAATTCAAAACATTGAGTGTTTTAAAAAAGCAAAACACTGTCTATGATCTATCATTAGCCTATATAAAAAAATTAATAATGATTAACAGAAATTAAATACAAATATTAATTAAACATATCGTTAATCAACTACACTACCTAGTGTTACTCAGACTATGAATAGTGAATTAACCTGCATCAGCAAACCTGTTCATTTTAAGGTACAGTAAAACCTTTCATATCCTGACGTAATATGAAATAAAATAAGCGTTGTTATTCCGCAAAATGCCTTGATGTGGCACCCGCAATTGGCTCTTTCCCAAACCAGCCAGTTGTGTCTGAGGCTTCGTATCGTTCATTTCCCTAGTGCTCTACAGATTAGTGTATTACCCTGGTTGAGTGTCCGTATCATTCATCTAGTGACCAACACCAAGTAAAACATATACTGAGCTTCTCACTCTAGTTGCCATAAAAACTGATGACTCTTCTGTTATGTTTAGATGTCTGAAAGAGGATCTACGGGCCATAAATATCCTTACTTATGCTGTAAGTCTCGAGAGTCAATAAATATTCCTTAGAAATGACAGGCATCTAGTCTTATGTCTGTTTATTAGAAAATAAACTCTCTTGAAGCAAACAAATCAATCAAATAATGACATTGATGATTAGCTGGGCTGTTCTTTATACCCGCTACTAATAAATTGTCGTGACTATCTGACCTAGCGTGTAAACCGCAGTGGGTTAAGGGACTGTACATAAAGGCATGTAACTAAGTTGTACATATAGTTCTATATTAGTATTAAAATATAATTACAATCTTCAATAAGTGTAACCCTTTTACTTTAAACAACCATATATCTACGTCCAATTGGAATGGTTGTGATTATGTAGTACAAACATACGTCATTATATAACCCCTCCCATATCCAGATTTTTCGTCATATGGATCGGGCTGTTGCCACATTAGCTTTGATCACAGTAGTAAATTTAAAAAATTTTATTATTAAAATAGTAAAAGAATTTAGAGCTGTTAAACCTCTCATTATATATAAATTATCTTTGCCCGATTTTATCTCAGTTTTGTCACTAATTAGTACTAATCATTTACATTTTAGGGTGATTTTGGCGATCCGATTGTCTTTAGGAAGAAAGTATTTGGACTGTTTTCATGGACCGTCAACTGGAATGAAGACAACTTCCCTGCTTTGTTTGCAAATGTTGCAGCTGGTGCAAAATGGATTAGGTCAAAAATAGGGAAATAAATTATTTTAGTAAATTAAGAGTTATATACTTTGTACTGTTGTTTAAGTTATATTTTTCCCTTAATGTTCATTCATGCATAAAATAATTACATTTATGCATTTATAATTTTTACTATATCATAATTTTTCAAATATTAACTTTAGAAAGTTAATCTAAGTAACTGAAAAAAAATCTAAATAATAATTTTTATTCTTAATAAACATTCTGCAGTAAGAAAATTAAAGCAAAACAAAATCATATATTGTGTGATTGTTTTATTAAATAGTAAAATATCATTTAGGTTAAGATAAAACTATTTTTAAGTAAACGATTAGTTGCGTATTTTAAAATTAAAAACAGGGAAATTATAATTTGATGGAAGATTTTAGTAAGCTTCCTTTGTTAAAAATAAATGCGTCTTTTTTCCTTAGTTATGTTTTTAGTATTTTGTTTTAAAATAAAAACAAATTAATTTCTCCATAAATTTAAATAATGCATCACAAAAATGTTTTTAATGATTATTCATTTTATTATCTTTTGTATTTATCTACAAAAATGAATTTATTTATTATTCTAAGTCAAGCAATAAATTAAGAACTAACATATGATAAGTTTGGTGTTCTAGGTGTATATTAACTTGTTTGAATTTTATAAGCTAAGGGTAATTTATTTCAAGTATAGTCAGTTGCATTTAATTGATTTTTTAAGCAATTAATAATAACCTATAGGTTTTATACTTTTATAATAATATATGTTATAATATTCAGTACTAAATGCTGTGTTTTTCTATATATTCAATGTTTAGTGACATGTGTCCTTGTATATAATTTGATTTAGGCTTTTGTATTTTTGATAACTCTATATATAGCTTGTGTTTAGTTAACGTATTCTTTTAAGTCGAATAAATCTTATAGTGTATTTTTGCAATTTGGCAAAAGTCACAACAGAAAACTAAGAACAATCTTATATATTTTTTTCAAATAAGTCAGTGCTGATTACATAAGTACTCAATGATTATATAAATCATTATCTGAAAATATTTATAGATAAATCAAGCATTACCATGTAGTAAAATCTCTTGTTACAATTTCATTGTTGTAACCTGACTTTGTTTATACAATTTTATCTAATTATAAATATCATATATTTCCAATGTAATTAACATACTGTATGATTTAGTATGTAAAATTTATAATAGGTTATCATTTCTTAGGTCATTATATATATAAAGTATAAACTTCTATATTATGATCATAGTTTTTAATCTAAATGTTTTTTTATGTTATATTAAATAAAAAAGACAAGCAGGAGATATATCAAAAAATTAGCAAATCATCAACAATCTTATCTCTTCATCTTTATTTTAGATTTTCACCCTTTCCTATAAAGGCTAAAAAAAACTTTTCATACTTCTTTTAATTCACATTATCAAGTAACTGAATCACTTTGGAAATATTTTAATTGTTTTTTCTTTAAATAATTCAAAGGTTGTTGGATTTACATATTTCTTGCATACATTTTTCCAGTTTCATTCTATTTTGTAAAAAATCATGTTTCCAAATCAATATATTATTATAACATCACTATTAAATTTAGACTTTTTGACAATCTAATAATTAGTTGTACTGTCTTAAAATTTATCTACATTTTAATAAAAATCATTGCAGTACATAGAGTTCAATTAATAATAAAATGTTTTAATGCTTGAAATGAATAAACAAATGCATACAAAGTTGATAATCTTATTTAAACCTTGTAACAAGAATTATTGAATTACACTTATGGTATTAACTTGGGAAAAATCCACTACTTACTGATATTTTTCAGCAGACACGTTTTGCACTAGGTTAGTGCATTGTTCAAGAACAGTTCGGAACAGTTCGTAGGTTAGTGCTTGTTCATAACTCACAGCATTGAACAATCCACTGACCCTGTATGAAATGCGTCTGCTGAAAAATACCAGTAAGTTGTGGTTTATTTGGCAATTTGATATCAAAATTGTAATTTATAAGAAAAACCTCAAGATGTACAACACAAAAACTGCAAGAGTTAATGAGCCCATGTGATGTTTCTTAATGTAATAATTATTTAACCAATATTTTTTCAACATCATTAAAACATATTTTGCTGTTGTTTTCAGTTCATCTTGGAATTGTTTATGTTAAAATTGAAATTACATGATAATCTTTAATCATATGTCTTTAACACTAATTTTCAAGGGTGGACAAAAACTTTTCAAAATATGTTTTTATGCAAATAGTATATGCAACAATTATTTTTTTAAAAATTACTTTCATATTATTAATGTAGCAAAATTATTGCCTATAAATATTCTTAATAAATTATAATTGATTAAAATAAAAACAAATATTCTAGTGAGTTTAAGCTTGCTTACAGATTTCAAGGTTATAAACATAAAAGAGGGGAAAGTGTATTTACTAAAAATTTGTTTATCAAGTGAAACAATAAAGACAGCCATTCCACTACCAGACCTTGCATTTTTTTGATGGGTTCATCCTTGATCCTTTGGGACAATTAAAGTCCTTTGCAAACATTTTACTATTTTTTACAAAATTAAAAACACGAAACTCATGAATTGGATGCGGGTTTGTAACGATATCTCTCATGATAAATTCCCTGCGACTCTTCTTACAAAATGTGCTTGCAACACTAAGCCAGAACATTTGTCTTGGCGAGTAATTCTCTAAGCCAATCAACCTGGGTTCTTCGTTGTTTTTCAATACCCATTTATTGTACGCTCTCATCGACAACTTGACACCTCCTAAATCTGCTACATTCTCTCCTTGAGTCGCGATCCCATTTAGCTAAAACCAACCAATATAGATATATAGAAAACAAATCAATCAAACAAAATCACATACTTCATTAAAAATAGCATCACTCGTACTTACACTCATGTTCACGCTCCCTACTATAAAGTGGTTGGCCTCGTCTATCACACACTGGACTCGTGTTTTAAATGCTTCGCTTGTTTTTGGTTCCCACCAGTCAACCAAATTCCCTTCTTTGTCAAAGAGCCTGCCCTGCATATTAAAGAAAATTATATTATCATGTCTCCCCTGCTTGTTAGTTATTGTATTATAAAATTATGAATGCATATTTCAAGATTACCTTTTGATGCACAACTCAGTAAAGCTGTTGAAATTTACCTGATCATCAAATCCATGCGTAATTTCATGCCCGATAATAACTCCAATACTTCCATAATTCATGTATTGTGGTCTTTTTGATGAAAAAAATAATTTATCTAAGATGGCAGCGGGTATTACTGTAACATTAAATCTTTCATGGATTAAACTATTTCAGTTGCATTCATTATAAATTTAAAATAATATGGTAACTAGGTATGTGTTTGGTAATTCTTCAAAACAAAAAAATTGCCACTGTTAGTTTACTAAACAGTAAACTATAAAATAACAAACATCATCTGCACTGTCACCTAGTATAGGCGCCATCAGTTAAAGCCGATACCAACAGTAATCAGTCTTTCGATTACTGAGAAAATCTCTCAACACATTTGCCCAGAGAATGAAGTGACTTATAGGGTAGTAGATGAAATGCTAACGAAATGCATTGGGTGGTATGAGGGACAAAATGATGCAGAAGTTACAAAATTAATAGTATTAAGTCGAATTACGCATTTTGCAATTCAAAAAGAAATAATTATTTAGTACAAAAGAAAATGACAAATTTCTTTTAAAAACAAAAACGTAAATAGATTTAATATACCGTACTCTTGCTACTGTTAATGTCCATACAAGGTACTGTAATATGTTTTTTTATTGTAAATACTATATTTGAATTACGATCTATAGTGCAGGCTACTAGTGTTCTTATAATGTTGAGTAGTAGTGTTGTCAAGTTTATCAGCCAACATAAATCATGTAAGTTTAACATTAATTACATTACATACCTATTTATGTGCTACTTACAATTACATGTTAGTTTCACGACTTCTGTAATTCGTCTTTTTTGATTTGTCACCCCTTTGGTCCCGAACATGACGAATTAGAGACGTTCTATTGTATTCGATTTCTAGAGATTTGGTTTCTTTAGTTACAATTTGAACAGTTTAGTTAATAAACCTGGTGCTTGGCTTTAATTTGCATTAAATTATATCTTGTATAGTATTTTATTCTTTTTTTAATACTATCCTACACCCAGTTATGTAGAATTTCAGAGAAATGTTTTTGAGGGTTTATTTTTCTTTGAGCAATGAATTTCTTTCCTCTCTGTTGCGATATTTTTGTTATTGTTTTGAATTTTGTGTCATAGCTTATTATGTTACTACAGTAGAATGTTGTTAAGTCGGACTCCGCTAACTCGGAATAAGTTTGAAATACTATAAATAAGAAATAACAAAAAACTAATAAGTACACACATAACAATAAAATCGTCTAAGATCTACATATAAACAAAATAATGTTTTGCGCTACTTATAATGAAAAGGACTACGAAATCACACAGCACGAAAGCAGCACAAGATCACACATCACAAAACAGCCAAAATTGACAGATTTGTTTGCCAAGAGATGAATTTCAGTGGAGTTTGGCTGTATATATAATATGTATGCACATATAGTGTACATAATACTCTTTGTTTGGTAAATATAAAGGAGTTTTTCTGTAAATACAATGTCTTATTTTAATTTTTCCTTCGTTTCCTCATATTGTTCTAGTGTGTTGAGATCTGGTCCTATTTTGTTGATGTGTAGGAATTCTAGGTTATGGTAAATGTCTGTTTGTGTTCCTTGACCTTTGTATAAAGTTGCAACCTGTTTGTCCAACATAGAATTTCTTACATTCGTTTAAGTTTAGTTTGTATACGTCTGGTGCTTGTAGTTTATCTTTGTTGTTAGTGTCGTGTTGTATTTTATATTGTAACTTCTTATTAGTTTTGTATGCTATTTTGTATCCTGTTTTTTGAAATTTGCGGGCTATTTTATTTGTTGTTTTGTTTATGTATGGTAATGTGATGTATTTGTTTTCCCTGTCTATAGTGTTAATTTTAGTGTTTTTTTGTACTTTGTACCATAGTTTGTCTATTATTTTGGTGTTGTACCCGTTTGTGTATGCTAAATATTTAATGGTGTCTAGTTCTTTATTTATGTTTTCTGTGGTCATTGGAACTTCTTTAAGTCTATGGAGCATGGACCTGAAGGCAGCGTGTTTGTGTTGGATAGGGTGGTTTGAAGTGTTGTGGATAAGTGTGTCTGTTGTTATGGGTTTCCTGTAAATGTTGAAGGTGTGTTTTTGTGTGTGGCTTTTTGTTATGGTTAAGTCGAGGAAGTTTAGGGATCGGTTGGTTTCAATCTCTGTGATGAAGTGGAGTTTCAGGTGTATTTCATTAGTGTAGGTAAGGAGGTTTTTGCATTGCCGGATTTTCGCATTAAAAAAATGTTTAATTTTAATAATTATGTGTATCTTCAAAGTGTGTGATTTGGTATGTTAGTATTTTTGTATTGTCAGTACTTGTGAAAAGTATAAAAACAGAACTTTTTAATAATAATATCAGATTTTTGTAATGATAAATGAACTGCCAACAGTTTTTTTAAACTAGTTCTTTGGTTATTTTTTCTTAATTTGTTAACTATTTAAAAAAATTTATTAACAAGTAAAAAATTAATTCTAAATATAATTAATCAATTAAGAATTGTCTGTAATTACCAACAATTTTAAAATTATTTTGGTTAGTTTAACATCTTACTAGGGGGATTCAGAAAGTAAAGAATGTTTTGCTCTAAATAAAGACAAAAGATATCAATACAAAATCTTATTTTAGCGTTTGAGTACCTTAATCTATTTTCCGAGGTTTAAATAATTTTTTGATGCCAATGTTATACCATTATCATGGTAATTAGTTAAATAAACAAATTTCTTTACTGCCCAAAAATGTCTAATTTTGAAAACAAATTGCTAGTGCCAGATCAAGGCTGTAAGGAGTTTGCCCTAAGATTTTCCACTTATGTCTTTGAATTCTTCCTGTGTCCATGCAAGTGGATGAGGAAAACATTGTTTGGAGTCAGCAATCCATGACATTTGTTTTGGATAACGTCATTGCCATTGTAGAGTTTCAATGCTGCTATGTTTAATATTCTCTTCAGGGTTTAAACTCAAAGCAGCGTTTTCGTAGAAGTTTAATTTTGCAATACTTCAGAGGCTAAGGCAATAAGTAGCTAAAGCTATGTCATTTTTTTATTGAACTGTTGCCAGAATTAATCTGATAAATGTTTACCCAGTTTCTCCTGATGTATGGAAGAAAAAGTATCTCTGTCATTTATTATTTGGATTAAGCGATCATAAATTCGTTTATGTTCACACGTTAATTTGGTAATACGACATGATCACACAAAAACAACTCGTTTAAGGTGAGTATGTAATTCAGATTGTATTAAAATCTAAGGGGACACGTTTGTTTTTGTTAATAAACGATGTAATTAGGATCAGGTAATGTTTACCTATGACGAGTTGTCATTAGCTACTATGGCGAGTGATCTCCTCGCTTGCTCCAGATGGCACAGTTGCTAGTACATAGCTGATTGTTAAATAAGCTTTTTTTCTCGCTGTTACAGGTATGTTCTGATCTAAAAAATAAACAATCTGTAAAGCGAGTTGTAAGTAATGTCAAAATTTGACCTCAATCACTAGAACTTTTAGATTTTTTGAAGCATGTACAAACCTATTTTAACATCTTTATTTATAGGTATGACGATTGTTCATATGGCTTACATGACAGATAATGTGGTTTTAGGTACACAACTAATCATTGAAAAAAATTTTTTCATGCTTGCAGGTATGTTACTGACGCAAAAACCAGATAAAAATTAACTTTAAAGCAGGTTGTATTTCGTGTCGAAATTTGACCTCAATCACTCTAGAACTTTCACAGTTTTTTAACCATGTACAACCTATTTTAACATTTTTATATACAAGTATGGCGAGTGTTCATATCGCTTACGACATAACGTGGTTGTAGGTACACAACTAACCATTAAAAAAACTTTTCTCGTTCTTGCAGGTATGTTACTGACGCAAAAACCAGATACATAATCCTTGAAGCAGGTTGTATGACATGTCAAAATTTGAGCTCAATCCCTAGAGAACTTGAGTTTTCATACACAACCCAACAAACATTTTTAATATTAAGATTAAAAATGGGTAATATTCTTGAATGGTGATATGTTACCTTGGTACATTATTGGAATAAAACTAGTGACATTAGCGAAAAGAACTCCACTTTTATCTCTCCATCACTTGGGTGTGTTGGGGCATTGTCAATCAATAGAATTGCTATCATAGACAATCCTCTTTCATTAAAAAATCGCAAACTTTTAGAATAAACTGTTTATGAAACCATCATGAAAATAGCTCTCTTACATATGCTTTTTCGAGCTATGTAATAGACTGGTAGGGCTTTTGGGTCACTATTTTTTTAGAGCTGTTGGTTTTACCGCTTTTCCAATGCGCAATAAAGATAGCCTACATGTGCCTGATGCTACCATTAACATTGTTATTCTTTGTTTTTACATTTTATGACAAGGTGCTGAATGTTCCTTAACACATGCCAAAAATAGTTTTGGTAACATTTTAAAATTTAATCGTGTCATATCACATTAAATATTTGATCCTTGGTGATCATCTGACAATTTTTCCCCACATAAACTAAGTTGGCGAATGCCGTAAAGTTTCTTGAACCTATCAAACCATCCATCACTAGCAACAAAACCCTTTCCTTCTTTGTCTTAAAGATCAGAAAGATGTTTTGCCATTTCTTAAAGAAGTGGTCTGGTCAATGGTACACCTTGATCTCTCTGTTGAGTGAACCAAAGAAACAGAGTTTTATTCATTTTTTCATGTTCCTCACTTTTCATTGTTTTCTAGTTCGGAATTTTCGTTGAATGTTCTATTAGTTTGCCCTTACACCTAACCTAATTATCACAGTGGGTATCCCAACATTTAAATCTGCTGCAACGCTTCTTACTGCTTTGATTTTGTTTTTTTATTTCCACAACGTTATATTTTCTTTTCCAAGACAGCACAAAAACAAATTTTTGTACAGTATTACTACAGTCCTTAGAAATTAAAACAATCCTTCTAAACTTATGTTAACAGTATGTCTCACTCCTTAACTGAGAGAAGAACACTACTATTATACGGGCTATGAACAGTAACTGGAGTATACGACTAATAGACAAAACAACAATAATCTCCCTCTTCCTACGATATGTTTACCACATGGCATCTGAATCACGAGACACCCCAATTTGACTGGCTTGGTTACCGATCGCACCTTGCTTCAGCCATATTTACAGAAATTTTCCATACTCAGCCGAACGTTTTGCTTTAGTGAAGTTCGGATAAGAAGGATTTTACTGTATATGTATTCCAATTTCTTGTTATCCATATGTAGAACTAGTAGGACACTATTCTACTTTCAGTTTGAAAAGATTTTTTTTTAAATAATTTTCAGCCAGTTGATTTGAAATAAATAGATTGGAAATCAAACGATAAACACCTAGTAAGTATGTCTATTATGGAATTATTTACTAAAAGTATGGATTTGAATAATAAGAGTAGTTTAAATTCTTACCTATACGGTTTAATGCAGATAAGTAGTAAGCATTCACATCCATGACTTTTCCTGTTATAATTCTCCAATCGTTCTTGTCAAACGTTTTTTGGAAAAGTGCCAAACTAAAATTTTTTTTCATATTTTTGATTTTTAAAACGGATTCAAGGAAAGGTTCCCCAAAAATATTTAACTGAAATAAGATTACATATTTCAGTTCATATTGTTCTGTTTCAATGAGAATGTTATACAGTGAATATACTAATATAATATACAATGGATTATTCGTTGTTGCAATAAAAAAAAAAATAATTTCAATTATTTTATACTCAATTACTTTAACAGTGTGTGTGTGTGTGTGTGTGTGTGTACACTTACATTGCAGGAGCAGATATTGTAGGTTTATACTAAAATTACAGTCGTTAATAAGTTCAAGTTCCGATCAATACATGTCGAGATGAAACAACTTTAGGTTAGTTTTGGGTATGAGAGGCATCGTGCGGTTAGCAAGAGACTTTTTTATCTTGAATAAAAAGTAAGGAAAGTGTGAACTAATAGTAGGAATTGAATGATTGCAAAATAATAAAGTCTTACTTTGCTATTGTTAAGCCAAGATAGGTTTTAATTAAAGTTGCTTGTTGTAATGATCTTGAAATCCCTGATTAAAATATAATTAAATAATTCATAACGAAGTGAATACGCAAGAGCTTACTTGCTGACACATTTACTGTGTATTGGAACAAGGTGTTGGCTTAAAAGTGGGTGTGGTCATTTTACAAATATACAAACATTACACAACAGATAAAGAAAATATATTACATGAACACACACACTTTGAAGCCAACACCTTGTTCTGTTACACAGTAAACAACAAACTTAATCTACCTCCAATACACTCATAAATCTTATACCGACATTCTTTATACCTTGCTTGATGCCGCCAGTAGAGGCTTAGCTTCGTAAAAGGAACGATTGTTTCAAAACGCATCAGCAAGTAAGCTCTTAAGTATTCACTTAGTTACGAAATATTTAACTATAGCTTTTAATTGACTTTAATTTTAGCTTCTCAAAAGAGGCATTTTTTTTCTAAATGGATACAGTCAACAAATCTTTACTGCTATATATTAATTAGAGCCTGAATATTGGGATTCCATTTCCATAGTAATTGATATTATTTTTAATGCAAATCACTTTCCCTCCTCATCCTTGTTTACTGTTGCATTGAATAACTTTCCTAAAGCTTGCACCAACTTGCAAAAATGATAATTTAAGATTCAGTTAAATACGAGCCTATTTCTGTTTGTGACTACTTTATCTATTTCAAAGAAAATGATGAATCGAGCTTCCAAGAAATGTTTACAGTCATATGGTATGCAAAGGAAAAGTCAGGCTTCCAAGATATGTTCTTATCAAAACTTTTTGCAAAGGAAATGAGTCAGGCTTTAAAGAAATGTTCATATCAATAAGGTATGCAAAAGAAATGAGTTGGGCTTCCAAAAAATGTTCCTATCAATACGGTACGCAAAGGAAATGAGCCGGGCTTCCAATATATGTTTATATTAATACAGTATGGAGAGCAAATGAGATGGGCTTTCAATAAATGTTCATATAAAGTTCTATAAACTAATTTTTAAATTTTTTATGATAGTACTGTATTAGGGTTCATTAAAACACCTATTTTTTCTAATGCACAAGAACGTATTTCCGTGTAAACGGAGTTTTCCGTAATCCGAGGGGGTCTTGCTCTCATCTTCCTCGAATTATTGAGATTCTACTGTACCTAAATACATAAATATGTGCTGGAACTGTAGCTTCTAGTATTAATTCATAACTTTAAAACCACAAAAACATAATTAAAGAGGCATTTACTTAAAATTTAAGCAAATGGTTAAATGTTTAAAACTTACTTGTTCATAAAATTGTTCTACTTTATTGTCATCTAGAAGTTCTTCAGGATATGCAACAGTTTTTTTTAGTGCCTTGACTTTCTGCAATCCTTTTGCTCTGAAAAAAATTATAAGTTAAATATAAATGGTGTATTATCTATAATCTTTTCCCAAAATTACACTTAAAGCTAGCCAGTGGCGACTCTTGGACAGGTTGCACGGTTGTGCAACCCCCAAACCAGAGACCAATAACAAAAAAAAATTTGTTTATTATGTAAGATTTATGTACATAGTTATGAACAATTATTCATCATATAATATGATCCATTTTTATAAATCATATTAAAAATGTAAGAACCGCAGCGACTGTATGACCCTTCACTCAGTCACAGATAGTCTTGTTCAGCCTAGTTGCAAAAAAACCTGCAACAACCATGAGGTCACTCCTACTGTGGAAAAACATTGGAAGGTCCAGACAAACTAAAATAGTCAGGCAGCATCATAAGGCTCCATTAGGTTCAAACAGCCAGCAACCTCGGGAGTGTTCAGTTAAGATTGGCTCTGTACAAACAGACTCATTTGCTCTCTGCTCTATTGTCTAGCTATTTCACATTATTTAAATTTTTTTATATAATTTTTGTAAAATCATTGATAACATTAGGATAATAATCATAATAACTAGATATCTACATCTAATCAAGTTAATATTCAATTTTTTAGGACAATGAGCGTTTTCAGTCATGTATACTTTATTCATGCATATTCGACTTTTAAAACTTTCAAGATAGTAATATTCAAGGAATGTTTAACCTTGAAGTTGAACTAGTAGTAGGTACAGTAGTCACGATATTTCGAGGTGAATGGGACCGAGACCCCCTCGGATTACTGAAAATTTGGATTATACTGAATAAGTTCCTGTGCATTAGAAAAAATATGACTTCTAATGAACCCTAATACATTAAAACTACTCATATCCAGATCAATGTGGTGACAGCCCAATCCGGATTTATTAATAGCAGGGAATAAAGACCACTCCAGCTAATCATGAGTTATTATTTGTGTCATCATTGTTTACAATGATGCTTACAATGTAAATAAAGAAAGATATTTATGGGCCATTGACCTTCTATCAGACATCAAAACATAACTGGTAAGGACATTTAAACAACTGATGATGTTGGGTAATACACAAATCTGTAGAACACTACTGAATTGAATGGTACAACAGAATAGGGAGGAAGAAAAATACCCTATTAATATAAACATTTCTTGGACGTCCGACTCATTTCTTTTCAAATAGATAAAATAGGCTCAAACAGAAAAAGGCTGGAATTTAACGGAAGCTCGGAAAATCAGGACTCGGATTTTCAAGACTCTACTGTACTTACATAACTTATTACATAGGCTGTATAATAAAACTAAACACAATTTACTTAAACACAAACTAGGCTTACCATTAAACAGAATATATAAAGTATCTCAAAAACAGAACTAATGCAGAAGCTATTCACACATTCATCTTCCCTACTCCTTCCAATATCCGATATTAATACACAATAAATAGTAAGGAGAATTACTACTTTTGGTATCACTTGTCAAAAAAAGCATTACTTACTGTTATTTTTCGCCAGACGTGTACCAGGTTAGTGCATAGCTCAATGCTGTGAGTCACAGGCGAGATTGTAACTTGTTAGATTTTTGCCAAGTGATACCAAAAGTAATAATTTATAAAAAGATCTAACGATGTACAACACAAGAACTGCAAGTTTTAATAAAAAAATATATAAAAACTACAAAAACATAATATGAACAATTGTCATTCACAAAACAACAACGAATCACTAATAATTTACATATATACAAATTAATTTTTAAAAAAATATATATACACATAAGTGAATAATTATTTAAAATTGCTCATTCAAAATTTTTAGCTATTACCTTGTATGTTTGTCCATCCAGTCAACTGTTTTCAACACTTTTATCATTTCTTTGCTTAAGTTTTCCACCATATTTGAAATAAAAGCCTTATTATGTTTGTTAAACTTACTGCGAACGAACATTGAGCTGATAGCCAATTCAAAACTGAAATAAATTTCTGTATCATAATTGTTGAAAGTTTATTTATAAATGTAAAATCTTAAACATTTCTTAAGTGCATTTTTAATATTAGGTAGGACAAAAAACATCAAATTTAATTTTTAAACCTTATAAAAACTTTTTTAATGGCAAATATGCAAACAGGGTGCTTTTTAGTGCAAATCTAGAGTTGAAGCTGCTAGAATCTAAAGTGTTTATATTTTTCAAGCTGCCCACATTCAAAGTTTTACTTTTGTTTTATTATATTGTTAACTGAATAAAAGGAAATCAGATTGATATACGGTATAGTCTCGATAATTCGAGTTGAATGGGACCGAGACCCCTCGGATTACCAAAAACTCTAATTACACGGAAAAGTTTTTGAGTATTACAAAAAATAGGACTTCTAATGAAATGAACCCTAATACAGTAAAACCCCTCATATCCAGATCTATGTGGCAACAGCCCTATTTGGATTTGTTAGTAGCGGGAATAAAGTCCAGTCCAGCTAATCATGAGTGTCTTCATTGTTTGATTGATTTGTTTTCTTCAAGAGAGTTTATTTTCTGATATGTCACCCACAAGACTAAATATGTATTTGGGCAGGGATATTTGTTGACTATCAAAACTTATAGTGCAAATAAAGAAAGATATTTATGGTCCATTAACCTTCTGTAATCTAAACATAATTGATATGACACTCAAACACAATGTAACAGCGAGAATGAGCGACGGCATAACAACAACAGAATGGTGAGAAAGAAAAATACTGTATTAATATAAAAATTTCTTGGAACCCAAACTGTAGTTACAAAAGTTGTGTCAAGATAGTTTTAAAATATGTTGACTTCAAATGGATACTAATTGTGTTTAAAATGCCTCTATATGTCATTCATTTCTTCCTTTATTATTTCATTATAATCATTAAGCAAGGAAGTGAAAATAGGTTGTCCTCACATCTATTTTTTTTCATGCCTCCTTACTAACACTAAAGTTAAGTATGGAATCTATGTTAAAGCTGAGTCTATGGAATCAAGTAAAGTAAGTAGGCAGTCTACAAAAACCCTGTTCAGTATGCCCGAGGATGACGGCACAGCCAGCCATTGAAAGTTAGCTCGCATAAATACCAAGTAAGATTCTTGTTTAAGTACATAAGAGAAAGTGATATATATATATATATATATATATATATATATATATATATATATATATATATATATATATATATATATATATATACATACATATGGCAATATGTATTCTTGTGTATAAAGAACTTAGTCAAAATACAAATACAAGAATTATAATTGAATTTACAATTCAAAGCTTTTCGTTGGCTAATAGTACCAACATCATCAGGAATATTAAACATTCAGGAATAGCAAAATATCAGGAATATTAAACAGTTCTTTATATATATATATATATATAAATATATATATATATTTTTTTTTTTTTTTTTTTTTTTTTTTTAAACAACATAGGTTATTCAAATACAAGAATATTTATATCCAAAGCTTTTTGTTGGCAAACAGTACCAACATCATCAGGAATGAAAATTTCATGTTGTTTTAAATTATTAAACAAGAAAACGTATTATATATATATATATATATATATATATATATATATATATATATATATATATAACTTCGCAACGCTGTTTTCTTGTATTCACTTATCACTTTCACTATATGTACTTAAACAAGAATCTTAGTTGGTATTTTTGCAAGTTAACTTTCAAAGATCGATAATATCTTCATTGTCGAGCATCAACAAACATCAACTGAGTGTGTGCGTGAGCATGTGTGTGCGTGTGCGTATATGTGTGGGTGTGTGTGTGTGGTTAAATGAAAACTTTCTCACAAAATGTTATATTTCTGAACTAAAAGTATATAGTGTCAATATAATGGTAGAGAAGTTAATCACTTAAAGAATAGTTTATAACTATCCGAACTTTAAATTTAGTAAATTTGTTAAAACTTACGGAGACAGAACGTTTTTGATCGCTATATGCCGATCTTCATCAGTGTCTTCTGCTTGAAGATGTTGGGTCAAGCGTTGAAGGTTTTAAAAGTAGGTTTTCGAAAGTATGAAAGAGTATGTGTGAATTGTATTGTGTTTGTTCGTTTAATATGTTTGTACTTTGTGTTTTTGTGTGTCTGTAAATTTCATATTTTTCTAGTGTGTCGAGATGTGGTCCTTTTTTGTTGATGTGTAGGATTTCTAGGTTATGGTAAATGTCTGTGTATTTGTGTCCTGTTTCTTTTATGTGATTGTAAAATGTTGAGTTGGTGTTCTGTTTGTGTTCCTCGACTCTCTGTTTAAAGCTGCAACCTGTTTGTCCAATGTAGACTTTGTTACATTCGTTGCAGTTCAGTTTGTATACACCTGGTGCTTGTAGTTTATCTTTGTTGTTGGTGTTGTGTTGTATTTTGTATTGTAACTTGTTATTAGTTTTTTATGCTATTTTGTATTCTATTTTTTGAAATTTGCGGGCTATTTTGTTTGTTGTTTTGTTTATGTAATGTGATGTATTTGTTTTCCCTGTCTGTAGTGTTAATTTTAGTGTTTTTTTTTTTGTATTTTGTATCATAGTTTGTTTATTATTGTGGTGTTGTATCCATTTGCGTACGTTAAATATTTAATTGTGTCTAGTTCTTTTGATGAAATGTCATATGTTAATGCTTTGTATAAAAATGACAGGAAGCATTTATTGTTTTATACTTCTAATTTTTACAATCAAATTTTACTTAGTGAAAATAATTGTATATCACTAACCTAAATCATGATAGACTTTGTTTTGTTTCTTACCCAACTCTAACAAGTGCTAAACACTCCTTTTGCCGGGGCGTTTGTTTCTGAATCCCAGTTAGGTTCTGATAGAACAAAAACATTCTCTCTCTGATAGGCTTCGTCAGAAAACTGGCCATCTGATTAGCTGCCCCCCAGAACAGGAAATTAGCAACAACCCTTAAAAACATAAATGTATATATTATCTTAGGAACCATATTTGTATGGTGTATTACAACAGACACACACATACACAAACTCATTCACATACCCCCCCCCCCCCCCACACACACACACTGTGACGGTCTGGCACACCGTGACAAATAGGAAATAAATAATTTCCTGTTTTTAAGTAATAAAGTTGATTTTTAAATTAATCAAGTTTGAAGTTATAAAAATAATAAAGAGTGAAAAATTAAATAAAACCTTAAATAGAATAATTAAGCTAAATTAAAAAGTATTAAAGAATAAATTTGTAATAACTAGCTAAATTTGACCATCGGGAGTGAGGCGAAAATTTTCTAAGTGCTTAAAAAAGCTATCTTAAGAACCAAACCACGTAGAACTTTCATCGACATTTTAAAAGAACCAGAATAAGCCAGAATAAACATTAGTGAAAACAAAATTTGAAAAACTTTAAAAAAAAAAGTTACAGCAGTTTAAATAAAATAGACATTTTTCAGTGTTCCAAAAATGATAATCAAACTCTGCAAGCTAAAACAGATTCGTTGCCCGACTTGCCTGTACAAGGAATAAATCCAAAGATAGCAAGTATTGCAGGCGGGGTGAGGTAGGTTAAATTCACCGCTATATATACTAGGTCTCTAGGACCTTAGAGACAGTCTGAAATAAATTTTTAATACGAGGTGCCGCGGAACGCTATGCTGGACCGCGAGTAGGACCGCCATCAAATATTCAAGCTTAAACAATGACTTCACTCTTTATAAAATTTTAATAAATTTTATGCTTAATAAAATGAATTTATGTGATCAGAATATTTCAAATGATAAATACTAAACTTACAAAGGGTTTTTGGCCATGAGCCATTTATTTTCAAGGAAATAAGAATTTTTAGGATATTATAAATTTAAAAATTAAGTGTCATAAATACGAATTTACCAATTCAATATAGAAGATAAATTTTTATTATGTGTAATTTGGAAAATAATTTTATGTTTATATAAATGTAATTGATATAAATGGAAATTATAAGATTTTAAAGGATGAAAAACAACAAGTTATTTAGTGAATTGTTTTGTTAATATAATTGTGTTGTATTTGAAAGTATAAATTTTCTTTTTTATTTAAATAAATAAAATTAAATATGTAATAAAAATCAACAGTATTTGCATTTCATCCTGTGTCGAATAATCAATAAAAACTGTTTAGCTTTTTCCAACTAATATGAAAATGATTATTAAATCAGTAAACAAGTTTAATTAAATTTCATTAAATGATAATAGTTAAAACCTAATGTTTTTAAAGAGTTTCTGTCAACTAACTTCATGAGCTAACCTAAAGATTAGTTGATTTTTTGTATAAAAGTCCAGAGATTTATCTACTGGCAGATTGTGTTTAAAAGGACACAGGAGCCTTTTAAAATAGGTGATTTAAACACGATCATATTTTGCACGTTCCCTTGCTGTCTCTGCAGATCATCATCAGGTGGTAACACTCTGTGAATATTTTGTGTATTATTTTAAATGTGTTTCTTTCCAGCTGACTATTGAAATGACATGTGTGACTATATCTAGACCATACATAATTGATAAACCAATTTTGGGGAGGTTATGCTTATTTTAAATAGTAGTCAGCGGGAATAGGCTTGTTTTGGGCCTGGCCCTACGAGTGGGTAATATACACGTAACTCAGGGTTTTTAGCACAGTTTAACAAGCGGGGTGATTGGCAGATGTTTCGTTTGTTTATAAATAAGTTTTTAAACAACGATATTTTAGTATCCTGCGAGAAGGGATATCAATAAAACAAACCAAATTAAGGAAGGGTGGGACGTTGCAACACACACACACACACACACAAGCGCACACACACACACACACACACCCATACATACACACACACCCATACACACACACACACACACACACACACTCAAATGCAGTTTAATACAATGGTTAAGTTCAATAATGTGAAGTTATATAAATAATGTAAAATTTTACAAACTCATATATAGAAAATTCTTAAAATTAGGTTTAAACAATATAGAGAAAATAAATCTCAGTTGAGTTGTATTTGAAGTAATTTCAACATTCTAAACAAAGCATATGTTTAGATTTTTCTAGATAAGTTTAAACTGAAAGGCCTAGAGATGGATTTTACATTAGTTAAATGTTGAAAGGATATGATGTTCAAAAGTATGACTTTAGTCTGTTGAATTTATTTCGTTGCATGATATGAAGATTATAAAAAATTTTAATGTATTTAAAAAACTATATATGTAATAGAGATACATTGAGTAAAACAAATATGATTAATGCAATACCTAATTTTTTGCACATTTAATTTTGAATTGAAGTTTAGGAACATAAAACATAAAAATGTAATGAAAAGCCAGGAGCCCAAAATAAATAATGTATGGTAAACATGGTATGATTTCAAAGACATGGGAGATTTAATGGGAAGGCTAGTTGATCTAATATTAGCAAAGATCTAAATATATTTCATTGAACATTGTGAACCAATTAACGTCCTAAGAAGAAAAAAATATAAAAGGGTTTTTGAAAGCGATTAAAGGCTCTTTCCAACTTGGACAATCCAGTTGTAAGAAGGTGCTGTGATGATCCAAGGTAGGCTAAAATACATTTTTAGTTCTCCCACACTGCTATAGATGATTTGGAAAACTCTACCAGTAAACGTAGCTTTTGCCAGAATTACTCAAATGTTTAGATAAATATAAATAAGTACATTGTAATGTATAAACGGTAGACATACTATTGGTAAAATGAATCAAGTCTTTTGGAAGAATGAACATTCTCATCATTATAACAACATAACACACCTTGCAAAGTGTAAGAACACATATCAGTTGATGAAGTTTAAAAAATATTCCTCAGGGTTGAACAACATTCTACTTTAAAGATTGGGAGAACAATATAGTAGATTTATAATTAATTTTTCAAATAAATATTTAATTAGCCTAATATAAGAAAAATAGTATTTTGATATATTTTCAATATAAAAGACACTCACCAGATTGTAAAAAGACTCAAAGATTTATATAAAAAATGAGTTCATTAGCTATCCTGACTAAGATGGACAAAGTCTAAGGAAATTCCAATTAGTTACCAAAATTTTAATGTTTAATTCCACTTTGTAAGACTATAAAACTCAGAGCTGGAAATATACCGAGGGCTTCCCATAGAAGGCCGCCTAAGAGGGCTCTCTCTAGCAACCATACAAGAGTAGAGGTCAGCTCTATCGAAAGATCAAGCTTAATAAAGATTGAGAGATCAATGCAATAGATTTATAATTAATTTACAATTAAATATTTAATTACCTTAAAATAAGAAAAAATACTATTCTGTTATACAGTAAAAACTCGATTAACCATAATTACTTACACTTTTTAAAGATTGTTTTAACTTGCCTATAGTAGCACTTACTTTGCTTGTTGAGGACGGCCGTTTCGGGAGATGTG
This sequence comes from Prosapia bicincta, assembly GCA_036971475.1. NCBI lineage: Eukaryota > Metazoa > Arthropoda > Insecta > Hemiptera > Cercopidae > Prosapia > Prosapia bicincta. Next base: position 107,635,877 of record JBAIZL010000003.1, on the reverse strand, counting down.
TCCCTTTGTCAACTCAGACCGTAACTGATCTCAAGGTTTACGTAGGTTAGGGTGGGGGTGGGATATTTTGGTGGTGTGGGTGTATTTTGTGTGTATTAGGGGTTATGATGTCAAAAAGTGCGTGTGAGTTGTAATGTAATTGTGTATTGAGTATGTGTGTAGGGTGTAGTTTGAAGTGCCTGTATATTTCGTATTGTTCGGTTGTGTAGCGTTGGTTATTTCTGTGTTGTTTATGAAGAATTTGTAGGTTAGATGTTATGTCTATGTAGTCGTGTTTAGTGGAGTTGAGGTGATCTGCGAAGTTTGATTGGTAGTTATTGTTTTTTAGTGCTTTTATATGTAAACTTCACCAATACACTAATCACAGAAACAAAAAAAAAAGGTCATTCTACACACGTTACCAAGAACATATAAAAGCACTAAAAAACAAAAAAAAAAAAAAAAAAAAAAAAAAAAAAAAAAAAAAAAAAAAAAAAAAAAAAAAAAAAAAAAAAAAAAAAAAAAACAATAACTACCAATCAAACTTCGCAGATCACCTCAACTCCACTAAACACGACTACATAGACATAACATCTAACCTACAAATTCTTCATAAACAACACAGAAATAACCAACGCTACACAACCGAACAATACGAAATATACAGGCACTTCAAACTACACCCTACACACATACTCAATACACAATTACATTACAACTCACACGCACTTTTTGACATCATAACCCCTAATACACACAAAATACACCCACACCACCAAAATATCCCACCCCCACCCTAACCTACGTAAACCTTGAGATCAGTTACGGTCTGAGTTGACAAAGGGACACATCTCCCGAAACGGCCGTCCTCAACAAGCAAAGTAAGTGCTACTATAGGCAAGTTAAAACAATCTTTAAAAAGTGTAAGTGATTACTAGTAGCTCACGCGAAGATGGAATCAACAAATGTTAACCATAATTGTCAGGACGGTGGCTGTGATGGTTGAACGGATAGACGGATAATGTAAACAATATTATTGCTCCAAAACATAATCTCAATCAATTATATCATAGACAGATATCACTCTTTCAGTAATGTAATATATTTCAGAGCAAAAAGAAATTAAATACAATTTTAATAGCAAATAAAACTATTTATTACATGATGAAAACACTAGCTATAGATATGGCAAAATAATGTACAGTAATATAAACTTACAGGTAAAATAGTTCATGTAGCTAAACAAACAAAGTAAACACATTACTGCACCTTAAAGTTATTACAGTATTATTATGCTATTACAGCAATGGCTGTTAACAGAAACTGACAGTTTAAAGAGTGACAGTTAAACGAAGTTTTACTGTATTTTCAATATAAAGGCACTCACCAGTTAGTAGAGGGGCTCAACGAAGTTTTACTGTATTTTCAATATAAAGGCACTCACCAGTTAGTAGAGGGGCTCAACGAAGTTTTACTGTATTTTCAATATAAAGGCACTCACCAGTTAGTAGAGGGGCTCAACGAAGTTTTACTGTATTTTCAATATAAAGGCACTCACCAGTTAGTAGAGGGGCTCAACGAAGTTTTACTGTATTTTCAATATAAAGGCACTCACCAGTTAGTAGAGGGGCTCAACGAAGTTTTACTGTATTTTCAATATAAAGGCACTCACCAGTTAGTAGAGGGGCTCAAAGATGGATATAAAGTTTGGGTTATCTATACCATCATCTATTACAATACTTCCATCATGCATTCATTTTTCCGTTCAAGTATATATAATTTTATTTCCATCTTCAATTTAATATTGTATATACCAGGCGTGTATCCAGCGACTTGCTTTGGGGGGGGGCCAGTATTATATATATATATAATACATATATATATAATATGTGTGTGTGTGCGCGCGCATGCGTGTATGTAAAAACATAGAACAGAAAAAGTTCTTTCTACGCTTGCGTTAGAAATCGGTAACGTGATAAAGGTTCGTAGCAAATTAGACTTTTTAATAAATAACTATTCCAGTTTCAATAACACTTATGGCCAGAGAATATTATTAATTTCATAATAAGCTATTATTATAAAAATGGTTTATTAATTAATATAAGTAGTTATTCTTCCAACACGAACAATTCTGGAGTCAACTGCGAATACTACGCTTGCAAAATTACGTATTGAAAATCATATGTTCGAGACTAAGCTTCACTAGCGCTATCTGTTGTTAAAACGTTTAGACGTTTACGAGAGTATGCCGAGGGAACGCGTCACATTTTCAAATTAAAAATTAAAATTTTATTTTTTATTTACAATAAAAGACAAATTAACTTAAGTAAAAGTCTAATTTAATAGAAAGTCCTAATTTAATAATATATTGTCGATTTTTAACCCAAAGTTCTTGAGGGTTGGGGGGGCGATCGCCCCATCACCCCCCCTTGGATACGCGCCTGTATACAATTATATCATATTAATATATCTATCAATAAATTGGATATAGTTCCTACTGTTATTTTAATGGGAACAGCTGTTTTAAAAGAAGTACGCTTTGTCAACACAAATCTCAATTTTACATAACTATGCCATAATTTTAAGATTCATATATGCTGCAATCATTTAAAAACTCTATATTTATGCAATCACATTTAGGGACCTTTTTTGGATCATACCTAATACTAGCTATTTTTCTAACTTATGTTGCATTATCAAGAAATTTTAGGGAATTTTATTGATTGTTAAAAAAGACAAATATATTCTAAATGCCAAAACACACTTACAATCCTCTACTAACAGTGCGAGTGGTCGCAGGCTAATGTGTTATCAATGTGTACTCTCCTGAGGAAAGGAATAGTTGAAATCTAACTCATTATTATAAGTATACATTAATCCACTTTAAAAACTTAAAGAAGTAGTTTGATAGTACCAGAATATAAATAGGTATTTTTTCGTTCTAAAGTCAGTCACAATTTTTTGATCTAGTGTCTGAATAACACAAGCCAAATATTGACAAAATCTGTCTAAACAATGTATTAAAATGTATTCCCTCGTTTTTTTAAAAATTTCCACTGACTATTTGAATCCTTTAAGCTGCCCATGACAGTTTTCATGAAAAAAAGTAGAATTTTTATCATATAACATTTTTTTTAATTTACAGGAAGGAGGTACTTAATGCCTGGTGGACTGTAGCAAAGTACTATTGAAATCAACTAACATTAATAAATCATTCCTCAAATTATGGTTAGTGTCTAATTCAAAGGTTAGTAAATTACCTTTTGTCAGTTTTCTCCAGGAGTTTTTGTAGTTTTTCTAAATATGGAGGATCCATAACAATAACAATCTCAGTAGATGCCAATTTCATTGTATTTTTCAAAAATGATCTTTCTATAAACTCAGCCCAATTCACCAATGAATACTTTTTGTTTAAGTCACTAATGGACATGGGATTGTACTGTTTGCGACTATCACGGCGATCTTCCTTCCTCGAAGAAATCTATAAAAACAATCATTGTTGTAAATAAATGAGAAAACGGTTGATCATTAAGTCAAAGATATTTATTTTAATATTGGAACGTTTCAGCCACTAGTTCGTTCACCTTACTAAGCCTGAAAACAATATTTCATCACTTTTAATTGCACATACAAAATACTAGCAAACTTATTGCGATAATTTTGAATTTTATAAAATTCAATAACATTTAGTAAAAAATGTAATGAAATAACCTATAAATGTACTGAGATCCATAAAATTAGCAATGAAAAAAAAGATTAAAAACAGTAACAACACTATAAAAACAGCAATATATACATATAAAACACACACGCACAAATAAAAACAAAACAAACAACAAAAGATCAACCATACAAATTAATACCAATAAAGCACCAACTAATTCTTGGATGATTTTAACTTATTCAAGAATGGCTTATACATACTACATAACTTATTAAAATAATTTTTAATGTTGATACCATTCATCTGTAAGTTAACATTAACACTTCAGAATAAGTTCTTATTCTGTGAACTTTCTAAACTTTCTTTATGCAAACAAAATCTTGAAGTAATGACAAATTTCCATGATGGGCTGAGCATGTCATCCTACTAACTAGCAATAATTTGTTAGGACGATCTGAGCTCATTTGTGAAGTGTAATGGGTTAAACCGATATTATACAGTTTGAACCATTCTAATTTAAACTAACATGTTCTAGCACATTAACATTCATGTTTTCTTACATCAAATGTATAAAGTATAATATTTAATTGACTATCACTACCAGTGGCGGCTCCTGCCCAATTACATTGGTGGGGCTAATGACAAGGGGTCTCCCCAGATTTACGAGGTGCGGAGAAAATTTTGAAATTTGATACCCATTTAACTCGTTTTACATTCTAAGCACCTACAACTTTTATTAAGTTATACTTATTGATTAATATATTAACATTGCTATAACTAATAGACGTATTACGGTGTGATTTACAAAATGTTGTAAGGTTGGGTAGTTAAGTGATCGCCTATTGATTGCTAAAGTACTCTTCAACGAGTAGTGTGAATCATGTTTTACTTTTAAGAGTATATTAGGCTACTGTGTATGCGCATCAAAGGATCTATAAATGGAAACAATACTTATCTAGTAGATAAATATTATTCTTTAAAATGAATTTAAAATAGTAGTTTCATAAACGCATATTATTATTAAATATAAAATTTGATTTGTTTACTTTGAGTCAAACGCACCAACATTTATTTGTGAAAACATTACAAATAAGCCTACAATGCTGCTTCCTAATCAGCAGCAATGATTAGTCATTTCTCAGCGCATGCGCAAGACGACGGGACTCTATCCCAGGCCACCCGTAACACGCGCATTGAGTGACATCACCGCACGGTTTTGGCTGTTTCAGCTTACTCCATGCACACTCAATGCACATGTCTGTGGCTCTCTGCTGTGAGCCCCGCGCGGAGCTTGCGGCTAATTTCGTGCGTCAACTGCTAAATATTTTATGGTTTTAACATTACTTAAATAATTCTAAGCTCTTCTTAACCTAATTTAAGATAAATGAATATTAATTTTAAATTAATTTTTGTAATTGGGAGGGCTGCGCCTCAGAGCCCTTTTGGACAAACCGCCACTGATCACTGCCATCTTTAAAAATGTTAAAGTGAAAACTGACAATGCAAAAAAAGTAATTGGAATCAGAGAATCTCTTTTGAAATTGTTTTATTCTTCTATGGTTAACATTGATGAACAAAACTTAGTGCTTATTAAATTAGGCTGTATGAAATAAAATATGAGAACCCCAAAAAGTACTCATTGTACTTGTAAGCAATTTTCATTACATTAATTTTTTTATAAGTACAGTAATCCCTCCGTATCCGCGGCAGTTCGGTTCCGGCGGGTTGCCGCGGATCGCGAAACCGCGGATAACGGGACCTTATTTGAATGGTAAAATGAGGGTTAGGTTTCCAGAATAAATTTACAAAGGCAAAAGTGTACAGAACTATATTTATTTATCAATTTTTTAGAAGATTATGTATGTATAACTATACAAAATAGGCCTAATATTTACGAATTTTTAATAAACACAAACAAAAAATTACATATGTTACATATGTACAGTTAAGTCTTTGTAAACGTGTACGGTACAGTAAGCCGAATTTAGGCTGGCCTGAAAAACTTCGTTATTGGAGCTTGTTTCTTCTCCTTTTCAAGTTCCTTCTGGACTTCTTCATACGGTAGCATCAGGTTCTGGAGTTTTCTTTTAAAACGAAGAGCCCTTTCCATGAGAGGATCTGTCTGCAACACGTGGTCTGAGAGCTGTGTTGCCATGCGGAGAATTTCACCGACGGATTTAGGAGAAAATCTTGTCATCGTTCTAGGATCATCAGGATCTTCATCATCGTCGATCTGTTTGGCTTCTTCATTTTGGGGTATCATCAATTCCTCCAACTCTTCCACTGTCAATTCTTGATTGTCCCCTTGAATCATATCTTGAACGTCCTGGTGGTCGATTTGAGAGAAACCCTCACCCTCCACGTTGTGAGCGATTTCTAAAATTGAATCCACCACTTGTGCTCCAATTCCATCCATGTTTCCTGCTACATCTCCAACGACTTCAGGCCACAATTTTCTCCAACATGCGTTAATAGTTGATGGCTTCACTTCATTGATGGATTCCTTTATGTTAATCAAACAATCTGCGATGTTGTAGGTTTTCCACATCAATGAAACGGTAGAATCAGGGGCATCATCCATTCCTTTCAAAAGACGCTCAAATGTTCTGCGCACATAATAAGCCTTGAAAGCAGCGATTACTCCTTGATCTAAAGGCTGTAGGATTGATGTGGTGTTGGCGGGAAGAAACATGAGTTTAACGTTTGGATGGTCAATTTGAGGATGCCCAGGGGCATTATCAACCAACAGTAAGACTTTAAAAGGCAGGTTTTTGGACTCAAGATAAGCTTTCACCTCAGGAATAAAACAGTTGGTGAACCAATCACGAAACAATTCCCCAGTAACCCAAGCTTTTTTGTTAGACCTCCAAAATACAGGCAGGTGATCTTTATCTTTACCTTTCAGGGCCCTTGGGTTTTGAGACTTATAAACAAGCAGGCTTTTAATCATAAACCCACTAGCATTGACACAAAACAATAGGGTTAGTCGATCTTTGGCGGCCTTGAAGCCAGGTGCTGTTTTTTCAGATTTTGATAAAAATGTTCTTGAAGGCATCCTTTTCCAAAAAAGGCCTGTTTCATCAGCGTTGAACACCTGTTCCGGACAGTAACCTTCCTCTTCCAAGACATTTTGAAGCTTTGGAGGAAATTCTGCAGCAGCTGTGTGGTCTGCAGAGGCTGCCTCGCCTACGAGTTTCACATTATGAAGGCTAAAACGATGCTTAAATCTTTCAAACCACCCCTTACTGGCTAAAAACTGTACCGGATCTGAAGATTCACTGCTCTCCATCAATGACTCAGCAAAATGCTTGTGAAGATGCTTGGCCTTTTCTCTGATAATATGCGAGCTTAAAGGAACTTTCTTCCTCGTTTGATCCTCTATCCATATGCTCAACGCCTTTTCAGTTTTTTCAATTCTCACGTCTCGAGAAACAGAAGCAGTTTTTGCACAGAGAAGTAGACCTTCTGTCACACTGTCTCTAATTTTCTTTTCGTTTTTTCGAATTTCCCGAACACTGGACTCATTCAATCCATATTTTTTTGCGACTGGAGCAACTTTGTCAACTTTCAGTGCATCAAGAATTTTTATTTTTTCAACTAAGGACAACACAACACGTTTTCTTTTCTCAATCTTAGACATGTTAATTCACTCAACCGAAGAAAACAGAACAAAACTCACACTCGAATACTCAACGACACATCGAACACACTTTTACTTTTTACACTCGAACACTGTCACAAAGAGCTGAACGCATACACGTCTCTGGCGAGTGATACTAACTGACTGACGTGTTGTGTGGCGGATGGCGGGAATATGCGCGCGCAGACTACAAAAGCAAAGCAGACGAAGGTAGTGAGTGGAATGGGAAAGAAGCTGGCGGGTAGGGGTGGTAGGGGGATGGGTACCACGAATTGCTTTATAACTACGCTCCTAAGAATTACATACTGAAAATTTGTATCAGCTCAATTCGCGGATAACCGAATCCCGCGGATGCCGAACCCGCGGATAAGGAGGGATTACTGTATAAATTAGATATGGATAAAAATAAATGAATAAATTTATGGATAATTTTATTCAAATGGATAACACTTTGCTATTTTACAGAATTTAAAATTATAGCTTTTGTTTTACAAGAAACTGATTTTTCAAGTAGTTCCAATCAATACAGGAACTAAAAAAAGTTTATTTTAGATTGTCCAAATTAAGTTCCTTTAAATTTAATTTGATATAGAAGTAATTTTTCCCTATATCAGAGCTTTTTAGCTGTAAAAATGACAAAATTACAGCAACAATGTTTTATTATTTCTTCTGGTAATTAAAACTGGTGTAAATGGTCAGTTTTTAGAAAATGTGGTTTAAAACATTTATTTTTTTAAAAATGAATTTCTAAACAAATCTTTTTGAAGCTACTATTTTTAAAGATCCTGTATACTTACTTTTGCCAGGTCTATCTCAAAGTCAAGCACAGCACTCATGTCTTCTACAGCTGATTTATTATTGGCCCCAAGCAGTATTGATAAGTCAACCATAAAAGCAGCATAAGCTTCTACTAGTTTAGACTGTCGTCCTTGTAATAAAAATTCTTGTTCAAGAGGATAAAAACTAAGTTGATCAATCTGAAAAAATAATAATATATGAAGTTACTCAAGGTGTGAAATCATAACTCTTAAATCAATTGCAGTTGAAGTTGATTTCTCAACAGATCACGCTACTAGCCGATTTACATAATATGGATGTATCGTCAGCCGTTGATGCTATAAAAATTCGGCAACTGTAGCTGCTGATCAAAAAATACAGTGAATGAATTTTTATAGCGGCAACTGCTTACACTACATCCATATTATGTAATTTGCCGAGTAGTGTGATCTATTGAGACAGACAGTAACAAGTTTCAACATGCTGGATCATATCAGTCAACTGCCAGAGCCGCTAGAGTTAGGTCACATTTTTCATGTTTCTCACACATCATGGATTTTGAACAATACATTAACATTGAGTTTTGTTTTAAGTTGCAAAAAAAGCTCAAGAAATGTTAAAGTCTGTGTTTGGCGATAATGTGGTAACTCTGAAGACTGTGTAGAAGTGCTACGACTGATTTAAAAGTGGAAATGAGTCGATTGAAGACGAGCAGCATTCAGGATGTCCATTAACCTCAAAAACAGACAAGAATGTGCAAAAAGTAGAAAAAATGGTTTGTGAGCTATCGGAAGATCTTAACATCTCGTATAGTTCCGTTCAAAGCATTTTAACTGATAATTTTCAAATGAGACGAGTGAGTGCAAAATTTGTTCCTAGACTTTTGAGTGATGGACACAAGGAACATTGTGTGTCAGTCTGCACAGAGTTGAAGGATTGTCTTCAAGCAGATCCGGACTTCATGACCAAAATTGTAACTGGAGATGAAAGTTGGGTCTATGGATATGACCCTCAGACCAAAATTCAGAGTTCCCAATGGAAAACCAGTGCATCTCCTAGTCCTAAAAAGCATGTTTTTCAAAATGGAACATCAAGGTTATACTCATTGTTTTTTTTCGATAGTGAGGGCGTAGTAAGATCAGAGTTCCATGGAGAACAACTGTGAACTCTGATTTTTATAAGGGTTCTGCAACATATATGAGTATAACACTCATATATAAAAAGATTATATATATATATATATATATAGATTTTTTGGACTAGGAGACTGACAGACTTACCTTGGTAAGAGTCCACTCTGTAGTCTTGAAATAGAAACACATAAAAGCACTTAAACTTAAAAGCACTTAAAAGCTTTTATGTGTTTCTATTTCAAGACTACAGAGTGGACTCTTACCAAGGTAAGTCTGTCAGTCTCCTAGTCCAAAAAATCTAAATAATCTTTACCAACCAAAACTAACCTAAATATATATATATATATATATATATATATATATATATTACGTTATCCTTGTTTTTCCATTGCACTGACTTTATGAAGTTAATATATTACTATTGTAAGTAATTTTATCCACCATCAGTGATTCGATAATGGTCAAGTGACCGAAAGGCGCCTCATCACTCAAGGTAAAATCATTGCACTTAATGGTGGATAAAATTACTTACAATAGTAATATATTAACTTCATATATATATATATATATATATATATATATATATATATATATATATATATATATGGAGAATCGCTGCTTGGTTTGAGGATACAAAGCTTCTGAGCAAATTTGTTTGCAATTGAAGTCCGCTTAGAAGTATCAGGAAGTAGTGACTTTTGAAAGGTGAATTAGTAAATAAGAGTTAACTAGTATATTCTACTCGTGAATTTTGTAATCCATTACGTTCGGTGAAACTTAATTAATCATTTTAACATTAGTTTATGACTATCCAAACTTTACATTTTGTACATTTGTGAAAACTTACCAAGACAGAACGTTTTGGATTGCTATGTGGCGATCTTCATCAGTGTCTTCTGCTTGGTGTTGCTAGATTGAGCGGCCACAAATTTACAAAATTTAAAGTTCGTATAGTCATAAACTAACGTTAGTACATTTATATTTATATATACTTAAATTATCAATAATCTGTATACTTACGTAGATAACTTTTCTTGAAGGATTCACCAAATCATTATATAATGCTATATTAATAAGATTTGATTCTATGGAAAGGTTTGATAGTCTGTACACAGTGTCTACCCAGGAATAGTTTCTGGCTATCCAATCTTCACCTTCCAGGACTGGCCATCCTCCTGCCTGCTTCAATATTTCAAGCAACTTACTGATTCCTCTAGACTCTATTGAATCTGTAAAACAAATTTGGACAATCTAATAAACTGTTGATCTAAAATAAGAAAACACTGTATAATTGATTTTTAATTCTATACTCGGTTTGTGTATCATAATTAAAAATTACCATTAATTATAAATACAAATGTTTTGAATAATCATTTGTATTAAATTGATTTGTTAAATTAGATTTATGGGGCCATTTGGCTCTGACTGGATATAGCAACAGCTCAAACTTCAAGGACATCGATGGCTGTATTGAGAGAACACTTTCTGTAGGTCATCATCTCAATAAGGAGTGCTTTAGAGTGGCCAGCCTGCTCTCTTGATTTGCCCCACTGTGGAGTTTTTTTTTTTTGAAACCTAGTGTTCATCCACAAGATTTTTCCAGGAAATTACCCAAATATCCAGGAAATAATTAGCAACATAATCTCACTCTGTGTGTTGCATACTCTGAGTAACTCTGAAGTTATGTTGCCCCACTCTGTATGAGATAAATATTTAAAAATATCCACTTAATATCCACAAAAAACCACTTACCACTACTATGTCTCTCAGCAGACATTTTTCACACTTGGTCAGCACATTGTATAATACTGTGAACCACGGCTGAGATCATAACTGGGGTCTTCTCTGTGACTCACAGAATTGAACAATGCATTGACAAAATAGCAAAAGCATCAATTGAGGAACCACAGAGAATAGTTGTATTTTTTCTAATGGATTATTAAATAAATATTATTCAGAAACCTCAAAATATACAACCTAAAAATTGCAAGTTTAAAATAATTTCTCTTACAGAAAGAAATTATTTATTTTTACAGAAGCCACAATGTACCACCAAAACTCTGAACATTTATAGATTCAAATCAATATTATTTAAATTTTATTAAGTTCATATTTTATTCTTAACCTTTGAGAGGGCGCATTGAGTTTCGATCGGAAGATGGAGCTTGCGCAGGTTTACTCAGCACAAATACCCTTTAACATGTAAACGGTTGACAATTTTATATTTGGGTGACTTCACAATTAAATACTATATAAATGTATTGTAAATAATTTAATATATCATTATTGTACAATTTTAATGTTCTAAACTTCATATTTCTAGAAGTATTTTGAATTGTTAAAATGAGTAATACTAGACCACTGTTTTTGTTACAAGAGAGGTGTTTTAGGGTTATTTTTCTGTAATAAAGTAATTCAACCTCTAAAGATATAAATTATTTTATCGTAATTGTAGGTCCTACATATAAGAATATTAAATTAATTATATTATTTAGTGAAAATAAGGAATATTTATATTTAAATATATAACCCTAAACATTAGTGGATGAAAAAAAATATTGGCATTACAACAAAACAGGTTCTAACAGAATCTTACAGTCTTTGCTGAATAAAAACTGTTCATAATTGTTCATTTCTAAGCTTACTAGTCACCACTAGTGTAGCGTGAACATGATCCACTTTCATGAGAATTATGTTTTTTTTTACTAAAAAAAGGTTCTTTTCTATTGTAAAACTACACTATAACAGCTTCCTGGCAGATTTTTAAAAGGATTTTCTCTGTAACGTCAAAATCCTTTTAAGATTAATCTTAAGATTAAGATTTCTTTCTTATTGAGAAACTTTTCCTAAAGAAAATTCGAGATCTGCCCCTGTACTTCATAAATGAAACAGTGAAGAATTATAAATCATGAGGATTTGGAAATTACAAAATTACCACGTACCTCATATGCCAGAATGTCCAAGTATTACCACATGTAAAATAAAAACCAGCATGTTTTCAAAACTTTTTTTGATTTCATTTATCAGGAATAAATATTGTTTTGAATAATACCAAAATCAATGGAGTATTCGATTTGGATTTCTAGCTTCTTAAGAATTTGTTACCACTTTACATTTTCCTATGTTTTGTTTGTGTTTAATCTTCAATGTCTAAACATAAAAAATATTTTATCATGATGGTAGGCACTACATATAAGAATATGAAATTAATTATAATGTGTAGTGAAAATAAGGAATACTTTTATTCAAATATGTAATCCTAAAAATTAGTAGATGAAAAAACAATATTGGTTTTATAACACAACAGGTTCTAGCAGAATCTTACAGTCTTTGTTGAAAAAATACTTCATAATTGTTATTTCTAAGCTTACTAGTCACCACTAGTGTAGCGTGAACATGACCTACTCTCATGAGAATTATGTTTCTTTTTGCTGTTCTCCCTTGACTTTCTGGTTCAGTATACTACAGGATTTTTTGTTGTTTACTGAAAAAAGCTTATTTTCTTTTGTAAAACTGCACTGTGACAGTTTCCTGGCAGATTTTTAGCAGGATTTTCTCTATGATGTCAAAATCTGACAACATTTCAACATTGGGTCATTTTCGTCATTTTTAGATTCGCCTATTATGTCATCATTTGATTCATTTACAATGTCATTGACTTCTTCATCAGGTTTATCATCTGGCAAAGAGACTCCTTTTTATCAGAATCAACAAAGAGCAGTCTGACAAAATTTCCGGTAGAGAGTATTTTTGATTTTCTTCTTTATCAACACTCCATAGCACGAATTCTCTCCTCTTCAAATGGAACAACAGTAAAATGTGAAACTTAAATACTAAAATGACATACAACACTAATATAATAATAAGAACAAAAACAGTAATAATTTAACTCCACAAGGTTTTTGTAATGTAAATAACTGCATGAGGAACTCCCCACAAAAAACTTACACAAAAGGGCGCTTGAGGACAAAACCTACGCAATTTGACCGCGGATGACAAAGATTAAACTCACACTAAAGTTATGAAGAAAAAACGAAAAAAAAGGTTGGCCCGTTTCCTAGAATGCAGGTTGTGGAGTAACGAGCCGGAAAGAAACTTCTGACACCTAGAAAAACATTTTCATAACAAATATTGATATGTGCGGAGAAAAACTCCGCATTTGCCCTCTTAAAAGTTAAGAAAAATTGGAAAAATATAGTATTTTGGAGTTTTTATTTTTTAATTTGTGATAAACAAATAGTATTTTCAATTTAAATTATTACTATTTTTACATTCAAATATTATATAGCATTAAAAAAAAATACCATATTAAAAACATTACAGTAATATAATTTAGTACTGTTCCATCAATCTCACAGAATGACTTTGAAGGAAACTAGCATCTTTTTAAGCATATGGGATATGCTTACCTTCATCCAAGCACAAATTGTAAAAGTATCTTGTCATATTAAATACTCTTAATTCCTTGGTCTTTGATGTCTTTGTTAAGATTCTATGAAGCTTTCTTGAAAGTGATGCATCGGTTTTTGTAAATGTACTTAATGAGGTCTGAAACAAATTTAATTAAAATGGCGTAAATAAGTGTAAATATTATTAAATTAACCTACCATCAAGAACAACAAAACCAAGGATCTAGTATCATGCTAAAAATTATATAACTGCAACAAATAAGGCCACCGATATTTATCCAAATCTGTTGAAGCCTTTCAAAATGTCTGTCATTTAACTGAGGTAGTTGTTATTTCAGCATGCTCAAGACCGTTGGCAGCTGTTGGTTTTAGGAATTGTATATACATTTGTTTAATACGGTAGAGTATTACAGTTGCTTATAAAGGTGTGCATGAATATAAATATTTACTTAGATAATTAAGAAGGTAAACTTAAAATCTAAAATTTCATGTTGAATTGGTGATTTATTCTCAAATGCTGTATCTAATAACTGTACCTAGTTGATAAGATTGCAATTTAGACACCATTGTTAAATAGGAAATATTATAATGAGTTGCACAAAACAAGAAATTATTTTATAATATTTTTAATTTATAAAGTCTTAGTTAAAATGCTTTTAACATTTAAAAAAAGGCAAAATAATCTTACAATCCCTTACAATAAGGTTGTTGCAGTTGAATATGTAACACATTTGTATTATTTTCCTCATAAATACAATGACATTATTGTTTCATAAAATATTTGAAATTTCAGAGCATAAAAAAAATTGACTGTAAAGTAATTCTTGTCGTGTGCAATTTGTTAGAAGCCTTCCAATATTATTTATCACGTACAACATATCAATATCGCACATTTACTATTTGTACATAAGATTTTTTAAAACGTAAATAATATTAACTTATTTTTCTAGATTACAAATTCAACATTTTGCAGCTATACTTACCGATACTTTTGGAATTTTTTCAGTTTTCATAAAATTTCCGCAAGCAAATTGGTAGAAATCATCACAGGGGTCAACTGTCCAATCCATTTTCAGCCTTATTCTCTTTGCTGTAACAGCGAAATAAGAACCGTTAGGTATGCATTAGTTAAACTTTGTCCTAAATTTTTTCATTACTAACACATTGTCTGCTTTTGCTGTATGAGATTATATTACATGTGCGATGATTTGTGACAGCCCCACTCAGAATAGCATAGCAGAAAGATATGATGAGAAATAACAATACGATTTTATATCCAGAAGGGATGAAAATTCATATACAGTAAAGTCTCAATAATTCGAGGTAGATAGGACCGAGACCCCTCTCGGATTATATGGAAATACGTTCCTGTGCATTAGAAAAATGAAGAGTTTTAATGAACCCTAATAATATAGTTAATTAAAAATACACTAAATAAGTTTATGAAACTTTATATAAATATTTTTTGGAAGACTGACTCATTTCCTTTGCATACTGTATTAATATTAACATTTCTTGGAATCCCAACTCATTTCCTTAGTATACTGTAATGCTATAGACATTTTTTGGAAGCCCGATGGATTTCCTTTGCATACTGTATTGAAAAGAACATTTCTTGGAATCCTGACTCATTTCTTTAGCATACTGTACTGATATAAACATTTCTCCTTTACATACCGTATTGATATAAACATTCCTTGGAAGCCTGACTCATTTCCTTTGCACACAGTATGTGAGTTAAAAAAAAAAGAAAATATATTGTTCAAATGAAAAAAAAATTAAATATATAAACTGTGATTGACAGTTTAAGTTACTTTAGATTTATGGAAGTAATTTTGTTCTTATAAAGTTTTATTTTCATAATAGGGGACACTGTAATGTATTTTATATAAACCACTAAAACAATAAATAACAAACAAGAATTCGGAATATATTATAAGTGAATTAGAAATGGATAAACAGAAAATGTAAACACTTGAGCCATAACCTAAAAAAGGTTATGATACAATATTAAAACCACATTTAAAGAAGAAACAGCACTCAATTATAGATAAAACAACACAAGATTAGGAAAGAAATTTACAAGACATAAAATGATTGCATATAGTATCAAAACTTAACTGTTCATGAAAGGAGATGAAAAATCAAATAATCAGTGTGTTATTGAACAGATGTTTCAACAATGAAAAAAAAGTTTTATTCTTTTTCTCTAGAGTCTTAAATAAGAAAAATTCATTAAGAAAAAAGAGAGTCTTGGTACTGGAAGAGAAACCTAGTTGATCCAGAAATTTTAATAGAGGAAGAATTTGAATATTAAGAAAGCTAGCCTAAGTAAAAGTTAATAGAAGCTAATATTAGTGAACATATAAAAAGTATAGTGGTGAAAGAGATTTGATTATAAAATAAATTTAAAGGCTATAAATTTGAACAAGAACAATAAGTCTCAGCTAAGTACTAGATTAAGGAAAACTTGTAATTAGTATTTAAGTTAATATTGTAGATCCATTCTTATAAGCAAAATCAGTTAATTAAATTCATTAAAAAACATTTTAATATTCTTTTCAAAACTAACTCCAGGCCTAGGAATTCCTTTTCTAAAATTTATTAAAGAGTTAATTGCATAAACCAATTTTATTTTGTAACCAGAAGTGCTCAATAGATTTATAATAATTAATACCCACCGAATAGCCTGGGAGAAAAAGTCTTGTGCTATTTAATTAAATTAAGTTAATAGAAAAAGTGTATTTAAAGTTTTGTAACTAGAGTGATCAAAGACTAAATTAAAACAAAGATTAATTGAATTAAAAGAAAGTGTTCATTTTTGTATTACTATAAATGGTAAGTAATAAAAAATAAAAGTAATAAAAAAAAAGAATCTAAAATTTACTGTTAGAGTTACAAGCATCTTGCAATTATAACTGACGCCCAGCAACTTATTGTTCTCTAAGGATAATTATTAAATTTTGTTTTATTATAAAAAAATATTATTATTACAATTTGACTACCACAAGGTGGAGCAGTTGTATTAAAGAAATTATTTATATTTACCATAACTTATAAATAAATATATATATATATGTATATATATATATATATATATATATATATATATATATATATATATATATATATATATATATATATATGTATATATATCTTGATATTTTACGTTGTCCATTATTTTTCCGTTGCACTGACTTTAAGAAGTTGATATATTACTATTGTAAATACTTTTATCCACCACTAAGTGCAATAATTTTACCTTGTGTGATGAGGCACCTTTCGGTCACATGACCATTGTCGAATCACTCACTAAAATTATTGCACTTAGTGGTGGATAAAAGTATTTACAATAGTAATATATCAACTACATAAAGTCAGTGCAACGGAAAAATAATGGACAACGTAAAATATCAAGATTTTACCACCTACCAAGGTAAACAACTCTACAGGAAAGAGTGATTAGACAATGGTCAAGTGACCGAAAGGTGCCTCCTCACACAAAGTAAAATTATTGCACTTAGTGGTGGATAAAAGTATTTCAAATCTGTTTATCAAGTTTGTAAAAAAAATTAATATTCCAGCCAACTTAGCTCCAATGAACAGTAAAATCTTCTGCTATAACTACTATGCCTACTTAATACTTACATAAATTAATGCAGTCTCGGGTCTTACAAATATTTGATCCTATTGATCGGGAATCTCCTGAAATCAAAATATTTGTTTTTACACACTTCTTTTCCACTAGACTAAAGATAAAGCTAGTAGAACTATCATAAGGAATAAGTCGTGAAGATTAACCTAGGTAAGTTTTAACTGCTTACAAGTGAAGGGGTTTGTGATAGGCAGGTTGTGCACAATGTAATGGAAAAAGGTGTTAAAATTGTTATATTGTTTGAATTAAATCTCTTTTTAAAAATTTAAATTTGAACTTTAATGCAACCTATCTTTCTTCAGATCGATTTGGATAGACAGCAAGTCTGCCTAAGCCAAATCGTTTAATAGAAATGTTTAATGTAAACAATTGGCCCGGTAAGTCTTTTTAAAGTGTAAATTATAATTAGTGTAACACTTGTAAATATTTTACAAACTTGCCTATAGTAGCACTTACTTATATTTGTTGAGGACAGCTGTTTCGGGAAATGTGTCCCATTGTCAACTCAGACCAACTAGGTCTTGATTTGACAATGGGATACATCTCCCGAAACAGCAGTCATCAACAAATATAAGTAAGTGCTAGTATAAGCAAGTTGTAAAATATTTGCAAGAGTTTTAGTGAAAACTAGTAGCTCACGTGAAGATGGGTTCAACTAATATATTAATTAATGTGTTAACCACATATATTAATTAATGTGTTAACCAAGGATTTTTTTAACTAACTAAACACATTACAAAAAGTGTAGGCTTTTTGAACAACTGAAAACATATCAGAGTAAAATTAAAAATTTCGTTAAAGAACTAATATGTAATGTAATACACCTTGGCAGCCTACAAAATCTTATATTTTATATAATTTCAATTTAATGAGAAAAATTACTCTACACTTAACTTATTAATAAAATCCTAAAGAAGTTTAACATGGAAAATTGCAAAGGAAAATAAACTTGTATAGAAGTAACTTTTCAAGGAAATCTAAATAGCAAAGATCTTTAGAAATATTACAATTATTTTATGTTTAAATAATTAGATTTTGATTATACAGTACTTGACAAAAACATCATATATATTATTAAAAATTTTTTTTTAATTGCATAAGTATAAAAGGTGTTTTATAGTTTTGTATGGTACTGGGAAAGGGGCAGCTCCCACAGATTAGTGTTTGCACCCTGGCCTGTTTAATATGTAATACAGCTTAGTATATTAAAATAAGCACAAAACTATATTAGTATCTGTAAGTGTATTAATTTCTATCTTGAATGTAACTTTTGTAATAATTTTCTACCAATAAGAGTAGATTATCATTTAAATTGAAAATCTAATTCAATTGTGTGTATTTTGTTATACTTATAAAATTTCACTTACCCAATAATAATAATATGCACTTTATGCATCTCTAACCTAATGTTGACTAATAAAATAATTTGGAAAGATCTAATCTTTTAATTTAATAAAAACCTTTAATTTAAATTTAAATTAATATTGTCCAATGGTGTTTAACTGCATTTTGATTTTTGAATATTTTTTAATTAAATTTTTTTTGGAAATTTATATGCGAACTTTAACGGGAGATGTATGTCCCTATGCAACACATGATTTTTGGCAGTTATGTTTGTCCCATTATCTCAGAAGCTACTAAAGACACTAAAAAGAAATTTTTACCAGTTATTCTATATGTAAATTTGCTTAAACCCTGCTATTTTCAATATAGTTCTCTAAAAATTATGAAAAATGCAATTTTTTTAACCCATTCACTTATCTTGTCCATGTAAATGTACATCAACTTTTACTGTGTCTAATTGAGCAAATGCAACAAATTTAACCGTTGCTTTACACTGTCTACCTATAACATATACTTCAATTCTATTAGACTGGCATGCGCTGATCTCTGCTGGGACTTCACTCTGCTTTTGTAAGCTGGATAAGGATTATAAAAGGTGTTTTTAAATTATATTTGTTGATTCCATCTTCACATGAGTTACTAGTTTTTAACTAAGAAGCACTTGTAAAAATGTTGAGTTACGATCTGAGTTTACAATAGGACACATCTCTTGAAATGACCATCCTCAACAAAAACGTAAGTGCTATTATACACAAACTAAATTTTTACAAGTGTTTTTAAAATTTTTAAAGGCGCTGGGGGAGGGGCAGCTCCCACAGATAGTGTTTGCACCCTAGCACAATGACCTGACTGTGCTATGTACAATACAGCTTAGTAGTATATTTAAAAAAGCACAAAATTGTATTAGTATTAGTTACTATAGTAACTTCTAAGTTAAATGTGCCTTTTTTTAATAATATTCTACCAATAGGAGGAGGTTATCATTCAAATTTAAAACCTAATTCAATTGTGTGTATTTTTGTTATATTTATGAAATTTCACATACCTAATAATAGTATATATTGTAACATTCCCTTTATTATAAACTATATTGATTACTACATCACACTGAAATTATTTAAGTAATATTCAGGTAGTGGGCCCACTATACTATATCATATTATATTGTGTGACAGTAAACACAGGCCTGCCCAGATGGGGGAGCAAGAGGACAAACTCCCAGGGGCCTTGCCAGGTTTGTATTTTATTTACTGCAGAAAATAATTACTCATGCAGCAAGATCCATAAAAGAGATAAAAACATTATATCAATCAAGTAAAATATATACTTGTTCAAGTTTTAACTGGCAAAGTAATAGTCAATGAATGAAATGTTCTACTTACACAAAATGCAATATCTTAGTTGCTGTAGACCATGGGTTCTCAAACTGGACGGCATAAAGGCAAATCAGAGGGGAGGCGCTAGACCAGTTGGAGAATAATAAGATAAATTAAAAATATTTATTATTCAAGGAACAGACTTGATGTTACTAATGACTTGGATTGTGCCCTTACTAAAATACGGCCTCAAATAGGTATGCTAGTGTAAAAATGCAAGCTCAAGCAGTCTCCCTAACAGATTTTTCTCTTGCCAGTTAAAATTTACTTTACAAATTAAAACTTGAAATGTTATATCATGTTTCTTGTGAAAGTATGTATAAATAAATTGTTTTCTATATATATTTCATTCACTATTTATTTATAGTGTAAATTGGAGGGAGTGTGGGAGGATTTCATTCAAGAGGAGGGGGATACAGTAGGCCTAGTTGTTTTTAATATGGGAACGAATATTTATTTATAATTGTGTGCATAATACAGGGTTTTATAAGCCTATGTTGGAAGTAATGAGGAGGCCCGTACTCATTATTGTCTAGGGGCCAGTACTCATGTTTGCCCAGGAGTCAAAATTTCTCTGGCCAAACTATACACAATGACTACTTTTCTGTTTATGTATTTGAAATGCAACTTTCTACATCTGTTTTTAAGCCATCAATAAACTTACGTTTATGAAATACTATATTCTTAATTGTATTTGTAGAGTGCAATATTGTGTTTTGTACTTACCCTGTTTTCTTTTAAATTCAAGAGAACTTGAATTCATCTGATTTATATTGACTGCAGTACATATTCCTAGGATTGCCATGGCAACTAAAAGAGAGCAGGAAATTAAGAACATCTTTCTAATAAAAATCTTTAGTCAAGTTTTCTAGAATAGGTCAGTTTGTAAGTCCATGCAAACCGTCTGACTA
Organism: Prosapia bicincta; assembly: GCA_036971475.1. Classification (NCBI taxonomy): domain Eukaryota; kingdom Metazoa; phylum Arthropoda; class Insecta; order Hemiptera; family Cercopidae; genus Prosapia; species Prosapia bicincta. The sequence goes on along the minus strand of JBAIZL010000003.1, from coordinate 107,614,989 downwards.
CTTACGTCATTCTATTAAATGGCAATAAATACTTTATTGTGCTGGGTTCAGTTTATATGCAGGCATAAAGTGAACTTTTGTTATAATGATATTTTTATTAACCATTTCAAATCTTTTATTGTTAGAAATTTTTCACAGCAATTACTTTATTTTCTCCAATGCTTTAAAATATCTAGTGTATTGATCCTGAAATATAAAATTTGTGTGTTATTTTCAATTATCATCGCAAATCGTTTTAATGACTTTTTCTAGAATAAATTACATATCTAAGGAGCTTTCAACATTATTAAAATGATTAAATATTTTATGAAAAGAAAATTAATTTTATTTGTAATATGATGAAAAGGCATCTTCATATTCTGGATCTATTAAATATAATCATTTTTTATTCACAGTTTTCATTTTTTAACTGAAAATTTTGTATCAACAAATTTACATTTTGATAAAAATTATAATAATATTTATAATTAAATACTGTTATGGTTGGTTCTATATAATCAATTCCGTCTCTTTGTTCAAACTCTCATTATATATATCTTGTACAAATTTTCGATCTTTAATAAAATACTTTTTATTCGTCTACTCAAGTTCAAATACAGTTTTTAAACTTGTAGTGAATAACGCTTGATGTTAATACAGGTTTTTCAAAAATAAATTCATTAATTAGTTTTAATAACTAATTTTGCCTAGTATTTTGCCACCTAATATTGTGATTCTGTATTATGTATATACATATTTATATTAACTGTAATTATTTAGTAAAAATTAACTAAAATCAAATATTTCTTTGCTGAACTAAAAAGGGATTGATTTTAAAATGTTTGTTTATTCTACTTGTTTTAATGACCATGTTCTATTTCTTTAATCTAGTTCTCTCATTTTGAAGATATGAGTAAATAATAATCTTGGTGAAGTAATTCAATGGACTTCAGTATATAATATTACTGGAGTGATATTCTTCCTCTAACTGAGTGATACAGGATTTTTTATTAAAACAAAAATGTGGTACATGCTAACAAAATTTAAACTCTTATGATGTAAAAGTTGAAAAAGGGAAAAATTGAAAAACAATTTTGATTAATACCTTTATTAATTTCATTTAAGTACTTCTCCCTACTTTTCAATCTCCAAATCCTTTCTTATTTTAGAATTTGGTTCAACTTCTTCTCCAGGAAACTTACAGTAAGCAAATACTTTTGCAAAGGCTTCCTTGCAATCCTGCCATGACCTGTCTCCAAAAATACATAATACTTTATCACAATTGGAAAATATGTTTTATTTGATTGTTTACTTTTACACTAACATTTATTAGTATATAGACACTTGCTTATAGTTGCAATTCCTTTAAAATGCACAAGGAGTACAAACTGAGTACTGATGATATACATTGGGGTGGGGGAGTGGCAAAAGGTTAAAACAGTAGTGAGTCACCACACTATTGGGAAATTAAAATATATATAAAATATAGCAACAAAATAAATAATAAGTAATTAAAAATAAACTTATACTGAATATTTTACACTAATCACTTTGCTTCTGTCAAAATTTACATTAAAAGAATTTAAAACTTACAAAGTACAGTAGAGTGTCAATAATTCGAGGTGAATGGGACCAAGACCCCCTCGGATTACCAAAAACTTGGATTATACGAAAATAATTTTTTTGTGTATTAGAAAAAATAGGACTTCTACTGAACCCTAATACTGTAATACCCCTTATATCCAGATCAATGTGGTGGCAGCGCCATCTGGATTTATTAATTCCGGGAATAAAGACCAGTCCATCTAATCATGAGTGTCATCATTGATTGATTTGTTTGCTTCAAGAGAGTTTATTTTCTGATATGTCACACACAAGACTAGACATTTTTGCTTTCTAAGGGATATTTGTCGACAGTTGAAACTTACAAAGTAAATAAAGAAAGATATTTAGGTCCAACTGACCTACTGTCAGACATCTAAACATAACTGAAAAGGCCATTCAAACCCAACTGATAAAGTTGGGTAACACACCAATCTGTAGAACACTAATGAACTGAATGATACATCAGAATACAGAGGAGGAAAAATAAGGTATTGATATAAACATTTCTTGGAATCTTGACTCATTTCCTTTACATGACGTATTTATATAAATATTTCTTGAACAACAGATTCATTTTCTTTAAGGCTATAAACTTTTCTAGGACGCTTGATCCATTTCCTTTCAAATAGATAAAATAGACTCAAATAGAAAAAGGGTACAATTTAACAGAAGCTCGTTAAATGAGGACTGGTAGTTTTGAGACTCTACTGTATTTATAATATTGTAGTTGGTGAGGTATCAAATCCTATTACTCCACGTTTGTTGATCAGGCTGAGAGATAGATGATTATGGTGCATACAATTTTCCTTTTGATTTAAAAAAATAATAAAAAAGGGTGAAGTGTTTAGATGATAACTACAGTTTTATTTAGTCTACTTAAGTTAAAAGTCATTTGTTCCAGTTCAATTCCTTAAAGAGTTGATTATCCTGGTTTATCTTCTGATACTGAACAATTACAATACTTTTAAAACGCACACTAAGTTTGAAATCTGTAGAGTAGTTCTTTCTACATATTTTGCAAACTAAAACACTATGTCTATAAGTCTAGAATGTTGCCTACAAAATTATTTCTCAGAACTGTCATACAATTTTATTAGTCGTCATTTTTTTATTACACATAATTTCATAGTGAAACTAATGTGTTGAAATTAATTATTCTATTTTTTAAAAAGTACAAGTAAAACGGTAAATACTATATAAAATGAACTTATACTTTCATTAGGAATTTCACACACATAAATTAATGTTCTTCAACACAATCGCTGCTGATGACGTCAACTGGTGTCAAACTGAGTCATAGATAGATCAACATAAAAAGATACATAGATAGATAGTCATAGATTGATACACCATATAAATAGTGTGTATATTGACAACTTTAAGTGTATTCTGATGAGGTCATGTAGTGTCATTGGTTGTTTTTTTGCGCACAAACTCCCTGTCATTTTCTCTCTCAGTGGTTACCTGTCAAATCTTTTAATTTTTAGATAGTTCAGGATTGATAGTTTTAGTCCTCATTTTTAGTTATCTTTATTGGTGTATAAATAAATGAATGTAATAAGGTGTTATAACATACCTAGTACTTCTCATTGTGTTAGCCATAAGATCATTAGTAAAATTTATAGAAAATTAAATATTTAAGTTGTAAGTTGTAATCATCTTGAATTTACTGGTTAAATTACAAGTAATTATTGTGTAACTGAGTGAAAACTTTTGAACTTACGTTCTGGCACATTTCAAAACAATCATTTCATTGACAAAGCTGACCTGCAATCCTTAAGAGCACACACTTCGAATCTAACACTTTACTTCATTACATAGCAAACAACCCGCTTAAGCCAACCCCCTTTCCTCCTTCATAAATCATTTGTCCTGCAAACCTTGAGCGATCGCCGTCAGTAGCGGGTCAGATTAGTCAATAAAATGATTGTTTCAAAACGTGTCAGCAATTAAATACAAAATTATTTCACACAGTTACACAATAATTACTTATAAGCCTTGAGATCAGTTACGGTCTGAGTTGACAAAGGGACACATCTCCCGAAACGGCCGTCCTCAACAAGCAAAGTAAGTGCTACTATAGGCAAGTTAAAACATTTTTTAAAAAGTGTAAGTGTTACTAGTAGCTCACGCGAAGATGGAATCAACAAATGTTAATTACTTATTATTAAATATTGACTTAGAATCCTAAGGTATTGAATAGCAGTGGTAGTTAAATTCAAACATAATTTAGTGTAACAAATATAACATGATGTTTTAAAGTAAACTGTGTATGTAAAAAAGTTGGTTCTTTTTTGTTGAATGTGTCGTACACATTTGTTTTTGTTTCTTCTGAGTATTTACTAAGATTGTAAATAATTGACGTGCAAATTGAATGATGTAAAGGATATGAATGTTTAGATTGCTCTGATTATTTAGTCAAAGAAATAACAATAAGTAATACAAACAAATCAAAAATAAGTGTTACAGATCATTTATATACAAATAGCTTTTATGGCTAAGTAGTCAGTGCTGTGTACTGCGAAATATGGAATACTCCATTCAGCCTCAAATTCTGGTCATAGACAAAAAAAGTAAAACCCAATTATAATAAACTACCATTTGTTTGACTATGTATGAAAAGTGTTACAATTAAAGTAGACGTACTAATAGTAGACATTACCAATAAAATGTTCATAGATCATTTAGCTTTGAAGATTTACAACACATTTTGTGAACTGTGATTTAAGGGTACAGTTGTTCAGGTTAATAGGATTTTACAACCATTGTCAGTTATTTGAGTTTGTCCAAGTGCTGTTTCATTATCCTCACTAGTTTAAAGCAACACAAAAGTTAATCAAATTTAAGGTTTGTTGGGGTATACCAGAATAATAAAAATTAACAGATTTTTTACCACCCAGTTGAGTGAATTATATTACAAACAAATAAAATTTTAAGATCTATTTACAATTGTAAAAAGTAATTTCTACTAGCAAAACATATACTATCACAACTTAAAACATGAATACTTTACAAACTAAACTAGTTAATACTTTTAAAATAATGGATTTGTGACACACTGTGCATGAATATAAAAACACCATACACTGGAAATATCAAATGGTTCAATAACATTTGCTTATGAATATTCAAAGAATTGGTTGATACTGAATAAAAAACTTTTATTAAAATTGATATTCTCATCCTTTGAGGTTGCTGACAAAACTTACATAATTTATTATATTTTAGAGAACTAAAATATAATAAATCATATATTATCCAACTAGTTTATTATATATTATCTAACTAAAGCTCAAAAATTATAAAACAAACATGCATTAAAAGTAAAAAACATGTGCCTTCTTATTGTATGTTGAAAATTGTATTTATATTTTATCTCCTGTAAAAAAAATTAGTTTGGATTGTATTATATGACAAATTAAAAATTAAAATAATTGTTGTTATTCCAATATATTTTGTCCAATATATATAGTTTTTAATAAATATATTTTTAGAATTATTGTAATTTGAAAAAAAAATTCAACACACCAAATTGGGTTTTCAAATATTTTTAATAAAATCTTTAAAGTTTAAAAATCGACAGATTTCAGAATTATCAAAAAAATTTAAAAAGTAGTGAAAAATTTGGTTGTGTCGGAAGTTAGAAATTTATCTAACTGTGCAAGCTACAAATATTTATTGACAAAAATATTTACATTGAACTGTAAGTTTATTTATACAAAAAGTAAATAAAATCATAACAATTTCTGTTGAATTTGATTAACTAAACAAATTTTACAAAAAACTAAAGAGGCTTTTCTAGACTTCATGTTTTGCAGTTTTATTGCTTAATGGTGATGACAGTGATGGCGATGATGATGACAATGATGATGATGATGATGGTGGTGGTGAAGGTGACGGCAGATGAAGAGATTTTATCTATTCTTTTGGGTGAATAAATATTCAGATGAGTTTTTGTAAATTATGATAAATAGCCATACTACATAACCTGTCCAAGTATTATAGGCAATTTATTTTATAAAGCCCAGGCACTCAGAAGTAGCTAATGACATCAATGTTTTCCATTGACTCTTCTTTAATTGAAGGCCTTTTGGCATTAATAAATGACTGCAACAGAACAAAATAAAATATCCAACATTCAGAAAAAGAAATCAAAATTGCTTCATTGTTAAGTTCTATTGTAATTAAATGATAATAAATAATTTCTTAAAACCTCATCTAACTATACCAGATTCACAACTGTGGTTTAAATGATTAGTTATCTTCACACAAGCCAAAATCCTTGTCATTACAACATTAACAAAGGATTGTCATGTTGTAACATTTAATAATCTTTATTATAAACTTTCGAGAGAGTGCATGCTGAGTTTTTCTCAGCACGTATCATTATTTGTTAAAAAAATGTCTTTCTAGTTGTCAGAAGTTTATTTCCGGCTCGTTTCTCCCCAACCTGCAATCTAGGAAACGGCCCAAACTATTTTTCTTTGTTTTTCCCTCTTAGCTTAAGTGTACTTTTAATCTTTGTCATGCAAGGTCAGATTGCGGAGGTTTTGTCCGCAAGAGCCCTTTCGTGTAAGTTATTTGTGCGGAGTTCCTTGTTCAGTTAATTTCATTACAAAAGGCTTTGTGGAGCTAAAGTATTATTGTTTTTGTTGTTATTCTTAATTTAGTGTTGTATGTATTTTTAGTATCTAAGTTTCACATTTTACTGTTGTTCCATTTGAAGAGGAGAGAATTCGTAAAATGCTATGTGGTGTCGAAAAAAAAGAAAACCAATCAATACTTTCTATCAGAAATTTTGTTAGACAGCTCTTGATGATTCTGATGAAAACGAATCTCTTTGCCAGATGATTAGCCTGACGAAAAAGTAAATGAAACAAATGAATAGGTGAATCTGAAAATGACGAAAATGACCAATTTGTTGAAATGTTGTCAGATTTTTATGTTATAGAGAAAATCCTGTTAAAGATCCACCAGGAAGATGTTACAGTGCAGTTTTACAATAGAAAAGAACCTTTTTTGTTAGTAAAAAAAGAAACATAATTCTCATGAGAGTGGGCCATGTTCACGCTACAGTAGTGGTGACTAGTAAGCTTTGAAATGAACAATTATGAAATGTTGTTTCAACAAAGGCTGTAAGATTCTGCTAGAATCTGTTGTGTTATAAAACCAATATTGTTTTTTTCATCTACTAAGTTTTAGGGTTACATATTTGAATAAAAGTATTCCTTAATTTCACTACACATTATAATTAATTTCATATTCTTATATGTAGTGCCTACCATCACGATACTTTATAACATGAAAAATAACCTGCAAACACCTCTCCCATAATGAAAACAGTGGTCTAGTATACATTGCTTACATGATTTATCAACTCAAAATATTTTTAGAAATATGACTTTTAGAAAATTACAATTGTGCAATAATGATGTCTAAACGTATTTACAATGCATTTATATAGTAATTAATTGTGAAGTCACCCAAATATAAAATGTAAACCGTTTAAATGTTAAAGGATATTTGTGCGGAATAAACCTCCACAAGCGCCCTCTCTCGTTTGAAACTCTATGCGCCCACTCGAAGGTTAAACACAAGCAAAACATAGGAAAATGTAAAGTGGTAACAAATTCTTAAGAAGCTAGAAATCCAAATCAAATAATCCACTGATTTTGTATTATTCAAAACAATATTTGTTTCTAAATATAAAATGAAATTTGTTTCATGAAATCAAAAGAAAGTATTGAAAACATGCTGGTTTTTATTTTACATGTGGTAGTACTTCGTCATTCTGGCATGTGGTAATTTCTTAAACTTCCAAATCCTCAGGATTTATAATTCTTCACTGTTTCATGAATGAAGTACAGGGACAGATCTGCAATTTTTTAAGGAGAGCACAAGATGAAAAGTTTCACAATAAGAAAGAAATCTTAATCTAAAAACTTTGTTTCATTAAAAATACTTTATGTACATTTTGATTACTTTGATTACATATTGATAGTACTTCTAAAGATGATTACCATGTAATCGAAATGTACATAAAGTAACTGTAATAAAGATTTTCGTATTGTGGTTAGTGGGTTTTATTTATTTAGTTAAAAAATTAGTCCACAGTGCTCAACAAATTTATTACCTCTAAAACAAATTTATTACTCCTATATTGAGTGTTTCATGAATAAAACAAAAGTGAAGAAATGCGGCTAGCAACTTTTACTCACCTGGGTAGTTTAGCATGAGAATTGCGTGCTTGGATGAAAAAAGGAATAAGAAATACAGTCTTTTTTTTAAAAAAAACTTACAAATAAATGCTACAGTTAATCTTTTTACTATTTATTAGGAATATAATGTGGTTAAATTTAATAATAAATACATAAAAACCTCTTAACCACAAACTTTCTTTATTTTATCTTTATGTACATTTCAGTTAAGAAGTATGTACAAACCAGGTAACCATCCTCAAGAGGGATAACATACAAAGACTGAGTCTTTGTAAAATGAAGAAAGTTTGTGGTTAAGAGGTTTTTATTAGTTAATTCTTTGATATAACTATGTTCAGAAAATATTAACCAATAAAAAAGGATGATGTAACAGTGCATTGATTCAGTTTCTTGAGACTTGTGTATGTGTGATACAACTCCTAGAAAGAGAGTTCACTGTGGGGAAGGTGATGTAAAATTGAAGGAGAGGAGTTATGTCAGGAATTTATACAATGATATTAGCGACAACAATAGGGAAAAGAGTTTTTCTTGAAGTTTTTGTGTTGTACATCTTGAGGTTTTTCTTTTGTTATTAACTTGGCAAAATACCACTACTTACTGATTTATTCATCAGACACATTTTGCACTGGGTCAGCACATTATCCAATGCTGTTAGTCACGGACAAGACTCTTGCTCAGGTGTGTTGTGTTGGTGTGAGTCTGTGGTGTGTTATTGTTCATAGAGTACGTGTGAAAATATAGTATTAGATTGTGGGTGTGTTTTGTCATTTAGAATGTGTTGAAGATAGTATTTATGGTGTTTATATATCTCGTAGTTTTCTACTGTGTTAAGTTTGTTGCTTTTTTTTATGTAGTGTAGGATTTTTAGATTGGTGTCTATGTTAGTGTGTTAGTGTAATGTATTTTGTATGTGTATTGTGAAATTTGATTTGGGTTGTGTCTTTTTTATATCTGTTATGTGTTCGTTGTATCTTGTCTTAAATGTTCTCCCTGTTTTGTCTTATGTAAAAGCTGAGGCAGTTATTGCATGTAATTTTGTATACTCCTGGTCTGTTGTGTTTATTCTGGTGTGTTTTTGAACTGTGTAGATATTTTTTAATTGTGTTAGATGTTTTAAATGCTACTTTGTATTTAAGTTTGCAGAACGAGAAAGCTATTTTTGTGATGTTTAGAAGTGATATGTAATTTTGTGTTTGAGTGTTATTGTTTTTTGTTGTGTAATGTGTGTGTTGGGCATTATTTTGTCTATCTATGTGTGTTTGTATCCATTACATGTTCTATTGTGTTTAGTTCGTTTTTCTTGTTGGCAGAAATGGTTCGACTCAACTGGTGGGTAACATGTAAGCCATATAGGCTTACATATGACATTACTAAACTGTTATGTTATCATACTAGACAGGTTAAAAATTGTTATTCTAAAATAATTTTTATTTAATTTTTTAAAATGATTTGATAAACTTACATTTTTTGCAATTTCTAGCAGTTGTGCTTTTAGTACTGACGGACCTGCTTCTTGGATCATTTTGTTCAAATGGCTATGTTTGTTCTGAAGCAATAAGTAAGGATGACCATATTCCTATAAAAGAAAAGTTTTAAATAAATTGAACTTTGCATGAAAGGTTTTTTAAAAGGCTTGACAGAATAATAGACATTATTGTTGTCTGTTTAGAAACCACTTTGTATTTAAAACTGTATATATAGAAATTAAAATATCCTACTTGTATCGTTTTGAAAATAATTTTTATTACAAAAATTATAAATAGTCATGTCTAGTGAATACAAAGAATACATATGTTAATATAAAATATGTGAAGGATTAAAATAATGCTATATTATCAACAATAATAATAAATAACTATTGGTATAATAGGAAATGATTATTGGTATAATAACAATATGCAAATGGTCAGTAACACACAAGATAAGATAGGCAGCTATCAAAAGTCAACTACAGCAGTATCTACAAGGACAACTGTTATTTATGACATTTTTTGAAATGAATAGAGAAGTTCATAAATAGGTAAATAATAATGAAAAAAGACTTTCAACTACTTCTAAGTTTGATTGATTAAAAGAAACTACAAAGAGAGAATATTTTATTGTTTTCAAGACAAAGCTAGATGGAGCAAAATAGAAAAAAAGGCTAGGCAGATAATATAAAAATTATCCAAATAATGAAGCTACAATTCAAATTAAAGAATTAAAACAAGAGATAACACAAATTAAAACTGTGGATTGATGGATATTTTTTTATTAAACTGTGAATATTTTTTTATTAAAAAAAATTATATTTTATGTTCAATCTGTTTAATTAAAGTTTTGTTTGTGATAGCATCACTGAAGATGATGACAAAATGTCATTGAAATGAGATTGAGATACGTTTTTATAATTGTGAGTCGTATATATGTCTTGTGTTTATAACCTCAACTCACAAGCAAGCTCCAATTTTGTTTATAGATTTTAATGTCTACCTAACAATAAGAAAAAATTAAAAATCTTAATCATACTTACAGTCATTCTTCCAGATTCAAGAACCAAGACTCGTTCAGTCGCCATTACCAAACGCAACCTTTCTGACATGATGACCACTGTGCAAGAAGGAAATATCTCATGGACTAGATTTAGAAGAGATCTCTCACTCCTAAAACACAAGTCACCAAGGTAAATTTGTCTACTTGTATGATTTTAGGATTTCTCGTTGAACCTGCATATCAAAATCTAATTATCATTGTGATAAAATCCACAATAAACATAACAAAACTTAATAATATAAAATGTACACAGAAGTTTTATTTTTATTAAAATTTTGAGTAGTAATTTATTCTATCTATAATCTAAAAGTCTTCTAAGCATACACGAGTGGTATTAATCTTAAAACTAAAATAGAATAGAATGAATATCAATAACAATTCAATCAATAAAACATTGAAACTTAGTCTGATACATTCCCATAAAGAATGTTGCGTTCATTACTCTCTATTACACAATGTTAAAAATATCAATAAAGGAAAATAAATTTTAAAATAATCAGTAAAGGTAAAAATTAAAACAGTTCTCTCTAAATCTCACTAGTGGTTGACAACCTTATTGAACTCCTGAATGAACAGGGAAACTTCT
>JBAIZL010000003.1:107596569-107599069 GCA_036971475.1 Prosapia bicincta | reverse complement strand
ATCAGTGTGGTGCTATCAGTGGGTTAAAGCCTGAAGGAAGAGGCTATATCACCTTGTCCAAAGCATCCCATATCTGTACATCAGTCAGCTGGTTTAATGGATCTAAGTTAGCCCTCAAGGTTCCTGCAAATAAGACAGGATGTCTGGGAACTACACTAATTTTAGCTCTTAGTTGTTTTACAGGAACGTCTCTAATGTCAACTCCATCAATACGTATAGAGCCACCAGGCGAAGGTTCAATCAGTCTCAGAAGTGCGGCCAATAGTGAAGACTTTCCACTGCCCACAATGCCAACCTATAGGAACAAATAATAATTACTGAAATCAAATTTTTACCATTTCTTATTGTGTTACTGAATTGAAATATAGGTAATGGGAATTTCCTTTACAAACAGTTAGAATCTTATGTTTAACTAAAAACACTTGAACATATATTAGTATGTTACACTTGCCTACAGTTCAGTTAATTTTTGATTATTGATGATGACTGTTTCGGGAGATGTATCCCATTGTTAAGTCAGACAGTAACTATACTACACGACACATCTCCTGAAACGGCTGCCCTCAATAATCAATAAAGTAAGTGCTACTATAGGCAAGTATAATATGGTAAAATATATTCATGAGTTTTTAATTAAAAACTAGTAACTCAAGTGAAAATAGAACCAAATAATATTTTTTTGTATTGATATCTCTTGGCAAAAACACCACTACCTACTGATATTTTTCAGCAGACTCGTTTCACACTTAATCAGTGCAGTTTCAATGCTGTGAGCCATGGACATAACTCATGCTTATCTACTATTTGGTCATTAAGTACTACAGAAACATAAATTAACTTGAAGTGTGAAATTTATTGATTTTTATAAGAAATTATGTAACTGGTATATATATGTACATGTCATTTGTTTTTACTGCCTAAGTTTAAAATATTTAGAGTAACTTGAAAATCATTATGTGAAGAAACACCAAATACTTTAAAAAAAATAATATTGCTTGTCTTTTAAAAAAACTAATTGGAAGCTACTGTTATTTACTATTCAAATTTGCCAAAATAAAAGTTTTGATGAAACTTTTTTTTTTTTATTCTAGATTGGTAAAATTTGTGAAATGATTTTTAAATGAAACTAGCATGATTTTAAAATTATAACTTGCTTAATTATAAATTGAAAGTCCACATAATACTTAAGTAGTCTACATTAAAAACTAGGGATGGGCTGATTCGTAAAATCTTCAATTCCAATTCTTCATTCTCAAGTAAATTATCAATTCTCTTAAGTTACATAGGCCTACATGATATTCTTTAATAATTAATTAAGTTAACAGTTTGATTACATGGTGAAGTTTTTCAAAGGTTTCGTTTTAATGTAATAGGCTGCACAAACCGTTCAACCTTGATTTATGAAGAGGAATTTCTGTAAGCAAGACAAACAAATCAGAGAACGGTGACAAAAAAACAGACCAGAAATGCTTCCGATCGTCTTTGTTGATAACAGATAGATAGACAATAGATGCGTCATAGATAATAATATTTTTGTTATCTCAAATCAGCATTTTACTTCAATCATTTAATTCATTTAAAGCAACTAATACTGTACATAAATAAGACATAGTTAATAGTTTATCAACTAAATAAATGAAACCAACTAGCCACAATACAAAAATCTTTATTACAATTACTTGGATTGCTAGGTGGAATTATTTTGACAGTAAAATTATTGATAATATATTGAGGAAACAAAAAAGAAAATTGTTAGTGCAAAATTTATCAAAACTGTTACCTAAGGAAGAAATATATTATTTATTATTAATAGTTGATGGTTGATTATTTTTCCAATAAACTACACTCTACACATATTTAAACAGTAAAAAAGAAGAATTGGAATCAACACTTTAATCAATGAAGAGTCAAATATTAACAATTACTCGATCATTAGAATCTAAGATTCCTGGAATTGGAATCAAGACTTTAATCAATGAAGAGTCAAATATTAACAATTACTCGATCATTAGAATCTAAGATTCCTGGAATTGGAATCAAGACTTTAATCAATGAAGAGTCAAATATTAACAATTACTCGATCATTAGAATCTAAGATTCCTGGAATTGGAATCAGCCCATTACTATTAAAAACTAAATTATTGTTCTTATTATTAATGATATTTCGATGAAAATTTCATTGATTACTGCCTTTGATTTAGTTTTTATTTTCTGTGGCATAAATTAAAAGCTAATTTCTATCTAATTATCACTTATAGTCACTGTGGAATTTCTGCTCAAGTTTATACACTCAATTATGTTTTAAAAGAATTGAGAAATGGTATTCACCCAAATTATAAATTTTACTGCTTTTAATCACAAACACACATGTTCTGGAAATAAGGAAAGGAAGCATAAATAGGGGTCTAGATTTTGCTATTGTTAATTTAGCGGAAGCTGAAGCAGAAGGAACCTACTGTATTGCATTTCATAATCTTTAGAAAATTTTATTCTAGAAAAA
>JBAIZL010000003.1:107384069-107591569 GCA_036971475.1 Prosapia bicincta | reverse complement strand
CTATTTGTAAAGGCTCTAACAGGAATGAGTTTATGACTGTGGAATGGGGTGGGTTGTTTGAGTTGTGTGCCATAAAATAGAAAAGGATGTTCAAAGTGTGTGTAATCATTTAATAAGTTTTCTGTATTTGTTGCGTAGTGTTTGTAGATTTCATATTTTTCTAAGGTTGTTAGTTTATTTGTTGTTGTTAGTTGTTAGAAAAATCTCAAATCTACAAACACTACGCAACAAATAAAGAAAACGTATTAAATGATCACAAAGCCAATAGCCTTTTCTATTTTATGACACGTAACTCAACAATCCACCCCATTCCACAATCATAAATCCATTCTCGTTAGAGCCTTTACAAAGAGCCGATGCCGCCAGTAGAGGGTTAGCTTCATAAAAGGAACAAATGTTTTGAAATGCGTCAACAAGTAAGCAATTACGTATTCACTTAGTTAAGTATTTTTAAAATTAGTTTAATTAGTGAATTCAAGATGATTACATCAAGCAACTAAATATTATATTTTTTATATGTGTGCAATTTTTTTATTGGTTATTTTGTATCTTAGTTAGTATATTATTTGTATTTGATTATTATGAATTATCATAATTAGTAAAAAGAAATTAACATTTCCTTATGGTTTAAAGTTTAGATTATTTTGTACTATTGTTCATTTTGTATGTACACAAGAACACACTAATTGTTAAAAACATTATTTGTACTACTGACTGACACCAACTAAAATATATATTGTACTGACTTTCTCACTCCAGTCAACATAAAAATTGCTGAAGCGTTCTATTATGTTTAGAGTCTGACAGAAGGTCAATGGGCCATAAATATCTTTCTTTATTAATGCTCTAATTATCAATAGTCGATAAATATCCCTTAGAAAGCACAGACATTTAGTCTTGTGTGTGACAAATCAGAAAATAAATTCTTTTGAAGCAAACAAATCAATCAAACAATAATGATATTTAAGACTAGCGGGGCTATTGTTTATACCTGCTACTAATAAATTGTCATGCCTAACTGATCTAGTATGTAAACTGCAATGGGTTAAAAGTTGTCAAGATCTATCTAAAGTGAGACATTTCAGAAGTCTTGGGAAGATTCATAATGGAATGTTGCCTTTAATGTTGAGAAGGAATCTCATTCTTTTAAAAAAAATCATGTTTTTATTGATAGGATCAAGATTTCTGTATTTCTCCACAGATCTGACATTAGATTTTTTAAGAGTCTGCAGAGGTAGTAATTGGAAGGCACAGAACAAGTATTTTTTAATTCTATCATGCCCTAACAATGGATTAAGATTCTAGACCTATTCCTTAATACAATTTACATTTCTGAAAACCCTCTATTCAATCTATAGTCTATTTCTCAAATCTCATACTAGTACTGATAGCTTCTAATCATCAAGTTCAATTTCTAAGCTTTTGGCCAATATTGAAAAATCGTCATTTACATGACAATGTCAGATGCTTTAAATTTCATACATATCTGGTCAACTGAACAAAAAAAAACGTCTGGTATTCGAAGTTTTACATGACTCCCTTGAAGTTACTATGTTACATACCAACACTCAACTGCTCAGTTTGGTATTTGAACACTGTGAATTCTCAAGAACCTGGAATTCAAAATGCCTAGTATGTCCAAAGTACCTATGTGCTATCTTCCTTCATAAATCCAAGCATGTCATTCTTCAATTTCTTCCTGTCCAGTTATATTACACATAATATTTCTGATTTTATTTTTGTGCAGAAGTGTTTACAAGGTTGCACTACGCACCACCATAGTGAAATTATTTTTACTGAAAGGTAAAAACTAGATCATAGTTAAAAACACATAGGTTTTAATTTATGAAGGTGCAATGAGGTCTTTTATTTGTTTAAATCATAGTAAGGACATATTATGCTTCTCTGCATTGGGCACTCTATGTTAACCCATGGATATTTGATGCAACACAAAGATTCACTAATTTGCAACATATGTAGAGGTACTAAAAACATTCAGGCATTTGTTTAAATCATAGTAAGGATATATTATGCTTCTATGCATTGGACACTCTATGTTAACCCAAGGATATTTGATGCAACACGAAGATTCACTAATTTGCAACATATGTAGAGGTACTAAAAACATTCAGGCATTTGTTTAAATCATAGTAAGGACATATTATGCTTCTATGCATTGAGCACTCTATGTTTAAATATTTTGTAATTATTTGGATTGTCATTTTAATATGTTTTTTAGCTTTATACTTTTTCTTCATATTTTCGTTATATTCTTCTGATAATTATAATTCACTCTTAATTTACTTTTTCACTTTATTTTCATTTGTAAGCTGAAATTTATAAGTGCAATAATATTTACACCAATATAAATACTCAATGGGTAATATTTGATATAAGAATAAATGTTTAACTGAATTCTAGAGAAATTTTGGAATGAAAAAAATATCACTTATTTATAAACTTCTTTTTTCAGACTTTTATCAATACTTTCCACTCTTGGTTCAGATTAATGTTACAACTGTTTCATTTTGTATCTTTTTTTTGTTTTGAAACTATTGTTATTGTATAATTTAAAATAACTCACAATTTATAAAGAATGAAATCATAGATTCTACTTCTGTATTTTAACCCTATCTGGCAGAAAGTGACAAATAAATTTATAAGAGTAAATAACTCTTTACATAATTAATATCTTGACCAACTTTGAAAAATCTTTTTTTTTAACTAGATAAAATGTAATAATAATGCATCAATCTAAAATTGTTTTGATAATAACTATTCATACAAAAGAGGAATGAAAACTACTAGTGTGATTTTAGTAAAAGATTGTAAGCAACTGACATTACAAAAATTACCTCCAAAAATACCTAGTTCTATACTATATTTCTAATACTATATTATACTATATAAACGGCCATCCTCAACAAGCAAAGTAAGTGCTACTATAGGCAAGTTTAAAACATTTAAAAGTGTTTACTGATTACTAGTAGCTCACGCGAAGATGGAATCAACAAATCTGACTATATAGTAGTTACTATTACTATATTTCTAATACTATTGTTCATAGTTCAATCAAATACTTTAACAATTTATTAAAAATATTTCAAGAGATACAATCAAGTTTAAGCCCAATTAAGGCATATGTTTAAACAATTTATGTATAAGGAATCCCAATTAAAAAAATAGAATGATAATACAAATAAATGGGTCAAATATTCTACACTTATTTAGGCTGTTATAACACTTTGAGATTACTTGTGGCCAGACATTCTGTTAAGTATAAGTTGTTAAATTGTTAATTTACAATTGGAGGAAACGCTTTTGTCTTATATACTTCTTCAGTCTCCTTCCAAGTTGTAAGACAAAAACGTTTTCCTCCAACTGTAAGTTAACAATTCAACAACTTATAGTTAACAGAAGGTTTGATCGCAAGTAATTTCAAAGTGTAATAAGTGATCAACAACCAGCTTCTCATGAACAACAAAAAGATTTTGAAAGTTATATTACATTTGAATTATATTATGTAAAACATATGTTCAAGTGTTTAGTGTAAAACTAGTAGCTCAAGTTAAAAATGGAGTCAAATAATATTTTATTATTGCTAAACAACCGGAAGGAGTTGACAAAAAAATAGTGGAAATTTAATAGTTTTCGGTAGCTTGTTGCGGCAGATGTTTTAATTACCTGATGTTCTGCGAACTGCCTGCGGTAGAATTCACTGGCTTTTAAAGATCTTAGAGTAACCAATTCATCTTCTGAAATTACAAAGTGAGCTTCCACAGGCCTCCATACTGGAATATACAAAAAATATATAACAGATTTATAGACAGTGGTTTTAGATTCATTGAAGTTTTTATTTCACTCAATCATTATGAGTAGTTGGTTTACAAAATGATAACTCATATTATCTTCAGTTATGTTTATGCTTAACTCCTCTGTTGGAAGGGGAAACTAAAGGACTAATTGGAGTAGAGTAATAAAACTCAAAGTACATTTATGTAATAACATGTTACGTACTTAAAAAAATAAATAATGGTAAAGATCACTCTTAAATAAATATCACTAATTTTAATTAATCACTTTACATTAGTTTATAACTATCCAAACTTTAAATTTTGTAAATTTGTAAAAACATACTGAGACAGAACGTTTTTGATCACTATGTGGCGATCTTCATCAGTGTCTTCAGAGAAGACATCATTATAATGAATATTGATAATTTAAGTCATTGTAAATATGAAAGTACTAACATTCGAAGTACTAAAATGAAAGTTTAAGACTATCCGAACTTTATATTTTGTAAATTTGTGACCGCTCAACCTAACAACTCCAAGCAGAAGACACTGATGAAGATCGCCAAATAGCAATCACAAACATTCTGTCTCAGTATGTTTATACAAATTTACAAAATTTAAAGTTCGGATAGTCATAAACTAATGTAAAGTGATTAATTAAGATTTACCGAACATAATGGACAACAAAATTCAATAATTTTAGTTCGTCATAACAAATAATCTACTTTTAAAAAACATGATACTGATAAATACTTTATTATAAATCAACTTACAACTAGATTCTATTGTTTCCAGTGCTTTAGTTGTTGGCAAACATGTGTTGAACACATAGAACGTAAAAAGGCCAAGGATGAGTGTCGGCAGAATAAACCAGTAGTAGGATGTAACTACCAAAGCTAAGCAGCCTATCAGCATTAAACAGTGCTGAAAAAAATAAAGTCAGCTTTAATGCTTAAGTGACAAAAGGTTAAAATAATATTTTCTCCACCCAAGAACGCTTTTGCTATAGAAACTCTTGCGATAATTCATATCGTTTTAGGGTAAATCTAAAATTTTGTAATTATTGTTATTATTTGTTTTAAATTATAAATTTTAATTGTATGGATTATAATAAGTATGTGATCGCTCGTACATGTAGGCGCTCCCTAACATTGTCAATTCTCTCACCTCTGGTTACCATCTAAACCAATCCATCTACTCGAAACTCGGATGGCAGCTGGCTAAGATCCTTGAGAAACTATATTTAGAAGCTCAGTTACATACAACGAAAAGATAAAATAATTCCTTCACAGCAACTAAAAATTTTAGATTCAAATCTAACAGCCCGAGCGTTCTTGGGTTCATAATGTATCGTCATATACCTGTATTAGTGAGTAGTATATTGCTCTTAATAAACCCAGTTTCAATGTTTAAAAATTCTTTTTAGTAAGAAACCCAACCATTAGCCGACATGAAATAATTAATGTTCCAGAAACATTTGTTACTATCCATGTAGATCATGATAAGTAACAATTATTGTAATGATTTCAAGAGTTAATGATTGTTATTATTATACAGTAGTAACCTCTTATCATAACCAACCATCACCAATAAAAATGAATTATGTTTTACTGCAAAAAATATAATTAGTTAATTCATTGTGTTCATTACTCATTATGTTTGTTTAACCAACATAATTTTACTCATTTTATTTTATTAGAAGCATGCAAAGTATTTAAAAATGATTATGTATCCTATATATATATTTACTGATAAAATCTATCTTGTTTCTAAATCATATAACTACCTGGATTAGACTGAGAAAAGCTGGAACTAGAAATTCATCCAAGGTTTTCATTTCCTGTGTCAGACATCCAAACATTTTGTCTATTAAAAATAAAACAAGTATATATTTATATAAATATTAAATTAAACAAAAGAATTTCAATTGGTGGATTGTACATCTTGAAATTTTTAACTAATCATATAGTAATCAATTTAACTTTAATTAAAACACTAATTACTGATTTTCTCACTGCACGCACCAAGTGTGAAAGACATCTGAGAAATACAGTTAGTACAGGACAAATCCTGTTATAACAAAATCATCAGAACTGCAAAAAACATTTCACTAAACTGAAATTTTGTTATAACAAAATGTAGGCTTATTGTTACATTACAGTACTAAAATGCATTAAAAACTTTCATCTTTACCTTTCAAAATTTATAGAAATTAATATTGTTTAAGCAGAATGTTTGAATAGAAATTGAATACATACTATTTAAGAGCACTTTTTAATATGTTTTGTTGTAGGAGTACACTTTTATATGGTAGATACTAATTTCTAATAAAGTATTGAGTAATAAACACTATAATGAAATATCTTTTAAAATCTCATTTAAAATATGAACTTAACTTGGGAGTTTATTTTTAAAAGCCTGTTATTTTTTACGCAAGTTTCGTAGTTTCATTCATTAAAATGAATTGCTTTGCAGAACCAAAATTTTGAAACATTGTAACTGGAACATCGTGTAAAGTAGATAGGTACGAGCTAATGTTTTACACTAAAAATATTTTGTTTTACTGAAATTTACATGTTATTGTTTCATTAAAACAGGATTTGTTACATACATATTTATAAGGCGAACCAAACAAAACACGATAGAAAATTCATTATACTGAAAATCTCATTATGTTGGTATTCCTTATAACAGGATTTGATCTGTATTTCTGCCAAGTTAAATTGATAAATAGGTGGGAATAAATTGCTATATAGAGTTTATTTATTTACAACTATATTGGTAAACTCTTTGAAGATTTCATAAATAGTTAAAGCTGTTAAAACCCTTATCAAATTATCAAAAACTTCCTTGAAGCTTCTTGTAAAGTGATAGATGACTAATACCAGTGACATAATATATTAGTTTTATCACACTAAACCAAAGCATATTTAAATATGTCATTATTTTTTTATTATTTGGGTGAAAAACCAAATTTATAAGATGTGTGGCCAATGACTCAGATTTATATAACTTCGTTATTTTAGGGAATGTCATCTAGGCTACGGAATGTCATTTTAGAATGTTTGACGACAGAGTGATTGATGATGTCTAGAAAGGTAAGAAAATTTTCAACAAAACTACAGTGATAAAAGTGAAAGTGAGGAAGATTTTCTTTCACCTCGCTCAGAATTGTTTTGAACTAAGTCACACAGATTAAGTGATTAGTTTCACTGAAAAGAAACTGAAAACTAGTGCGTATTTCATTGACTGGTTGATTTTAGTTATTTTATTTAGAATAAAAAACTTATTTATGCATTCATCATACCAAAATATATAAACAGTATTGAAATTTCAATTTTTACTATTCTATTATATATATGAAATTATTATTACTTGTAAATAATTTTTTCCACCACTAAGTGCAGAAAAACTGCTCATTACCCTATGTGATGAGGTAATAATAATAACTTCATATAGTCAGTACAACGGAAAAATAATGGACAACGTGAAATATCATGATATATATATATATATATATATATATACACTTGATATTTTATGTTATTCATTGTTTTTCCGTTGCACTGACTTTATGAAGTTAATATATTACTATTGTAAGTAATTTTATCCACCATTAAGTGCAATGGTTTTACCTTGTGTGATGTGGCGCCTTTCGGTCACTTGACCATTGTTGAATCACTCATACAATTTTCATAAACAAGAATATATCACTTCATTTTAATGTTTGTTGAAGCTTGTTGCTAATTTACATTATCAGCATTTTCAAAATTTATAATTCACTGTTCAGTTATGTGACTAGAGTAAGAACTGAACAGTGACTATAGTCACATAACTGAACAGTGATTTATAAATTTTGAAAATGCTGATAATGTAAATTAGCGAAAAGCTTCAACAAACATTAAAATGAAGTAATATATTCTTGTTTATGAAAATTTTCTTATTTCACCATATATATATATATATATATATATATATATATATATATATATATATATATTAATTTTAAAAAAATTAAGAAAAAGTAATCAGTGATTCGACAATGGTCAAGTGACCGAAAGGCGCCACATCACTCAAGGTAAAATCATTGCACTTAATGGTGGATAAAGTTACTTACAATAGTAATATATTAACTTCATAAAGTCAGTGCAACGGAAAAACAATGGATAACATAAAATATCAAGAATATATATATATTATATATTATATATATATACATATATATATATATATATATATATATATATATATATATATATATATATATATATATATATGCAAACCTAATATGACTGTTTTTAATTATTTCTTATTGGTAGTATTAATCATTTACCAGTAGGATTAAAAAACCGAAATTACTTTTGTGAAAAAAAAGCATTTGTTTTCTAAAGTTGGTTGTTGTAATCATCTTGTATCCACTGAATAAGTTGTAAGTAATTATTGAGTAATTGAGTGAAAATCAATAACTTACTTGCTGATATGTTTCAAAACTTAGCCAATGTTATGAAGTAGGTTGGGTTTGTCAATGAAACGATTGTTTCAACTGGTCAGCAAGTAAGTTATCAGTTTATACTGTTACTCAATAATTACTTAAGATTTATTTTCCAATTTTATTTGGCATTTAGGGATCTATTTATTTAAGAAATATGTCCTAGGTATGGGGAAGGAGTAAGAGATATATCTATTGCCTTATTTAATGTAAATGTTATCTTTCATTGTATTAATTTATAGAAGTTTTATCAGTAGTAGTTTATTGAAATTAATTTAGACAAAGGGATTTAAAATTGTTAAAAATGTTTTTCAATGAAAGTATTAACTCAATATTTTTAATGTTAAAAATGGTGGTAGAAAATGTATATTATTTCATCTGTTTAGCTTTTGTAATCTCTCAAGTCATGTTTACTATTAGGTATAAGGAGAAATAATGTGTCAATCTTAAAACCAGCTGTAAACAAAATAATAATAATTAGTTTTCAAGACAATATGTCACTCTGTCTCCTACAAATCAGTTAGTACAATACTCACTAAGAAGTTGTTGATCAAGCAATGTAATTGGAGCTTGAAAGAAAGACTTTACCAGGCTGTCATGCACGCTATTGCTTGCCTTATTAATAGTCCGAGCAACTGAATAACTAACCACTACACCGACAAGCACTGCACCCAAGGACAGATACCAGAGTGCAGGTAAAGGCGTATCTTCTTTACTCAGAGGTGTCTTTAGCAAGTGGTGCCATGTACTGTTTGCTGTTGAATCTAATCTAAAAAAAAAATTAATAATTTTGAAATTAAATGTTTCTATAGGTGTAGGATTACAGTTAGATCAAACCTCTAGTTTTACAGTGCTTCACTATGCAAGAGTTACTAAGCAAGAATGTTACCTAAGACTTTACCTATACAGTAGAGACTCGAAAATCCGAGTCCCGATTTTTGGAGCTTCTGTTATATTCGAGCCTTTTGCTATTTGAGCCTATTTTATTTATTTAAAAGGAAATGAGTTAGATGTCCAAGAAATGTTTATAGCTATAAAGAAAATTAGTTGTGCCTTCAAGAAATATTTATATCAATACCTTATGCAAAGGAAGTGAGTCAGGCTTCCAAGAAATGTTTATATTTCCAAGAAATGTTTATATCAATATAGTGTTCTACAGACCCAACTTTATCAGCTGTGTATCAATGTCCATATCAGATTTGTTTATATCAATGTCCATATCAGATTTGTTTAGATGTCTGACAGAAGGTCAATGGCCGATAAATTACTTTCTTTATTTGTGCTGTAAGTTTTGACAGTTGATAAATATCCCTTAGAAAGCACAAATGTCTAGTTTTATGGTGACATATCAGAAAATAAACTCTCTTGAAGCAAACAAATCAATCAAACAATGCAGACACTCATGATTAGCTAGACTGGTCTTTATTCCTGCTATTAATAAATCCTGACATGGCTGTCCCCACACTGATCTGGATATGGGGGGTTTCACTGTATTATGATTCATTAGAAGTCCTATTTTTTCTAATGCATGGGAACTTATTTCGTGTAATCTGAGTTTTAGGGGGTCTCGGTCCCATTCAACTCAAATTATCAAGACTCTACTGTACTTTATTGCCTATATATTGTCATAAGTTTAACTGAGGGTGAAGAATGGTTGGTAGTGGTAATAGATGTTAGCTCTAATGATAAAAGGGACCATAATATCACTATCTATATGAAGAGATGAGAGGTCAGATCACTATGTTAGATCCAATCTAACATTGGTACTCTTATTGTGAATTTTGTTTGCCTGGTTTCATTTAAAGCAAGGATTAGTTGATATATATTTAAAAAGCTCTTAGATAACGATATGATATAGATAATAATAATAATAATGAACTATTATAATGTAATAAATAATACGAGAGTATTATTTTATGTATAATTATCAGCAGCTTCTATATAAAATAAACTTATCTACAATAAACTAATTTGTTTAAAAAGGAGAGATGAAATTGTAGGATTTTCAAAAATGTCTGGTATAGCTACAGCAAAAACAACACCAAAGAACCAAGGTTTATTTACTGAAAACAAACAACAATAATAAATATTTTTCAAAAATATATTCAATTAGCACTATTAAAGACCGCCTTTCATAGTATGATTGAAAATATATAAAATAAAAATATCATCAGGGTCTTTTAAATAAAAACAAAAATAATAATAATAACTTTTACAAAAACAAAGTCTATGCTTCTGCTGTTTTTATAATAAGGTTTAATAAATCACAACAGATGGGAGGATAATGCAGAAAATAATTCTGAAGGAAATACAAAATGTGACGAGAACTATTGCCTGAAGAAAGAAAAATTTTTGTAGAAGTACAATTTTAAAATCTTTAAAATAATTATTCACTTGAACTTTTTTAATGAAAATGTTCCATTTAAGCACTGGTCTTGTTTCATAACACCTGTTTATCATACCTAAAAAAATTAATTACGATAACCTATTCATCCACATATGTTGTTAATGACTCTGTATTAAATTAGTGAAACTTAAAAGTTTTCTTCCTTAGGTAAGTGCTTGGATTTTAGCTGCTTCATTCTTATTTATAGATGCATATGTAAGCATTAAGTTACTACCTTTTTAAATTAATTTAATTCACAATTTAAACAGTTAAACTTATATACATACCCGACAATAAAACAAAAGTCCCAAACAGTGAGAAACACTTGTGTAGCGATGAGGCCCAATACAATCATAGTCAATGCAAATTTGCAGCGTGTTTTTGCAATCACAGGGAACATTTGACACCAAACAGTGACAGGTTTTGTCTCTGGCTGAGACACGCCTGCATAGGGAAGTATTTTATTAGCTGATTTCATCACTGGACTTTGCTGCAACATTAAATACATAAAAGACTCAAGAATTACTACTTTCTTATTATACTGGATATGGTTTGGTAAATAGATGATATTTGTAAATCCAAAATGAATAGACTAATTTAAAGTTACTAGTTTTAACCATCTTGAATTTATTGAATAAATAATACATAATTATTTGAGTAACTAAGTGAAAACTATTAACTTATAGTGCAAACCACTTTTACGTGTACTTGGACTTGAGAGAAAGCACGAAATATCATGTGTACTATCGATTCTGAAAACATGTTGCATATTCAGAATATTCTATATACATATATATCAATAGCTTCTACATCCGATATGTGTATACATATTTCAAAACTGTTTGTTATTTCATACCAAAGCTAATTTATCATTGAATTTATATAGTATCAATAAGATATTATCAATGAGATAGAATACCATCTCTTGCAAGTCAGTGTTTTAACAGTCTTTATCACGTTTGAATGTATTTATGTTGACTCAACACAGCCCTCCATCTCTCGGTGCCTACTGAGATCTCTCAAGGTCAAGTGCAAGGTTATGTGGTCCACACTATACTTGTTGAAATAGTTGTTTTATTGACAAAGCTAACCTGCTACTGGCAACAATCACTCAGGTTACAAGCGTATGATTTATTTGTGTGGAGAGGTGTGAAATAGGAGGTTTGTGAACAATGTAATGGAAAAAGATGTTAAATTTGAAATGTGTGTGGTCCCTTAAGAAATGTTGTTTTTGTGTTGTGTGATGTTAGTATACTTTAAAATTTTCTGTGGTATTTAGTTTTTTACAATGGAATATATTTTAATTAGCCTGGATGTGTTGTTTATGTGTATAAAAATTTGAAATATGCAAACATCACACAACATATCTTAAACAACCTCACACACTTTGAATCTAAGATCCCTTTCCATTATATAATTCACAGCCTGCTTATCACACTCCCCTCGAACCCATAAATCATACACTTGCAGCCTCAAAAGATCGCCACTAGTAGCAGTTAGCTTTCTCAATGAAACGATTGTTTCAAACGCACGAGCAAGTAAGTTAATAGTTTTCATTTAGTTACTCAAATAACTATGTGAGATTAATTTAATTTTTAAATATACATTATACATTTAAAACTAAGATCGCTAAATAAAATTATAAAACATTTACAACATAAGTTTTTTGTATTTGTGTCTAAAGATATTAGACATTAGGTAGAATATTGTTTACAAAAAGTTCTACTAATTTTGTTAAATAGGAAATATGTGAAAATCAAGTGATATTTATTAAAGATATTTAGTTACGCTTACAGGATGTGGATAGTAGGAATATCTGCGACAGTAGTTGTATGAACACTCCACGATATTAAACTTATTGTTCGATGAGCTGTTTGTAGGTTCTTCAACATCAGATTCTTCACTGTCAGTGTCAAGGTCATCTGATGTCAAATCTGAAGCTTGTTCCAACATTGAGATATGATTTACCAGCTGTGAGAATGTGCCATATCCTTCAACTTTACCCTGGAGGAAAGACAAAAATTAAAACTGTGACTACATAGATTATCAATTCTTGCGACTTTATTCTTTTACTTTCAAAAACTAATCCTACAGTTAAAATAAGCATTTTTTTAAAAATAAAATAATGTTACTATAATTAAATAATACTTAACTAAGTAAATAGAGGCTTACAAGCTGACTCCTTTCGAAACAATCTTTTCTTTTACAAACCAAAGCCTCTTGTAAAAAGGACAATTGTTTCAAAACGTGTCGGCAAGTAAGCCCTTATGTATTCTCTTAGTTAAGTATTATTTTATTGTAGTTTAATCAGTGAATTCAAGAAGATTACAAGCAACTAAAATAATGTTACTCATAATTTCAACATTTCATCAGTTCAAGTTACAATATAGCTAGTGAAAATTGTTATTTAGTAAAATAAGCATAGATTGTAAAATGTTTGATGATAATAAAGCATTTGAGAGGAGCGTTTAAAATAGGGATGGGCCGATTCCTAAAATTTTCGATTCCGATTCCGATTCTAAAATTTTCCGTTCGATTCTCGATTCTTTACTCGATTCTCGATTCTTTCAAGTTATATTAGCTTACATTCTAGTTCTCTAATAATTAATTTAGTTAACATCTTGGTCATACGGCAAAACCTTTTAAAAGTTGTTTTAATGTAATAGGCTACACAAAACCTTCAACCTTGATTTATCAATAGGAATTTTTTTAAACATAAAAACATATCAGAATAAAGTAATGACTTATTTTAAAGTTAAAAATGTGAACTTTACTTATTTTATGATGTTTGAAAAAATTCCTAAGCCTATTTACATTGTCTCCCAAACAAAACAAAAATTAAAAACAAACGAACAACATAAAAAGTAAAAAATTAATACAAATAGGATAGTATTTAATATTTAAAAGTCTGGCAGGTAATGTACATTTCTGTTCAAAAACACAAGCATTTGAATACGTTGTGGGTCAAGCTAGTTTCATCGCTAGTCACATATAGCTCCTGAAGTTGAGAAAGGTTTTTCAGAAAACACTGTCGCGAGTAGGCAGACAGGTATTTTATTGCCATTGCATTTAAATGAGGGTATTTGGCACTTTGTACTGCCAAATACTTCCCAACATTACAATCTGGACTGGCTAATGGTTCCCCCAGATAATTGTTTGCTTCTTCTTCTACTATCAATTTCCCTGGGGTACCTTCTTCCCCAACATTCTGGATTAGTGGGGCATACCTTCTCCACATCTGGTGGGACCTTTTTTTCTGCCGGTGTCTGGAACAAGTGCAACTGATTCAGGCCTATTTTGTATTTATTACTCAATCCCAGTTGATTTTTAACCGACTATCACTTGTAGGTCCTGTGTCTGAGGATAAAGTTTCTTTAAGTATAGATCTTTTTTGTTGATAAATTTGGGCAAAATGAATGATGTTTAAGTGCTTTTTCACATTTGATATATTATGTGGTTTTCCACCGTCAGTTTCTGTTAACCGTCATCGAATTGACGCGACGGCCAGTACCCTGAACCGAATACCGCCAGGCCTCTTGAAGCTTTATGTTTATTAGTACTACTCAGCTGGTGTTGCTACTTTTGGAAAAATTAAGACACAGTATTTAACAACAAGCTTCACACTACTTACAGATGTATTTATGATAGTTTTTGTTTGATAGATAAACGCCGACGGGATTAAAAACATGATGTTATTCTAAGAGCTTTTTGTCCGTAGTTACGGGCCGACACACATATTTGTTATAACGTATTGTAATGATTTTCACTACTGTTTTCAAAATTTCACAAAACCTTAAAAGTAAGTCGGAAAAATTGACTAAATATTTAGTTGTAAAATAATCCTTAAAAACGGACTTTGTGAAAGTTAAGTACAAACATTGATACACTTAGATAAACTCATCCTTACTAGGAAGTAAATTATAACGTAAATTCCTTAACAAGTATATTATTTGGTGTTAAAACTTTTACTTAATATGAATCTTGGATAGTATTTACTGGACCTGTAGCATTACTTATCAGAGAGAGAATATATTACACTTTAGTTCTATATTCAAAATATTTATAAACTCACAAATCAATCACATGTGATACGTTTACGTGTCTTAGTGATAGGCGTAAAAACACTTTTATCACCAGTCTATTTATTATTTGGGTAGCCGGGACATGAAATTATGGTTTTGTTGTTTCTTGCTAACACAAAACACAAAAAATATCAAAACAGTGTGGCACAGATAATAAAATTTAATTAAATCAAAAACAATGTCGGGTAAATTGGTCCGACGGAGTTTATTTACGTTTCATTTACGGTAGGAAAAAACTATGTTGGGCCAGTTGGTCCGACACGTATTTTTATAAATATTCGGAATCGTGTGGAATCGGAATCGACACTTTTATGATGAAGAATCGAGTATCGACGATTCCTCGATACCACCTAGAATCGACGATTCCTGGAATCGAGAATCGGAATCGGCCCATCCCTAGTTTAAAACATTCAAGTAATGCATTATTAATTTTGAATTCCATTATGCAAATGTAGTTTCACTCTTAGAGAAACTAAAATTGACAAAATTAAAAATAAAAAGTATAAATGTATAAGTGTTCAACAAAACTGATTTAAATATAATTAATTTACAAACAAATTTGATCCTAAAAGTCAACTTTGAGCTAAAAAAAGTGATGATATATCATTTAAATCTGAAATATCTGTCTATATACCAATGGATTTTTCCTTTGTCTGAAAATAATAATAAGGTAAAAGTTTTAAAATATAAATTTATATAGTGATATAGTGTGTGTGTGTGCATGTGTTGTGTTTTGAATGTGTGTGTGTGCATGTGTTGTGTTTTGAATATGTGTGTGTGTGTGTGTGTTTGTATGAGTTCATACATAGGGAGCTGATTCTGTAGCTAATACTATGAACAAAGTTATATATATATATATATATATATATATATATATATATATATATATTTGTAGATTATGCAACACTGTTTTCTTGTATACACTTATCACTTTCACTTATGTACTTAAACAAGAATCTTACTTGGTATTTATGCAAGCGCTTTCAGAAGCTAGCGGTGCTTCCATCATCTGGCATACGTATGCCATACGCATGAGTATGCCAGATGATGGAAGCACCGCTAGCTTCTGAAAGCGCTTGCATAAATACCAAGTAAGATTCTTGTTTAAGTACATAAGTGAAAGTGATATATATATATATATATATATATATATATATATATATATATATATATATATATATATATATATTAACTTCATAAGGTCAGTGCAATGGAAAAACAATGGATAACGTAAAATATCAAGACTATATATATATATAAAAGCCGTATTTTATTAAATACTTATTTAATTGGCTAAAAGCTTTGAATAATATATATATATATATATATATATATATATATATATATATATATATATATATATATTAACACTGTTCTTGTTAACCAAGTTTACCAAGTTTTACTCAATTTTTACCTAAGTACAAATTAACTAACTTTTAAAAATTAAATTTTTGTAAATAAAAAAATTCAATAAAAGTGTCTTTACTGAAACATCAAAGATATAATCTGAATACTACATCTAACTAAACCTGCTTACATTTTTCAGAGCTATAATCAAATCCGACTTAACAATGTGGCGGTGCTTGTCTGTTACCAAAATCACTGTTTTATCCTTCAATAGCTTGAGTATGCAACGAGTGAAGATCCTGTCAGAAACCTGGCGACCCAGCCATCGAAATGGATCATCTAGTAGATAAATGTCCGACTCGTGGTACAGAGTTCTGTATAAAACATGAATAAGGTTAGTGAAAAAAACAACAAACCTTCAACAACCTTCTTAGTAACATCATTGTAAAGATTATTTATAATAATATAACTATATTGTAATAATAAATACATAAAAACCTCTTAACCACAAACTTTCTTTATTTTACCTTCAAGTTCATTTCAGTTACCAAGTAACCATCCTCAGAGGGATATCATACAAAGACTGACAGTATATTCCTAATAAATAGTAACTGTATTGTAATATCTTATATTTTGTACAAATATCAATATCATGACCAATCACAAAGATTTTATTGTACAAATGACCTCATACATACTACAAACAATGAACACTAATTAAATATGTATATGAAATCATAACATATATACCATATTATTCATGAGTCATTTAATCATCCAAACACTAATTAAAAATTATATGAAATTATAACATATACATCATACTATTTATGAATCATCTAATCATCCAATCAGTTCAAAAGTTCACCGTTTTGAAGAGTTATAGTCATAGACCTCTGGAAAAATGTCTAAATATTCTTATACCAGCACAAAATAGTTCTGTAACAGTTCCTACTTAGAAAAACGTAATTTTGTGAGAAAAAGCAATATAAATAACATTTATAATTTTTTGCTATAGCATGGAGCAGAGTCATAAATATATCAAAAATATATGTTTAATTAATGTAAAATTAATGTTTAAATTACAAGGGTTGGGTATATACTTTTAGATTTTGTTGAGAATATGCGATCTTATACAAGTATGAGAAAATACTGAGTATACAAATACTGACCTTATTAATTTTCTAACTGAAATGCAGGCACTAAAACAATTATAAAAACTGAATCATTATTATCAAACAAAGGATACAATTGGGAAAATTATTTAAGCAATAACAATATCCAACAATCAAACAAACAAACGGTCAACTTGTTTTTAATAACAGTTTAAATTTGAATATAAATATTTTTGAGGTAATATAATAATATTTACAAGAATAAAAAGTTATTAAATTTATTCAGGATTTTTTATTAATTACCTTATAAATGACACTACATTCTTTCTAGTTATCTAACCCTTTCCTAAAAATATTATTTATTCCATTTTCTCAAAATAATTAATACCATTTCATGTATTGAATGTATAACCTAGTAAAAGAAAGTTCCTGTAGTATGCATGTATAAATAGATATATATTGACTATGAATTAAAATATACTACATCTCCATCATTTGATAACTAATTCATTTGAAAATGAATTTATGCTACAACATAATAAAATTGCCAAAATTTAGGATGAACCAAAACTATTGGTTCACTATTAAAACACTTATTGTGTTTTTACTAAGGCCTCCCAATTTATACCTTCACCAAATTACTAATTAATTAAATTTTTACAAAGGTAAAAGTCAAAATAGTAAACTCAAAACCTCACAAAAAATTAGTTTTTAATAAACAAACATTACTACTACTACTGTAGCAGTCAAGCACTGAGGAAGCTGACATCTCATCGTCGCCAAAACTAGGTTGTTCTGTGTTTGTTTATTAGAAACTAATTTTTAGTCAGATTTTGAGTTCACTTTTTGACTTTTACCTTTGTGAATAGTTCTCACTAGCTAACCTGTAATTAACTAAAAATTAAATTTTTGTATAAATTTCACGATATTTTTAAAAGAATTTCAAACTTTAAAAATGTAAGCCTTATATTATTTTTGTCGCTATGCCTCTATTTATGCTATATTTTTACTTTATTTATAATTACATTTATACACCTTAAGTCCTTCCTAAAACTGATTCCTATTTATTTATTTATCTAATGAGACCACTGTTTCTAAATGTCATAAATGTATGCATTATTTTATTTTAATAAATAAATAAATATATATATATATATATATATATATATATATATATATATATATATATATATATATATATCAGACCACCATTTCTTATTCTTTATTTTTTGAGACTTTATAAAATTTTCTATAACGTCATTATCTTGTTACTTTTAATATTTTTCTACTTTTCCGCTAGGATTTACATTCTTGTTTTTATTTTGAGTATCATAATTACCTGCCAATCGTAGCATTGTTCCACTCCCCGTGAACACGTTTCGGAGCACCTCCATCAGTCAGAAGTTCATAACAAATTTTGACTAATGGAGGTGCTCCAAAAAGCTGGGAGTGGGGAGTGGGACAATGTTAGGTTTGACAGGTAATTATGATACTAAAATTTAAAAAATTTCTGTTATTTATTACTTATTTATTTATTTTGTTACCTCATTTGCTAGATTTATCATCTTGAAATTTACCTGCTCTCTACTATGTAAACTGTATACTCTATTATACTCTATATTCTATTATTAAACTATATTACAATTTTTGTGTACTTTATTTATTCTATATTACACTAGTTGTATAATTGAGCCTTAAATATTTGTTTTTTTTACATACATGTATATCATCTAAAAGAGTGTTTCAACAGTCAGTTTGCCTTTAGAGAATGCAAAACATATGTAGGGAGTATACATGTAGCCAATTCAATTTTTTAATATTATAAAGTAGCAATATCTAAGTATATTTACTCATTCTGTTAAAGTTTTCAAATAGAATTTGCCTTTCATTTGAGCACATAAAAGACCCGCATACAAAAATATTTTCTGCTCCGATATAAAAATGCATTTATTTCTTTTTCTACTGGTACTAATTGCAATTTAACAAGTTTTCAAAAGGAACAAATAATTGATCATTTATTTAACCAAACACTTTTTCAGGAAACTAATGTCTATACTTATCAAAGCTAATGCCAGGCATTTATGAACTTTACAAAAACAAGTAATATAAAAAAATTTGTTCATGTAAATTACTGCCAAGGTTAAGGAAGAAAACTTTTACCATTGTATGCTTATTTCCAGTTTGTTTGTCTATTTTATTAATTTAATTAGTTTTTAACCCTGCAGCAATATTTTGTGGTAACAATGAAACAGTTTAAGGTTGTACAATGTAGGTTGTATGAAAAAAAATTCATATACGTCTGAAAAATTCATCTTGGTATTGTAAAGTTGGTACAGTGGCACAGCACGCTAGACTTTGAACATGAAGATTCACAGTTCAAATCCGGATAGACCTCCAATTTTTTATGATTGAATTATTAAACAAATATTTGAAAAAAACTTTATTAACATCAATTGTCATCCACTAAAGATTTAAAAGAATGTTTTTGAACTTGATTGGAAAAATGAAAACGTATTTTATTAACGATTAAATTTTTGTACAAGATATATATCAGGAGAGTGTGAGCTAATAGAAGGAATTTTAAAAAGAAACTCACCCCTTTGATTAATTTACTTGTAAACCTGTTATTAAATATTAGAATTTAACTGTGGAAGTTGGAATTAATTATCTTTCTTCTGATTTACGCAGTTTGTTTAGGGTTTTTTAAAATTCCTGTTAAATGGTAACAAATTACCAAAATAATTCTTTAACTTAGGTATTTTGAATTATGACCCCTGGACACTTCTGTTATATATTATTATGTGAAGATTTCTTGCATTTATAAATACTACAAAAATATACAGACAGGAAAATGTTTCCTTGTTAAAATTCATAAATATTTAATCATTTATTTCATTATTTATTCATTCATAATTGATTTATTCATTATTCATACTCATTTATATTGTTAAAGCACATCAAGAACCCTAAACTAAAAGAGTATTTTTATTTTATTTACCTACTTATAATGTTATTCATTTGGTGCATCTTACATTTTTAATACTCAAATTTAAATAAACATTTTAATAGACAATATAAAGAGCACAGTGATACAATATATTACAAATGAAATATTGGTAACAACCCCATTACCACAAAAATAATCAAAAATAACAGATAATACAAGTTACTTAAGATTAAACCCTTATGTACATTCGATGACTATGACATTATCAGAGGTTTTTATGTATCATCAGTGTCACTCTAGTTTGTAACTTCTTATTTCCTAGATTGCAATTTTGTAATACGACCCTTTGATGATGATGACATGGTCATCGAAATGTACATGAAGGTTTAATCTTAAGTAACTTGTACTATCTATTATTTTTGTAGTATTGAAATTGTTTCCAATATTTTCATTGTAAGAATATTTTAATAATTTCTGTTTGATTGTTCTCTTAAACCATTTAATTATTTTCAAAATTATCATTATAATTCTTACAAAAGTATATTAATCTAAGACAGGTTAATTTTATGATTCAGCCGTGGTTAATTTTTTACGTTCCATCTTACTTTTTATCTGTATATTACCTTTCCAAAGAAGTTGAGGATTACAAATTGACCATTGCTATTTTACCCTACAATGATATAATTATCAGAATCATATTTAACTTACTTGTGTTTAATTTAAACTTAGTATGACTGGAACAATCAATAGTAATTAATTATATTGTTCTTATACAGATAATTTTAAATATGTTTCAAAATTATTGTTAAAAAATTGTTTAAAATATTTTTAAGACTTGCCAATGAAGATTGCTGGTTTCTTTCTGGCCTTACTACAGCATCCCTGGTTCTTTGTCATTCTTCTGCAGCTTCATCCATTTGTTCTTGTAGAATGTTACATTTGGCCATGTTGGATTGGATGTGCAAGTAGTCCAAGATGTGTATACTCCCGCTTCTCCTGGTATCAGCAACTTTTTAGTGTAATTAGTATTAGCTAATTAAACCAAAAAGTTGTTGACATTTTGCACTTGGCACTAGTCACTTCAAACCGTTTGTTTTTAATGAAATATCTGTATTATACTTTAACTGTTCAATTACAAGTTGGATGTATTACATTTTTTCCTAGTTATAATTTTAATCACTATCTTTGCACCTTAAACATATTATTATATTCTATAGTTCAATAATTATTATAGTTTATTTATGACGTTCAATAATTACATTTTAAGCAAATTTATTGAATACTAAGAGGACAGAAGCAGATTGGTAAATCAAATGTCTAAATAAATAAATAAATAGGTTATGTTTAATATATTTCTTTTTTTTAGTTAATTTGATTTATGTATCTTCACTGAGGATGACGACAAATTAGTCGTTGAAATGCGTATGAAATAAAAAATTTTATATTTATAAGTTGTACCATATTTTTATTCTTTAATTATAAATTTCTAAATGCTTAAAAATACTTTTTCAACAGGTAGGGTGTATAATACGCTTAACATAACTTTTTGAATTACAGAAAAATTAAACTATTGCATTAAAGAACAATCATGAATATTATTTGTATCACCTTATATTCTCACAAACTCTTCCACTTACTACTGAAGAATTATTTGTTCCTTAACATGTTGACTACAGCAGGCTTGAGTCAAGTCTAGGGTTGTCCAGCCTCGTAAAATTTAATCAGACAATTTTCATCACAAGGCTAAACTCTTTCTCATTA
This sequence comes from Prosapia bicincta, assembly GCA_036971475.1. Lineage (NCBI taxonomy): Eukaryota > Metazoa > Arthropoda > Insecta > Hemiptera > Cercopidae > Prosapia > Prosapia bicincta. The sequence goes on along the minus strand of JBAIZL010000003.1, from coordinate 107,569,648 downwards.
AATTGCAGCTAATATATTTTTAGACATTCCTGCTAGGACTCATTTTGTTTGGTTTGATCTTAGATCTCACAAAGTAAAGTCAATTTTTTCGAATTGTTGCCATGAGATGACAAATAGTGTCTCAAGAAAGGCGACTCTTCCACTCTTTGTCTTTAAGTTTAAATGTTTTTCTCTAAGTATCCATAGTTTAAAATAATATTTACTTGCCATTTAAGGTAATAGTTTACGTGCCAAATTGATACCAAAAGGGTAAATAATATTTACTTATTAGTTGTATATTCAAAAGTCATAAATAATTGTTTATGTAATGGTTTAGAATACGAATATTGTTCAATATTCAACAGAATCCAACAAAAATAAACAAAAAAGGTTGAAATACTTAGCAAAAATGTCAGACAATCTTGAGGTTTCACTTGATGAATGGTCACAAGGTAACTACCATAAGCTACAGTTCGTTGGGAACCAATAGGAAAAAAAACAAGTGATGATAATGTAGCGATAGGGACTTGCAAGGACAACATGCTGTCATCAGCCACAGCCAAGATGTTAATCTTATAGAATATTTTTTTAACTTGGTGTTTTTGTGTTCAACATCTTTAGGTTTTTATTACAATCGTATTTATTGATATCACTTGGCAAAAAACCCCTACTTACTGATATTTTTCAAAAGACACGTTTCACACTAGATTAGTGCATTGTACAGATCACCTTAGTGCCTTACGTAAATAACAGAACGCATAAGGAAACCATAATTTAGGAAATATAGTCGTTATCACGTGTATTTAGTAACATAATAACATAGGGTCTCCCAATAGTAAATATTATTGTAATAAATAAAATATTGTGTCTTAATAGTAAAATTTATATATATATATATATATATATATCACTTTCACTTATGTACTTAAACAAGAATCTTACTTGGTATTTATGCAGTATTTAAGTACATAAGTGAAAGTGATAAGTGTATACAAGAAAACAGTGTTGCATAACTACAAATATATATATATATATATATATATATATGATAGGCTAATATCTAGTTGTATAATGAGTTGAAGGCTGGTGTTTAGAAACAGATATGTGAAAGCCCTGAATGTGGAACTGAAAACACATTATAATTCAGCTGGAATGGTAAACAGAATGCTATTGAAGATCAGCTTGAGCACCAACTATTTGCCAATAAGGAAATCAATGAAACACATGACTTTCTATCATTGCAGTATAAACAGTGGATAAATATGAAATACCAGAAAATAAAATAGCAGTCACTATCGCCAAGAATATGAATAGAAATGCTGCCACAGGTTTAAACATTCATTATGGTCTTATCTGACAGTATTTAAGAGTTGAGAGATATTCTTCATATCAGGTGTGTAATATTCTTCAACATACGTCTAAAGTTATTTTGGATCATAAAAAATAATGTTTTAACCATATCTATTTCAAACTGACTAGCTCATATGTATTTGTCACAATCCATAAAAAGATATCTACACTTTCTAGCACTTTCCCTTCAAGTAACCGTATACTAAAATCACTGAAAGTAGAGGATTAGGCTCTGCCCTTAAAAGACAGGACTGTACCACCATTGGAAATAAAGATATTACAAACATCCTTTATTGAGGGACTGGGTTATTGAGTTTATTTTTTTAGACAGTTGTATAGTTTATCAATCATTGTTGTGTTGTATTCATTAATTTGTGCTATATGTTTTATGACGTTTAATTCTTTGTGGTGTTCTTGTTTGTCTAATGGTGTTTTTAATAGGTGATAAATATCATGGTGTTGTAAATAATTTATGTTGGTATGAGTGGTTTGGAAATTTGTGAATGGTAGTATTAGTGTTGTTGGATTTTGAGTATTGTTAAAGTTATTTATTTGTTTGTTTGTATGAGTAATTGTAATATCTAAGAAATTAAGGGACTAAAAACACTTGTAAATATTTCACAACTTGCATATAGCAGCACCTACTTATATTTGTTGAGGACGGCTGTTTCGGGAAATGTGTTTCATTGTCAACTCAAACTGTAGCTCAAACACAAAATAACACAAATCAAGCCCCCTTAAATAAACACCCAAGAATTGAATACGGTCTCAGATGACAATAGGGCACATCTCCCGAAACGGTCACCCTCAACAAATATAAGTAAGTGCTACTATAGGCAAATTGTCAAATATTTACAAGTATTTTTAGTAAAAACTAGTAGCTTACGTGATGGATTCAAGAAATATTAAGGGAGTTGTTTTGTTCTGTTTCGATGGTGTATGTTAGTTTTTGTGTGTATGGAATTAAGATGTTTTAAAAATATGTGTGTTCAGTGTTTATTACATTTATACAATATGATAATATCATCAACGTATTTATACTAGTATATGATGTCTGAGTATTTATTGTTATATAAAATGTGATATTGTTTAATATGGTCTATGAATATTTCTGCCATGGTGGTACCTATGGGGGATTCCATAGGTAGCCCATCTTCTTGGATGTAGAAAGTGGCATTGTAGGTAAAGTAATTTTGTGTGTAATGAATTTTGTTAGGTTAATGGTTTTGCTAATGTGTGTTTGTGTCTATTAACATGTGTTTGAAGATGTAGGTGGTTTCTGGATTGGAATTGGTTTCAAGGGATGGTGGAATCAAATAATATAATCATATTAATATAAAACAAGAAACACGTGTATAAAATCAACAATCATTTAAAAACTGATTTGTATAAAGTTTTGTCTAAAATTTCCTATCTATTCAACTAAATTGAAATAAATAGATATATAAATTTTCTGCAAAAAATATTAAAATATTCATTCATTAATTAACAATGAAATTAATCAATTGCTTTAATGCTAAGACTATTAAACACATAAAACGTTTTCTAACCTTGCCAAATTTATCTTTGACATCTGCTGCAAAGTCAAAGTGAATCCATCTGTCCCAATCACAGTCAAGTCACCTTTTGGAAGTTCCTGTACATCCCTGACTAGGCCACACACTTCCAGGACCAGCTTCAGCCTAGAAAACACATTCTTGGAATATAGTAATAGATAGGTCAAATGGCTAATCTTGAATCTAGTAATATTATTTAAGGAGAAAGTATTTTCCACTTTTTGTGGAGTTGTGACCTTGACACAATATTTATTGTTGTTCAACAAACAAATGTTAGTGCAAACCGCAAAGTAGTCTTAAGAAATAAAAAATGACAGAATATTTCTGACTGTTATTTTTCAGTCTGTGTATAATTTATCCATATTCTTCTGTGTACATTCTTCTTTACTTATTTTTTAAAAATATTTTTCACATGTATTGCTTTTTGGTAGAATTTTCATAAATTGATTGTAGGTTTTAAATTATATTACGATAAAATATAATAAAAATCATTACTTATAAAAAGTAAATATAATACAAGTTATGAAGTAGTATTGAAGAACTTATTAAAATTCTCTACAAAATCAAAGTTTTAAAATTTACTTATCAAACAGTCATTTGTTAGTGAGTTATATAATCTATTGCATAAAATGTTTGTAACAGTAAAAATGTACTCTTTCGCACTGTATTTATTGTTGAAACCTTTTTACAATTATAAATATTAAGTGTCAATTATAATAGACTGGTTTAATGTGGTGCCTATTAGGCTGGATTTTGGGAAAATTTCAAATACCAAATGACCTACAACATGAAAGATGTAATAGGCCCTTGCCAAATGTTAGGTACAAAAATTAGGTTTTGTGAAATCTGTTGAATTATTAGGTTTGTAGTTAATCAAAAGAAATAAATTATTATTATTTGAGTACATCATCACTTGAGATACTAGTTTTTTCACTAAAACACTTGAACATATGTTGTGTTACACTAGCCCTTAGTAGCACTTTTTTTATTATTGAGGACAGCCGTTTTGGGAAATGTGTCACATTGTCAACTTAGGCCATATCTGACCTCCTGGTTGTTTTAAGGTAGGCTGAAGCAGGACGACTATATTAGGTGTATTTTAAAGCGTATTGGGGGTTAAATGTCAAAACAGTTTATGTGAGTTTTAATGTAATTGGGTGTTACGTAAGTTGGGTGAATTTTGAAAAGTTTGTATATTTCATATTGTTTGGTTGTGCAGTGTTGGTTACTTTTGTTTTGTTTGTGTAGAATTTTTAAGTTTAATGTTATGTTTGTCTAGTTGTGAGTTGTGGATTCTAAATGTTCAGCAAAGCTTGCTTGGGTGTTTTTTGGTTTTTTTTAGTAGTTTTATGTGTTTTTATAGTGTGTGTAAAATGGCTTTCCTGTTTGGCCTATGTAAACCTAGGGGATGAGCTAGTTTGTTAACACCAGCGGAATTGTAAATGAATTTGTTCATGACATAGGTTTTTAATTGTTTGTTTAGGGTAGGGGTCGGCAACCAGGAGCCCGCTCAATGATTATGTATGGCCATCTCTCTCCACTTATGGTTTTTCTTAAATTCTGAGCGGTCCAGATAGCTTACGGAATACAAATAGGTTGCTCAATAGCTGGAACCATTTCTCTAGCCACAACAATAAACACTTAATAATAAATTACAGGGGCGATATAAGTGGAAAGGAGTTTTTGCAATGTGCACACAGGCAAGTTCACCCGTAGTTAAAATAACAATTATGCTACTGCTTTCTTGTTTTATTTTAGTAAAGTTTTGTTAATTTTTAAAGGGACATGTTTTATTTCATTATTTTAGCACTTCAAAAAATTAATAAAGGAATTTGCCAGAGTTAAGTTAGAAATTTGTCAGATTTTTAATCAGGAAGTAAGTAGCCTATTTTATAAAAAATACTTTTAAAATCCATTATTAGCCGTTAGTTAAAGCCACCTTCTGTACTGTATTAAAACCAGTTACATTAGCAATCTAAAATTAGGGAATATAATAAAATGCATGGTTATTTTATAATTACAAATTACACTTTTGCTATTACATGCGACCAGACATTTGTTAACTAAAAGTTGTTAATTGTTAACTTACACTTGGAGGAAACGTTTTCGTCTTACGACTTCTTCAGCCTCGTATTTTTGCCGCTAGGAATGCTGCTGTTGTGCTTCCTCGGTACCATTTTTTTTAAAGTTAGAAGTGATGTGATTGAAAAGTATGTGTAATATGTGCCGTATTTCTTCATTTAAGATGTCATTTTTATATGTGTTGCTCCTATGTCTATATATTTCAAACTGTTCTAGTATGTTTAATTTATGGCCTTTGTTACATGTGTGGAGGATGCTCATGTTATTTTCCATACTTATGCATGAGTGTTTAGTGTCCATGAGGTGATTTGCGAAGGTGGATTCAATAGTAGTGTGCAGTGCCCTTTTGTGTTCTTTATATCTTTCGGCGAAAGATCTGCCTGTTTGTCCAATATAGAACTTATTCCAGTTGTTGCATTTTAGTTTGTATATTCCTGGGTTATTGTATGTGTTAGTATTGTTTTTAATGCTGTGTCTGATAGCCGTTTGGCTTTTAAACCTCGTTTGGTTTAGTGTCACCTCATGGACACTAAACACTCATGCATAAGTATGGAAAATAACATGAGCATCCTCCACACATACAACAAAGGCCATAAATTAAACATACTAGAATAGTTTGAAATATATAGACATAGCAACACACATAAAAATGACATCTTAAATGAACAAACACGGCACAGATCACACATACTTTTCAATCCCATCACTTCTAACTTTCAAAAACCGAGGAAGCACAACAGCAGCATTCCTAGCGGCAAAAATATGAGGCTGAAGAAGTCGTAAGACGAAAACGTTTCCTCCAAGTGTAAGTTAACAATTAACAACTTTTAGTTAACAAATGTCTGGTCGCAAGTAATAGCAAAAGTGTAATTTGTAATTTACAACCAGCTCGTCATGAACAGCAACAAGATTTCGATATTTTATAATTTGCGGCCCTTACAGTCATGCTGGATTGAACGTAAGGTACAAAAAGGTTGCCGACCCCTGGCTTATGGTATTGTGTAGGGAGTAGGCTATTCTGTAATTGTATTTACGGAATGTGTTGGTTAGTTTATGGGTGTTGGGTGGTATGTAGGGTTTTTGTATAAGTATTTTATGGGTGGAGGAGGCCAACAACTTATAACAGTTTATTATAAACTGATAGGTCAAAAGCTATCATTGGTAATCAATAAAACAATTTCAGGATGCAGAACTAACACATCTTTACACATATTACCTCTGCTCATTAATATGTTTTCCACAAACAATGTTCTCTCTCACTGTTGCTGCAGGTAACAACCATGGTGTGTGAGGGCAGAAAACTGTTCTTCCTTTAACTGAAACAATTCCTGACGAGGGTTGAATCTCCCCTTGCAGCAAGTACAAGAGAGGCGTCTAATGTAAAACAAAACAACTATTAATCACTGGAAAATTACAACCTTAAGGCTCAAAATGTAATTTTTGTTCATAACAAAAAATTTTAACATTGAACAAAAAGATTTTTACATTAAAAGATTTATATATATATATATATATGCTGATACGTATTCCTTCACGGATGGAAAAATATGATGAATAGTTACTATCTGGAGTACATCCGTTCATTCTGCAGTCCATAAATTCGCAGTTCCGACGTTTCATTAGAATCTCATCCAGCATTGACGAGGTGAACCCAACAACAGTAGAAGAGCGAGTGACTTATATATATATATATATATATATATATATATATCGCAATATGTATTCTTGTGTATTAATAAAGAACTAAGTCAAAATACAAATACAAGAATTATAATTGAATTTTATATATAAATAAATATATATATTATAATGCAATCTACAACCTTAAAAAATACATATTCCAAATTAAACAAAAATTCATTGCAAAAATTAAGTATTTTCTCCAAACTTTTCCATAGTTATCACTGAAAATATTTTTATCTCAGTTCCATATAACTTTGTTCTAGTTATGAAAACGCAAAGTTGAGTTGTAGCATTGAAAAATAATAACTCTAAAATGTTGTCAACTAATTCAGTAAAAAAATATATTCATAAACCTTATTTTAATTTTAAGTTTTTTCAATTTACACAACTTTGTACCCATTATATAAATATCATGTAGTCTTGGTTTTGATTTTCAATCTCACTTAATGATACGGTTAAGCACTATTTATTTTGTAAAATAAATAAATAATCAGGAAATTACAAAAGTTGTTTTTCAGCAACACAAATGCAAAGTATTTTCATAATGCAAAATAAAACTTATTGTACTTTGAAATTACTTGCGACCAGATATTCTCTTAAATATAAGCCATTCACACTTGGAGGTAGTTAACTTACCTCCAAGTGTAAGTTAACAATTGAACAACTTATATTTAAGAGAATGTTTGGTTGCAAGTAATTTCAAAGTGTAATAAGTTATTAACAACCAGCTTGTCGTGAACAACAACAAGATTTCGTAAAATAAAAGTGTGACAGTGAAAAAATGGGCTTTTAAAATTGACCTCAAAATCTGAAATAGATTTTTGAAAGAAATTAATGACATATTTTGCCTGCTTTAATGTGATTGGAGAGTATAACATTGTCACAAATGAAAGATTGGAAATATTACTAATTTAGAAAATATTAAGGTAGAGATATAAAAATTCCTGATACGGGATATAAAGGGTAATACTAGATCTATAGCTGAGATAGTAAGAAATATACAACAATGTCTGTGTCATAAAGCAGTATCAATTACACCCTGAAAACTGAAAGATTAATAATAAAGGGTTGGTTAAAAGAATGTAGGTGGAATTAGACTGGAATAAGGAAAAGACAGAATAAACACTTGCTACTTCCACTAGCAGACAATTATGACGTTATGTGGTAGGATTGGTTACCTGATAAAAACTTGTCCTTAACTAAGGTTAAGAAAATTGTTTATGTTATACCTAGTAACCCTTGAAAAGTAATTATATAATTGAGTAATAATGATAGTATATTGAGTGTTTATATTATGTATATTACATATATTATGTAAGACCGAGTTGTCAGTAGTGTTACATTTAGCTAGATACCATAAGAGACACCTTATTTAGGAACAGCTACTTGATGTTCGATGTGGGTTGATATATTGAAATACCTATAAACAATAGGCTATAAAGATACTCAGAATTCTTAAAAAATGACCAATATAACTATAACCACAGGATAACATATTTTGTTTGAAAACTTTTTGAAATATATTTGGATGTTCTGATTTACCTTGCCGGACTTCCAGGGTCCAATCACTGCCAATATTTGGCCTTCCTTCACATTCATACTGATCTTCGACAGGCGCATAGGGCCATCAGATAGACATTCTGCGGATGCATCAACCAAGATGACCTTGGATTCTGAGGGAGTGGAGCTGGCTTCATACTTGCATTGTTCAGGGCAGTCTAACATAACAAGAAGCTCCTGCGGGAACAGGTAAAAGTAAATTTCTCTCCAATATAAATCTTCAATTTTACCTTCTAAATTTATTTTCATTTTAAAGTAATTTATAAATCTTTATCATTATTATTAAATATATAACAACTTCCTAAACTTTCAATTTAAGTCAAGTTTTAAAAAATTTACTGAAACTAAAACTTTTCAATTATACTATATATAATTATTGCGTAACTAAGTGAATACTTGTGAACTCACTTGCGGACATGTTTTGAAACATTCTTTTCATTTACAAAGCTGACCTTCCACTGCTGGCTATCACTCAAGGTTGCAGGCATACGTTTATGATAGCCGGCAGTAAATAGTGAGCTTGTAAATGTAACAACTGTTTTGAAACTTGTCAGCAAGTAAGTTTACAAGTAATAATCATTTAGAGTTTTATCAGTGAATTCAATATGATTACAACAATCAACTTTTCAATTACATTAACTGATCTTCACTTGTGAACATTCCTTGGTGCAATAAAAATGTCTGAGTAAATTTGTCATAAATTTACTTAAACTATAAGTTTGCATGTTACATTAACTTGTTTAATAAAAATGTTAAAGTTTCACCAATCCCCATGGAACAATAAAATTCGCAAGTAATATTGAACCTAAACACTGACAAAGATTACCATGTGCAATAAAAAATGTTTTGTCTTAGTAAGTAAGTTTTTCATAAATATACTTAAATTGTAAATTTGGCAAGTTGGTCACAAATTCACTGCTGATGACACTAACCTGTGACATACTAATTCTACACGTAAGCTGATAATGCTATGTGGTGTCACTTGCTTGTTTTGCCAAGAAAGAATTTTCCATGATTTTAACGGAATTATCATATATACGGTGAGTGATTATTTGTCAAGTAAACTCTTATTAGTTTATATTTATTATTACACTTTTTGGTATTAACTTGAAAAAAAAACAATGTATATAGATAGTTATTCAATACTGTGAGTCACGGACAGGACTGTTGCTCAGGTGTGAGTCTGTGGTGTATTGGTGTTCTGTGGTGTGTTATTGTTCAGTCTTGTCCATGACTCTATACTAATAAAATCATTGTTAAATAAATATAAACTATAATATAATATAAATGTACAATATCATTTTACATATCCACTGAAAGCCTTTTCCATAGTTTATAGGTATTTGCAGAAGGAAAAAGGAAGAGTGAGATAAGGAGAGAAATGTAGCAGGTTTAGTTGTCTGAAGGAACACAAATATAATAAAGTGAAAACACCAAAATTACACTCCTCAGCTAGTAAAGTTGCTTCTTGTATGTAATTCACTGAATAAATTACAAGTAATTATTGTGTAACTGAGTGAATACTTATGAACTTAGTTGCTGACCCGTTTTGAAACAATCATTTCATTGACAAAGCCGACCTGCTACTGCCCCGAGTAAATACTTTTGAATTTACTTGCTGAAGCGTTTCAAAGCAATTCTTTCATTTATGAAGCTAAGCTGCTACTGTTTGTAGGTTCGTCATGAAATGATTGTTTCAAAAAGCATCAGCAAGTAAGTTCAAAAGTATTCACTCAGTTACACAATAATTACTTATAATTCTCAGTTACTATATAGAAAATAATTTAAACATAACAAGCACAATGTTACTAAAAGTATAGTTGTTTGTTATGAATATACTAATCTTCATTTCTGTCAGGAATATTTCTATATGTTTGAGTACAGTTTTCTGCCATTACTACAATAAGAAGCAAGATCTGGAAGTGGCATGGCTAATGGTATATAAAGACGAATGCAAAGTTTGGGCAAACAGTACGATTCAAGTTTTGAAAATGGAGTTTCTCCGAAACGCGTCAACACAGGAGAATATTGTAACGTTAGGAATAGCAGAAAACTGTACTCAAATAAATAGTTGTTTGTATTTATTCCTATAAAAATAGAGAATGATTTATATTCCCGATTTGAATAGTAATTGTCATAAAGCATAGTGTTGCGTGGAACAATATTAATTTTTGCTTCACCTGCAGTACTTGAATCGTCCTGGTAAGCTTCGTAAGCAGGCTGAATCCCATGGGCAAGTTGGTACACAGTGGGTTGGAGAGTGTCTGTAGCAGGCAAAGAATCAAGAAGGCCTGGAAATCATGCTATAGTCAAATCATTGTGAAATTATTATATAAAAAGGATCATTTACATACCTACGGTTCCTTTTAAGATCAGTTTAGGATAAATTATAGAACTTAATTAAATTGAGGTAACTAATTCTTTTTAATTTATAATCTTGTGGTTAGTGAAACTTTTGATTTATTATTGTAAATAGAATAATATGAATAAGTTAAACTTAATTTTAAAAATATTATATTGGCCATAAGCAAATTAATTAATTAATTTCACCTTCAGCTTGAGATAATAGTTTACACATATACTTTAAGATATATTGATTTGTAACATCTACCTATAGTGGCACTTACTTTTTGTTTAATAGGAATAACCATTTCATTTATGTTTAAGTTGGCAATGGATCACATCTCCAAAAAAGGCCATCCTTATTAGACAAGACATAAATACTAGTAGTATAGACAAGTGTCACATGTTAATATATGTCAAATTGTATAAGATATTAATAGTATAACGGTAAGTAGTAAAAACTACAGCATAAAGACAGTTATCTGTAACAAGTATTTAATAATTATGCAACTATGACTAACAAGAAATAAAAGTAATACTTATAAAATGGTGATAAAAAATTTTATTACCAGTTCTTCTTTGTTTTCCTTATTCCAGTTTAGGATATAGACTTATTAGTGTTTATTGTTCTTTGTTGCTTTAATGATTGTTAAATTTCCACTGCTTTATTTTGAATAGTGAAGTTTTTATTTTCTTAATAAAACTGGGATGAGATTTTATGAAAGTGAAAACAGCTAGAGGATTGGTGGCAGCTAGAATGAGTATTCTGTCATTGTTGACAATTCTAAGTGAAATACCAGTTCATCACTCAGTGCCATTGTGTAGCTGTGGTGAAGTGAGTGACGTTCTAGTGGTATGTTTACTTTATCTCTAAGTTGAAAAAGCCCTCTTTTAAAACTTAGCAACCTTAAAATTGTAGAATAATTATAGTAGAGCGCGAAAAATCTGGATGAATTGGGACCGGGACCCATCCAGACAACTGATTTGTCCGGATTTTCAAACTATCTTTAAACTATCTTAGATATTTCATTAACTATAATCTATTATATTGCTTATAGTATGTTGTAAGTTTGAAATAAACCAGGAATTATTAAAAAATAGACATCAAATGGTATAAAAAAACAGAAGAATTTAGTGAAAATGATATGTAGGGAAAATTTAATGGAAACAGATGAGTGCCGATGTTATACTTGAAAAATTGCCATTACAGATGAATAATAATATTAAATGCATATTTAATGACATATTAGCTGAAAATTAATTTTATTACTAAATTTTATTATTTTCATGATGGGTTACAATACGCGTTATTGGTTACTGTGCAGAATATACAGATCTAAAAAATTTAGATCATGATTAAATATATCTAGGCCTATGTTGTGTTTTAAATTTAGCTATGATTCATTTTTTGTATTGGTTTGTTATCTTTGCATTTATAATTGAAGACAGCACTTAGTTTAGTATGTATTGTAGTGGCGCCGAGTGCCATGCAAGCTGAAACCATGATCCAGATTTATGACGCTCTGGATTTTTGGCATTCGGATTAATGATGCTCTAATGTATTTAGAATTGTCGAGTTTAACATTTTAATTCCTAATTTTTTCCTATAAGTTTGCATTATGTGTTAACGGAAACCATTGTATTCACTAAAAAAATACATTTTTAGAATTTAGTAGAAAATTTAATTTCAGTCGCCTCATTAAAACATACCTTTTTCAAAAATTTGTATGTTTGCATGTGCTCTTTACTGGAGATGAGCAGATTGAATGATTCTGTTGTGTATTATTTTAGACATGATTTGTTATTACATTTATTGTTACTTGAGATCACTAAAAATCAATAGATTCAACTCAAAAACATAAGTTCTAAATGTTTTAATTTAAATTATGTCAACCAAATCTTTTAAAGTTACTTAAAGATACACTTTTTATATATCCAAGAAAAGCAGAGTTTTTTAAAACTATGTTTAAGTATTATAGAATAATGGTTGTTCACTATATAATAAAATATAAAAGTATAATCTATTATTAACAATATTTTAAAACAACTTTTTTTTTAATTATTGTAGAGAAGGCTATTGGTTCTTACTAATCAAATTAACCAAGTGAATAACCGATGGCTGGAGGAGACGAATGCTCCAACTGGTAACCTAGCCTTCCTGCTTCGCCCTAATCCTAGTCCTATTCAAGTTTTATTCATACTATATCAGTTGTTTTTCAATTTTTTGAATCAGGTACCTTCATCAGGGTTTCTTAAAGAGCCAAATAGTTTGCATCAAGTTTTCCCCAGGGCCGCAAGTACAAGTGGGGTTAATTAAGTAATTTACAAACAGTATGATTATAACATAAGTTTATTACATCACTAAAATAAATCAACTGTGTTGTGTATAAAAAAGAAGAAAATATTTGAGTTAACTCCAGAAATACCTGAATTTGTTAATTTTTGGAAGCCAATGGGCAAAATCTTTCAAATCTCTCTAAAATGGCATCTATGTTATCTGGTCGGGAAGAAACTGGAATTTTCTATGTTTCAACGTTTTCCTAAATCTGTACTTGTGTTTTATGTACTTCAGATTACTGAATGTAGATTCACAGAAGACATATGTAGATACAAAAATACATAATATTTTAGTTAAGCGTAACAAAAGCAGTCAGTTAAATTAGGAAATTTGTCCTTTTCAACTGCTTTCCAAAAGTCTTAGTGAGCTTTAACTTTCTTTTTCCTTAAAAAATACCATTGCCACTGAGTTGCTTTTTTAATTTCTAACCGTCTGAGGGGTGCAAAAATCATCATCAGGGCCCCATGTGTAGTGAGGAAGCCAGGTTTAAGTAGGTAGAAGTAAGAAAGAGCTTCTGTAACTTTTAGTAAAATTTTATAATTTGTTGATATTTTTTTTGTTTTTTGGATTAATCTGTGTTTCTTGAATTGATCAGGCTAGTCCCATTATTGGACAGGACTGGTTGAGGAGTGAGGAAAATATTAATACTTAAATATTTTCCTTCCCATTGATGAGGAAAATTGAAAACCTGCCTCTGAAGTCTTGTCACAGCATGTCTGAAATCCGTGAATCACAGCATTGAACAATGCACTGACCTAGTGGAAAACGTGTCTGCTGAAAAGTATCAGTAAGTAGTGATGTTTTGATACCGAAAGTGTAAATTTTAATTACTTTAAATTTTGTTTTCAATGTGAAATTCAGTTCTCAAAATATTGTACTTCATAGGGCAGACGTGATCTATGCGTTTTGAGAAGATTAGACAAAATGAAGGTAAAAAACAGCCAACCATTTAAGTCGTGACTGTTTTCTGTACCACCGCTACGCCAAACCTACATTACTCTACTTTGAGTGAATATCATTTCTAACAAAAATACTCACATATTCTGAATTTCACAATCACAAAACATCTTTGTAAGCACAAACATAGAACCATGTAACACGATTGCAATCAACAATGCTAGAAAAATTTATACGAAGTGTACTTGAACTATCCAAGGTTTTGGGAAGGCCTTATCATGTAAACAGAAGTACTGAATGTTTAAAAAATAATTTATTTATTTAGTGAAATATTGATTGAAACAAACCATTCATCGAATTTGATGCTCCAAACCTAATTGTAAATCGATGGTAATGTTATATGTCTAATAATGACCTTGTGTGTTTGAAAATAGGTTACTGTTAACAATGATACAATGAAGAGGTATACAGTATAGCGTTGAAAATCCGAATCAATTGCGACCAGGACTACTGATTTATCCGGATTTTCAAACGATCTCTAAGCTACTGCGTATTATTGATATTTCGTTAATTATATTCTATTTTAATGCTTAGAGCATCATGTATTTTTGAAATAAACCAGGAAATATTACAAAATAGACATCAAAGGGCTTAAAATGTACAAAAAAATGTAGTGAAAGAACATATAATTTACATACTGATACATAACACAGAAATCCAAAAAATAAACATTCTGTTACAAACTTATTGAGTAAAAAAATCTTTAAAAAAATCTTTCATTCTTTTCGAACAAAATTATATTATACAACAAATAAGCTAAAGATTAGGTTTAATAATAAATTTTATTATTTTGGTAATTGGTTTCAGTACACATTGATTACTCTGCAGAACACACAAATCTAAAAAATTTATAACATGATCAAATATATTGTATGTTGTGATTTAAATTTAGTTATGGCCCATTTTTTCGGAATTGATGTATCTTCTTTGCATTTTTAATTAAAGATAACACTTAGTTCAGATAAGTATTGTAGTGGAGCCTAAAGCCACACTCTTTACGATGAGTACCGTGGGTGCTGAAACCACAATCCAGATTTGCGACTCTCTATGATATGGATTACTAACTCTCTACTGTATACAACTACACTCTTCTAACTAACAAAGAATAATTACGTAATTAGAGATTAACAAAGCCTAATAACCAGTGTTTGTTCATATTATTAGTTAGTATGTTTCAAAAAACTATCTTCGTGTTTTTATAAACATATCCAACATGTTTTTAGAAGCAGAAGTGTAACATAATAACGCTGTATGAGTAATAAAGCAAAGTTAGGCTTACTTCTTCTTCTGAGAATGCTTGCTGGGCCAAAGTGTACAGAGTGACAGACAATAGTGTCATAATGTTAGTTGCATGGGCTTGTATTGTGGATACCATAGTGTGAAGAATGGCACAGGCGTCGGTTGCAGCACACTCTTTTCTACAAATTTCAAAACAGTATAAATTTGTTCAATTATTAAAATGCATGAATTTTAATAAATATTGTCACTTGAATAACATAAGCAATTCTAAATGTAATATTAATGATTCCGTCTTCACATGAGCTACTAATGTGTGATTCAAAAAGAGCGCCGGTTTTTAAACCGCTGATAAATTTTTGTTTATCAGTTAGCAACAATGTTTGGCGTCGTTTCTATCTGCGAACATTCCGGAAGTTGATACAGGTCGTAATTCTTTCGTTCTTGCATTCTTTGTCCAACCATGCAGAAGTTTACTTGTGCGCAACTATTGCTAATCGTTAAAACATTTTATCAGAGTGGAGAGAATTATGCGGCTACTGTCAGGTGACTTCACAGTACTCTAAGACGTAATGGAGCACCGAATAAATCAACAGTTCGCAGACTCATGAATAAGTTCTTTGAGGCGGGTTTAAAAGTCCTGGGCGTCGTCGTTCTGGGTAAACTGATCAGAAAATTGTGTGTTGGTTCGTGACAGTATGGCTGTTAGCCCAGCAAAATCAATATGTCCCCATTCTCATCAATTCTGTACAAGATGTTTTTCTGTACAGAGAATCATTCATTACGATCTCTATTGGCATATGCCAATAAACCATGAAACATCAATGACTTGAAGATTATCGGTGAAATGGAAGTGGAAACATGTCCAGTCATAGTGAATTTCATGGACAAAGTTGTTGTGTGCCAGTGCAGTAAAGGAGGACACATGCATGCCATCATTTTACATATATAAAATCGGAAGGTTAGATGAACATGTTGGTGTATTTAATTTTAGTTTTTCACTGAAATAAATCTCTTAATTTGATGTATGAAAACCGGCGCTCTTTTTGAATCCCCATTTAGCTTTTAGTTTCCTTTTCAGAAGATGTGTCCTATTGTCAATTCAGACTGTAACACTGTTTCAGGACACATCTCCCGGAAACAGCTGTCCTCAAAAATTATAACAGTAAATGCTATAAAGGCAAGTGTAAGGTATTTACAAATGCTTTTAGTCTAAATGTAAATTATTTCTGTTTATTATTTATTTATCTAGAAGTAATAGTAATGATCATAAAATTAAAACTATTCAAGGCAAATACTTTGCAAGTTTCAAGTATCATTAAGGTCATATGCGTTAAAGCATATGTAATATATGTTATATATATTAGTATGTAAACACTTATAAGTAATTATTGCGTAACTGAGTTGCCAGTATTACTGGGCATTCGTCAATGAAATTATTGAACGCCTCAGCAAGTAAATTCAAAAGATTTCACTTGGTTACCCAATAATTACTTATAATTTAATTAGTGAATTGAAAGTGATTACAAAAAGCAAATGTAAACACTTGCCTATAAATTTTAATAATCACTCATTTTTCAATTTATCTTGGCAGAATAGCTACTAGGTACTGATAACTTCCAGCAGACACGTTTCGCACTTGGTCAGTGCATTAGTGATGGACTAGACAGCCTGCTCAGGTATGTGTAGGGTTATTGTGAGTCTGTGATGTTTTGATATTCTGTGATGTGCAGTTGTTCTGAGTGTAGTTTTTACTATGTATCGAATATAGTGTTTGACAATATGTTATATATAGTTGATATATGTTTGACTTTAGTTATAAACCTATATCTCTGTTGTCTGTGGAAATAACTAAGTGAAAATTTGGAAAAAAACTCATTTTAATGTGTACAAAGACAAGATGCTCTTATTTAGGAACTGATTTATAATTTTATATACTTTATATATTATGGAAACAGAAAAGTTTGTAAAAATGTGTTTTAGTAAGTAATATTTTCCCTCATAATTTTTTTTGCATATTTATTATAATTCTAGGTGAATGTATATTATAGTAGAGTATTTGAGAAGTAAATTTTTTAAAAATCATGAAAATTCATTGATAAATAAAAATTTGGTGTAGGTTTTGTCAAAGCAGTACATGTTCAATAAATCATGGCAGGGACTGGAGCAGATAGCCATGCAAAAACACCTGGGATCAAAAGAGTTAAGAAGTAGGAATAGTTTATTTTTTAACTGACAAAGTTATTCTCTTGCCTATACCTTATGTTTATGACAAAAACATTTAGTTATTTGGCACTTATCCTTTCTAGTTTCTTAAATGTCACATTCAAAAGTGCAGACTTTAGTTTTTTTTCAAAATATAATAATGGCAGCGGTATTTATGGTCAGATATGACAATGGAACACATCTCCATTTATTCAAAGCAACTAATACATAAATAAGACATAGTTAATTATTCATAGATAATTAATTATTTTTTCCAATAAATTATGTCACACACGTATTTTAACAATTAAGAAAACAAGAATTGGTGTTGGTACATTTATCAATGGAGAAATGAGTACAGACAATTACTCGATACAATTTGAATTGACAATTCCTAGAATCATTTACATACAATTTATGTCATAGACTCCTGCAATAGAACTTTCCCGACCAAAACATATCTATTATGAATATTTGTTAGCTATGGTATAATTAAAAATAATACAAACATATAATACTTATAAATACCAGATTTACTAAAAAATTAAAACTAGGTGAACAGCTTCCTTGAATTTCCATAGATTTATAAATTGAGCGATAGTTTTTAGTGAACAAATATTTTTAGCAAGGAAATATATTTGAGACTGGAAATCTCTTTATAGAGTATCAGTGAATATGTTGAATAGCCAAAGTGTACCTGCGGAAGTTCTCTATTTTATTTTGAAAGACTTGGCCCAAACATCTCTGTTTGACTTGAAACATTCCCGAGGCTGCTTCCTCTAGTAAGAACAGTCTTTCTCTCTTGGCTGGGGCACACAGTTGAAGCAGTCTGCTAGCCACTTGCCTGCTCATCACTAAAAAAATGCCGACTTATGGTAAATCATTTAAAAATGATTATTCATTTAGTCATTTATTTAGACAAATATAATCTGTTCTACTATAATACAATTGCTAAATGTACTATATATTTTAATTACAGATAAAATATGTTTGAAGGAATTTTATCTACAAATTGTCAATCACCTGTGTCTTATTACTGGGTGAAAGAATTCTCAGTGGCTCAGATTCTGGTAAAGACATTTTTTGTTGAAATGTGAATTTTATCGCCTCAGTCTTTAAATGTTTATAGCTTTTACAACATATTTATAAATTCCACTTTTTTATAATAATAATACGCTTTGTATATTCTGGATTTTTAACCAAGCAGAAACTATACCACCAATTATGCAAACCTATTTCTTAATTTTTGTAATTTTTATTTTGTCATTAATATATTTCTTGTAAATTATGTTCATTGTACCTGCTCATTCATACTTGAAAAACTTCAACACTCAATAACATAACCATATTGATTATATAATGTTTTTATATATTTGATTACTTTTTTGTAATTCATAATTCTAATAATTGTGTACATTATAGCCAATGAAGAGTTATATATATAGTTACGAATTATTTACTTATATATTAAAAAATTATATGTGGGTTAACATGAATTACGATTTGTATTATCTAAGTAGAGATTTGATTATTTTCTACTGTTTGAACAAACTAAATGAAATAAATTAATCATTCTTGAATTTTGTGGTCCATTACGATCAATGAATCTTAATTAATCACTTAAACAATAGTTTATGACTATTTGAACTTTAAGTTTTGTAAGTTTGTTAAAACTTACTGAGACAGAACGTTTTTGATCGCTATGTGGCGATCTTCATCAGTGTCTTCTTACTGATCAGGAGAAGAAACTGATGAAGATCGCTACATAGCGATCGAAGAAGTTTTGTCTCAGTAAGTTTTAACAAATTTACAAAATATTAAGTTCGTATTGTCATAAACTATTGTTTAAGTGATAAATAAATCATGTTCTTCAAACATTTTTATTTTGAAGTAAAGTAAAGTAAATCAAGCGACCTCTCCAATAAAACTGAAACAAAATTATGGTAAATAAAATTGCTATTGGAATTATAATAATCAAAAAGGGAACCAGTTACAATTAAGTTCCTTCTTTTAAAGTTATTTTAAAAGTTTCAAAATAAATAGTCCAAGTTGAACAATTTAAACAATGCTTGCAACTTTTAATAAATCATGCTATTAAATTTCTTAACCTGTAAGTAATGGAAGTACCCTGAAAGCATTTATGGAACTTTCCTAATATAAGACTGAAAAATATTGATAAAATCACAAAAACTAATTTTTACATAAACATTACATCTTCTAACTTTGCTAATGATAACCATTATTAAAAAACTATACTACAAAACTTTCTGTTTTAAGGCTGAAAAACAAAAAAAATATACAATGAAAAATATTTGTTTTCTGTAAATGAATATAATTTCAAACGTATAAAGTAATTTATGGAAAAAACATCAACACTAATATAAACATAAACTACAGAGATCAAGAAATCACCAAATAAACGCAAAATGAAACATGCATGCACTATTTTAAATACCTTTGAATACACCATCACTATATGTTTTGATCATTAAAAATTCAAGGAGAGTGATGGTACCATATTTGTTTTTCTCCGCCCAAAAATATTTAAATAAATTTTTTTAAAAATAAAAATTCAAAAAAAAAAATTTAATAACGAAAATTAACATTTTGAGTTTTTAAATGTTTCAAGACAACATGTTTATGGTAAAAAAGTTAATATTTTTGCACAATGTGTAATTTCATCTATAAAATATTTTTAAAATTTGAAGAATGGAAATAAGTGTTAATATTTTACAATAATATATCTACTCACCAATCAGTGGTATCAATACAACAAGCATAATGACAACCCCTACAATGGCGGTTCTATCAAAGTAGGCCCATAGCATGCTAAGCACCAACAATGCATAGAAAGGACCAATCAAAATGTAAGGAGCTTTGACAATGGCCAACTCTGCCAAAACTAATCCTTCTGTCACTTGATTCATCTTCTCATTGATGTCTCGCGCTCGATTGTAATTTGCATCCAGTTTTAACAACTATAAAATACAATCATATTAGAGATGATATTAAATTTACTTGTAAAAGTCACTTGAAATGAAACTTTAAGATAATAATTTTACAACCACATTGTATTTTATACAAAATATTTGAAACACTAAAAATGGGTTACTCAGGATTCAAATTATTTGAAGATCTATTTGATACTTAGTAAACAATATCAATTTTTCTATTTTATTTAATTTTATTTAAAATGGAAAGAATTAGACTATCAATTTTTTTACTGTTTCCAATTTTCCTTTATTTTTAAGTGGTACTTTTTTCTGTAATGGGTATATTATGCATTTTATACAATGCATTATTTATATAAATTTCTCTTTTTATTTCCATTATCTACATTTCTTATTTGTTATTCATAATACCCTACAAATATTTTTTTTTAACTGTAAAAAGATCATCTTGACCATACAAATTTTTATGTTGCCTTGTTCTACCTACAAAATAAAATTTAATGCCAAATAAAACTTTAATATGGCTCCAGGGCTTTAATAACAAAAAGTCTTTATACATTTCCAATTCAATTCATAAATAAAGTAAGATATTCTTTAAAATAGTTTATAATAACAGGAGTACAGTGGTACAATATATTACAATAAAAATATTTGAAAGAACTCCAATTATACAAAAATAATTAAAAATAACAAGTTATACAAGTTACTTAAGATTAAACCCTTATGTACATTTCGATGACCATGTCATCATCAGAAGGCCTTATTTCAATATTACAATCTAGCAAACAAGAAGGTCACTCTAGATTGTAACTTCTTGTTTGCCAGATTGTAATTTTGTAATAAGGCCCTCTCTAATGATGATGAAATGGTCATCAAAATGTAAATAAGAGGTTAATCTTAAGTAACTTGTAATGTGAGTTATGTTTGATTATTTAATCCCTTTTACATCAGTTTATGACTATCCGAACTTTAAATTTTGTAAAGTTGTAAAAACTTACTGAGACAGAACATTTTTGATCACTCCGTGGCAATCTTCCTCAGAGTCTTCTGCTTGGAGTTGTTAGGTTAAGTGGTGATGGTTTTAAAGTCAGGTTATTGGTAGTATCAAAGAGTATGTGTGATTTGTATTGGGTTTGTTTGTTTAATATTGATTTTATTTTGTACTTTTGTGTGTTTGTAAATTTCATATTGTTCTAGTGTATAGAGGTGTGGTCATTTTGTATTGATGTGCAAGATTTCTGGGTTACCGTAAATGTCTGTGTATTTGTGTCCTAATTCTT
This sequence comes from Prosapia bicincta, assembly GCA_036971475.1. Classification (NCBI taxonomy): domain Eukaryota; kingdom Metazoa; phylum Arthropoda; class Insecta; order Hemiptera; family Cercopidae; genus Prosapia; species Prosapia bicincta. The sequence goes on along the minus strand of JBAIZL010000003.1, from coordinate 107,548,128 downwards.
TTATGTGATTGTAGAATGCTGAGTTGGTGTTCTGTTTGTGTTCCTCAACTCTTTGTTTGAGGCTGTGACCTGTTTGCCCAATGTAGAATTTATTGCAGTTTGTACAATTTAAATTGTATATGCCTGGTGCTAAATGTAAATTGCGCAAAATGTAACAGATTCTACATTGGGCAAACAGGTCACAGCGTCAAACAAAGAGTCGAGTAATACAAACAGAACACCAATTCAACATTCTACAATCACATAAAAGAAACAGGACACAAATACACAGACATTTACCATAACCTAGAAATCTTACAGATCAACAAAAAAGGACCACACCTCAATACACTAGAACAATATGAAATTTACAAACACACAAAAACACTAAATACAAGCATATTAAAGGAACAAACCGAATACAAACCACACATACTCTTTGATACTTTCGATAACCTGCCTATAAAACCATCACCGCTTAACCTAACAACAACTCCAAGCAGAAGACACTGATCAAAATTGTTACGAAGTGATCAAAAACGTTCTGTCTTTTTTACGAATTTACAAAATTTAAAGTTTGGATAGTCATAACCTAATGTAAAGGTGCTTAGTTAAGTTCCACCGAAAGTAATGGACTACAAAATTCAAGAGTTTTGATTATTTTTGTGATATTGGGTTTATTTCTAATATTTTCATTGTATATATAGACATAATGGTCAGGACCGGGAAAGTTTGGATGAGAGCTGAGCCCCTAATGGATCCCTTTATGAAATTTGCTAAACTATAATAAAATGTTGAGAATATTGGCGTTATGTCTATTTATAAAGCATTAAGCTAAAAATGATTTAATAAAAATATTTAACCTCAAAGTTCCAGAATTTTTTTTGTAGAAACTCTTTATTCTTATTGTGTTAATTATAAAATTAAGTAGGATTATATCTAATTTGATTTTCATTTTTCATCTTTTTTTTTTAAATACATATATTTAATCAATTTAGATACCATCCATATATTAGATTGTGAAGTTATAAAAAAATATTGTTTCATGACAATATCAGGTTATATTTAGCAAATAATATTTCAATGCATTTTTAATATAAACATTTCAAAATTGTAAATCTGTGTTACTTTTTAGTCTATATCTCTAGAACTATTATAGTTAACTTCAAGAAATTGTACGAAAACTGACTAAAAAAAATCCTGATGAGGTGTACACTCACAAAATTTCTTGTTGAACAAAACTCAGTTGATATGTGAGACAATAGTCATTGAACTTATTAAAAATGTAGAAGGGAAGTTGTCTTCTGGTTATAATAGCTTTGAAAATAGTACAAAGGAGGAGATCAGCCCTGAATGAAGACGACAATTTAGTCGTCAAAAGGTAGCCGAATTTTTTAATAAATCAATGTTTCTTGACTCTCAAATCAACCGAGTTTGTGATTAATAAAAAAAATCCTAATGTGTCACAGTGATCTGCATGCCCAACTATAATAAAGTATAGTTGTATAATATGTAATAATAAAGCATGGAACAAAAGCAGTGATATTTAAAAACTCACATGACTTTTCATCATATTTAAAATAAATCACATGATTTTTTTATCTTGATATTTAAAAAAAACATGAAAAACTGAAGCAGATGATCTTTTACGTAATAGCAGCTGAATCACTCTTATTTGGGAGTAAAACCCTGAATTAGGAAATATTTATTTCATTATAAGTAAATATTGTGTAACTGAGTAAATACTTTTAAATCTATGCTGACACATTTCGAAACAATTGTTTCGATTGTTTAGAAACATGGCAGAAAGTAAGCTCAAAAGTTTTCACTCAGTTAAGCAATAATTACTTACAATTTAACCAATGAATTTAAGTTTATTACAACAAGCAATTTTATTTACTTCAATCTAAAATTGCAAACTAAATAATTTATTGAAATTTCGCCAATCACATTACCTTCTTACAAAGAAGACTATGACAAGACACTCTCAACTGTGTTCCCACAGTCATGGCCATAGCATTCCAGCCATGCTGCAAAAGTATTGATAGTGCAGATGAAACACAGAGTGATAGTAAATACTCTCGGCTCACTGATGATAACACATACCAATAAAGTACCAGGCCTTGGCAGATACTGCAAGGGACAAAGCATTAGTATAACTCATGACAAAGTTTATGCGAGGTATGAGTATATATTCAAGAATCCTCCAGGAAAAACATAATTTTAAAAAAAATTACTTTCATAAAATTTTTGTTAATTTAAATCCTTCTATTAGTTCACACTCTCCCTACAGATATATTCTTCAAAATTTCAATCTGTAATAAAATACTTTTTAATCATCCACTCAAATTCAAAAACATTTTTTTTAACTTTTAGCGGATGATACTTGATGTTAATACAGTTTTTTCAAATATTAATTTATTAATTAATTAATTTTAGTTTTATAAAGGGAGAAAAACTTTTCATAAATGGGGCAAGGTATACACTAAAGTTATTTCTTCCCACTATTTACTTTAAAATAAAATAAATGATAACATATGATTTCATAAAACAGCTCCTGTTACATTATTTATATTAATTGTAACTATGTAAGTAAAATTACAGATAGAAAAACTCGTAGAGTATCAACAGTTATGTAATTACTTGCGTCGTTAGGTTGCTCCTAACACAGCACTCACGTGATCGTACATGACAGCACCCCCTAACATGGGCGAGGCTTGTCATTTCTCTTACCCCTGGTTCCCTCTCAATTACGCTATTTACTCGGAATTTGGATAGTAGCTAGCCAACATCCTCGAGAAAACATATGTAGAAGCTCAGTCGAATACAACAAAAAGATAGAATTATTCCTTCAGAGCAACTAAAAATGTTAGATTCAATCAGCGTGATCGTTCCTGGGTTAAATACTTCCTTTTTTATTAACTGAAAACTAAGCTATATTTTAATAAACGTGGTGAAAATTAGGGAAGTTAAACAACTCATGTAAATGAGACAGATAATAAATTGTTTTCTAATGTAAACATTACTCTTTGCAAAAATGTTTTTCTAAAAAGGGGTAAATCATTTTGTTTATTAAATTTACTTACTATAAAGCTTCAACAAACACAAGACTTGCAGTTAGAATAACAAAGGATGCACCAAAAGCAAACCAGATGGCATTTGTCACACGAGGTTCTCTTGATGTGTCCATTGCAAACAGCAGCTCATTGGTCCAGCCTCTAGGTCATACAAAAACAATGATATACAATAAAGATTAATAAAAGATATATTATGTAGATTGAGCTAAAAGACACTCTATGTTTTAGATTCTGTAAGAATTTCTTTGGAGCAATCAATAAGTACATTTGTACTAATATTAGTTTGGTTTAATGTGATAACTGTGATATAGATTTTTTAAATAAAGGATTTTCCACTTTACTCTTTTACTCTCTCTCTCTCTTGTTTGTTTGTTTGGTTGGTTGGTTGTTTGTGTGTGTGTGTGTGTGTGTGTGTGTGTGTGTGTGTGTGTGTGTGTATTTATGATTGAGTTCATCTGATTCTTATACATTATTGTCAACCAAAACTTGCCCTCTGAAATACTTTGACTATCAAGCAAAATTTGGAAGCTTTCATATTACTTATGAATTACTGCAAAAATATTAATTATTTTAACAGAAATGTCCTTTGTAGGTGAATATCCTTGACTGATTCTCAAAAAAGTCAAAGAAAATGGTATAATTCCTTGCAACTTCTATACAGACTAATTTATTACACTACCTATATTTTATGATTAGTTACACTAATTATAGGTTGGTTGACAGCAGTGTAGTAGTAATTGCAGTACTTTATAGGATAAATTGCTAGTTTATTAAGAAAGACTTCAAATAAATGCAAATTCCATTCCTCCCAATACTTATTGCAATTTCCCACTCATATCAATATGTTGTGCAGTCGTTTTATTACCTGAAAGTCTTAATATTTTACATCTTTAAGATTATATTATATTTAAGATTGTCAGTTGTGATGTAATATGCCATTACAATGTGTTTCAATTAGTAAAAATGTAAATATGATAAAACGGTAAAAGTTTCCCATAGCTTGTGCAATGTTTTTTTCTTATTGGCTATGCTTTTTCACTCTTAACACTTCATTCTATCATAAAATAAAAGTATCACAAGAGTCTACAAAGTTTTGCAATTTATAAAATATAATGTGATATTTATAAAATATTTTGTTCTAAACACTGGCAACAGAGCAATAAAATCCACCACAGTAGCACCTTACCACCATGAAAATAATTCCTTTGTTATGACATTGATAATTTGTAAGGATATTATTATTAAAATGGTCCATCACCATCCAGACACCTTATGGTTTCAACATTCTTACACATCTATTTATAATTAAAAATGTCTGTAATCACATGCTCTTTAACACATTGAGTTTGGTGGGGATGCATAAACGCCTGTACTCTACTGGTGCCTGCGGCGATAGGCTTTCATCTCCCCTTCTCAATTCATTGGATCAGTGTGAAGTTAGTTGTTGCAGGAAAATGTTGAATTGCTTATTGGTTATTGTGCCAGTCTTTGTGAGCATTTCAGTGCATTTTGTTTTTTTTACCATTGCTACCGGATAGGGGTCTGTGTTATCATAATTGTGTTACTTGAAGTGTGTTATAGTAGTGTTTAATAGTTTTTGAACAATGAATATAGATAATGAAGATGAATTATTAGAAAATGTCTTCTGTAACAACATTTGTCTAAGTAGACATTCTCCAATAATTCTTATTCATAATCTATATTCATTGCACAAAACCAATAAACACTACTATACACGCTTCAAGTAACACTAATACGATAACACAGTCCTTATCTGTCAGCAATGGTGGAACAAAAAAAGAAATGCACCGAAATGTTCACAAAGACTGGCACAATAACCGACAAGAGATACAAAATTTTCTGTTAATGACTTACCTCACACTGAGCCAATGGGTTGAAAAGGAGAGTGGGGCGTACGTGAACGCCTACACCTATGGATTAGTGTAGAGCTCAGGCGTTCATGCATGCCCACCGCACTCAACGTGTTAAGTAATAGAAAATTAATTAATTTGTCAGCTCTCCAATGACCTTGTGCTAGATTGTTCCTTGGGGAACCAATAGATTTTTTGAGTTTAATGTAAGATTTTTAAATTTTATAATTGTAGCACATATTATTAAATAAACACTTGCACAAAGTATCTCTTACTTTATGTCTACTAAGAACGATTGTTTCGAGGAATATATCCCACTGTCAATTCAGAGTGTAATTGACCATTAAATAACCAAGAGATCAGTTACCATCTGAGTTGACAATACATATTTTTGGACATAACCATCCTCACTTAACCCACTATTTTTAAAACATTTGCTGCTTACCTTTCCAAACGATCACCAAGCTGCTCACTCTCCAAACCATCAACCACATTGTATATTTCATTTTCCTCCAGCTGTTTATCCTTGCCTTTCCTGAAGATATCTATTAACCACCTGCACAAAGAAAGAACAAGTCCTGAAATTCAGTTGCAATATTTTACTCTTTCTAACAATTTTTTTAAAACATTTAATTAAATATTACTCTAATTATATATTTTAAAATCTCATCATATAATAATAAACATATCTTAGTCTAAAACTTCATTATCAAAATCCTTATGTAACACTACTGTATTTTGGTTTTGTTATCAACTTAGTAGCATGATAATGTACTAATATATTTTTCCTCGATTCTGATATATACGTACTATAACTAGAAAAATGTTTTAATGCAAATTATATATTTAAATTAAACTAATGACTTGCCAAATTTATGTAAATTTATGAAAACGCAAGACATTGAAACATAAGGTTTCTTGTTAATTTCAGTGAAATATTCCTAGCAAACTGAAGAAGGACAGATTATTTCAAACAACATAACTCACACAAAATCATTTACTGCCAGAGATACGTTAACCCCAGGATGGTCGCTGCGGGTCACTTCGTCCACTCTTACTTTGACGCTGATCACTAGACGCCATTTCTATCTCTTCCTTTACTACACTATTTGCTTGTTTTTGCTTCGTCTGAATGCAGCTCTCACCCGTGATAGTGACGTGCGGGTCATTATGACCCATGTGACTGTTAAGGTAGAGCAAAACATGCCAACTCCCTACTCAAATCTTGGCAGTTTTTTTTTACAAATAAAATTTTACAGAAAATAGTAGAGCTTACAAATTGACCCAATTGAAATATCTAAATAAAAATTAACTCATTTTATATTAGCTATAAATTAATATATTTTTATTTAATCCTCATTAAATTGTGGTGAAAAAATAATATGTTATCAACGAGAAGTCTTCTTTCAGTGGTTTTTCAAAATTAGCATTGTTCATTTTATTAAAAGTTAAAATAAGATTTTTTTAGGATAACTATATGGTATTTACATATTAAAGACTAATTTATACTTTTATAAAACCATTACAAGAGTATTATGTTTTAGATTGGTATTTATATACATATTTTGTAGTTGTATTCTTCATGTTCATAAAATACTACATATTTTTGTTGTTGTCAATATTAATTTATTTTACAACAAAATACATGTTATAAAAATTTTTTTTATACATTACATAGTATGATAAAATAAATTAAAACATACAAAAATTTCATTTACTAATTAAAATAACATTTTTAAAATGCAAGTCACTATGACCTACATCGACTAGAATCAGGTTCTAGATGCAACTGTTCTAGAGTTAACAACAGCCTGATATTTTACAGAAGCAATAACTATCAACGATAAAACTCCTGTCATGCATAAACAAAATATACCTAAAGCTTCCCTTCACGTAAGAATAACAGACACACCAATCTTAAAATTTTGATGACTACAAAAGCAAAGTTTCTACACAAAAACACATCTTTGACATCAACAACCAGCACTGATAGATCCACTCATCTACAATACTTCAAACAAATCCAAAAATAAACATTCTGGCTTTAAATCCAAGCTCTATAGACTTCAATTAATGTACATTTAAAACACAATAATTAATAAAGAAATTTAAACAAATATATAATTAGAACATAGACACAGGAACAAAACAACATCAATTGTGTAACCTTTAACACAAAAAACAAAAAACTAACAAAAACATTTTTGATGCCATTTTTTTTAAAGTTGATATGAACAACTTCAGAATAGGTCCTCTTCCTCTTATTTTTAAAACGCATTCTACAAATTGTGTTTTTTAATGTTTTCCTTATAACTTTGTTTCTTTTAACAATGGAAATGCTATTTAACTGGTTAAAATTGAGCATTGTCTGACCTCACTTTATTGTACTTATGTCGCTATTGAAAATTGCATATCATCCAAATAAAATACAGGAAAGCAATTTAAATGTATTGTAAGGTAGTCATAAATCCATCAAAACTTTTAATAGATACTCATTTAAAATTTTCATACATGTTTTCCTTGACTGATGTAGGCCCGATTTTTTACTCTGGCATGAGTTGTTAATTTCACTTTACTTCAAGTTTTTTATCAGTATTGTACACAGCGCACATGTAATTAGATCACCAATGGGTTGAGACTTAATCCAAGCAGTTAAGGATTAAAGTATTACACTTTGAAATGACTTGCGACCAGATATTTTATTAATATAGGTTGTTAAATTGGTAACTTACACTTGGAGAAAACGTTTTTGTCTTATGACTTCTTCAGCCTCACATTTCTGCTCCAGTTGTGCTTTTCGGTACCAATTTTTGGAAGTTAGAAGTGATGTAATCGAAGAGTATGTGTAATCTGTGTCATGTTTGTTCATTAAGGATGTAATTTTTGAACAACACGACACATAGCACACATACTCTTTGATCACTTCACTTCTAACTTTCAAACTTGGTACCAAAAAGCCCAACTGCAGCAATCCTAGTGGTAGAAATGTGAGGCTGAAGAAGTTGTAAGACGAAAACGTTTTCTCCAAGTGTAAGTTAACAATTTAACAACTTATAATTATAAAATGTCTGGTCGCAAGTAATTTCAAAGTGTAGTAAGTGATTAACAACCAACTTGTCATGAACAACAATATTTCAAAAGATTAAAGTAAATCATGGATCTGTTATATCAGGATGTGATTATTAGGGTTTTTGTGCTCAGATAAATTAATAAACACAAATATATCTATTTAGAGAATTTCTTTTTATTTAAATCTGTCAGTTCCAAATAGTTTTAAGTTTTCCTCTTAGCTTAAGTTGACTATTACTTATAGGTTAAGTATTCACAGCTTCCTTCCTTGAAGATCTTAAAAAGCTCTACTTCCTTTTTTAGACAGAAATGTCCTCATTGTTTCTATAAAAATTTCAATTATTATTAGAAAACTCGGATGGACCTTATTGGTGTAGAGCACTTAGCTATAGCCTTTGACTCTCTTCCCATCGTCACCACAGAATTGGCTTAGTGGATACCTACCTATTTGCAGAATCTAAGTACACCCCTGATGCAGCCTCAAAAACAGAGAATTCACAGAGCATGCGTACTGGGATTTCCTCTTGGTCCTAGTCGCATCTCTTGCACACAGGAGACCTAGATTGTCCAAATTTGTATTGGAACCCCCTTAGATTCTAATGATCTGTGACCAGCTCTACAGTAACTCTGAGTTGAGGTCTACTTAAGGAGAGTAGTTCTTTGCCTCACAAGTCTCCCTAAAATTAGGGTCTTTCCAGAATTTTTCTTTTTAACAGCGACAAGTATGAGTGTTTTTGTACTGAACAAACAGGAAGTTGTTTGATGACACATTTCAAAAATCATTTCCGTAATAGCCTCACAAGATTTATTAAATCAAGTGACTCACCATATGCTTATTAAATTACACTGATCACAAATGTTCAACTATTACATTATTACAGGAAGGTTAAATTCACAGACATATCATATAAAAGAGAAAAATGTATTCAAAAAATGTTAACAGTTAACAGTTAGATTGAAGCCAAAAACCCATTCCAAAACGATTTTAACCAAAATGTAAGAAATTATCACTGTATCAGTTTATAAATAGGATGTGACCTTAAGATAAGTTACGGCACAAAAGATTTGTTAAGCTACCTGTGCTTCACACAATGCTTTACAGATAAAACAATTAATATTAAAATAATTCAATTACTCGCTCTTTTTATAACTGAAACTTGACTTAAAGCTCTAACTTACAGCTCTCAGCAGATGCATTTTCCACTAATTCAGTGCATTGTTCAATGCTACAAGTCCTATTCTTAACTCAGGTTTTTGTCATAAAAAGTTAATAAAAACAAACCTCAAAATTAACAAAAAAAAATAATGAGTAATTAAATTATATTTTTTCAAGAGCCTAAATGATTCATTGAAAAACAAAATAACTGAAACTTCATAACAATATCCTTCATCAATGATGTTGAACTTGAATATGGAAATTCTGTGTATTACAATGTTCAGTTTCAGTTGATTTTTTGTCAACTATTTTTAGAGTAGTTCCATTTTGTCACATTGATATAGGTCTTGTGGAACGTCATGAAGCCTGGCTAGGAGAAAAGTGGCGGCCAAGTGGGTACGTCAGTAGCTGGAGGGGTAAAGGATATCTGTATAACAAATACAGTACATTACAGTACAGATACTGTATAACACCCAAATACAGACACTTGAGAAAAGATTGGTGCTCCACACCCCCCCCCCCCCTTACAAAACCAGTGTAGACGACTTTTGCCCATGAAGGTCAGGCTTCTCTAAGAGACACAAGACCTATAGCATTGGTTACAATATATAAGTATGGAATATAGCAGCAATAAAATCATTTTTTAAAATTAAAATCCAACATTAATAATAATTATTTTTTGCTTTATAGCTTGTGATGCAAGTGATGAAATTCTCTCGGAAATGGCAGGAGGAAAGACAAACTTGGCACACAAGACAACTGCTCAACCCAACAAAACTCTCAGTTGGTTTTATGTCTTAGTTCATATCATGTCTATTGCACCTCTTCCAAAAACATTTCTTTACATAAATTATCTATATTGTTTATGATTAAAGGTTATGGATGAAAGTCAACAACCTTTACCATAGTACAACAACCACTGAGATAATCTGGATGAACGACACAATTGACGGACTAAAGAAATCTGACAGCTAAGGTTCTCAAGTAATTGTTTTACAAACTGAATTTTAGCAATTACATATTATTACTGCTTCAACTGTTAATTTCAATAACTTCATTATTACAATAACATTAGTTTAGTTAGAAAATATTTACCTAATATCCTAGAACAACAATTATTCTTAAACTTCGGTTTTCTTAAACTTTTGTTAAAAAAGAAGTTTCACTTTAACAAATTCTAGTCATAGCGCCACCGCGGCCTGACGCCGTCGTGTATGTGACACGACGGCGATGGTAGTCTGGTGCGGAGTACTAAGAAATATTATTAACAAATTCGAAGCAAAACTAAAGTTCATAAAATTGAAATAAAAAATGATTTATATTATAAATATTATTAAAAGTAATCGACAAGAATACAAAAGAGTTTGCTTACAGATAAATATTGATCTTTAACATGCCCTCTTTCTATGAACTTGAAGCACCTTTATAATTTCTAAGCATTTTCAAGAACCGACAGACCACTAGCAATATTGTTTGATGGCAAATGACTCTATGGCAAAGGATTGATGTTTGACAGGTGGGTAGCCACCTCTCCAGGCAAGTAAGCTTTCTCCTAAACTGATGCATCGTCTCCTATGAAAAATGATAGTTTCATCACTTGCACACTATCTATACCTATAGATTAACCAGGAGTCGGTCCTGCTGTTAGGTTGAATCTAACAATTTTAGTATTTTTAAATTAAACCGTTATGTTTGAGGTTTGATATTTGTAATTCTAGTTATTCTCCTAGGTTGTTGATCTGAGTGTACAGAAATACTTAAGTGAAAGTTAAAGTTCCTACAGTTGGCGATGGAAGAGGTGCTTAGGTCCGATTTAGCTGCTGGACTGATCTTGTCACTACTGACGTTAGATTTATTCTATCCCCAGAACTGATTGCATGAGGACTTTTGAAAAACTGTCCTGCCTTATTTTAGAAAATATAGGTTTTTAGTTGGTTTATAGTGTTTTGTAAGGTTAATAGATTAGTCAGAAAAGTATTTAAAATTCAATGTTAGTAGTGACAACACAACATAAAATTACTTTTTAATCCAAAAAATAACAGCTAGGATCTATATTAAGTAAGGGCTACAAAGTTTATGGGTTAAAAATTTTTTAACATAAACATTTAATAACCTTGTAATTTATTAAACTATTTGTAAACTAATCACCAAATGAACATTTAGAAAATTAGTTCAAAACTTACAAAAACCTTGACGTCAGTTACTGTCCGACTTGACAATGGGACAAATCTACCGAAATGGCTGTCCTCAACCATTTTAAATGTAAGTGGTAATATATGCAAGTGTAACATATTTACAAGTGTTTTTAGTTAAAAACTAGTAGCTCACATGAACATGGAATCAACTAATATAACAATATAAGGTTTATATATATTTAATTCCTTACATTATAATATGATATTACTGAAAAATAAAAATACAATGGACAACATAAATAAAAAAACAAATTAAACAATGTTTCATTCTTGAACACAAACTTATTTCATACTATCCATGTTTATTATAGAAATTAAATTAGAATTTTAATAGAATTTGTAAGTATTAGTTTGTTTATTGTTATTATTATTTTGTTAAATTATATTGAAAGCATCAACATTTTTATTTTTCAATAGGTTTAATATATTTTTAGTGGAAGACAATGTTTGTTCAATTATATTATGTTTATTGAAAGGTAGATCAATCAATAAATTAATAATTAATATTTGTTGATTCCATCGTCACTTGAGCTACTAGTTTTCACTAAAACACTTGTAAATATTTTACAAACTTGCCTATAGTAGCACTATAGTTGTCCTTAACAAATATAAGTAAATGCTACAGTAGGTAAGTTTATAAAATATTTACAAGTGTTTTAGTAATAATTAATCACTTTTACATTAGTTTATGACCATTCGAACTTTGTATTTTGTAAAAACTTACTGAAACAGAAGTTTTCGATCACTATCTGGCGCTCTTAATCGTTATCTTCTTCGGATAAGACACTGATGAAGATCCCCAGATAGCGATCAAAACCTTTCTGTCTCAGTAAGTTTTTTTTTAATTTACAAAATTTAAAGTTCAGATAGTCATAAACTAATGTTAAAGTGATTAATTAAGAATTACCGAACGTAATGGACTACAAAATTCAAGGATAAAATAATATTTTCCCAGATGTATATTTAAATAGGTATATATTTTAATTTGTGTAACACAGGTAAAATTGTTTTTATAAAATGGGATTAGATAGGTCAAATTCAAAATCATTGGTAGAGCTACAGACTGAAAATGTGTTAATTTGTTCTTAAACTAACACCTAAAGCTTAAAAACCTTACAAACAATAACTATATTTTAATTAATTTAATTAAATTGTGGGATTAATGTATCCACTCAGTTCTGTCTCAGACAATGGTACTTGATAATAATCCTACATTTAGTTTCTAACTTTATGTGAACATTGTTATTAACTAGAAATCTTATGCAATAAAATGTTATGTTTTTTTAAGATTATCTGTCACCTATAGTGCACACTGTACTAAAAGAAATTACTACAACTGTAAACATATTTAATAATGTCATCTGAACATTTATACAAAATGGAATACATAAGCTCATAAATTCAGTAAAATGTTTTCTTTAAATGAAATAAATTTTAAAATGGTTTCTAAACAATGTTTCATAAATAAATTTCCTTATTTAAATTCTACATTGTCAAAATTCAAACAGTAATTAGTATTAAATGATTTCATTTTCAACATCAAATAGATCTAAAATCCATTTTTCTGCTCATGATATTTAAAAACTTGATACTCCTGCTGGTTTCACCATTTTTATTTCTTAATATCCTTCAATTTCATTATTTTTATATCCACATCACCATTCATAAGATCCTTAAATCAACTTTATCATGTAAATATACTATACTTGTCAATTTTAATTAAAATTCTTATTAAACACATGTAAATATTTACACACTTGCCTATAGTAGCACTTACTTATATTTGTTGAGGGCGGCCGTTTCGGGAAATGTGTCCCATTGTCCACTCAGACCGTAACTGATCTCTAGGTTTACGCAGGATAGGGTATTAGGGTGGGGGGTGGGATATTATGGTGGTGTGGGTGTATTTTGTGAGTATTAGGAGTCATGATGTCAAAAAGTGTGTGGGTTGTAATGTAATTGTGTATTGATTATGTGTGTTGGGTGTAGTTTGAAGTGTCTGTATATTTTGTATTGTTCGGTTGTGTAGCATTGGTTTTTTTTGAAGAATTTGTGAAGAATGGTATATGGCTGTGTATTGTTGGTTATTTTTGTATTGTTTATGAAGAATTTGTAGGTTAGGTGTTATGTCTATGTAGTCATGTTTTGAGGAGTTGAGATGATCGGTGAAGTTTGATTGGTGCTGATTGTTTGTTAGTGCTTTTATATGTTCTTGGTAGAAGAACATGTTCTTTTATTGTACGTGTGTAGAAGAACCTTCCTGTCTGGCCTATGTAAAAACTGTGGCACGAACTGCAAGTTAGTTTGTAAACTCCAGTGGCGTTGTAAATGTCGTCGATTTTGTTGTTTGGTTTAAATTGTTTATTGAGAGTTGTGAGTGGAGTTGGTTATTTTGTAGTTGTATTTTTGTAGTGTGTTGGTTAGATTATTGGTTTTTGATAATCTGTATGGTATTGATAAGTATTTTATGGGATTGTCATGTTGTGTGTTTGTATTTGGGTTATTAGGTTTATTTTTTAGGCGGTTGTATAATTTATCAATCATTGTTGTGTTTTATCCATTAGTTTGTGCTATATATTTTATGGTGTTTAACTCCTGGTAGTGTTTTTCTTTGCCTAATGGTGTTTTAAGCAGACAATATATCATGGTGTTGAAAGTGGCTAGTTTATGTTGGTGTGGGTTAGGGAGTTTCTATAATGTTTAAAAGACCAAGATAAAACAAAGAGATATACTTAACAGAACTAAATCTGATGACAAAGTAACGAAGATTGCTTAGTATGAATGAAAGCACATTAGTATATGATCTTAGTAAGTTTTTCATAAATTTACTTAAATAACAAGACCAGCAAATCCTTAATTTGTTTAATTCAAGCTTAAACCTTTTGAAGAATCATAAGAAATAACATCTATATGTAGAAATTTTAAGCACAATGTATTGAATTTAGTATTGAATATATTTACACTCCAGTTAATTAATGACTAATTGACTTATAACAATTGACTAATGAATTAAAACTGCAATCTAAGAATACATATTTTCTCATAGAAGATGAATGGGAAAATGGTTCACTTGAATAGGCCATCTATATTTTCCTAGTCACTAAGGAACAATAATCTGGTTTTATCACTGTGAGTATAGTCGCACCCACTTGGCCTTGAAAGATGGGAATAGGCAAGACGGGAGGTAGAGGACTGCATTGAGTCAATATAAATACGATCCACAAACATGATAGGGACTGTCAAAACACTGACCTGGATGAGACAGTCTATATTAGATAAATTCAATAGTAAATTAGCTTCGGTATGAAATAACAATCTTGAAATATGAGTAGACTATCAGATGCAGAAGCTGTTGATCTATAGAACAATTTTTTTGAAAATATAATATGTTTTCAAAAATGGTAGTACAAGAGAAAACAGGAGTGAGCAAGTGCACGCTTAGCTGGACACAACTATACAACATATTTCTTCACAGATTTTTAACTTTACATTTGAGTATGAAAATAATCCAGTAGTATATTCTATTTTTCTAAACAGTGGGACCACAGATATTTTTAGATTATTATGCATAAGAGATTAAATAGGCAGATTATAAAATCTTTTAAAACGCTCCCAAACATGTTTATAAGAGTCCTAGGAATTGATAGCCAAAGATAGTGTATAGCCACAGACAAAAAAAAACAAAAGTGTATAGCTTCTTTGTATTAAGATTTCATCATATAATCTCTTGCCTCTGAAACCATTATGTTAATTGTTTGTTTTTGTAATTTACTGTCACGTAATTTTTTTCTGTAATATGTTAACAGTTTTAAACAAATGCTTATTTATGACACCAGACACGAGTAATTATATTATTCTGATAAATAATGTGATTAATTATGAAGTGAGATCAAAGTACTCAAGTAGAAAGCTTTGTAATCTTCTGCATAAAGAGTTAAAAGGATTTTAATATTTACAAACATAGAACGAATTTAAAACATTTCCTGGAAAACCAATTTGTATCCAATAGAAAGTTCTTAGTATTTGATTTTCTGTACAATTGTGATCTATA
Source organism: Prosapia bicincta (assembly GCA_036971475.1). Taxonomy (NCBI): domain Eukaryota; kingdom Metazoa; phylum Arthropoda; class Insecta; order Hemiptera; family Cercopidae; genus Prosapia; species Prosapia bicincta. Next base: position 107,532,730 of record JBAIZL010000003.1, on the reverse strand, counting down.
AATTGAAGGATTCAATTGATCATTAAATTATTGCTTAAAAAACAGAACACTTCTGAGAAACTCTTTTCACTGTAAACAACCTGACAAAAATATATCAGATATTTCAATCTGATAAATCCAGAAAACATTGATTTTGTCTCATTAAATATGTTCATTAAGAATAACTGAATAAGATCAAACAGGAAAATCAGTAGGATAATTGAGTTTACAATGTAAATTTCTCACCATACCTATCAGTATTAATTTTTTTTTAATGACAATTTTTCTAATCTATATTCTTAGAAAATATAGATTATGGCAATCCAACTAGAGATAACATAATTAGAACAAAAAACTAATTACTTTTTTTTAAAGAATGTATTTACAGGAGTCTCGAAAATCCGATATTTCAATACAGTAGTACCGATATTTCAAGCTTCCATATAATTCGAGGCTATTTCTATTTCAGCCTATTTTATTTATTTGAAAGGAAATGAGTCAGGCTTCCAATAAATGTTTTCTCTATTCTGCTGTTGTTATTATGCTGTTGCTCATGCTTGCTGTTATGTTGTGTTTGAATGTCCATATCAGTTATATTTAGATGACAGAAGGTCAATGGGCAATAAATAATTTTTTCTATTTACACTGTAAGTTTTGACAGTCAACAAATATCCCTGAAGCTTGGTTTCCATTCTGACAAGTCGCAGGCACATGTGGCTGGCACAAGTCGCGCGTAGATTTTCATACTGTTTCCATTCTCCAGGCACATGTGCCCGGGCACAAGTCTCGTGTCCCACGACCCAGCAGTAGTTGTTATTTTGCAGTGAAGAATTGAAGACATGTTGAGTTTTAAGTGAGTCTTTCTACGTTTAGTGATTTTTACATATGTGTAAGTGTTAATAATGGATGCCATAGCAGCTTCTGCTTTTTTGATTATGGCTGGTGCATACAATGAGCTGAGGAAAAAAAGACGAAAACGACCTAGGTGGTGGATTAGAAGTTTTTTTAGCAAAAAGACAATCAGAAGGAGCCTTCAACTCACTAATGAGAGATTTGCGCATGCAAACTGGATACGAAAATTTCTTGCAAATGACTTCAAGTGATTTTGAATTTTTGTTAAACCTAATAGCACCAGAAATTGTAAAAATTAGTAACTGCCGACGACCAATCCCCCCTGGGGAAATGTTAGCTACCACTCTCCGTTTTTTAGCGACAGGTGATAGTTATAGCTCGTTGATGTACCTCCACAGAATCTCGATATCCGCCATATCAAGATTCGTACCTCAAGTATGCAAAGCCATTGTTATGGCTTTGAGAAGCTACATTCAGGTAAGAAAAGGTGGTGTGTTTGTACGTCAAGAGCTGGCTCACTTTTTCCATAGTCAACCTTTACCTTGGCAAAATTGTTTTGCTTAGTTCTTTCAAGCTAGGGAGTCTCATTGAGAGTTTCCCTACACGATCCTGGTGTTTGAATTTTTGTGAGAGCTACTCGTCACGTTCCACAAAACAGACTCCTGCTCATAAAGTTCAACCAGTTTATACACTTTACACTTCGACCACTCCATCTTATCAAAACAAAACTTTCAGAGACGAACACTGAATGCGACTGCACAATACAGTTTGAGATTATGTTTGTGTGTGTCCTCTGACAACGTGGTGGACTTGGGCAACTGCGCACGCACGTGTCGCGGGCACATGTGCCCGCCCGTTTCCATTGTCCGTGGGAACTTGTGCCGGCACATGTTTTGTCGCACCGCCGGCTGGCACAAAACGGTCTCCGGCACATGTGCCGCGACTTGTGCCAGATTGTTTCCGGGGATTTGTGCCGGCACAAGTCGGGCACATGTGCCCGACAAAAATTTGTAGTAATGGAAACGTACCTTTAGAAAGCACAAATCTGTAGTCTTGTGAGTGACATATCAGAAAATAAACTCCCTTGAAACAAACAAATCAATCAAACAATGACTACACTCAAGATTAGCTCAACTGGTCGTTATCCCTGCTGTTAATACAAAATCCGGTTCAGACTGTTGCTACATTGATCTGGATTTGAGGGGTTTTACTGTATTAGAGTGCATTAGAAGTCCTATTTTTTCTAGTGGTCAGAAACTTGTTTTGTGTAATCCTTAGTTCCATTCACCTCGAATTATTGAGACTCTACTGTATATTGTTTTAAAAGTAAATTTAAATAAAAAGGAATTTCCCACAATCAAAATAAAGACTATGACTCAAAACATTGAATGTTATTAATACTCTGCATAACATTCAACAATAATATAACAATTTAGAAGCGTAAGTCTACTGTTGTACGATGACTAGGAGCATTCAAATTTGAAGAGCATGGTATTGTAGTTTCAAATAATAAAACAATCTTTGTTGGTTAAAATTTTTTTAAATTAAATCATTGAGGATTTTAAATTCCAAGTGCACTACATATGTCATCTTTTCTGGATTTAAGAAACCATTAAAATATTGATAATATTTTACTCCAAGTTTTTTTAAATACAAACAAAAGAAGCTTGGTTATGCTTGTCTGACACAATAGTAGCAATATTATAATTACTTTTCATGGAATAAGGAACATTCAGAGCAGAAAACAAATGGGGGCATACCTTAAATACGTTCTTTCAAAATATTTTGCTTGATTCATTTTTAAAAATAATTGTTTGCATGTTTATGTGGTTTCAAACAAGGACTGAATCCAAACAGGTAGGTTGGGCATGTTTTTATGCCTGAAAGTAACAAATTAATGTCTTGCTAAACTTATAATGTAACTAAAGTTTTCAAAAACTTGCTGGGGCAAAATCTTTTTAATTAAAGTAACCGATCTTTATCAGTATCAAAAAGGCATTATTAAAATCATTCTGTATCAGTAAATTTTTCATAAAATTTACTTAAATTTTAAGTTCAAAGGTAAACGTTTTGCCAATTAACATATACAATTCTATCAATAAGTTCAATGTTTTATTTAACAAAGAAAGTGGTTGAATTCTGTAAAGATAGAACTGTTAATTTTTCATTGGGTATATAATCACACTGAAAATCCATTATTTCAGTTGAAGCTCTTCAGGTTTATAATTAATATTACTAGAAGAATAATGACAAGAAAATGATAAAGTTTATTCCCATTCCTGACACATTTAAATTACTTATCTAAGTCTTTCTTTAACACATTAATCTTTTTAGAAAATTCAGCAAAATATTACTTTCTATCTTCAATTGGATACTTCAAATTTTTAAAGCAGGCAAGAATATTTACTTTTATATGAATTTTTAAAAAGTGTTGTTTATTGACAAATCTCTTTATAATTGTCAATTCCTTAGCAATCTGATGAATGATTAAATTATTTCAGGTTCACGATTAACTTTAAAATTTTATTTAACCAATTAAATTATATAATATCATGCTAGATCATGTAAAACGTTTGCACTATCTAAAAGTTTTATAACTTTTTTTAATTTAAAAATTTTATTTTAGAAGAGAAATGCAAAAGTTGGTTATTATTATTAGTTTTAGTTATTAATATTCTTTCATAACTAAAATAAATGTATATAATTACATTCAAATCCTTAAAAAATAATTAGTTCCTAAGACTAATAGTTCCTACTTAAAAACATTTAGGAAAATATTCTTTGAGAAAATTAAGCAACAAAATAAACAAATCTATTATTAAAATTAATTCATAAATATTTTTTAAAAAATAGGCTGAAGAAGTCGTAAGACAAAAACGTTTCCTCCAAGTGTAAGTTAACGATTTAACAACTTTTAGTTAACAAAAAGTCTGGTCGCAAGTAATAGCAAAAGTGTAATAAGAATTAACAACCAGCTCGTCATGAATAGCAACAAGATTTCGATAAAAAATAATTCATATTTAATTTATAAAGTAATAGGGTAAATTAAAAAAACTTATTTGAAATCACTATTTGAATGTATTCAGTCAAATATGTTAATTATAAAATGGCATTTGAATTTGCTTACCAGTAAAAGAATACTGACAGAAAGTTTGCACCATCTCTTGGGTTTTTTTTGGTTTTCTCTTTCTTTTTCTGTTTCTGACTGTGTTGAGTTTTCTGTAAAACAAACATAAAAACATAGGTTTCGATGTTATTGAACAACAACTAGTGGAAAAATATCTCTTTCTAGATTAAAACTTTCTATAGCTCTATTAAACATGATTTTTGTAAAAAGTTAATTAATTTAAAAAGATTTTAAATAATGGTTCAATTAATAATAATCCCAAATCCTTAAACACAAGAGTTTGATTAAAAAATTGTATACATAAAACTAATACTTATGCATATAATAATTTATGCGGAGGTAACTTCTTAAATGAAATTTAAAGTGAGTATAAATATCTAATAGATTGGTCTCAACTACAAACTATAGTTTGAGATTCAAAATATTATTAGTTTGTTATTTAATTAATTTACTATACTTAAACAACTGGACATATATAAGTGTGACACTTGAATATAGTATCAATTACTTTCTTTGTTTAATGATGTCGACTGTTTCAGGAGATATATACCAAATTAATGTGGTCCATCTCCTGAAAAGGCTGTTCTCAATAAACAAAAAAGTAAGGCTACTATAGGTAAGTGTTACGTATATTCCTAGTAAGATAAGGTTAGTATTAAAAGTAATGTTAAAAATGTTCAGAGGTGGTAACTACTCTTATTGGCCGATCTTTACCCAGTACAAGATTAGCAAGTCAGTTCTATTCAAGACGTCGATCGAACTATATCCCTCCCGTTACGCTTGTGAAGTGTCATAGTGTCGTGAGGTTTAAGCCAGACTCAGTCTTAGACACATTTCTCCCATTACACTTGGCATAACATAGTTTTGTTCTTTCTGTGAGTTAGCTACAAGACTCAAATATAACAAATTCTCTCTCGTTATGTTATGTGACACAGTTCTTCTTACTTTTCTCCCGCCATGTGGAGAAGACATTATTATCATGTTATAGGGACTATTTTGAATTATGTGTACACTCTTTTCTTGCTTAGTTAAATATATTTAGTGCGCAAACAGGGTGCACCCAAAACTCTTCGTCAGCCATCTAGAAGACCACATTGAACGGTTTCAAGGTTCAGGTATGTTCACCATTTATTGTGTATTGTAAATATATGTGACATCATTTGTGCTTTCACTACTAGCAGAAATTTAGTATGATTCTATCTCCATGGTCATGAGGAAAATCTAATTGAAATCATACATTCCGTTACATATTTTGGTTCAACGTGCCGGAATATGTAACAGTAAAAGTCGCATATTAATATATGTACAAGTGTGTAAGTCTAAACTGAAGTTGAACATTAAATCGTAAAATATAATTTACTACGAATTTTCATAAAAATAACTTTCCCTTTCATTAAGACCTCTTGTTAAAAGTAGCCTGACCAGAAGCCTTAATCTGTCCCTGCTTTTACCCTTTAACATATGTTCAGCTCAGGAGTCTACAAGCCCTTAATATAATCAAAGAAGAAAGGCTGTTAAATTTTATATAAAGCCTTAGCATGTGTATTACGAGATATCTGAATTAGTCAGATTGTTGGCAAATGCATACAAGATATTTTGTAAATACAGGTTTCAACATCTATATTATATTGAAACTCGAAAAAAACAAATACAGCTTTGGATAATGTTAGCATGTTATAACTAGCACCTAAACTGCATTTAAAATATTTGACCACTTGCTATTTGTCAGACATTTGTTATCATAGCAACAGCAGCCTTTATGAAGTCTGTACTATTCTTTTGACATGTATTTTTAGAATCCATTAGACACTTGTTATCATCCAAGAGTGCTTTGACTATGTTTTTGCTTTCTGTGTGTTCTGTTTTCTGTTAAATTTGCTTCACTGTTGCTATGGTTAAAAAAATTGTGTAAATATGTTATATCCAAACAAATGCTTCCAAATTTTTGATGTCAAAGAAAAAACATCATGAATCTTTTTAAAACATGAAAAATATATAAATCACTGAAAGAAATATTTATATATTTTTATCCTTATATAAATGTAAAATTTTAAAACTTATAAAACATAACCACTGGCACTGACAGGGGCGTAGCCAGAGAGGGGCACGTACCCCCTCCAAACCAATTAATTTTAGGAGAAAATATTACCCTATAAAACAGCGCTAGGTTTTTAGCAAAACTGCTTCTCAACAACCCAACAGTTGTGTAATTTTAGTGCCAAAGTACCGTAAAATATGATTTCTAGACATAAAAATGTCAAAAATTTCCCCAGGTGGGCTCCACCTCCTAATCCTCTGGATCGTGCCCCCCCCCCAAACCCCAACACTGAGCACTGAAAATTATAAAAGTAGTAGCAACTGTAGGCAAGTGTAACATATTCACAAGTATTTTAGACTAATCATTGTTCAATTGCTTTCATACATTACAACTAAAAATCTATTTTTATTCACCCTTCTGGTATTTGAAGAAATCCAGGGCTTTTTTGTTATAAAAATTTAATCAAATCAAAATATATATATAAATTCTAACAATTAATTTATATTTTGCATGTGATAAATATATTTAATTTATACAAATTTCTAGCAATTCCATGTGATTTTGTATCTATAACAATATACTTTTTAGAAAAATGCTATTTTTTTTTTTAAATCAAAATGCAGATTAAACAAATAACAGTGTCTGTGAGATCGTGGTGATATATTTTAAACTTCTTAAACTACATGTTAATCATTATTTATAATGGTGAAGCAATATAATTTGAATATTGGTATTACAGAAAATTAGCAATAAATATCTAAATTTAAAATAATGTTATAAAAAATAATTCAACGTAACTAAAATCCAATAACAATTGCAAGCAATATATAACTCACATTACTATAGAACATCCTATAAAGTTTTTGTATAGGGAAAAGTGTTATGCTTAACTAAATAATATTTAATGTCCAACTCCATGATAAGTTCCCATGTTATCATCACAGGTTGGATTTTCAGGGTCATGTCTGAATATTTCCTTAATAATGCCTGTGTTTCTAAACATAAATAATAACATCTGTAGGCAGAAATGTTTGTATTTCAGATTTAAATTAAACCAATACTGAATAGTTCCATTATATTCATACAGTGTTAGTTGTAAATCTACAGTTTTAGATTTTAAAAAAAACATGAGGAAAATTTAGTAATGATATCTGGTATAAGGTTTTCAAATATATATCTTTTGAACAGTTAGATTTACAATACACTGTATTTTTAAAAACAAGTATTATAAAATAATGTATTTTAAAGAAAATTCCTACTGAGTTCAAGAAAGAAAAATTTTATCATTGTTTGTTTATTTCTACTTTGTTTCTTTATTTTATTCTTTACATTCATTTATAACCCTAGAGTTCTATTTAAGATATTCTGTGATAACCATGGCAACAATTTAAGGTTGTACAATGGAGGTTTCGAGGACCACCAGATAGGGTGGGAAATTCAAATACATCTTTGAGAAACAAAGTTCTAGGTATTGGAAAGTTTGCACAGTTCAAAAGCACGCTAGACTTCGAACATAGAGGTTCTCAGTTCAAATCCAGGATAAACCCCAAAATTTGTAATATTCAATTATTGAGTAAATATTTTTTTAAACTTTATTAACATCGATTGTCATCCCTATAGGAAACCAACGAAAGAATAATTAAGTAAATTTTTAGAGTGGTTTTGACTATAAACTTGGTTATTTTCAATAATATCAAAAGAGAACATATTTATTAAAAAAGTTTGAATAATTTAGAATATTAAATATTATAAATAATTTCAGGTAATAGTTGTAAATGATTTTGAAATATTTAACTAATTATTAATGTCACAGAACGTTATGATAACACTTACGCTAAATTAATTCCAGATTTAAAATTTATGGAAAGAATCAAAATGTGATATACTGTGAAATTCAAAATAAAATCTTAATTTATTTTTCAAGAAATAAATATTAAATTAATCATATAAATTAAATATATGTAAAAATCTTTTATTTAATTAAATATGTAAGGCTAAATATTGTTTGCATATTGATGAAAGCAAGAGAAATCAATAAGTGAAAAATTAAGTTAAATTTTATTATTTTCTTTTATCATTAACATTAATATACAAAATCGTCTTGATTTATTAAAAAATACCCTGTGTTAATAAATAAATAAAAACCTAAAGTTTTCCCCAATTATTAAATTAAATGTTGCAAAGATAAATATCAAGTGTGGTTAAATTCATAATAAAGTATGTGATAATTGTTAATGCTAATATGTATCTTTTCAGCTGACAAAATACTGACATATATGACTATATAGCCCTCACACTATTAATCAACAATAGAGGGTTTTTAAGAACAACAAGTCAGATCGGCGTGTCGTGGCATGCGTTTAAGTGCATATTAAACAGTAGGCAGGTGGTTAAGCGTTGTGCGGGGTAAAGTGCACGAAGCGCTGTTGGGGGGGGGGGTTAATTCAAGGTTTCAACGGCAACCAGATGGGGGAAAATAATTCATATACATTTTTGAGAAATACAATTCTAGATATAAGAAAGTTGGTACAGTGCCAAAGCGCTCTAAGCTTTGAATATTAGGATTCACAATTCAAAGCCCGATAGACCCCCAAAATTTTATAACTTAATTATTCAATAAATATTTGAAAAATCTTTATTAACATCAATTGTCATCTTACAACTTCTCAAAAAACGAATTTCCTGGCAATTTTCCATTTTTGTTTTTATGTATGGTGTTGGATTATTATTTTTGTTTGTTGGTATTTATATGCTTTTTCTGTCGCTTGCATTGTGTCCTTTCTTTTTGCTTTTCTTTCGTATGTCCGTTTGTAAAACAAGGTTCGATACCGTTATTCCAATTTGTTTCCTTATTTTATTCTTTTCATTCATTTTTAATCCTAGAGCATTATTAATAATATTTTGTGGTAAACGTGACAACAATTTAGGGTTTACAATGGAGGTTTCGACAACAACCAAATTGTGGCAAAAAAAAATTAATTTCTAGCTAAGGAAAAGTTGGCTCAGTGCCAAAGCGTTAGACTTCGTACATGAAGATTTATAGTACAAATCCGACTAAGACCCTCCAAATTTTTATAATGCAATTATTGAATAAATATTTTTAAAAAACTGTATTAAAATCAATTGTCATCCACTATAAGTTTAAAAAACGTATTTAAACCTGAATGGATGAATAGAAAACGTATTTCATGAATGTTAGAAAATTTTTCCAAGATATATATCTGTATATATAAGGAGATGAGCTAGTAGAAGGAATTGAACTAATATATGTTCCTTTTTAAAAAAACAAAAAAGAGCTGTCTAAATACACAGTCATCACAAAATTTTATTTGTTACAATAATTTAATAACAGAATATATAAAACCAAACACATTATTATAAAGTTTTAATGAATTTCAATCTGAAATCATAATAAGGTAAAATATGCCATGGAAGGTAAGTAAGCAGTCTATGACAACACATGAAAACATTAAACATAAATGTATTGAAAAAACTTTAAAATAAAATTACTCAAGCCAGAAACCAAAACGTTGATAAATATATGGGACATTTGAGTTCAGGAAGTAGTTTGGTGGTTTTAAAATGTTTGTTACAATAATTATTAATACAACTTTAGTACATTTCAGTTAGTGCTTTTTTTCTACAATTAAAGTGACCGGGGAAATAAAAGTACCTGAAAGAGCTTTATCAGCTGATCAATGTTAAATTTAATAAAAAAACATTTATCTTTAGCACCGACTTTCTAAAAGCTTTCAGCATTCAACTTGACCCAGTTACATTTAAGATAAAACTGATTATTAATACTTAAGAAAATAACCTTAATATAAATCTTACTTAGGTTAAAAATAGCTTTTAAAAAATTATTGTACTTAGTGCAGCCACCTACAATGAGGGAAAGTAATTTTTAAACCCTGTTTTAAGTCAATTTATTCAACACTTTACAGCCATTGCCATAAGTTGTTTATTGTAATATAACAAGTAATAAGCAACATTTTTTTAAAGTAAATTCCTACTGAGGTCAACAATGAAAGATTTTATCATTGTTTTCTTATTTCCAGTTTTTTTTTTTTTTTTTTTAATTTTATTCATTTATTTCATTTATTTTCAACCCTGGAGGGAGGTTTTGACAACAACCAGATGAGGGAAAGAAATTCATATTCATTTTTGAGAAACAAATTTCTAGGTATTGGAAAGTTGGTGCAGTGCCGACTTCGAGTATGAAGATTCTCAGTTCAAATCTGAATAGACCTCCAAAATTTTCAAAATTTAATTATTAAATAAATATTTGAAAAACTTTATTAGTATCAATTGTCATCCACTAAAAGTTTAAAAAAATTTATTTAAACTCGGTTGGATGAATAAAAACGTATTTGATTAACTATTGAAAATTTGTACAAGATATACATCAGGAGAGTGTGACCTACCAGAAGAAGTTTAAAAATCAAGTTAAATTAATAAAATGTTCTTGACAATTATAAAAAAAGGTAAACAAATATAGAATATCCATTGAAACAAATGTATCTTTAATATAAAAGTATTAAAGAAGCAGTACAAATTGCATGCAAAACTATTAAAATTGAACCAGAAAAGAAATTAAATTAAGATCACCCTCTATTTGAAAACCAGCGTTAATAAATATAAATATTAAATTATTGTATTATTATATTAAAATATAAAACAGACTAAAAGGTTTTAGTTTTAAATTTCAGTTGATTCCTAACATGTAGTCTAAATGATCTTGTTATGATATTCATAACTAATAGGATTCTGTTATTAAAGAAATGTACAACTTTAGAACATTTTAGTACGTGTTTTTTATTTTTCTACGACTAAAGTGATGAGGGAAACAAAAATGCCTGAAAGAGCTTTATCAGCTGATCAATGTTAAATTTAATGAAAAACATTTATCTTTAGCACTTACTTTCTAAAAGCTTTCAGGAAAGGGGTTTACATAATATAGGCTAACACTTGTTTGTATTATCTTTAAAAAAAAACCACTACTTACTGATTTACTCAGCAGACGCTTTTCGCGCTAGGTCAGCACATTTTTTAATACTGTGAATAACTGACAAGACTGTTGCTCGGGTGTGTTGTGTTGGTGTGAGTCTGTGGTGTGTTATTGTTCATAGAGTAGTTGTTATGCTAAATTGTTAAATAAAGTCAGTGCAATGGAAAAATAATGGACGTGAAATAGCATGATATATATATATATATTTCACCTTGTCCACTATTTTTCCGTTGCACTGACTTTATAAAGGTATTATTGTTAATTGTAAACAATTTTTTTCCACCACTAAGTGTAATAATGTTACCTTATGTGATGAGGGCTTTTATGGTCTCTTGACCATTGTCAAATCACTGAATTAATTTTCTCTATTTTTCCAGTGTTACTAAAAATAGAGAAAATTAAATTAACATTGTCAGTGATTCGACAATGGTTAGGCGAACAAAAGTTGATATGTTTCTTGTAATATAGTTAATAAATTAAAAATATTTCAAAAACAAGAATTTTTTTAATGAATATATTTATTCAAAGCTTTTCGCTGATAAAATAGTACCTATTATCTAATTAAATAATTATTGTCCTGAAGATGCTGGTACTATTTTATCGGCGAAAAGCTTTGAATAAATATATTCATTAAAAGTATTCTTGTTTTTGAAACATTTTTAATTTATTATATATTTATATATATATATATATATATTTAAATTCATTTTACAGTTTAAAGATATTTATCATAATGGTGCAATTACGCTGTGATTACACTATAAAACCATTTAAAATAATGCACCTCAACAATATCTTCTTCCACTTCACACATACACTCCTTACATCCTATAATGTAACCAAGTAACCAGTCTAAAGGTAATTCTTTGGCTGCTCCAAGCAGCATGGCCATACTAGGCCCATTATACCACGACATCAGAACAGACAATAACTGCTTTAGTGATACAGGTGTGTTAATTAGTGTTTAATATTTGTCCACACAACTCATTAGTACTGTTAAGAATCAAAATATGTCTCCTACTTAAATAGCCCAGAACAATTATTAACTCTCTCATATTACCTTCTAATTTAATGAAATAAAAACTCAATGAACAATAACTTCGGTAATTTTATAACTGTATAAAACAACTGTGGTGTAATGTTTAATTTAAATAAATGAAACTTCTATACCACACACAACTTTTTCTTTTATTTAAAACTCTATGTACATTTCAATTGCATACCAATCATCCTCAGAGATAATTTACAATAAAAATACTTTTATTTGTATTGAAATATAAATATTTGAATTGCTATGCAATTGAAATATAGATAAATTTTTAAATAAAGAAAAAAGTTATTTGTGGTGTCATTTATTTAAAGTAGTTTATTTCATTTTTAAATAAATAAAACCTCTAAACCACAAATAACATTTTATTTAAACCTTATGTACATTTCGATTGCCCAGCAATCATCTTCAGAGGTATTTAAAAAATACAACTGAGTTGTATTTTTTAAATACTTCTGAAGATGATTGCTGGGCAATCAAAATGTACATAAGGTTTAAATAAAATGTTATTTGTGGTTTAGAGGTTTTATTTATTTAAAAATAAACATTACGCCACAGTTGCTTCATATAGTTATAGTTTATTTCAGTTTTTCCTTTCCTTGAAACTGGTTATTTAAAGTAAGTACCACTTAATATTGATGGTTGTGTTTGTTAAACAATTTTAAATTTTAAAAAATATATTCTTTTTTATTTAAAAAAGCACTTATAAAAAAAAATTATTAAAATAAATTGAAAATTAATTTTTAAATATAAACCTATATTCTGGAAACATTACTGAGTATGAACAACTTTGTATAACAACATGGAAATCCGCAATAGATGGGAGCTATGTTGAGTAGAATTAGACCTTGAAAGGTTTTAATGAATTAGATGATAAGAACATAACATATCTACGTTCTAAGTGTCTTTTGTAATCCCTATTTATTTTCATTCAATAGAAAATTTTATAAATTAAAATAATTATTTAAAATTTGTTGTAATTTTTTTAATGACAGAAGTTAGTGGCTTATGAAGAAGAAAATCTTGAAGCAATGTTCTCAATCAAATGAGAAAAAAACAAAAAATAACCCTCGGTTCCTATAGTAATATTTTGATAGGCTTCATAATTATTATGATTTAAAATAAAATTTAAGTTCTTTTTTAATTAGTTGTAAATTTTAGCAAAAAATATGTAAGATTTTGTTATACAACTATTCTTTGAGCATACCTTGTCAGGTTATGATAAAACAAATAAAAGATGCATACAAAACTCACAAATTAATCATTTATTGACTCATGTTCGTCTTTTATTTCTTTTAAGATTTTGTTGCTCTGCATTATTATTTTTGGTTTGAAGAAGTCTTAAAATATGCTAAATACAGATTGAAAAGAGTAAGCTATACACTACACGTGACTCCTCTTATTCGTAAACACTAAAGGGCTACTCTGATACAAAATTCAAAGAAATGAACATACACGTGCACACTCATACATACATAGCATCAACTGATGTAAATCATTACCAAACACATAATTTATATAAATAAATTCATTGCAAATTTACTTAGAATTAATCACTTTAACAGATTAATTAAGATTCACCGAACGTAATGAACTACAAAATTCAAGAATTATTTAGAATGTTAGTACATCAAATTTTTGTATAAGAGGATAGTTCTAGTTGAGATTTTAATAATAGAAGTGTTCAGAACTATAAATTGCAAAGTAGAAGAGAGAATGTAGAAAAACAATAACATATTCATATTTGTTAAATACACTACATACACATATTGACGAAATCATCCACCTTATTAAATTAATCACTTCTCAAACATACTTCACCTATAATAACACATTCTACAACCAAAAAGATGGCCTACCCATGGGTTCACCCATATCTAACATCTTAGCAGAAATATGCATACACCATATTGAACAAAACCACATTTTACACAATATTAAATACTCAGATAACATAATTTACTGGTTAAGATACGTTGACAATATCATAACTTTATATAAAGGTAACACACGCCGAGCACACATATTTTTAAAACACCTTAATTCCATTCACCATCGAAACAGAACAACAAAACTCTCTCAACTTCCTAGATCTTACAATTAAACGTACAGACAAACAAACACATAAATTCAACATATACCGAAAACCCACTAGTACCAATATGACCATTCACAGCTCCTTAAACCACCCACGCCAACATAAACTAGCCGCTTATAACACCATGATATATCGCCTGCTTAAAACACCGTTAGATAAAGAAGAACACTACAGGAGTTAAACACCATAAAACATATAGCACAAATTAACGGATACAACACAACAATGATTGAAAAATTTTACAATCGCCTAAAAAATAAACATAATAATCCAAATACAAACACACAACATGACAATCCCATAAAATACTTATCAATACCATACAGATCATCCAAAACCCATAATCTAACCAACACACTACACAAGTACAAAGTAGCCTACTCCACACACAATACTCTCAACAACCCAACAACAAAATCAACGACATTTACAACGCCACTGGAGTTTATAAACTAACTTGCAGTTAGTTTGTGCCCCAGTTTTTACATAGGCCAGACAGGGAGGTCTTTCTACACACGTTACCAAGAACATATAAAAGCACTAACAAACAATAACTACCAATCAAACTTCGCTGATCATCTCAACTCCACAAAACATGACTACATAGACATAACATCTAACCTACAAATTCTTCATAAACAACACAGAAATAACCAACCCTACACAACCAAACGATACGAAATATACAGACACTTCAAACTACACCCTACACACATACTCAATACACAACTACATTACAACTCACGCACACTTTTTGCCATCGTAACTCCTAATACTCACAAAATACTTCTACACCACCATAATATCCCACCTCCACTCTAATGCCCTAACCTACGTAAACCTTGAGATCAGTTACGGTCTGAGTTGACAATGGGATACATCTCCTGAAACGACCGTCCTCAACAGATATAACCAAATGCTAATATAGGCAAGTTTGTAAATATTTACAAGTGTTTAATAAAAAATTACTGTCATGGAACTGCATAATTGCATAAGTTATTAAGTTGTAACAATAAAGCTATCATTTTTCATAACAGAAATTAGACATTTTCTAATTTATCACAAAGCTTTTTATATGTTACTACTTTATTAATCTAAATACATGATTAAACTACTGACTTACTGATAGTGTCAGCAGAAACGGTTTTGCTAAAAGTGTAAGTCTTTAAGTCAGTGGTTCTGTCAAGTATTTAAATTAATAAATTAGTAAAGAAATTTTTACTATGGGGCTAACACATTAACTGATTCAGTTATGAAACAATTATATTTTTGTACAGTTCTATTATTGGTTTTAAAAAATACTATACAAATAAAGATTAAAAAATTTCTTAAAAATTCAAGCAAACTATGTTCATTTGGAGTTTTCATAAACATTCATGATAAATCATTGAAAGAAAGACATTTAATAAATAAAGACAAAAATTAATCCCAAATATTTAAGTAAGCTTGCAGTCTCTAAGAAAAATCACTATAAATCATGAAAGAAAAACCTAATTCAAATAAAGATAAAAACACCCAGAAAGATTTAAACAAACTATGCGTTTTTAGAGGTTTCCAGAAAAAAATCATGATTATTGAATGAAAGAGCTACTACTCGTATAAATAAAGATAAAAATAATCAGAAAAATTTAAGTAAACATTATTTGCAGTTTCTAAAAAGATTCATTCATGATAAATCATAGAAAAAAAGAGCGAATACGATAATATTTTTGGAGCTCAAATATCTTTAACATTACTTAATACATTATTTTTGAACATTACTATCCTTACCAAAGAACTCTTCAAGTCCTGGAAGCTGTGAAAACGTTTATACTGAAAACGACCTGGCACAACCATCTTCCTAACACTGACTGCACTCAATGTCAGCCTACATTGTACTGGACTGTATTGTAATTAGGCCAGGCCACTTATCATTATTCATTAATTTCAATCTAAAATGAATTACTTCTTGGATTAAATAAGATTACGTGTTATAATTAATATTTTACAGGAGTCTGTCTAATTTGCGTCATAAATATTGGAATTAATATTGGTTTGAACTCTAATGCAATTAAAACATTAGAAAAAAAACAAAATTATTATCAATTATTTCAGTTATATCTGCCTAAACTACTGACAAAGGATGTCATTAATATTAAAATATTTTTTAAGTTGAATTACTCTCTTCGAGATAATCAGACTAATTGCTTTTATATAGTGATTGTTTCTTTATCTTTTTAAGTAAGGAAAACAGAGAATTAGGTTCTTGTAAATGAAAAAGTACAAGTAAATTTAAATACTTTTGAATTTTGTAGTTCATTACGTTCGGTGAAAATTAATTAATAACATTTCCATTAGTTTATGACTATCCAAACTTTAATTTATTTTATAAATTTGTAAAAACTTAGTTTGCATAGTTGTAAAAAGTTTGGCTAGTCATAATCTAATGTAAAATTGATTAAATATAAATAACAAATATTATTCATATGTGGTAATAGAAGTTATAGAACAGATTGCTTCGAGTTCGTATTCAAACTTATTCCAAACTCAATAAAAAAAATAATATATACCAGCCAGTAGTACAAATATTTAAAACTATAGACATTTACTTTTCAGTAATTTTTACTCCTTTGTACAGACGTTTACAAGTTTGTATACTATTGAAAGTTGACACTCCATCACTCCATTTGACTTGAGCAAGTATATTTTGATGCAAAGTGCCAGTCATCTTTTTCATTTTCTTTGTAGTTTAGCATGGTCATAAAAAAAATGTAGATGGCTTTGTCATTTTACAATAGCCACTTAAAGTCATGGCTTGTAGTTCTATATTGATTCTCAAGAAACAAAATAATAATTTGACTAATTACAAGGCAATTTTTTATATTTTTTTGCTTAAATCTTCAACTCTCATCAGCTTGTAGTTTGTGTGCTGCCAATATATGATTCCAAATAAAAGATATCAACCACAAATTTCTAAATTTTAGTCACATAGGACCAAACTTTTAATCCCAAATTATCAACTTGTAGGTATTTCTCATTGTTTCTGAGCATAATCGTTAGTCTCATACAAGAGATTATGTTATGCTATAATCTTTTGTGGGATAACAATAAAAACAATCCTACTTTATTCCATTACTTTTTGAACTCAGTGGTGACTATTGTATGACAAAATTATGAATAGTAAAAAAAATTAAACCGTTACGACTAAAAAAATAAGTTTTCACAAAAAATGTCATTTATATATTTTGATCATGTATTTTAGTTGCTCAGTCATTTACTTCAACAGTTCAAGGGCCATTATTCATCTAATTGTGAATATTCTTGTTCTATAAATTATATTTGTCACTTTAAAATTTTAAAAATCAATTTGAATGTAAAATAACCTTTTGAGGATAGTTATAATTATATAAGTTAATCAAAGTTGAAATCTATTGAAGATTTTCAACAAAACAATTATTAAAAAACAACTACAGCAATAGGTTTTGTTACTAGTTGAGATACTATCTTTAGTTTACAATCAAATCAGAATGTAGCAAGCCAACTGCCTGAATATTGAGCCTTGCCATTCCATGCAGGGAACTTAATTCACCATTGAAAACATTCTTTAATCTCCCATATCTGTAATGAGGTTAGGCTAGCTATAAGTGGCATTTGTAATAGTTTTTTTTTAACAAACACACATAAAAATTCCAAAATGTCACTGTTCACTTACCGTAAAACTAACTAATATATAAAGTTACTATGATTAAACATAATAAAAACATCCCTTTTGGAATAATCCTCTTTCTTAATAAACCATTAGGCCTAAGTATTTATTTTATGCATAGGCTATATTACAAACGTATACAAAATAGTAATATTCATTAAAAAATTTTGTTTAGTCCCTAACTAAAAACACTTGTAAAAATTACACTTTTTTGTATTAACTTGGCAAGAAAACCACTACTTACTGATTTATTCAGCAGACACGTTTCACACTAGGTCAGCACATTATTCAATGCTGTGAGTCACTGACAAGACTGTTGCTCAGGTGTGTTGTGTTGGTGTGAGCCTGTGGTGTATTTCTGTTCTGTAGTGTATTATTGTTCATAGAGTAGTTGCTAATTATGTGCTCAAATACAGTACTTGATTGTGAGTAATTTTTATCATTTAGAATGTGTTGATGATAGTATTTATGGTGTTTGTATATCTCGTAGTCTTCTACTGTGTTAAGTTTGTTTTTGATGTAGTGTAGGACTTTTAGATTGGTGTCTATGTCAGTCCGTGAGTGTAGTGTGTTTTGTATGTGTATGGCAAAATTTGATTTGGGTTGTTTCTTTCTTATCTGTTTCACTTGTTCGTTGTATCTTGTGGTAAATGTTCTCCCTGTTTGTCCTATGTAAAAGCTGGGACAGTTGTTGCATGTAATCTTGTATACGCCTGCCCTGTCGTGTTTATCCTGGTATGTTTTTGAACTGTGTAGGTATTTTTTAATTAACAATAACACACCACAAAACAGAAATACAATACAGACTTACATTAACACAACACACCTGAGCAACAGTCTTGTCAGTGATTTACAGCATTGAATAATGCGCTGACCAAGTGCGAAATGTGTCTGCTGAATAAACAGTAAGTAGTGGTTTTTTGCCAAGTTAATACAAAAAAGTGTAATTTAAACAAAAACCTCAAGACGTACAACACAAAAACTTGTAAAAGTGTTACACATGCCTATAGTAGCACTTACTTTTATAATTGTTGAGGCCAGTCGTTTCGGGAGATGTGTCCTATTGTTAACTCAGACTGTCTCCGAAATGGACACATCTCTCGATACACCAATCCTCAGCAATTATAAAATTAAGTGCTACTGTAGGTAAGTGTAAGATATTTACAAGTGTTATTAGTTAAAAAAAAATAGTAGATCACATGAAGATGGAATCAATTAATATTTGTTTAGTTCTTCCTGATTCATGTTTCATTTATTAAAAAAAAAAATGTTTAGAAAATAGTAAATGTTTTCTAGGTTACCAATCTCACAAAATTAACTACAAATGTAAAACTGGAATATATCTCCTAAGACATATTACTTCTTAGAATTTACAGTTTATACTACACTGTACTGTAAAAACTAACTTTAATACTGTACAGTAAAGTTCACATTTTATTGTTACTTTTTAATTTCATTATTTAAAATTACTATCATTCTCAAATATTATCAGTACCCATTTATTCAATTAAAACTATGTGAAAACTTTAAAAAAACACTTTTTATTAAAATGTTATTGTTACTACTTATCATTATATTACTTATCATACACAGATGAATCCAAATTCCAAATGAAAATAGTGGCCTGAATAGCAGTAAGTAAAACAGATTAATTATTAATTTAAATAGTTCTCCTCAAAATATTAATTACAAAATTAACATTGTAGTTCTGCCATAATTATTTTTATTGAGTTACAGGGTTTATTAATATCATTTTCAGATGGAGTTGATCAAAATCTGAACTATTTAATAAAGTTGATAATTTGTTATTATTTATCCTTAAAATTAAATAATTTCTTAAAAAATACATTTTTTATTATCTACACACCTGAATCATCATGTCCTATTGAGACACAGCTAGACAGAGTGGGGGGGGGGGGGCAGAAATACTGATAAATTGCAAATTACTCAATCATCACATCCTCTGACACAATTGAATGGTGTGTGGGCAACACACGACACAACACTTAATAGCAGCCAGTGTTATTGAAAAATGTATTCAACCGTTATTGAAGAACTTCTGGTGTATGATTTGTTTCAACAAAAGCATAGCTGTATTGTACCTACTACTTTTCTCTACATTACATCTATAATTTTTATATGATTTTGAGAAATCAAACTTAGTAACAGTTACACATATACTGGAAATTTTCTCCGTAATAGTTGAGGAAATACTTTTTTATTTCCAAATCTATAAGGATATTTTGGGATTTTATACAATTTTCAATTGGTCTTATTTTAATTGATCTTAAACATAGTAATTTACGATAACGTCTATAATACTTTGTTATTTCCCAATCCATAAGCAGATTTTGGGTTTCTATTCAATTTTTACTTGGTCAACATACACTGACGTCTTTAATAGCTTGTTTTTAAAATCCATAAGCAAATTTTGGATTTTTATACAATTATTACTTGTTTTTTTTTTTTTAATTTGATCTTAAACATAGCAACATACGTTGACGTCTTTAATACATTGTTTTTTTCCAAATCCAAGAGCAGATTTTGGGTTTGTATACAACTTTCAATTGGTCATTTTTATTTGATCTTAAACATAGCAACATGCGTTGACGTCTTTAATACATTGTTTTTTTCCAAATCCATAAGCAAATTTTGGGTTTTTATACAATTTTTACTTGGTGATTTTTTATTTAAGGTTGCTTGTTGTAATCATCTTGAATTCACTGATTAAACTATAAATAAGTGATAACTTAACTACCAGGGTGGAGGCTTTGCTTTGTTAAAGGAACGATTGTTTATAAACGAGTCAGCAAGTAAGCCCTTATGTATTCACTTAGTTAAGTATAATTTAATTATAGTTTTTATATTTTATCTTAAACATATGCTGACGTCTTTAATACTTTGCTATTTTTTAAATCCATAAGCAGAGTTTTGGTTTTTTTAAAATGTATACTTGCTCATTTCTTTGTTTAGTTTTTCAAACATACATATGTAAAACCTTTTTTTAGTATAACATTCTCCATATATTCAAACAGGTAAAGAGTTTTCTAATATATTTCCTGATAGTCATGGTAATAACCTTATCTGAATTGATAACCTTCACATGAACTACACCTTGACAATAATGTCCTCCAACATCTGAATTTACTACGGAAAAATGCAGGCAATATAATAGCTTAAAGTAATGAACAACCAGGTTCTGTTTATTTAATAGTGTTTATAAATAGTGACAAACAAAAATTATAGTTCAACACCATGTACTGTATAGAGAGCGAAATGGAAAATTGCAAGGAAATTTGTTTCTATTTTGTCACTAATATTGTGATTCTGTTTTATGTATATACATATTTATATTAATTGTAAATATAAAATGAAAAGAAACTAAAATAAATTATTCCTTTGCCAACCTCAGTAGGAATTGACTTTAAAATATTCTCTTTATATATTACTTGTTTTTACAAATAATTTCTTCAAATCAGTTCTGAATAGATATTCTATACTTTATTATGCAAAGACCTGATATTTTGTTTGAATAAACAAGATATTAAACCTGAACATTTTTAATGATCCCACTTCTGAGGAAAATTTTTGTTAATATTAGTTAAAATATTGTAAAAAGCTAGATGCAAGTGAAAAGGTAAGTAAAATTATGCAAACTGCAAAATACAAACAAATAAAGTGATCAAAACTTTAATGACAATAAGTAACACTCTCATTGAATTCATAGAAAATAAACTGTACTATTAAAAAAGTGTTTAAATAAAAATTAATAGATAGCTGATCTAATAATTAAAGTAAATTGTAAAAAAACGTACTGAGACAAAATGCTTTCAACTTTGGTGTTGCTGTAATCTGCTGCTGTTCAGAGTGGTTGTTAATTATGAGTTTAAATATAGTGTTTGATTGGGAGCGTGTTTTATTCTAATATTTTACAACTTGCCTATATTACTTATATACTTATATTACTCGTATTTACTTATATTTGTTGAGGATGGCCATTTCAGGAAATGTGTCCCATTGTCGACTCAGACAGAGTTACGGTCTGAGTTGACATTGGGACACATCTCCCAAAACAGATGTTTCCAACAAATATAAGCAAGTGTAAAATATAAGCAAGTTGTAAAATATTTACAAGTGTTTTAATGAAAACTAGTAAGCTCGCGTGAAGATGGAATCAACAAATACGTGGTTTATTGTTTAAAATGAATATAAACACAACAAAAAACAACCCCAACACATTGTATACTTGAAAACAACCCCAACACATTGTATACTTGAAAACAACCCCAACACATTGTATACTTGAAAACAACCCCAACACATTGTATGCTTGAAAACAACCCCAACACATTGTATACTTGAAAACAACCACAATACATTGTATACTTAAAAACAACTACAACACATTGTATGCTTGAAAACAACCACAATACATTGTATACTTAAAAACAACCCCAACACACTGTATACTTGAAAACAACCCCAACACGTTGTATACTTGAAAACAACCCATTTAATATAAACAAAACATTTTTTAAAGTCAATTCCTACTTTGGTCAACAAAAAGGTTTTTTTTGTTGTTAATTTGTGTTTTATAATTACAATTGATATAAATAAAGTAACATAACATATACCTTAAAACAACTGTTCTACCCCAGAATCTATAACATAAAATCCGCTGTTTTATGAGATCATATGTTATCACTTATTTTAAACCAAATGAGAGGAAATCGCTATATTGCTCACCTTGCCCCTTTTGTAAAAAGTTTTTCCCATGTAAAATAAGTTGACTCTTTAAATTTAATTAATGAAATAATTTTTCAAAAAACTGTATTAACATCTAGTGTCATCCGCTACAAGTTTAAAAAAAAATGTATTTGAACTTGAGTGGATGAATAAAAAGTATTTTATTAACAATTGAAAATTTGAATAAGATATATAAAAGGAGAGTGTGAACTAATAGAAGAAATTTAATATTTTTTTCTATTTATTTATTTTTAACTAGAAGATTGACAACTGAAATTCTGATAAGTTTTATAGCCAGAATTAAAGTCAATAGCTATTTCATTGTTTCTAGGGAAAACCCCAAGCAAAATTGTTGATAAAAAGACTTTAGAAAAATATAATGACACATGAATATTATTAACTGACTTCTACTAAACCCAATTGGATGAAAATAGATAAGTGACTTCTGTGATGAAGCTTCAGTTTTAAGTTAAGTGAGCATATTTTTATCTAGGTAGTTGAACATTTGTAATAAAGACATGATAAAACTTTGAAGAGCTATACTTTGTAAACACATTTAATTACTTGAATTTTGTAGTCCATTACGTTCGGTGAATATTAATTTATCACTTTAACAATAGTTTATGACTATCCAAACTTTAAATTTTGTAAATATGTAAAAACTTACTGACACAGAACATTTTCGATCGCTATGTGGCGATGTTCATCAGTGTCTTCTGCTTGGAGATGTCAGGTCAAGCGGTGATGGTTTTAAAGGCAGGTTTTTGATAGAATCAAAGAGTATGTGTGATTTGTATTGTGTTTGTTCGTTTAATATGTTTGTACTTTGTGTTTTTGTGTGTCCCCAAATTTGTATAATTTAATTATTGACTAAATATTTGAAAAAACTTTATTAACATCAATTAGTTGTCATCCCCTACAGTTTAAAAAAAATGTATTTGAACTTGTTTGGATGAATAAAAACACATTTTATTAACGATTGAAAATTTGTACAAGATGTATATCAGGAGAGTATGAGCTAATAGAAGGAATTTAATAAAAGGTCTAAGCAGTCTTAATATCAATATCATTAGAAATTCTTTAAACTTCATAGAGTGGAATATTATAATTTATTATTTTTTCAATTGATGAATAATCTAATTGGTAAGTAGTTTTAAATTTAACAAACAGTTTTTTATAACACACTTACCACTATTATCTTCTCAAAAACTTTTAACCTGATTAAAAATCACTCTAGAAAGCTAGTTTTATTATGAACTGTTCTTCTCAAACTTTAGTATTGGAGGCGTCAGCTCCGCTAAAATATTAGAAAGAAGACGAAAGAGAGAGATAGTCGCGGTCGTTATTGTGATTGAAATTGTACATGAATAAAATTAAGGCTGGCGGCAAAAATGCCTAATCGACAAATAAACAGTGTTTATCACTAATTAAGCCTCGGGAAAAATAGGCACAAGTTTATGTTAAAAGTATTTGGAACTGATTAACACTTACCCTAAGCTGAACAAAGGGGTTACGTGCACGGTAGGTTTGATGTCTTCTGGACTTCTGCAGCAGGGCCCTGGGTGAAGTGGAGATTGGCAGACGGCTCGTGCTGTAAAACTTAATAAACGGGTTCAATTCTAATGTTATTCACAGTTGAATAAGTATTTAAATAAGCGCGGGCGACTCCGTAGCGACGGCTTGTAACGGCGAGGTTAAGGCGCATTCGAACACGGCACTTGGACTAAATAATGTACACTTTCGCGGTTGACGAGCATATAAAACAAGTACAACTTGAAACACTTAAATTTAGACATACGCGGGGCGAACTTAACGTCCACGAGGTTAGCTAATAAGGTTAAACCCGCAACAGACGTGCTGGTCGGTCTACGGCAAGCAAAAGACTGGGGCAGGAAACTGTGTGCTAGGGTGGGGGGTTAGGCACGCGGCAAGGGACAACGTGGTCTTAAACTATCGACGATAAACCATAGATTGAGCTATCGATTAGACAAAGCACAGGCTGATTGAAGTCGATACTGGAGCTGTTTAATCTACCAAAGCTGACTCCAACATTCCGTCCACCAAAACGGATGTTTTTAATCCGCCAGGTGGCTAGAGGGCGAAGAACTAGAGAGCACCGGAGACCGAGGGTGCCGAAGAAGAAGTGGTCGGGGTACGAAGAAAGCAGAAAAGAGCAGATGAAGTGAATAGCTCCATTAGCTGTGCTGAAGACAATAGACTACCGCCCACCCTGGATAACCACTGGGTGACGGTGAACGGGGTTGACTGGAAGAAGCGAGGTGCTGAAGATGTAGCGAAGAAATCTATGGCGTTGAAGATACTTAAAGAAACGAGGTTGCACAAAATTGCTGAAGAGGCGAAGAAGTCGAGTGAGATTAAGAACTCGAGGAAACGCGGTTGTACCACAAAGGTGCTGAAGAAGCGGTAAAGAGATTAAGGTTGTAGCGGAAAGCCTACAAGCTTATGGACAGGTCGCTTTAATTGTCCATGTGAGGTCTTGACGGTGACTACGCGGGTTATCCGGTCGGGTCCAGGGTGAAGACGTACGATCCGACCCATTGGCCAATGAAGAGGGCTCGGATGTTCTCCAGTGATAAATACAAGCTGACCCTCCTGGAGGGGTGAGGCGTTTTTGTGCCATTTACAGCGTTGAATCTGCGAATGTAGGTATTGGGTAGACCAGGTTTTCCAAAACCGATTGGTCATCTGCTGTAGCATAGTCCATCTGGACTTGAGCGCGGGTTCAAAATGACATTCCTCAGGGAGTGCTAAAAGGGGACGGCCGATGAGAAAGTGTCCGGGCGTAAGGAACGAAGATCCTTCGTTGGGGTCGGGTGAGACCTCGAAAATAGGTCGACTGTTTAGAATAGCTTCGATGCGTATAAATAACGTAGCTAACTCCTCGAGGTTCAATAACGTAGTACCAAGAGTACGGCGTAGGAGCCCTTTGACGGATTTAACGGCGGCTTCCCAAAGTCCGCCGAAGTGTGGTGCGGCTGGAGGGTTGAAATGCCATTCAACCCGTTGTGCGGCGAGCTTGCGTTGGATGATTGACTTGGATTGGTCGAGCATCTTATAGACCTCGTGCAGGCGGTTGGCGGCGCCGACAAAATTGGTGCCATTATCTGAATAAATGTCTGTAGGCAGACCACGTCTTGCGACAAAACGCTGAAGCACGGCGAGAAAAGCATCAGTAGAGAGGTCTGATACTACTTCCAAATGTACAGCCTTAGTGGCCATACAAACAAATAGGCATAAGTAAGCTTTCAGGATCTTTGCCGTACGAAGATGGTTGGCCTTAGTGTCGAAAGGTCCAGCAAAGTCAATGCCTACCTTACAGAAAGGTGGCGACGGAGTGACGCGAGGAGACGGTAAAGCTGCCATCATAGGTGGCCGAGGTTTCGACCGTAGTCTAAAGCATCGCATGCAAGCATGAATGCGTTGTCGTAACAACGAACGTAGCGCAACGATCCAGAACTCACCATTGATCATCGCTTGCGTGGTACGCGGCCCAGCATGTAAGGCGAGGCGGTGATAATGATCGCATACAAGATTGACATAATGATGCCGCTTAGGCAGTAAAATGGCATGCTTAGCTGCGTATGGTATATCAGCATGATTAAGACGTCCGCCCACCCTAAGTAGCCCCACTGAGTCGATAAAGGGCGTTAGGTTGCGAAGTTGAGCACTGATCGGGACGCCGCGGTGTAGGCGTTGCAACGTTTCGCTGAAGGCTAGCTCTTGTATGAGCTTAACGCAAAGATTTCTGGCGTTCCTTAATTCTTGTATTGAAGGTGCAGCGAATGAAATCTTGGCTACGGTGTTCTTGGCTTTGTAGCGAGTGTTGTGACAATGGCTGGTAGACTGGGTCTTATTGCGGTAATTGTTAACGAAACGAAGCACGTAAGCGAAGACATGATGCAGCGTGGTTAGATTGGAATGACGCTCAATAACGTTCAATAAGTGGTTAGGCGCTAGGACAGTCGCGCAGAGCACCTGAGGCTCGGTCAGGTCGCGGTTCGGTCCAGTTGGCTTAGACAAACGCCAAGAGGTAGTACATTGTAACGCCCATGGTGGTCCGTGCCACCACAGTGGATGTGTAGCAAACTGCGCGGGTAGACACCCACGGGAAGCAACGTCAGCGGGGTTGTCAACAGTTGAGACGTGGTACCAATGATTGGTCGAAGTGTTCGAGGTAATTTCAATAACACGGTTGGCAACGAAAGTTTTCAAAAGATGTGGCGGGGTGCTAAGCCAATGCAGCACAATTTCTGAGTCGGTGAAGAAAAGCGTAGTGTCGTCGGCCACAAAATTCACAGCAGGCTGAACAGACTTATAGAGCTTGGCCAGTAAGACGGCGCCGCAGAGCTCCATTCGAGGTATAGTGAGTGTTTTGACGGGAGCCACTCTGCTTTTAGCCTTTAGAAGGCTGACGGAAACTAAACCGTTCCATTCAGTTCGCAAGTAGATGGCGGCTGCGTAACCAGCTTCGGACCCATCACAGAAGCCTAATAAATGATGTTTGGCATCACGTGTGCCCACATGTCGAGGTATTTGAATGTCAGCTAACTTAGCGAAGTGGACAATGAAGCTGTCCCAACGACTGCGCAGCGCGGTTGGCAAAGGTTCATCCCATGATAACCTTTCGAGCCACAATTGTTTCAAAAATGACTTGATCCAAAATGTGATAGGCGTAATGAAGCCCAGTGGGTCGAAGGTGCGAGCGACATAAGAGAGAATGGTGCGTTTCGTAGGCACCGACACAAAATTTTGAATACGATAAGAAAACGAGTCATTAACAGGATGCCATTGGAGTCCCAATATTTTAACAGCGGTAGAGTCGTCTTGGAATAGCAACGGGTGCTCCAGGTGAGAAGATGGCAGCGTCGACAGCAGCGCGGGATCGCTGGAAGACCATTTCCTGAGCTCTAGTCCTGCCAGTGCGAAGATGCTAATAAGTTGCCGTATTAATTCCTGGGCGTCCTCGGACGTATCGGCGCCAGTGACGACATCATCAACGTACGTTTGATGAAGAATGGCGTGCGACGCAGCAGGGTAACAGTCGCCCTCGTCTTTGACGAGTTGTTCGAGTGTACGTAGGGCTAAATAAGCAGACGGGGTAAGCCCGTAAGTGACAGTGGCTAGTTCATACTCCATCAGTGGAGAATGAGGAGTCGGCCTGTACAAAATGTGCTGATGACGACGATCATCCTTGTGTACGGCAATTTGGCGGTACATCATTTTAAGATCCGCACAGACGGCGTGAACAAACAATCGAAACGAGATAATAACGTTGGACAGGTCCCTTTGTAACTTAGGGCCAGCCAGCAATTGCTGGTTTAAAGAGTGCGCGTTGCAATCAGGCGCAGAAGCATTGAAAACTACTCGTAATTTAGTAGTAGAACTATCGGCCTTGAAAACGCAATGATGTGGTATTAAATAATTCGAAGGCTTAACGGCAGGGTACATATGACCTAAAGTCATATATTCTTTCATAAACTGATGATATTGTCGTGAGACATCCGGTTGTCGGCTCAGACGGCGTTCCAGAGCATGATAACTAGCAAGAGCGACATTACGGTTTGACTTAAGTTCGACGGCGTCAGGTTTAAAAGGCAAAGCTACGACATATCTCCCAGTGGCGTCACGTTCAGTAGTGGTGGCAAATAAATTTTCGCAAAGCTGCTCATCAGGGCTCAACAAGTTAGCCTCGTTTACCTCTTCGACTTCCCAAAATCGTCGCATGTTTTCGTCGATAGACTTGAGCGAGGTGATAAACACGCGTGGTTGTTGTGGCGTACTGTAAGGTACAGATCCCATAATGACCCAACCTAAAAGTGTGTTAAGTGCCGATGGTTGGCCATGAATGATGGTACGAGGCCCGTTGATAATTATTTGCGTGAAGACATCGGCGCCCAGTATAATGTCAACAGGGGCAGGTAAGTCGAACTGAGGATCAGCTAACGGTAAGTGCTGATATTGAGCGCTTAAAGCAGAGGATAATTTATCAGCTGGCAGCGGGTCAGTTATATGGTTGAGCACAGCGGCTTCCGTAGTCAGCATGACGCCCGCGTCATGTCGTGAGAATAAAATTAAAGTTACGTATTCGTGAATACGTGTAGACTTGGCAGCGACGCCAATCAAAGACAGGTTCGATCTCCGAGTAGGCAGGCTCAACATATCGCTAGCTTGTTTCGTAATGGCAGATATCTGACTGCCGGGGTCGATAATAGCTCTTAGAAAACGAGGTTGACCATAATGGTCCTGTAGGACGACTTGCGCGGTACCCAACAGGGCGAGAGACGAGGTAATGTTGCATGACAAAGAACGAGGTTGAGCTTTAGTATCGATTGGATGGCTAGCGGTTGGCCTAAGGCGTCGTGGGGCGGCTAGTCATTGCTGCGGCGGTGCGTCGTTGTGCAGCAGTGTGTGATGTGCTTGGCTGCATTGTCTACAACGATGACGAGACTGACACTGAGCTTGATAATGAGAGCCGAGACAATTATAACACCGTTGTAATTTTGAAATAGCGTCAATGCGTTCCGCTATTGTAAGAGAAATAAATCGTTGACAATTAATGATGCTGTGACTTTCTCCACAGTAGTAGCATTTACCTACACGCGTGGTAGGCATGTTAGACTGATTGAGGTTAAGCGGTGGCGAGCGATTGCGAAATGTTAACTTTCTAGGCGCACTCATAATAGGCAACAAGTTAGGTTGTAGTGGTTGATTAACCGGTTGCATAGTGACTGGCGCAGCACGTTTGGACTGAATAGTACCTTGGGCGTCCTTATTCTGATGGCTATTGTCATTTGACGCTACTGATTGAAATCTAGGGCTGTGACCCAAAGTGAGGTTAGGTTCAGACAAGTAATTATTCGGTTCAAGGGCCCCT
The DNA here is from genome assembly GCA_036971475.1 of Prosapia bicincta. Lineage (NCBI taxonomy): Eukaryota > Metazoa > Arthropoda > Insecta > Hemiptera > Cercopidae > Prosapia > Prosapia bicincta. Next base: position 107,503,254 of record JBAIZL010000003.1, on the reverse strand, counting down.
TGAAATCCGGGTTTATTCATCGAGGACACCAACACGCGGGGTCTTTGACCACGTCCGGCGTTTGCTACAACCACGGCAGCTGGTTGGCTAAGCATCTCCAGGGCTCTAGCCTGTTCAGTTATAAAGTCGTTCAATAATTTATATGTCGGCATGCGGTTAGTGCCTAGTCGGCTTTCAAAACTTAATCGTGTCTTGGCATCCAGATTATTAATTGCCATAGAGAACAATAAGAAATCCGCTAAGTCTTCGAGAGGTATAGCTCTTAATGCACAGACGGCATTAGAGTGCGCGGTTAAGAAACGATTTAGTTCCGCGGGTGAAGCATTATTGATGCGCTGAAAGTCTTTAATTATGTTAAAGTAATGATCTGCGAGACGTCGCGGGTTCGCGTATCGGTTACGCAACGCATTGTAAGTAATGTTGTAATTTGCTTCGGAGATGGAAAGTCCGGTGACGATGGACAGTGCATCTCCCTTTAAGACGGACTTTAAGTATTGAAAACGTTGGATATTGCTAAGCGTCTCATTGTTATGTACCATAGAGTCGTACATTGTAACAAAATCTATCCAGTCGTCGCTCTGGCCCGAAAAGCTTGGCAAAGTTAGACTTGGAAGGTTAGGTGAAGTCGGTGTTGATTTGACAGGCGAGGTCGAGGTAACCTCCGTCTTAACGAGGTTAGGATATTTTACTATCATGGGCAGATAGGTGTCCTGAAATTGACGTTTTACTATAAAGACATTCTTGACAAATTCGGAAGCTTGACTGTCAAAAGTCTGCTCCGCGCGGTCAAAAGTTTCGATAAATTCGACATGAAGGCGCCTGACTTCCTACACTATGCCCTCAGACATTTCACTATCACCGAGCAAGCTGTTTACTTGCTCTAAATCACTGCATATAGCCTTCAACTTATCAAGGCAATATGCGTTATTAGCCATCGTGACAAAATTTAAATTAACAAAAAACAAAATTTAAATTAAATTGCAATTATGTTTAAACCAAACCTAATGACTACACAATGGTACATTTAATTACGAAAAGTGGACTGTATAATAAAGTTAATAAAAAGACATAACGTTTTACAAATCATAAGCATTAGATTAGAACGGCTGCAAGTTTTCCTTATTGAACAGGATAAATCTACAGTGTAGCTTTCACGGATCAATATTGAGCCTATCTTGTCTAACTTGTTTAGTCAAGTGTTCCTTATCTGCGCAGGTGTCCCATAAATCTGCTGATAGTAACAGAAAGTGGCTGCACGCTACAGCTTGTGACGTCACTACTGCGTAATGAATTTAGACAAGGAAAGGGAAGCGGGAAAATTACACAGGATTACGCAATGCTTGCAACTTAGCTTATTACTATGAAATTTAACACGCTTCGAAATTGTTCGCACAATAAATAACACTTATAAATCACTATTAAAACTTATTTATAAAGCAAATGCCTCGCTATTAAAACTGAATAAGGTTCGAGGTTACTGAGAACTTTAACACTTGTTCTTTGCACTTTAAATGTTTATAGGTCGCTACAATGCAAAAAAATCCGGCCCGGAGGACCAAAATGGAGGCGTCAGCTCCGCTAAAATATTAGAAAGAAGACGAAAGAGAGAGATAGTCGCGGTCGTTATTGTGATTGAAATTGTACATGAATAAAATTAAGGCTGGCGGCAAAAATGCCTAATCGACAAATAAACAGTGTTTATCACTAATTAAGCCTCGGGAAAAATAGGCACAAGTTTATGTTAAAAGTATTTGGAACTGATTAACACTTACCCTAAGCTGAACAAAGGGGTTACGTGCACGGTAGGTTTGATGTCTTCTGGACTTCTGCAGCAGGGCCCTGGGTGAAGTGGAGATTGGCAGACGGCTCGTGCTGTAAAACTTAATAAACGGGTTCAATTCTAATGTTATTCACAGTTGAATAAGTATTTAAATAAGCGCGGGCGACTCCGTAGCGACGGCTTGTAACGGCGAGGTTAAGGCGCATTCGAACACGGCACTTGGACTAAATAATGTACACTTTCGCGGTTGACGAGCATATAAAACAAGTACAACTTGAAACACTTAAATTTAGACATACGCGGGGCGAACTTAACGTCCACGAGGTTAGCTAATAAGGTTAAACCCGCAACAGACGTGCTGGTCGGTCTACGGCAAGCAAAAGACTGGGGCAGGAAACTGTGTGCTAGGGTGGGGGGTTAGGCGCGCGGCAAGGGACAACGTGGTCTTAAACTATCGACGATAAACCATAGATTGAGCTATCGATTAGACAAAGCACAGGCTGATTGAAGTCGATACTGGAGCTGTTTAATCTACCAAAGCTGACTCCAACAAGTATAGTTTAAAGTTTTGATAATGGAGTTAATCAAAACGTGACAAAAAATATATTGATGTTAGAAAAGGCAAAAGATGATACTCAAATGTACGCCAATATTCCTAATGAATATAAAAATTATTATATTAAGAATTTTGTATGAAGTATTTTAACTAATCAAAATTAGCAATTTTCTGTGTAAATAGTTCATTTATAATCACGGGTAATAAAATTTACGGCTTAAATTAAATTACATAAGTTAAGGTTCAAGTCAAACATAAGACAAACAGAAATATCCTCTTAAAACAAAAGAGTAAGTACCTATTTTCATCTGGGAAAATTATATTTTTAAAATGTAATTGAAAAGTCTCTAGCAAAATCTACTGAGAGAACAGTTGAACACACAGTTTTAAAAAATTGAAACAAACAAAAATAAAGAAAGGTACACAAACAGATAGAGCAATTAATATTTCCTTTGTCTGAATTCCTGACAATAAACATAAAGGATGTGAATGCATTGAAATTATGTTGTAAAAGAGTTGGGGAAAGTTTTGGTTGTTAAGCAAAAACAAGCCAGAGGTTCCAACTTTGTAATGGACAGAGCTTGGTACATACCAATGTCAGATTAGGGGACAAAACTGTTCTTAAATCAGTTGAAATCTAGCTTCAAAATTAACAAACTTTTGTTCCAAATATGGATTTGAATGAAGTTTTATAATATAATAATTATAGGTTTTTTTTCTAGTACACTCTTAAGGTAATAATAATAAATTCAACATTTCAAATTTAATTTTTAAAATATGATCTATAGACTATTTTAAATTTTTGTATAAGCAATTAATAAAAATACATACTTTTATAAGGCTTTTATGAGATTGGCTTGTTAAAACTTTACACATTTTTGAATTATTAATCAAATAATTATTATGACATAGCGATTGAAAACGTTCTGTCACAGTAAGTTTTAACAAATTTACAAAATTTAAAGTTCGGATAGCCATAAACTATTGTTTAAGTGATTAATAAGATTCACTAAACGTAATGGACTACAAAATTCAAGACATATTGAAGATGATAATAAAAAATATTGAATATAAAAATGCGTTTTCTGTTTCCCATACGCTTTTATTTTGTATGATTATGTCTTATAGGTATTCATTTTACAATTTTAGATTATTCTCTCAATTGAATTATAAGGAAGTCATTCTATTTATATCTATTTGAGTTTGTAATATTTCTTAAATTAGAAATCTATACTCACACTAAATCACTAGAACATATATCATTGTTACACTTGCCTATAGTACCACTTACTTTGATTATTGAGGATGACTGTTTCAGGAGATTTATCCCTTTGTCAACTCATATCGTAATCATAAACGTATGTGCTACTACAGGCAGGTTTATTATATGTTCAAGGGTTTTAGTTTAAAACTAATAGCTGAAGTCAAGATGGAATCAAATATACACACAGTAGTATTTGTTGTTTACTTTAAACTTACTTGTAGATAGAATAGTGTTTTCCTTGTCAACTTCCTGTTATTCCCTTTGTTTAAAGCCATAGCCTACATACACTTTACTTGCTGAGCCTACATACTGGACGACAATGATAGCTTCCCCCTTCTCCGTGTAAGAGCAGGATGTTTTCATCAACTTTAACTATGTAAGATTGTTTTGGTTTCTACACTCATTCCTATTATAATTAGTGATAGCCGACACATTGAAATGATACTTTTGAATATTCATGTTTTTCCAATATAGCCGATATATGCATATTACAATTCTTATTAACGAATTTTCCTATGATAATTCATGAATTACTAATGATAAGAAACTTGATTGCATGTGTCTGTGCATGAGGGAGTGAGTGTGCGTGCTCGTATTAATAAAATCTAACTACCATTAATAGATTTTTATTTATATTATACATTTTATAACTTGAACAAGGTCATTAGTAAAATATCACTAAATTTCAACTTAACAACTAATATTTTGCTTCAAGCTGTATACAGGCTTGTAGAATAGAGGCAAAATTAAAATTAAAGACAAAAATAGTGTTTTAATTCACATTTGTTCCATCTAACTTGGGGTTTTCTTCGTTTTTTTTAAATGTGTGAAGATGACATCTTTCAATTATTCCATTTTAATCTGTTAATTCCAACTATAATATCTTTACTCTTTCTAAAAATATAATTTTTTTTCATTATTAAATTCAACATCTGGAAAACTCTTGTTTCTACTAAGGAGGTCCATGAAATATATATATTCCTGATGATGTTGGTACTGTTAGCCAACGAAAAGCTTTGAATTGTGAATTCAATTATAATTCTTGTATTTGTATTTTGACTTAGTTCTTTATTAATACACAAGAATACATATTGCGATATATATATATATATATATATATATATAATTATATATATATATATATTCTTCATATTTTACGTTATCCATTGTTTTTCCGTTGCACTGACTTTATGAAGTTAATATATATATATATATATATATATATATATATATATATATATATATATATATATATATTAAATTAAAAATATTTCAAAAACAAGAATGCTTTTAATGAATATATTTGTTCCAAGCTTTTCGCCGATAAAATAGTACCAGCATCTTCAGGAAAATAATTATCTAATAAAATATTTTTACAAAATTCTATTTTTACAATTTTGTAAAAATATTTTATTAGATAAATATTTTCCTGAAGATGCTGGTACTATTTTATCGCCGAAAAGCTTGGAATAAATATATTCATTAAAAGTATTCTTGTTTTTGAAATATTTTTAATTTATTAACTATATTACAAGAAAACATATCACCATATTTAATACATATATATATATATATATATATATATATATATATATATATATATATATATATATATATATATACACACACACACACATATATATATATATATATATATATATATATAATGTAGAGAGAGAGAGAGAGAGAGACCGAGAAGAGAGAGTGTTACTATATGTTATTTTAATCAATTATTCCACCATTAGGTGCAATTAATTTTGATAAAATAAAGTGCAATTGATAACATAAAATATCAAGAATATATATATATATATATATATTCTTGATATTTTACGTTATCCATTGTTTTTCCGTTGCACTGACTTTATGAAGTTAATATATTACTATTGTAAGTAATTTTATCCACCATTAAGTGCAAGAGTGATTCGACAATGGTCAAGTAACAGAAAGGCGCCTCATCACTCAAGGTAAAATTATTGCTCTTAATGGTGGATAAAATTACTTACAATAGTAATATATTAACTTCATATATATATATATATATATATATATATATATATATATATATATGTATATATATATATATATATATATATATATATATATATATATATATATATATATATATATATATATATACGGTTTTGCCACAATAAAACATGTTATAGGCTAAAAAGTCATAAAATGTTTCCAAAAAAATACCAACAAATTTATAAAAAATAGGTAACAAAATTACTAAATTTAAACCATTATGTACATTTTGATGTCCTTGTCATCATCATTAGAAAGTCCTGCTACAATAAAAACATAATCTATACAGCATTTTAAAAATAAAACTACAAACTAGACTAACACTACAATCTTCTTGTCCTTGTATTTCTTTACCAGTGTTGTCTACCTGAGTAAAACTAGTGTCTGGATTACATTTTTATTGTTTTAGACTGTCTAGGTTTTTTTTTTGTAATAAGAGCCACTGAGGACATGGTCATTGAAATGTACATGAGGGTTTTATACTGGTGACATGTATAAGTTATATTTAATTAATTTTTCAATTTATTTTATTTTAATTAATAACTATTCAAAGCTTTTATCAATTAATTTTTAACATTGGTATTTTCAACAGCTTCGTACACCAGTAGAAAGTAAACATCTTATTTCTTCAAATAATTAATTTTATGAATATTTTTGTTTATGTAATGTTTGTGCACTGATATACATACATGATTACAGCCAACAAGAAATAAAAGCACTGAATATTTCCAATTCAGTCCGGAAAAGTGAAGAATATAAATGAAAATTTAACAAAATAGGAGATGAAGGTTTAGAATGTTATAAATAATGCCACTTTGAATAATGATACAATTGATAATGCTTTCCCTTTCTGTATTGTCTAAGAGATGATTTAATTAAAACTATTGAATCATATAAGAACAAGATGTCATGAAGCCCAGTTACAAAATGATGTTATGAAAAAACAGAGTAGCTACCAACTAATGTCCAATTGTTTCTATAGCAGTTTATCAAATGCTGGGAAAATAAACTAAAAAGAAATACACTATAAAACTACACAGTGTAAATGCTGTGTTACGTGTGTGTACTTGTCTGTATGTGTGTTTACTCTAAACAATAGTGTTTCAAATACAGTGTTAAACTGTACTATAAAAATACTGTACTTATAAAAAATACTGTAACACTAAGAAAAAATACATCTTGTATTGATTTCATTGGCACTGATGGAAATTTGAATTGTATTCTATCATATTTTACAACTGATTTCAATCTTATTGGAAACTATATCTAAAAATAAAGTCATGAAAACTGAACAGATAAAAAGCTTTTCAGGTTTGACCTGGCAAAACAAAAATGTTTACAATTTCCTTTGCCAGAATAAGGTGATATGAATCTATTTAATGCTAAACCAACAATAGAAAATTCAGTCAGCTGAAAAAATTGTTCACCTACAGGAGCTTCCATACTTGTCAACTACAAAAATACCTACAAATGTTTTTTTTATGCAAGTTGATTGTTTTAGATTAATCTTTAGTTATTTTCTGTTAGTTTTACTTGAGGAGTTTCAACATTATGGGACAAAATTGTTTTAAAAAAAAATATTAAAAATTTTGAGAAATACGTTCTTATAACAGAATTCATGAATAGGAATTAAATGTAAATGGTATCAAAATTATAGGGAGAATCCTTAATTAAAATTTGGAAATAGTTGCTTGAAACGGATATTATTTACATTTTAAAAAAATCAGAAATGAAAAAACCATGTGTTTCTAGATGAAATTTGAGTTTCTCAAAAAATATCTCTCCTAAAAATATGAAAAATTACCAATAGTAAGAAGGAAATAAGCCTAAAAATTCAATGCATTATGGACACTCAACAAAGCTTGCAAGAAAAACAAACATTCACACAAGACTACTAATAACTCAGCAAAACAGACCTAACTTTTTTTTTCAAAATACTTGATTATTCAAATAACAAAATGATATACATAAAGATACACTTCGCGTAAGCTAAATGAATTTATTACTATTTTATATTAACTCTCTTTTAAATATAAGTCAAACTAAATAAAAGCTTATTTATTAGTTTAACATTAAAATTTCAACATACTAATTACTTAAAATAAGGCGCAATTAGTTATTCTTTATCAGTACTATTTATTAGTTTCAAATTATGAAGCAAAAAAAATATGGACACAGATGAAATTAACTAGCTTTTTATAACAATTAATATCAATGTTTTGGTTGTCTTGAAATTTGGATGATACAATTTATGTATTTTATTTTGTATCTTTCTAAAATTATATAGAAAATATAAACCTTTTGTCACTAAAACATTAGGAGTGATTCAGAGAATCTATTCTAACCTATTTACAAAAACAAAAATCATACATTATAACTAAACAAAATTAAATCAAAATCAATAAATTATCATAATAAATTTGATAAGCTGAGGTAAAATTAAGTTAGTCTATTATAAAGATGTTTTGGTTTTGAAACTTACGTGAGCGTACATTTCCTATGAATGTAATAGTCACAATAAAGCTCAATTACGAGATGAATAGATGACATGTGTACATAAAAAACACCTGTTGTTTATTTATCGTTAAAACTGTCTCTCGCAACACAGTCATGAAATGCTTTGTTCTACACCAGATTATCCGTGTAAAAAAATAATCCAAAGTAATCATATAGATATACTATTAACACTAAAAATTGTAGATATAAAAAACAGTTTGTTTTAGATTTAAAGAACTTATATATATATATGGTTTTATAGAATGTATAAAAATCAAAGTCTTTAAATAAATATTATTAAAAGAGGCTACTTTACAGGTTAGATATACAATTATACAGTAACTAGTAATTGAATATGAGAAATTTAAAATAGGCAAAGATTTATACTTTATAAAATACTAATTTAAAACTTATCACTAAATTAAGTTTTTTCCATTTAAAAAAATAAAGTTTAACTATATTTTAAAAGAGTTATATTTAAATAAAAAATTAACAAGATTAATTTTAAAACAAAATTACACTTTTTGCATCAACTTGGCAAATAAACCACTAATTACTGATATTTTTCAGCAGACGTGTTTCACACTAGGTCCAGTGCATGTTAAATGCTGTGAGTCAAAGACAAGACTTGTCCTGCGACTCACAGTATTGAACAATGCACTGACCTAGTGAGAAATGCGTCTGATGAAAAATATCAGTAATTAGTGGTTTGTTTGCCATATTGATACCAAAAGTGTAATTATAAGAAAACCCCCAAGATGAACAACACAAAACTGCAAAAATTATATATATATATTTAAGACCAAATAATACACACTAATTACAGGAATAATCTATTGAAATAATACATTCAAAGTTTTTCGTTGGTTGACATTACCAACATCCTCAGGAATTACAATACTAAGAATGATAAAAGAACGTTAGTTCTAATTCTTAGTATTGTAATTCCTGAGGATGTTGGTAATGTCAACCAACAAAAAGCTTTGAATGTATTATTTCAATAGATTATTCCTGTAATTAGTGTGTATTATTTGGTCTTAAAAATAATTCTAACAGGAAAACATATTTGACATTCTACACACATACATATATATATATATATATATATATATATATATATATATATATATATGAAGTTAATATATTACTATTGTAAGTAATTTTATCCACCATTAAATGCAATAATTTTACCTTGAGTGATGAGGCACCTTTCGGTCAATTGACCATTGTCGAATCACTCGACAGTGATTCGACAATGGTCAATTGATCGAAAGGTGCCTCATCACTCAAGGTAAAATTATTGCATTTAATGGTGGATAAAATTACTTACAATAGTAATATATTAACTTCATAAAGTCAGTGCAACGGAAAAACAATGGATAATGTTAAATATCAAGAATATATATATATATATATATACATATTCTTGATTCCAGGAATCGTCAATTCTAATTATATTGAGAATTTGTCAATACTCGATTCTCCATTGATAGAGGTCATCCTCCGATTCTTATTTTTTTAACTGTTAAAATACGTATGTGGTTAAGTTAATAGGCAATATAAATAATTATCAACTATCTCTTATTTAAGTATTATTTGCTTTAAATTAATTAAACGATTAAAGCAAATGTCTTATTTGAGATTAAAAAAATAAACTTATTATTTATGAACGCAACAACAAAGACAATCGGAAGCATTTCTCGTCAGTTTATCAGCTCTGTTCTCACTCTCACTTGGGAGGGCTCGACACACACAATCTCTCTCTCCCTGTCTCTTGGCCACCATTTCATAAATGTCGAAGCAAAACACAAAGAAAAGGTAGTTCCAATTTCTCCAGTTATACAAACTGAAATGCTATTACTGGTTATATTGCAATTGTGAACTGAAGTTCATATTTGCAAATAAGTGATTACTTTTAATTAAATCATTACTTTTATCCAATATGTTTGTCACCCTTTCAGAAATTGCTATTCATAAATCAAGGTCAAAGGTTTTGTGTATCCTATTACATTAAAACGGAACTTTTAAAAGGCTTCACCGTATTACCAAGATGACCACTAAATTCATTATTAGAAAATGTTATGTAGGTCTATATAACTTTAAAGAATTGAGAATAAAAAAAAATAAAAATCGGAATAAAAAATTTTAGGCATTGGCCCTCATACTATTGTAAAAACTTTTATCCACCACTAAGTGCAATAATATTACCTTGTGTGATGAGGCACCTTTCGGTCACTTAACCATTGTCGAATCACTGACTAATTTTTCTGGTGTAGATGTTCGGTCCGTGATGTTGGTCACCAACATTGGCCAAGGTACACAATATAGTTATTTTGTCCCATTTAGCTTAAAATAAGTGTTAACAGCTGATTTATTAAAACAGCTGATTTTATACTTCTTGGTACGGGGATCCAGCACCAGGAAACGTCCAAGATTCGATGTCAATGTCCCCAGTTATCCCTGTATGTCAGGATCTTATCATTGCCTAATGCCCCTTTGAGTTTTAATTTCAGCTTTTCTCTGTTTGTTTGACGCTGTGCAGAGTAGCAATATGTGACGCAAGGTCACTTCAGTGTGACACCTCTGGCCTATTGCGCTATCGCTGAGGTTGAAACGTTGTAGGTAGGACTGAGTAATGATGTGACCAATTCGAGTACATGCTGCGAATGCAGCTGTGGATCTTGGAACACCACGATAAAATGATGGGCTTGTGGGGTTCCTCTGAATGTTAAATAATGATCTTCCAGTACGTTCCAATCTCAACCGTTCAACCCACTTCTCTAGCTTTTCGTCAGTATTTGGCAAGCGAGACTTTTTAAAACTTGAACAGGTTTCATGATAGACGAAAATTTAGCTATTTCATCTGCTTTCTCATTTCACACTACAACGGAGTGACCCGGTATCTATTGGAGAGCAATATCCTTCTTTATTAATTTTTTAAAGATTTCTTCAATTCATTAGTTCTGAAACAGTAGTCTCCTAGGGTAGGTTTGATTGCAGCCTCCAGTGCTGATTTGGAATCAGTCCGATTTTTTTCTATGATACATGTAGGTTATTGTTACTATAGGTGCTCTGTATGAAGATAAAGTCAGAATGAAATACAAAAGTCACTTAAGAATGAAATACAAACTTCAGAAAAGTTGGTAAGGATGTCTAGAATTTTGTTTCACACCTATAGACTAAACATTCGTTGGACAAGGGACTTGACTGAGCCTGTAAAAGTTATGAATCATAATAACAAAAATTATTATCAGAAATTAAATTGGTAAAAAAGAAATGTGTAGAAATCAAATAATAATGTTTTGGTATGAGCGCCAACATTTCATTTCTAACTATATAATGGCAGAACATCAAATATACTACAAGGTGAAGAGGAAGAGAACAAGAGAAAGGTCAACTATTTCAGATAGGGGTATTACAGATAAAGAGATTAGTGGTGGAGAAAATTAAATGAGAACATTTTAAGAACAAAGATCATAATACAAGAGATGAAAGGGATAAGAGATTGTATAAGGAAAACTATTGTAAAAAATAAATATGTTTATAATTTGCACTCATTTTACTTGACAGAAGTTTGATATTTCATTTCCTTGACATATGACTGTATTCCATATTTGCTAAAAGCATCTAGTAGTGATTTTATTTGAAAAAAAGAAAATGCCATATTTTAAATTCTTGTTACCGTATTTGATAGTTTAGGAATATTACTGATTATTGTTGTAAATTCAGTTGATCTATTGTACAACATAAATAAGAGTACCTATTTATTACAATTTGAAAATACTTGCGCCAGATATTCTATTAACATTAGTTGTTAAATTGTTAAGGCCTTCAAGTGTAAGTTAACAATTTAACAACTTATATTAATAGAATGCATAGTCGCAAGTAATTTCAAATTGTAATAAGCGATTAAAAAAACCAGCTCATCATGAACAACAACAAAATTTCGAAGAGTACTTAGGAATATATTTTTGTATTCTCATAGGCTACCTATTATTACAAACCTATCACCATATTTTTGTTACAAATTAATAAAGCAGGATGAAAAGTATCATACCTTCTTGAGAGAGCTCTTCCACTGGTGGTTGGCAGTTCATCTCTTCCATTTAACATTATCCACATCTCTAAAATTTAAAAAATGGAAATAATGCAGTTCACTGAGTTAAATTTTCTAACAAGTTCAAGCACCTATCCTTCCTTGAATTCATTAGTAATTTTTCATTTTTATTTTTAATTTATATGTGTGTGTGTTCATGCCACTGATATTTAGAGCTGGTAATGCTAAGTAAACTCCCACTTTTATAACTTATATTGAACTGTATATTACTCTTCATTGTATATTAATACTAAATAAATATATATATATATATACATATATATATATATATATATATGCAATTAAATTACATTATCTAGCATAGAACTAAATGGTAATATATATATATATATATATAGATTTTTTGGACTAGGAGGCTGACAGACTTACCTTGGTAAGAGTCCACTCTGTAGTCTTGAAATAGAAACACATAAAAGCACTTAAACAATGATGTATTTCAACCACACAGTGGACTTTGTCAATCAAAGAGAAAACACAAAAAGAAATATAATAAATATCTAGATATTTATTTTATTTCATTCTCTCATATTTCTTTTTGTTTTCTCTTTGATTGACAAAGACCACTGTGTGGTTGAAATATATCATTGGTTAAGTGCTTTTATGTGTTTCTATTTCAAGACTACAGAATGGACTCTTACCAAGGTAAGCCTGTCAGTCTCCTAGTCCAAAAAATCTAAATAATCTTTACCAACCAAAACTAACCTTAATATATATATATATATATATATATATATATATATATATATATATATATATATATATATATATATATATATATATGAAGTTAATAACTTACTATTGTAAGTAATTTTATCCACCATTAAGTGCAATGATTTTACCTTGTGTGATGAGGCGCCTTTCGGTCACTTGACCATTGTCGAATCACTGATCAATCAGTGATTCGACAATGATCAAGTGACCGAAAGGCGCCTCATCACACAAGGTAAAATCATTGCACTTAATGGTGGATAAAATTACTTACAATAGTAATATATTAACTTCATAAAGTCAGTGCAATGGAAAAACAATGGATAACGTAAAATATCAAGAATATATATATATATATATATATATATATATATATATATATATATATATATATATATTAATTCTATTCCTTCATGGATGGAAAAGTATGAATAAATAGTTAATATCCAGAGTACATCTATTTATTTTGTAGTGCAAAACACAGTTCTAATGTTTTGTTACAATCATAACTAGCACTGACATTAAAAAAAAAATCTAAACTAACAGACCTATCTCAGGTAGGACTGAAGAGCATAAACTTTGCAATAAAAAAAAAAAAAAAAAAAACAGAAAGTGCTGTACAAGCACCACAATGAGACCTGTCATACCATTGATTTTCAATCTTGCCGACGGATTGCACAGGACTACAGAAGCAGGGATATACATGAGGCGATCAAAATAAGGAAGCAAGCAAAAGAGTCTTAACAAACTCGATACACTGAAATGTATCTATATGGACATATATGCTTGCTCAAAATCTGTGGCATGAAGTCAATTATAATTAATTAGTCGTTTTTCTATTAATGAATAATTATCAGTCATTTACAGTACCAAATGTGCATTGAAATTTTTAAAATTAAACTTTATAGCCTAGTTTTATACTCATAGAAATCTGAACATTTCCATAGCACTACAGATTCTTCTAAATGTTTATAATATAAATACACACATACATAGATTCTACCTAATGGAAAGAAAGATTAGATTTATTTTTCACAAATCACAGATATATGTGTTGATAGATGAATTAAACTGAATCAACTTCCTTCATGAAAGGTACAAATCACTGCCAATATTGATTCATTGTTAGTAACTGAAATTTGAGAAATACTTTTTCTCACCTAAAAAATTAAAAAAGAGAAAAGTATGAACATTAGATTTGGTTTTAAACTGAATTAAGTGTTAACACAAACTTATTAAGGTAGTGAAACAATGAGTCATATTTTTTTTTAGAGTATGGAAAGATTTTATAAAGGTAGGAAACACGAAGATCAACAACAAGTGCAGATCTTGACTGACAGTTTAAAATTCAGAGAAATGATAAATTCTTCAATAAGTTCATTATATACCTGCAATATCCACAGAACACTCTCGGAAGTTCTGAAACTCGTATTAACTGAAAATCTAGGTAAAAAGTCTATTCTTGCTTTATAACACACACACTGGCTGACAAAGTGGGTGTCCTGATAATGAAAGAGTGCTAGGATTCGATTGATATGTAATTTACACATTGGTTTATAATCGATAGGTTCCAAAGTTACTAATCAAGATGAGACAGAAAATCCCCAGAATTTTGAATATTATCTGCCAAGAAAGGGATTTGTTTTTTATAGTCACACTGTGACATGTGATGAGACAAAGGCACAATCCTATACAACAGGTTAAAAAACGTATGAAACACTGTGTGAAGGCTGAAGCCCATTTCTCTGCCAGAAAAGTGCTGGTTGTGTACTTTGAGACTAAAGGGGGAGTTTTACTCTTTGACTTCATACATGATTAATGCACAGTACCACTGCTATCTGTTGGGAGTCTAAATGACAAAGTATCTGAGTCAGAGATGTCAACCTTTTCACTACAATGCCAGGTTTTACACAACAACTTTTACAAAGTACAAATTGGCCAAAATGTATTAGGAAATACTTGAACATGCTCTCTACAGCCCATATTTATCCCCTGTGACTATTTTTTGTTTGGTCCTTCAAAATTAACACTGATTAAATAGTTGAAAAATTATCAAGCTGAGAATTATACGAATAAGCGACTGGTGAATCAAACTCATAACTTCTTTAGAAAAAAATTCTTCAAGCTTACAAAATACTGGGAAACATTTGTACGAGTGGTAGATAATATGTTGGAATGTTTAAAATGCTTGTATTTTCTTACAAAAAATAAATAAATTTATATTTAAAAATCTGGTGTATATTTTATTTCTCCTTGAGACATATACATTACTACCCATTGCTCGATCTCTACTCTCTTTTCAAGTGTCTGTGTCCCCAGTGTGTGTGTGAGTGAGAGAGAGAGAGTGGTAGTTAACTACAAAAGCCTTTTCCAAATATACCAAAACTAAAAACAATTTTATCAAAGTCAATGTACTTCTTACAGACTGAGATGCCACTAAGATGTATTTCACTCCGTCTCTTAGAAGAGTTGAATTCATTTGTTTGTACTTTAATTACTAATTCTTAATTCTAACCATCTAAGAGATGTGTTTAATTTGTTTACAAATGCTTAAATTAGACATGAACTTACATAATTATTAATTCACTTGGGAAAAACCACTATTTACTGATATTTCTTAGCCGACATGACAGTCACACTTACAGTAGAGCATCGAAAATCCGGTTCAATTGGGACTGGGACCAATCCGGACTACTGATTTATCCAGATTTTCAACATACTGGGTATTATTGATATTCCATTAGCTATAATCTATTTTAATGCTTAGAGTAGCATGTACATTTGAGTTAAACCAGGAATTATTACAAAATAGGCATCAGAGGAATCAAAAAATTGAAAATAATTTAGTGACAATGATATGTAGAGAAAAATTAACAGAAACAGACAAGTGACAACACTACACTTGAAAAAAATCCCTCATCAGATGAAAAATAACATTAAAAGCATATAAAATGTCAACTTAGATAAAAATTAAATAAAATATTAAATTTTACTTTTTTACAGATTGGTTACAATACCTGTTATTGGTTAGCGTGTAAAACATACAATTCTAAAAAATTTAAGTCATGATTAAATACACTGTATTTTGCGTTTTAAATTTAGTTAAGATAGATTTTTTTATAGTAAAATAACACTTACTTTAGATACATATTGTAGTGGCACGCTGAGCGCGTGTGTCGTACAAGAGTGCCTTGCATGCTTAAACCACGATCCGGATTTCTAATGCTCCAAATTTTTGACGTCTGGATTACTGACACTCTACTGTACTAACACTGAGTTCTTGTGGGTGTGGGGGGGGGAGGATATGTTCAAAACTGGTAATTTTTGCTTACGGACAAAACATAAATTAGCATTGCCTGATACAAGAGAGTGCCCTTCATAGTGATTGAACCAAGTTATATTGTATTTGACTCAACAGATAGCAAGGCTTGTGTGCCAATTTGTTTGGATAGTGAATAGAGTCATCAGGAAATTAAAATTAAACACAATATTAAAATATATATCATCTTTCTGTGCATTTTACATTATTTACATTGATCTAAAATATACAACTTAGATTTACTACAAAGTATGTATTTTAAAAACACTCTACAATAATCATAGACTTTATACTTTTAGGAACTATAAAATTTTATTTCTACAATTTTAAAATTTTATGACTAGAATTTACTGAATTTTGTATACAAGAAAAATCAAAATATGCTATGACAGAACCCTATGTAAAATAAAAAATGTAATTACTCAAATTATTATTTAAAACAAATACATTCTTTGCCACAGTTTTAAAAAGTACAACCGATTTTGAGTTTACCCTGTAATAAAAATACATTAAAAAATAGTGATTATTTTTTTTTAATTAATCAAAATTTAATATTTGATCAAAAACAAAATTTTATAGATATTAATTTTATAATTGTACAATTGTTAGAAAACAATTGCCAATACTATTTTTATAAAGTTATATATAAATTCTGTACTCTTTAAATATAACTGAATTATTTTTAATAAATATTTGAAAATATGTGACATTTCTAACATTGCAGGGATAGAAATACATTCTTACATTACAAATTTAAGAAATTATAAAATGTAAATTGTCACTTAATAATTAAAACCCTTATGCCATTTTAAGAGATAAGAAAACCTACAATAATACAGTGTTTAACCCTATTTATTTATTATTATTATTAATTTTATTTACTCTTATTATTTAATACAAATTTTGTAACTCCTTAACTTTATCAAGACCAATTGTTCAAAGATTTTTAACTTTTATTTTATATAATTTAAATTTATCTTTAAATTCAAAATTTTATTTAGCTTGTTTTTTTAATGATATTCTTATGAATCTGCATCATCTTAATTCTTAAATTTGTATTTATTTAGCACTGACAAATAATACCATAATGTAAAAGTAGGTAGCCTTCAATAAAAAAATACCTTCAACAACGCTGAACAAAATTAACAAAATTTATAAACACAAAAAATATTCTGATATCATTTAATATTTTGAATATCATACTGAAGAAAATATTAAAAACCTGTAACACTAATGAATATACAACAATATAATCTGAAATAAAGAAATGAACCTTTAACGTTGCTGGATCCACATCAAAGCCTCCCTTATAATGTACAGGTTGGCACGGCGTAAGAAGGTTGCGATCAACTGATATTCAGTTACAGTTCGTTGTTTCCCAAAACTGTCAGTATGGATTTTTCCTTCACAGAGAACTTTAGTTGTTAGGCAAAGCAGCCACTGAAGGATCTGGAAAGAGGTCAGATGAAATTTAGTTATGACAAATTCATAATTAATTATATTTTTTTATAGTTTTTAAACATCAAGAGTATTTTAAATACGCATATTCCCTTATATACCATTCTGTAATAGATTAATCTACTTGAGGGAGGTTAAACTTTTTTTTGTTTGTGTTTTATGTTGAAAAACAAATACTACTGTTGAAAAGTAGGGGAGCTAATATTTTTTATATAGGTTTGAAATAAAAACATGAGTCTCTGATAGCAGTGGGAAATACAAGGGTCATTATTTATATTTTGAGCCTAAGAATGAATACAAACTAGTTTTTGTTAAAAGTGATTTTATTGCTTTTTAAAATATTCCCCTTTAAAGTTTATACACTTTTGCATGTGTTGGAACCAGTCCTCATTGCATGTTTTCCAATCTGTATCGGATACCTCCTAAAAATGGTTTTTGAATGTTTCAACAGCTTTTTCTGGCAACAAAAATCATTGTCCTTACAATTTATCCGTGATGGTTGGGAACAAAAAGAAATCATTGGGTGCCAAATCAGGACTGAAAGGCGGATGACCCATCAATTCGATCTTTTGAGTGTTGAAAAAGCTGGTTAGCAAACCACTTATGGCAAACAAATGGTTGTATTCTTTTCAGAATTTACTGTTTTACGCTCCTCCAAAAGTACTGTTGCCAGATAACCAGTTTTCCTGAAAAAACAGGCGATCATCTGTTTTGAAGTCCTCCGAGCGCAAACAACTTTTGTTGATTTTGGTTCGTCTTGAAACACCCATATTGCCGACTGTTGTTTTTTTTCTGACTCATACGCATATACCCATGATTCATCACCTGTTACAAGCTTGTACACCTCTTTGGAAGCACCAGAATTTTTTAATTTTTGCACCACTTGACACGAGCATCTTTTTGGGCTTTTGTCAAATTGTGTCGGATCCAACGACAACAAACCTTTCTCACAGCTATATGTTCATGCAACATTTTATGTATGCTAGTCGTACTAACGCCTAAAGATGTCTCAATCTCACAATATGTCACATGACGATTTTGGATGATCATATTTTGAACAGCATCAATGTTTTCAGGAACAACAACCGACTTTGGACGACCTTCACAAAATTCATCATTGAGAGAACGACGACCATGACTGAACTCGTTATAGCAGGGTTTCACGGTGGCAAAGGATGGGTCTTCATCCCTAAAAGTGGAATTAAGTTGATCAGTGCACTGTTGTCTAGTTAATCCACGTCGGAAATCGTAATAAATTATTGGACAAAAGTTTTCACAATTCAATTCCATTTTTTGACGCATACAATCTTCTTAATGGCTATAAACGAAACAAACAATGCTTTGTTTACAACATATCCAGTGTATGGTATGATTAAAAATGTCAAGGTTTCAAATAAAAATATCAGATGATACCCATCAACAATCAGTGTTGCCAAGGCTCAAATTATAAATAGTGACCCTCGTAGCAATCATCTATAGCTTCTTCTACTATATATCGGTTTTGTAACCAGGTCAGAGAATCTTATTTAACCAATAATCTGATTTATATTGTAAATCCTTTTCAACGATTAATAAACTTGTTATAGAAATAACATAAGATCGTGTTATTATTTATAAAATGTGCTATGTTATTATCATGTATCTGCGAATTCCAAAAATAATTCATAAAATTTCATGAATTTTATTAGAAAATGTAGATTATAATCTACTATTTTATATTATTATGTAATAAATTTAGTTGGCTTAAAGTAATGGAAATTAATACAAAGGCTTTATTTGACCTAGTACATTTGTCACAATTTATTAGTTAATGAGGTAAGTTTCATATTCATATCATTTTAATAAAAAATTCATCATATTTAAAAGTGGTTTGTTTTACAATACATTATTTTGTATCAATAAATCCGGATTTACCTCTGTGCTAGATGGAAGAGGTTCTGATTCAGATTGTCGCAACCAAGCACAAGGAGCGAACAGATATAGTTGGCATACTGTAGCTGCAATGTCGGCATTGATCCTCTGGAACAAACTATGAATTTTACCACAAGATCGAACTTCAAATAAGGATCAGGAAAGGAGCAAATTCAAATATAATGAGTTATATAATTATGCATTAAATTCTTAATTATTATAACCATAAAAGTTTAGTATAAAATATGAAGATCCTGTCCACTCACTAAAAATGTCATATATTACAAAATAACTTGAAGGATCGGAAGTTTCTTTTGAATTAAAGATGACATTTTTACGGTCATTTTTAAAATATTTTAAATGGTAGGCTCTATAGTAATTTATTACGTCTACAAAGATATAAAGAACTTTTTCCTTAAATATTTTCTAAGCACTTGGGTAGACTTCACACTCGTACATTTACTGTTGTGCATAAACTGCAAAACAGTCTTAGAGACACTTGCTATAACATGACAATCAATTATCCTACATACAAACATATATACAATAGCATAAGTTTTGCAGACTAATATTAATTAAGTTAACATTCACAATTTCTTTTTATACAACTAGCCTTTTATTATTAAACTGAGAGTGTTATTTTGGCTATGAAAATGATTAACCTGCATACATAATATTTTTATGTAAACAGGTGTTAAATAAAAAAGCAATGGTATGCCAATGGATCACTTTTGATCATTTTCAATCACCAGTACTTTAGGATATAGTCTCACCTTGACTGAATGGCCATTAGTCAAGAAAGAACTCTTAATATTGTGCAAACATTCCAACACTTATATACCATAGACACTCCCTGGGCAAGTGACTGTGCATATATGTTTGGCAGAGAATGCTAACAACAGCATCCCAAATCACAGTTTGTCCACCACTGACCTTTTAGCACTCCCGATGAACAATAGTTCATACAATTCAAAATTAACTGTGCATACATTTATGTATAGGTGTGAAAATAGTGTTGTTATTTGCAGTAAAATTCATGTCAGTAAATCCAGATTACACCTTAATGTACTTAAACAAGAATCTTACTTGGTTTATTTGAGCTCTATTAAATAGATGCTCTCATTTTCAAGCTTATTTTGAGACTGACTGCTTCTTGTAGTGACAGGTGTAATTCTTTAGACCACATTATTAATAGTTCTAATAAGTCGTCTCCCAAATAAGACATGTAAAATCCTTGTTTAAGTACATTAAAATATAAGTGAATACAAGAAAACAGTATTGCAAAGTAATATATATATCATGCCAACGGCACAAGACAAAACATATATGACATCAAAAAATACCAACATCACAGACTGAACGATGCCAGAAAAATAGAGAAAAATTCATCAGTGATTCGACAATGGTCAAGTGACCGAAAGGCGCCTCATCACTCAAGATAAAATAATTGCACTTAATGGTGGATAAAATTACTTACAATAGTAATATATTAACTTCATATATTCTTGATATTTAACGTTATCCATTGTAACTTCATATATATATATATATATATATATATATATATATATATATATATATATATAAATATAAATAGATAGGTTTTTTGGACTAGGAGACTGACAGACTTACCTTGGTAAGAGTCCACT
Source organism: Prosapia bicincta (assembly GCA_036971475.1). Lineage (NCBI taxonomy): Eukaryota > Metazoa > Arthropoda > Insecta > Hemiptera > Cercopidae > Prosapia > Prosapia bicincta. The sequence goes on along the minus strand of JBAIZL010000003.1, from coordinate 107,481,965 downwards.
CTGTAGTCTTGAAATAGAAACACATAAAAGCACTTAACCAATGATATATTTAAACCACACAGTGGTCTTTGTCAATCAAAGAGAAAACACAAAAGCGTTTAATTTCATTCTCTCATATTTCCTTTTGTATATATATATATATATATATATATATATATATATATATATATATATATATATATATATATTTATATATATATATATATATATATATATATATATATATATCACTTATGTACTTAAACAAGAATCTTACTTGGTATTTATGCGAGCTAACTTTCAATGGCTGGAGTGATAAGTGTATACAAAAAAACAGTGTTGCATAATCTACAAATATATATATATATATATATTCTTGATATTTAACGTTATCCATTGTTTTTCCGTTGCACTGACTTTATGAAGTTAATATATTACTATGTAAGTAATTTTATCCACCATTAAGTGCAATAATTTTACCTTGAGTGATGAGGCACCTTTCGGTCAATTGACCATTGTCGAATCACTGATGTTTTTCTGTTGTGGATGTTCGGTCTGTGAAGTTGGTGTTTGTTGACGTTACGCGCACTTTTTCTTGATCTGTGTGTATGATATTTCTATATAGTATGTCTTCTGTATATGTTGTTTGTAGATTCATTAAATTGTTGTGTATGTTTTTATAAATGTGGTATTTTTCTAGTGAGTTTAGTTCTATTGGGTTGTTATTTATTTCAAGTATGGTTAGGTTATTTTCGTAATTTGTTATTTCGTGTTTATGGGATATTAGGTGTGCTGCAACATTTGATACTTTAGAATTTTTGTTTTTGAATGCTCTATAATGTTCTTCAAATCTTATTTTAAATGTTCTGGTTGTTTTTCCTATGTAAAAAGCGTTACAGTTGTTGCATGTGATTTTGTAAATTCCTGATAGGTTTAATTTTATTATTAATATTATTTCTTATGTGTTCAGTATTTTGGTGGGTAATTTTGTGGATGTTAGATTCTGTGTCAACTATTAGGTTTTTTATTATTTGTTTTTTGTTGAAGTTAGGTAGGTTATATTTGAAGGAATTTGTTATTATTATTTTTTCTTTTTCAGTAAATTGTGTTTTAGTTAAGTTTATGAATTTATTATTGTTAGAGGTGTGGGTTGGTTCTAGGCTATTTTTTAGGTTATGTTGTTGTTTTGATGTGTGGATTGGTTCTAGGCTATTTTTTAGGTTAAGTTGTTTTGATAAATTTTCGATTTTTTTGTTTTGTCTGTTAATAGTGTTTGTTTTATGTTTTATTATAATTTGTTGTGTTTTTTCGTGAATAATAGGTGTGAGTGTCAAAAGTTTTCATTATTTCCAAATTGGTTGTGTATAGTTGTAAATTGATTTGGCTTTTTTCATGGTAGGCAGCTTTAATCCTACAATTTTTGAAAACACCAAAATGAGAAATCAATAAATGCCTATAGGAGAGGTTCAAAGAAGAAAGGCCACATTGTTTTGTTTTCTTTGCAATGACCTCAGTGTATCGATCCCTTTCGATTAGTCAGCCTATAGCAGTTCAGTTTCAGTTTTTATGGCAAGCAGACAGTAGAACTGTTTTGTTATCGGAGTATGTTAAACTTTAATTTTTATAATGGTGTCTTCTCTTAAAAGAAGACACAAAATACTTTTGTTGTCGAATCAGTGCGATTTTCTAAAGCGACTTGATGCTAGGGCACTTGCTAAAATTAAAGGAAGTTTTCAGGATCAGAAATTTAACAATTAGTGACATAAAGAAAACAATTTTTCATTTGTGTCTTTTATAGATCAAGGTAGCTGTGCGCGGAAAACAGTGAAAATGAGTGAATAGGCTTTTGTGGAAACTGCTCTATACACGTGGTTTGTAAAGAATGATCGCGAAACCACCTTATATCTGGCCCTTTACTGAAGGAAAGAGTGAGATTTTTTTTCTGAACTCTACTCCAACAAGAGAGTTTAAAGCCAGTGATCATTGGCTTGACCATTTCAAAAAGAGATATGGCATTCGGTGCCTTTCTATCATGGGACAAAAACTGTCTAATAATCCGGATGCTATAGAACCTTTCCGTTAAACATTTCTGGAAAAAGTTAGTGAATTCAATTTCTGATCAGTATTACAGAGCAGGTGAAAGTGGCTTATTTTGGAAAGCTTTACCAAAGAAAACTTTAGTTCACAAGTACAAAGACAGTGCACCAGGGCGAAAAATGGACAAAGATCGATTAACATTTATGCCTTGCTCAAACCGCTCTGGAAGCCACAAATTATATCTACTGCTCATTGTCAATTCACAGAAACCAAGAGTTCTCAAAGATTGTTTCAAGCCACTGTTATACAAAGGCCAGAAAAAAAATTTGGATGTATCAAGCTTTATTTAATGAATGGTTCCATGATGAATTCGTTCCATCGGTAAGAAGTCATCTCAGATCTCTTGACTGAAAAAGCATTGCTTGTGCTAGACAATGCGCCTGCACACAAATTAGTTAACGATGACAGTAATATCACGACAATCATTCTGCCACCCAACTGGACTGCACTAATACAGCCAAAGATCAAAATATACAGAACATAAAATTAAAGTATCAAAAAAGTCTCTTATATTGTAGCACAAACTGATGACCCTGCAGCAATATTTAAGAAACTAACAATAAAGGACGTACCATTTTCTCTAACAGAAGAAGAAATAACAAAAGCAAGGTGTGAAACACGATGATGCAATTTTGGCTTTCAACACATGACTGGGCAACGAAAAACGACATACCACACTGTTAAGCCTTACCATTACTTCAGATCAGAAAGAAGGCTGTAGAAAAGGCAATCAATAAACCGAAGCAAACGAAAATTTTCGCATCTCTTTATTAAGAATTGGAGTTTTATAAAAAAGTCAAGTATGCTGTTCAAGTGTTTGTTATATCATTCATTTTAAAACTTTACATGATAAAAACCTGTATCAATTAAAAAATAAATGTTTCAATTGATAAGTGTTTTTTTTTTCAGTTATTACTGTACTGTACTTAACTAACTCTAATGTAGGTATACGTAGTACTTGTCCATTCCGATAATCCGAACAGTTCGGTAATCTGAAATGGTTGTACATTTATTATTTCGGATTATTGAGATTTTACTGTAATTGGAATCATATACGTTCAATCAGCCCTGTTTAAACCTCTAAAAACTGTGATCAGAAAAGCGATTCTCAAACTTTTTCTTTAACATCACAGAAAATATCTATAAATATTTTCAGGTTAACAATACTCTTAACTGGTGTAATATAAAATACACAACTTGCACCATATAATATCTTGCCTACATATAATATTATACTTATTTAATCACCTACCGTTGATGTATTCCTTGCCAGTAATCCAGACACTAATCTTGAAATAATTTCAGGTATGTCTTCCCTAATTTCAGGCAGGTCTTCATCTATATAAGTAGAGTTTCGTAAGCTATTTGTGTTAGATCGATAGAAAGGATTTCCAATGTCACTTAATAGTTCATATGCAATAGTACCAACAGCCCAAGCATCAGCTTTAGAGTAATTAATGTATGAAAACATGCCAGGAGTTGCACAAGCTACCTGAAAAACAAATTTGTGTATGTTTTTGTAAGATATTCTTTCACTAAGAATAGCTAATCCCTTATTAATAGTTTAAAGAACTAAACTATTCTATCATCCAATCAAATTCAAATACATTTTTTAAATTTGTAGTGGATGACACGTGATGTTAGGATGTTAGTAGTTGTCTCAAATATTAATTTATTAATTGAATTGAATAATGAATTACTTTTAGTTTTTCATGTGAGAAAAACAAAAGAGGCAAGGTATGCAATATAGTTATTCATCCCGTTTGCCTTAAAGTAAGTGAATCCTATGATTTCATAAAACAGCTGATTTATGTTTTAGGTTATCTGGTAGAACAGCTGTTTTAACAAATAGGATATGGTACTTTATTTATATTAATTGTAATTATTTGATAAGAAATAACTAAAATGATTTTTTTTACCCAAGTAGAAATTGACTTGAAAATTTTTTTAAATTAATTTCTCGTTTTTCAGAAGAAGATAAAAGATAATTTCCAGCAATATTTCACTACTAATAATAATGCCCTCAATTTTGGGTTAAATAAGTCGATGCATCAACCTGCTGTATATACACAAAGGGGTTGTCAAATAAGAACAATATTTGGAATATTATAGACCTCTTTGTCTTCTAAAAATAAGTGAAAGTTTTGTGGCATATTTGTAACAACACACATCAGGTTGCTGCAACTAGATCGGTGTTCTTCTCCTCCTTGCAATGTCCCTGATTTCATCATATTAAAAGGAACCGCATCTAAATTCCTTCAAAACCTAAAATGAGCCAACAAAAACTTGTAACTACAATCAAAATATTGGAAAGAACCCCAATACCCCAAAAGTAATAACAAATAAAACAAGTTACTTGATTTATTTGTTATTTTTTATTATGTTTGTGGTATTGGGGTTCTTTCTAATATTTTCATTATAATATATTGTAACACTGTGCTCTTGTTATTGTATAAAAGCTTGTAAATTGGCACCATTTTTTTTGCGAAAAACCAATGAGGTTATCACGACCTTAAAAATACTATTCCTAAACTACTACTACATATTGTCTACAAACATAGTACGACATATTTAACCTAAACACAAATTTTAAAATAAAATTTAACATTCAATATTTAAACTAATTTGAGTTAAAATAAAGTCAAACTAAATACTAATTATATTAATAGTTCAAACTAATTTTATTTTAATTAACTAAAACTAAACGAAATAATATTAAACGAATAAATTAAACAAGGTCAAACTAAACAATCAATGTTTTAAATAGATTTAGGTGGTGTAACAGACAGATGAAGGAAGAAGCAATAAAGTTAACATATAAATGCAGTACAAATGATACAGCAATACAATTAATATAATAAAATTCAAAGTTACATTTTATAGTGATTTTTTTTATCTAATTACAGAATTATCTGGAGCAAGATATTATTACAAGACTACCTAAGGCCATTGCTTCATTCCTGCTAAAACATGAATAAATAGAAACTTCAAATGTCTAATATCTATTATACTTTGTTGATATCTACCATCATCTATCTATACCTTCATCTGCTCTAATGAGGCTACGTGGTTGATTTCATATTACAAACCCATATTGTTTTGTCATCTTGCTGCAACAGCTGTTTTTAAAATTTTGATAAATTCTAAAACAATATTACTATTGAATGTAGATTACTCTCTACTGAAATATTTACTTAAATATGGGCTCCCAAAGTAGAAAATTAGTGTATAGCTCGGGTTCTATTATTTATTTCCACGACAAAGTAATTTCGTATATTCTCAGTTTTGTCGATATCGTTCTTTATATTGGCTATTCTACTTTACATGTTTTTACTTTTAGGCCATTCAGAGTTTATTGTACAGAACAAAAACTTATTTGGTTAAGTGTGGTGACCAAGGGCTATCAGACATTTGTTTGACAGATGTTGGTTTAGTTAGATAATGAGTTTTTATTAGTACATGTAGTTTACATTTCAAGTTTGTTGTTGTTTATTCTAAATATTATCTGTCATTTTGTTTATTTAATTTGTAGTTTCTGTAATTTTTGTTTAGTCTTCTTCTTTTATCTTCTGAGTTTGTTGTTTTTTGCTTTAAATTTATCTTTCAGTTATTTAGTATATTTATTTTTTACTCTTAGAGATATTATGTTACAGATATAATGGCTAAAACACTGTTATATGCAATTCAATATGAGATATGTTGATTTTAGATAGTAACAATGACAGGGAAACCAGTTTTCTAAATTTTAAAAGAAATATTTCCATATTTCATTTTGTTTAGCTTTAAAATAATACATAACACGTAATATTTACTTTCATTCCAATGTAAAATATGTATAGTGAAGTGCAGTGATGTACAGTGTTGCTATTTTATTTTTTTACTTTTTTATACGTTTTTAAAACAAGCATCTATATGTAAGTAATCAATTCATATGTATATGTTTCCTGAAAGCTTGTTTCCTTCCCTTTACAACAATGTATAATTTGTTGTAAATGTCAAGAATCTTGACGTTATTATAAATCAAGAATTTTTTATATTTAACCTAAAAACCTTCAGGCAGATAGAGAAAAGCGCCTCATAAGGGCTTGAAAGTGTTAACAAATATAGACATCAAGTCTGCCTATTTCAAGACAAAGCCATATTACTGAATCCACAGTATTTATATATTTATCTGGATATTAAAAAATCCAACAGTAGTTACCTAAACAGTCAAATACATATTTAAGTAATGTAATCTGTTGAATAATTTGTAAGAATACTTTATTATATATAACATTAGCATATAAAAAGCTCTTAAGTGATTAATTAAACTTTAAATCCCTAAAAACTCGTGTCAGTTACATGTCTCAAAATAATTACAAGCCGACAAAAAAATATAGAGGAAATTGCAGCCAAGCCAGAATAATAAAACTAAAATGAAGATTCAACCTGAAAAAAATATTCAAGTGAAAAGTTGTAACAAGTTGTTTGAAAGTGGTGTATATCCACTAAAGCGGGTATCAAGTGCAAAGGGTAAATAAAGTGAAAAACCTTTTTATGTAATTCAAAGTTTTACTTAGCATATTCGAGAATGCAAATTATACCTAGAAAACTGATACAGTAATACTAGCCAATAACACCAGTAGAAGTATGTAATACTTTAAGAAAAACTACTTACCTCAGGTGCCATGAGAGCTGCATTGCCTCCTTTATCTGTGTCGTAAGTTCGATAAGGCATATATAAACCATTAGTTCGATCAGCCAAACAACATCCAAAGTCTGTAACAACCAGCAATGGGCAACACTCTTCTCCTTCAGACATATCCAATAAAATATTATCACTCTTCAAATCCCTGCAACAACACAAAATTAAATAATAGAGTCACAACAAATGTTTTAATTATAATTACATTGTTTTATAATCATTCTATCATATTCACTTGTGCATACCATTACAGTTATCCCTCTGAAATATTTTCTAAAAAATAAGAGTCCTTGATATACTTACTAGGGATGGTCGATATTTTCTGTCACGGTGAATTGTCACCGATATTCATTTGTCACTGGGTGGTACCAGTGATAAAATATGGAAAACGCCAATTCCAGTGACAATGGATCGATCAACAGAAGTTGCCTCCTTTGTAATTGGGTAACAAGTTACAATCACTGAACAAAACAGCTGTCATTGGCTGTTTTGTGGATGTCACTGGATGAAACTACTGTCATTGGTTGATTTGTCACTATCACTGGTTGTATTCATTTACGTCGTGTGTTGGTGGCCGATTTGTGTCAGGTTTCAAGATAGTGACAGTGTTGTGTACAATAGACGATATTTGTATTCGCACTCGCTAGTCTGTTCATAATTTTGTACGAGTCTATTTTAAAATAAAATGAGCCTTCCAACAAAAAAAGTGAGGTGTGGAATCATTTCACCAGTGCTGTATGCCTGCTTGTTATTGGCACATACAGAGCAGTCTCAGTATCCCTTGTCACCAGTAGTAGTCACTGATTCAAATCTGGCACTGTCACTAAAATCACCGACCTGTTAAAGTCACTGGATCGACCATCTCTAATACTTCTTTATTCGAAACTATTCAACGTTAAGACCAGATTATTAACATTTCATCCGCCATATCTACTTCAAACAATGCACTTGATTTTACAAACAGTATTAAGAAATTTATCTGATCACACAGATCTGGAATATTTAAATAGCCTTTAATCTTTTAAGGAATAAGAGCTGATTTTTATAGCTATTGTTTCTTATGATCAATAGAAAAATATGATCAATGTTTTTTTTTTTTGTGAAAAAGACCACAGATCAATATGTCGGCTGCTTTTAGTATCTGCTAGTAGTTGGAAGCTTTTGGTTTGTAGTTATGGCGAAACATTTTTAACCCTTATAGAATCTGTTTTTGCATTGGTCACAACCGTTGATTGGCAATGATAACCAAAAAATGGATGTTCACCAGGAGACAAAAAAACATCTAGGTATTTATAACCCTAGTGACAGATCACTGTGGCCATTTAAAACTACAATACATAACAAGTATTTTTCATTTTTAAAATATTTAAAAGTTACTATCTACCGCTGATTGGTAGCAGCTGACTCATCCGTAACAGCTGATGGTTGACAGTACGTAGTGTTGTGTAGATGGTTTGTGTTTATTTTTATCTATTTATTGCTTGTATATTTTTATAAAGAAGTAAACAATTAAAATTAACAAAAGAAAATACTGCCTTGTCTTTTATACTGAAACAGTATACGATCTCATGAAGAAAATATGATATTTAAGCATAAGAAAATAGAATTTATAAATATGTGATATAAAAAATATACATTAATTCCAAACTAATAAATAATCTAATAATATAAATTCAGCTTTTACTTAATACAAATGTCACAGCAGTTTGCATTTGTATAGCATAAATGTAAAGAAATGAACCAACTTATACTATCTCTAAGTGAACAAATCTCTCATGTTCAAACCACTATGTGTTTTTTATGTACCATCAACAGTAGAAACTCTAGTAACCAAAATCATGCTTAACTGAAAGTCGGAGCAAAAAAATTTTAAAATTACAAAACAAACGACCAAAACACGACAGAAATTGAGGATGAAGAAGAAATCATAGCAGAAAGACACTACTTCTAGATTTCTAGATTTTCAATGACTTGGAGGTAAGCAGTTAGTTTACAAATCCAGTAATATACTGTGCTGCATTATATGGTACAATACATACATTAAAATCAAAGGTTTTTATGGTACACCATAAGTTTTATAAGGCAGTGAATATATGTTTGAGTAACCATTTATTTCAAAATTTCATATTATTAAGTTGCTCAATTCTTTAGATGGATTTTCAATCACTTCATTATGGTTTGTTGAGCAAACAGATGAAGCAAACCTGCTGACATGTTACTAATGAAATGATAGAGGGATATAGCAATTACAAATTGTTTTAAAAATTTAAAAAAAAGAAAATTGAAGATTTGTTTTTAAAAGATTTAAATTAACGCTAGCATACTTGTAAAATACTGTTACAATCATTCCTTGTATAAAATCAATACACACTTGTATAAGATCGTTACAGTACTTGTATAAAATTGTTGCATTTTATTGTACATACATACTAATCTAAGCAGTAAAATGTCCTTTTGAAGGTTTTATTAAACATTTATTTACATTTCCTATGTTTGTTTCACTTAAAATTTTAAAAATCTTTATCTGAAATGCCCCCCCTGCCCCCTTTGTTTTGGTTAGAGAAGTTTCTACTGCACTTTAATAATAGTAAATTCCATCCTGGAAATGTTCTTTTAGAACATTCGAAATCCTCCTAGCTACAGCAACAGCCCACTAATCCAGCACCTTTGATCAGGCCAAATTATTGAACATGCTGGATTACAAGGCATGTTATCGGCTTAGTAAACACACCAGCAAATTAACTTTCTTTGCCTTATGTTCAAGATGTATGACTTGAATGTTGTATCACGAATTATTTACATTATTTGTTTATTATGTTCTTATAAATTATGATATATAATTGTAAAACATAGTTTAGTGTTAAGAATATTTTCAACTGATGATTGCATAATATTCTAATGATTTTAAAAGCTGAAATTTCTATTAATAAAGTTTAACAGTGTTTACCTGTGAGCCACGCCATATTTGTTTATATGAGTAACAGCTTCCAACAGTTGTGTCAGAAGCAAGATGCCTTCTCTAACATTGGGTTGTTTTTCCGCCAGATAATCTTTAAGACTCCTATCATACCTGGAGAGCAAAAATGTAAACCTTGTTTAACCTTAAACTATTTAACTTGTATTTTTGCTTATTACACTTTTGCTATTACTTGCAACCAGACTTTTTGTTAACTAAAAGTTGTTAAATAGTTAACTTACACTTGGAGGAAACGTTTTCCTCCAATTGTAAGTTAACAATTTAACAACTTTTAGTTAACAAAAAGTCTGGTCACAAGCAATAGCAAAAGTGTAATAAGTAATTAACAACCTGCTCGTCATGAATAGCAACAAGATTTTGATATTGTATTTTTGATTAATTAAACGTATTATTTGATTTATTTAATTATATTATTTAAAATTTATTATTAAGACATTATGCCTAATTCTAATGTTTTGAAAATAATCTTTTAAGTAAAAGCGTTATGACTACAACAAGAAGTAAGTAAAAATATCATATATAATAATAAAGACATTGTAAATAATTAATTGTAAATTAAAATCGAATATAAAAGTATTTTTAATGAATCCAACTTGTGTATAAATCTTTCCAACTTGTAATAAAATGATCCATTAAGTCATAATAGGCAATTGAAAGTAACTGTAAGTAAATAAAAATAGTTTTTAAGTGGTGCAGATGTCTGTATCTAGCTATATCAAGTATTGTATATAAGTATGAAAATCTAAATAATTTGCTAGTGTACTCGTGTTTTGCCGTAATAAGGTACTGCGAGTAATTTTTACTCATATTTGGGATATCCGCTAAAAACACTTGAACATACATTAGTATAAACACGAGAAATATATACAACTCACATTTATAAAAACTTTAATCTCAAATTTGAGATTAAAGTTTTTATAACTGAGAGTTGCATATATTTCTTGTGTTTATAGCCTTAACTCACAAGCCAGCTCGAGTATTATTTATATTTATACATTAGTATATTACACTTGCATATAGTAGGCCTTACTTTTGATTATTGAGGTCGGCCATTTCAGAAGATGTGTCTCTTTGTTAACTGAGACCATGATTGACCTCTTGGTTGTTTTTTTTATACATCATAGTGACGATTGAACAACTAGATATAATTTCCTTCCTTCTTTTATCAAATTTATGACAACTCTGTAAGATATTTTTACAAAGCAGTAGCTTTTACTTATTGTTTGGATGAGTGATACTTACGGCCTAATGGGCTGAAAACATACTAATAAAAAATTATGGTATCCAGCATTTAGTTATAAATGAGCTTTTAATCACAGGTATTTCTCAGATTTTTCTTAAAATTAATTTACAGGATTAATTTCTCAGACTTAATTTAAAAATTGTTGCAGCTAAACCTACTCCGACCTACTTGTGCGCTCCCCCCCCCCGCTTTTTTACTGAGACTTGAATTTGTTGGTTTTATTTAAAATACTTTGAAATACAAAGTAGAGTCTCGATAATTCGAGGTGAGTGGGACTGAAACCCCCTCAAATTACTGAAAACTCAGATTACACGGAAGAAGTTCCTGAGCATTAGAAAAAATAGGACTCCTAATGAACCCTAATACAATAAAACCCCACATATCCAGATCAATGTGGTGACAGTTTGAACCAGATTTATAAATAATGGGAATAAAGACCAGTCCAGCTAATCATGAGTGCTTCATTGTTTGATTGATTTGTTTCCTTCAAGAGAGGTTTTTTTCTGATATGTCATGCATTACAGTAGACATTTATGCAGGGATATTTGTTGACTGTTAAAACAGCGTAAATAAAGAAAGATATTTATGGCCCATTGACAACCTTCTGTCATCTAAACATAACTGATATGGATATTTAAACACAACATAACAGCATGAGTGATGTCATAACAACAGAATGGGGAGGAAGAAAAATACCATATTGATATGAACATTTCTTGGAAGCCTGACTCATGTTCTTTGCATGGCACATTGATAACAATATTTCTTGAAGCCAAATTCATTTGCTTTATGGCTACAAACATTTCTTAGACGCCCGACTCATTTTCTTTCAAATAAAATAGGCTCAAATAGAAATAGGCTTGAATTATACGGAACCTCGAAATATCATATTTCGTATCTTAGATAAAAGATATTGCATATCTTAGATATTTTGTATCTTGAATATCGTATTTTCGAGACTCAACTGTATAATAATCTGATTTACTTTTAAAATAAATATGTAATATTTTACTAAGAGCTTACTCTTGCAGAAATACAAACTTGAAATTTGACATTGAATTTAATTGATTTTTTTAAAATTAACTTTTACTATTGGTCCCAAAAATTATTAAAATTTTATTTATGTTGTTTACCATAGGATGGTTATTAATAATTATAGATGTCGGTTTTTATATCATAATTTAATAACATTTCATGTGAAAATAAAAATAAAAATCTTTTAATCCTGAACATTATAAAATTTCTTGTTGTAATCATCTTAAATTCACTGATTAAACTATAATTAAATAATACTTAACTGTGTGAAAACATGAGGGCTTAATTACTGACATGTTTCCAAACAATCGTTCCTTTTACGAACAATTGCTTCTTAAAAGGAACGATTGTTTTGAAACGAGTCTGCAAGTAAGCCCTTACATTTTCACTTAGTTAATTATTATTTAGCTATAGTATTATCAAATTTATGTCTTCTATTATCTTTGAATTATGAATAAAATTATATAAGCTGATTCTGATATTTTACAAATTAATTTGACATTTTAACACAGTTTAATTTTTTAGAATCCCTAGCCTAAAGTTCATGATTACTTTTTAACATCATTGTTTAAAGTTCTACAGCACAAGGTCTGTTCAAAAAATACGTGGACTGTTTGAATGACGCGGCTCAAGTTAGTTTCAGAAGAATCCGCTTGGTGTCGCTAGGTTCGTATAAATCAGCTGATTAAAACGCGGTATTTCAGTTCCAGATATCTTCATTTGTTGATGAGTTACACTCAGTTTAGTAAAGAGTGTTTTTTCGTTTGTCGGATTTTAAAATGGACAGCCTGAAGAAGCAACGAATTGCTGTGAAATTTTATGTCAAACTAGGGAAATCTGCAACAGAAACATTTGCCATGCTTAACACGGCCTACGGCGATGTTGCCATGAAGCGTACTGCATGTTTGAAGTGGCATGAACGTTTCAAGGGTGGCCGACAGTCGATTGATGATGATGAGCATCCTGGACGTCCTTCAACGTCAACTGACGACCTACACGTTGACAAAATCAACACCCTGGTGCGCAAAAATCGATGTCTGACCATTAGGGAGCTTTCCGAAGAGTGTGGGATATCAGTTGGATCTTGTTACGAGATTTTGACTGAAAAATTGAAGATGCACCGCGTCCCTGCGAAATTTGTGCCACGCCTGATGACCGACGACCAAAAAGCCAATCGCGCCCGGGTTTGTCGGGAACTGCTTGATCGTTCAAATAACGATGAGAACTTTTTGTCAAGAATTATAACCGGTGATGAATCATGGATGTATGGTTACGACATTGAAACGAAGGTCCAATCATCCCAATGGGTGAGTCAAATGTCTCCATGATCCAAAAAAGCTCGCCAAGTTCGGTCGAATGTCAAGGTGATGCTGACAGTTTTTTTTTATGCTAAGGGTGTTGTTCACTACGAGTACCTCCCTGAAGGCTCTACAGTCAAACCAGATTACCTACACTGAAGTACTGAAACGTCTGAGGGACGCCGTCCGACGCAAAAGGCCAGAAATGTGGAGAAGTGATAACTGTTTTTCCATCACGACAACGCTCCAGCTCACTCAGCACTCAGAACTCGTGAGTTTTTGGCCAAACACTCGATCACTGTTCTTCCCCCCCCCCTACTCACCTGACTTTGCTCCGTGCGACTTTTTCTTATTCCCAAAACTCAAAAAACCCTCAAAAGAAGAAGATTTGAAATGATTTCGGAGATTAAGGCAAATGCGACAAAGGAGCTGAACGCCATCACAAAAGAAGCGTACCAAGTGGAAACACCGTTGGGATAAGTGTGTGCGTTGGGGAGGAGAGTACTTTGAAGGAGACCCAGACGTGTAACTTCCAAATAAAGTACATTTTTTTTATGACCTCAGTCCACGTATCTTTTTGAACAGACCTCGTATTCCTTGTTATTTGAAAACATTACAATTGAACTTAAAATTACACAAATGAATAAACTTTAAAATAATTGTCACAACCAACACAATATGTTAGATATTTTGTGACTGCAATGCCAGCTTACTGAAGCATTTAACAAGAAATAAACAGAATAGCTCACCTTTTCATTAAGAGAAACAAACTCATATTTCTTCCGTAACCATCAGGATTGATTCGAGTTGGCAATGCATCTGGGTAGAGAGACTTAGATCCAGGTATGTCTGGTACATAATCAGCAAAAACACTATACATAGTAACAATATTTGCATGTGGTGGAAGAGATATTACGTTTTCTGCAAATCTGAAAAACAAGCAAATTAAATCTACTATATTCCCTAACAAGAAAATGGTATTGGAGAATAAATTGTGGATGATACTAGCCCATAGGAAGTGAGGGTCTTGCTGAGCTACTAAGAATGGTTTGGCAAAAAATGTATTTACACTCCTAGATTTATATATGAGGATCATCATACACTAACAAACATTTTATCAATTACTGGTATTTTCACAAACATACGCTTAGATATGTTTTTAAGATTAAGATTTGTAATCAATAACATTGCATATTGAGATTGCTGAAAAGATAGATCGGTAAACACTGATCTGTGTTTACCAAGAGAATGTTATGTCAAAGACATAAGCATGATCCTTTTTCTGCCAGTCATTCAATCTTGGCTTAGGTGTCAGAATCTATGCATATTATGAGTTCCTAACTAATGATCATTCATACTGGACATTGATGTTGAAAATGATCAAATCTGTGACCTATTAGTGCACCCTTTCTCACATTCCTAAATGTAACTTCTTACAATAGTTGGCTTTACAAAATCTAAAAAGAACAAATTCTACATCAGGGATGGCCAACTTCTAAACCCTAAGGGTCACTTCAGTATTTTCAGTGAACACAAGGGCCGCACAACTAATTCCACACATACATCAATAGGCCAAATGTAGGCAGTACGTGTATTGTAAAGTATTCGTTGTATATTAAATAATATAAATCAATAAACGTTATACAAAAATTTTCATATACAATTAATATTAGGCTCAATGTACAAGGGATCAAAATAAGTATAATATTAAATTTTTAGTTGTTATTCGATCATGTTGTTTACATTTATCAGAACACTGTATTTGAAAAACGCTCTAGTTTATTTAAATTTAAAATCATTCATAACTGTATAGGCCTACCTACTTCATATCATGAGAGCACTGTGGACGGAACAATTGTTCAAAGTTCATCAAAATCAATAGGATTGAAGTGGTTGCAACCTTTAGCAGATCTCGAAAATAGTTGTCTGTAAATCTGTTGTGGTGAGTTAATTTTATAAATTTCATCATTGAAAAAGTGCACTAACAAAGTTATGTGCTTCCAAACATTGAAAGTATTTTGCTACTAAATTCACATAGTTTGGGATATTTCTCCTCAGACACTTCACTCCAAATCTTATTATTGGGGGTAAGAGCCCTGTTCACCTCATATCCTATAACCTATTTTGACCTATACTTGTATGTTTTACATTTATTAATAAATCAATAATGTAATGTTTTAACATTAGTCTGGGGCCGCATAAAACCAGGTCTCAGACCGCTAGTTGGCCATCCCTGTCCTAAATTATAATAGACTCCAAGTTACATTCTGATCACATTCCAGAGAGTAAGGTCAAATATGAAAATATTGGCTTTGTTTATATACTAATTAAAGTTTGAAAATACAGAAATAATATTAATGGCATATGCATGTACTTTATGCATCAATTAAACGGACAAAAAGAAGTTGTAAAATACAAACTCTCTTATGAAATGAACAAAATGCATGTACTACTTTCATAACTGATGCTTCTGTAAATTTTATAGTAGCTTCATTATTGACAATTCCTAACTCACCACAGTTTCACATTATTGAACCTATTCTTTTTTTAAAAATGCTCAAACCACACATGACTAGCTTTAAATATATCATCACTGTCATTTGCTTTTCTCTTTAAATCTTCAAAAATACCTCGGCTTAGTTTGTATTACAAACACACTTACAGGAAATCGATTCTATATAACGTCTTTCATCCAAAGAGTTAGTATTTTTTTCATTTCCAAGATAAGACCGCTTCTAGCCTTTGTAAATATTGTCAACCTAATTGACACACACCCTTTAAAACGTATTTAATTCGATCTTGCTCTTTCACTATTGCACTTATTGTAAAAGCCACCATGTTCAAAATTCCAAGAAAAAATTTATAGGCTCTTACCACTTTTGTACATTCTGATAAAGTTCATTTTTCTCCAAGTCTATTTTACGCTTTTTCTGTCCCAGTGATTTATTATAAATTTTCCATTTGGTATTCATTTTCATCCAGTAATGTATAAAATTAAAATGTAGGTATGTACTGCACTATGAAAGCACGTTTCAACCAACCTAACACAGATCTATTTACAGTAAACTCCCGATTATCCGTGGGCGGATTAACCGGTTTGCGGATTATCCAGGGTCTGCCATTGTTTTACAAATATCCAATTTTTATTCCAATCAGATTCATGTGTTTAAATTTCCAAACGGTGAATTACGACGTAAATACATATAAGGCTTAATAGAAGTTAAGATGAAGGGAATAGATATGTAAATATCTATTAAGATAAAGGGAAGCATACCGACGCGGGCCAGCAAAATAAAAGGGGCGAGCCGACTACTGTATATAAGAGACAGTGACAAAATACTTGGACGCCCGAAAACCTAATGTGTATCATAAGATTGTAAACAAATGTCAGCTATTCTCGGCTATAAATAGTCTAGGACTTGACATATGCATTATCCATGTCTGTCATTTACATTATCGATATTTATGGCTTTGTGACACAAGTAGACACTGTGCGACAAAATGGTTCTCAAGAAACTTAGATCGCACATTAAAGCTAAATCAATGCTCATAAAAAAAACAGACATGACAGATTTTTTTGTTAAAAAGTGAAAGTATTATGTGTAAAGGAAATTACATATGTACATACATACTTACTTTTGACATATACTTATGTACGTATTGTAAATAGTTAGACATATAAATGTACATGTTATAATCCGTCAAATACATCGACATTTTAAATTATTTTCTGTATTTATTTTGTCCTCTGAAGATTATTTGTGAATTGCACTAACCGGGGTCATTATTTGTGTAACTTATGGTATAATAATCGATTATCGATCGTTTTGCGTATTCTTTGTTCATAGCGGATTATCCGGGGAATTCGTTATCCGGCGTTGCCGGGCCACCCTATTCCACGGATAATCGGGAGTTTACTGTATTAAACTTACACTATTTTATGTATAGTAGAAAAAAAAACAATCCTCATCAACCTGATGAAACACACATAAATAACTTTTACAAAACATAATGAGATTTTGGCATGACCTTGACCAACATTAGTATATCTGTGAGGTCTGTAACATTAGCAGGTGAGGTCAGTCTCGTTTAATTATTGTTTCTAGATTGTAATTTTGTAATAAGACCCTCTGATGATGATGATGATGATATGGTCATCAAAATGTACATCAGGGTTTAATCTTAGGTAAGTTATTTTTGACTACTTTTGTGGTATTGGGGCTTTTACAATATTTTTATTGTAGTAAATTGTACCAATGTGCTCTTGATATTGTAAAATATACTTCTCTATTTTCTTGTAAATATAAATTAACTTCAACACTTGACCCTATAACATATTAACCCTTTGATTAGCAACATGTGCCTGCTCTGATATGGTCCCTGGGAGCAACATATTTTTTTAAGATTTTTACACTTTTTATTTTTTCCCTTATTTATCTCTATTATTTTAAAATTATAATAATTTTTGTTTATTATTTTTTTTATTTTACTTATTTTTCCATGTTAACCAAACTCTACCTAACGTTTACTGACTATTTCTTTGCTAAAAATTATCTGTTAATCTTTATTTTGTTGTAAAATACCTATTCATTGTGAAATACAGCACAAACTTTGAAATGATTTGTAAACACGTGGGAAAACCGTAGACTTTGAAGACATAAGAATTTCTTCATTATTCAATTGCTTATTCATTGTAAAATAATGCACAAACTTCTAAACAATTTGTAAATATTAAAGAAAACCCATAGACTTTTGACACAAAAGAATAGTGACTATGTACTCTATGTAGTATTTATTGTCTAGACAGTTGCAAATATTTAACCTATAACACAGTACAATACACAGGAAAACAAAAATCGTTAACATACGGCAATGCTAATCTGAGAGAAATGGTAGAACGTACATATACGGGAATGATCCCGCTGGCCATTGCATGATCTCACATACTGCTAATCTCACATGAATGCTAGCCAAAGGGTTAACCAAAGGCAAAAAATTTATTTTTTCAAAGAACTCACTTTTCTTCCCATTTGCCTACATCAGCATTGGAGTAGTGAGACCTAGCAGGAACGGTCTCTCGATACATTGCTCGTAATATAGAAGTAGCATTGGATTCTGCATCGTAATTAAACATCATTTTTACTGCATAAGGAAAAGCTGATGCCGGTTCTTCCAAGTGTAATGTAGGGGATGCTAAAATAAGAATAACAAATTATTGATGTATATACAAATAGGCCAAATACTCTACTCACAGTAATTCAAGAAATATTTAATTTCATATTACACATATATATTTATATTTTAGGATTATTCAAAAATATTGAAGACATTTAATAATCCTTTGTATCCCTTTCTTTTCATTCATTATTATTGTGAACATTCTCAAGATGTAACTTTCATTGAAGTAGAGTTTGTCTTTGTTAAGTTAATGGTAAATTCTCTTAAAGTTAGTGTGGTTAGAGATAGATAAAACTCTATTACATATCTGAACCATTGTCCTTCTAGGTCATATAAATTTATAATTTTGACTATTGTTTGTTTACTTCTTGTAAATATAATTCTGCTATTACATTTGATAAGAGAAATTTCAAGGGATGACCACTTTTTTTTGTCTAGTCTCAGAATATGACCCTAAATTTTGCATTCATATAAAGCCTTATGTTACATGTGTTTTGACTGACATTTAAGGGAAACCAATTACCTCTTTCAATGCTTATATGCTTATAGTGCAAGCACAGAAATATCAATTTTGCAACCACAAGTTACCATGTTGGTTTCTGTGCATCTGAAAATCACTGCTGCAATCACTCAATCACTCATTGAAACATACATTTCAAACAGCCACACCTTTTCTATTATTGTCCTAATTCTCTCTACCGATAGCTTTCTTAATCTTCACATTTTCTACTTTCTCCTCTTTTTTGAGGGGTTTGATTTCCAATATAGCTGGACCATTATTTTCTGATAAAGGTGACTATTTTGCTCCTTCTTCAATAACCAAAACCTGCATCTTCGGGCCATACTTTTTTGAGGAAGTTGGGCGAACTGTTACTGTAAACACTGACGGTTACCTGAGAATGTTGAATAGTTTCTTAATCCCTGAACTCAAAAGAAAACGTTTCACTCTAAAAAAAAATAAAAAACTGGTTCCAACAAGATGGAGCAAACTGCTCATTCAGCTAATGTGGTCATGGACTTTTTGAGAAGAAAGTTTCTTGGCCATATCATTTCTCGCAATGACATTTCCTCATCTGACTGCTTGTGATTTTTTCCATTGGGGTACCTCAAATCAAAAGTGTATACTAACAAACACCACAAAATACAAGACTTGAAAGATGCCAAAAACCAAGTTATTGCCACCATAACACCTGAGATGCTAGGAAAAGTATTTGACAATTTCACTGCGAGACTAGAAGAATCTATGGCACAGAACGGAACCAATTTAAATGATGTAATTTTTAAATCTTAAAAGTTATCAAGCAATTCTTTATTCCTGATTTTCATAATTGGCATTCATTGTAATTCTTAAACAATGATAAATATATACAAAGGTTTATTAATACCACAAATATTCTTATTTAAAACCCATTAGATTTTTTGCCGCACCCTGTACATATGTTTTCATAAAAGTGTTTAACATTTTTTTTACTACAAAGGTAAAAGTCAAAACAGTTTACTCAAAATCTCACCAAAAATTAGTTTTTATTACTCAAACACACTATTTTATAACATACTAGTTTCGGCTATTCAGTAGTAGCCAAGCATGAGGAAGGCAACATTTTCGCCGAACCTAGTATGTTGTGAACTAGTGTGTTTGTGTAATAAAAACTAATTTTTGGTGAGATTTTGAGTAAGCTATTTTGACTTTTACCTTTGTGAATAGTTCTCACTAGCTAAGCCCTAATTAACTCAATTTTGTTTACTCTTGAACGTAATTTTTGTACTTATTATCCCACTCCTTTGAGCATGTGTCTCTCATGACTACCGGTACTTCATTTCTACTGAAAGAGTAATTTAGGAGTTCACTTTAATTTTTCTTAATATTTTTGTTTTAAAAACAACATTCGTTAAATATTGTGTCAACATTTGTCTAATTCCCCTGATATTGTCACAGCTAAGTTCAATGTGTTTCTACGTAATCTATCGATAATGTTTATATAATTCATTATGTCTCACCAGTTTAGAATACAACTTTAAAAGCATGTACAAGTATTATGTTAGAGTTATTATAAACATAGATATGATTATTAAAATCAAGTTGAAAGTCTAAAAAAGTATTCAACCATAATATGAAAATTATTTGCAAATATTCACCTGAGTTTTCCTTCATTCTAGCAGCATATACAACAGCATTACTGCCTTTTGCAATTGAAGGACCAATTTCTAAGTCATTTACACTAACTTGATCTGTTCCAAACTGTTCGTTATAAGCTTTTGCAATATTGTTTTGCATTTGGGATACTGCTTCCTGTAAAATAGAATAAAATATTTTATGTATTTAAAAAAATATTTTTCGAACTTTAATTAGAATAAAATAATAAATTTAAGAGATCAAAAAGTTTTGATTCTTATTAACATAAGAAATAACACATTTATAACACAATGCATATTTCTACTTAATCATTCAATCTACTTAAATTGTTCTCCAATATCAAACGATTCATCCTGTCAGAAACTCTATATTCAACAGATTTTTCCCAACTTCTTTTACACCGAAAATAAAAAATTAAATTTAAACCTCAAGAAAAAAAATATTTTTGGTCTAAGCAAAAAGTATTTCAAATATAAAAGAGCACCACAACCATAAATTATAAGAACATCTGGAAAAATCAATAGATATTTTCAAAACTAATATAAAATAAGGATATTTATACTGAGCACAAAACTCAACTACAATGCAAAAAACTTACCTACCCATGCAGATATTTCAAAAAAAAAAAATAATTGGCAGTAATACTAAAAAATGTAAAATTTTCAAAAAACAATACCAAATGCTAGCATGGATGGAAACTGTGTAATATCATGGTTTCCTCTTCATATGTTAGAACGTCATAACCTTATTTACATATATTAGGGGCCTATACTGAATTTTATTTAATCTTATTGGCCGAAATAAAATTTTGAGTAAATTTTTATGATTTTAGAACCATAAACAAGTCATATAAATATCACTATACATGTCATAACTTAGTATGTCTTGTTAGTTATGATTCTAAAATCATTAGATTTATTTAAAAATTGTATTACAGCTAAAAACTGACAATTCAGAATGACCAGAAACGCCTGACAAAATTGAAGTCAGTAGATGATTGATACATGTAAATATATTATTGACGATCCTCTTTAATTTTTACCCTGAAAACAATAACCTAAGGGATGTCTAAACTATTTACAGGGTTTTAAATAAATGAGATGCTGATACAAAATTTGAGATTTATCTATGATAGTTATCCTAGCTAGATTTCTTAAAGGTATGCAACAAACAGTAAATAAACTAGTGAAGAATAGTCTATTGCTGAATATTGACAAACTAATATATTAATTTCAAAGAGGGCACAAAATATTTGTGCATACAGACAAAATACCAATTGAAAAGTTGAAAGATGCAACTATCTAGATACAATTATAAGTAAAAATAACAACTCAACAGAATTTTTAAGTACAATCTAGAAAGCAATAGCAAAATTTACCAAATAGAAGCGAATACTATGTTGAAAAGATCTAAGTTTTGAGCTTAACTTCTGTTTTATAAGTTATATATTGTTAGTGTTATGGATACCGTGAAAACATGGATATCGTGGAAGACTTCAAGAGATTTGAGGTATTTAAAATGTCTATGTTAGTCATGTAATAAGAATTTCCTGAGCACAAAGGTTTACCATGATTTTAGAAAGATAAAAAAGAGAATTCTATAAGAGTAAAAAAAAAACTAGCAAAAATACTAGGAACATATCATGAGGACCGAACTTGGATAAAGAACTTGAGGGATTGGATACTAATGCCACCAACCGATTGAATAAAGCAGCATAACCAAAGTGTAAATGACTTAATTTAATGATTGCCCAACCTCAAAATAAGGAAGGCGTCTAAATAGGAATTATATAGCTGTGTTTTTAAAGTAATATGTACTACAATTAACAGAATGCAAATTGCACGATATTAGTCCTTAGACATCAAAAACATGTTACAGATTATTCTTGATTATAAAATATTTCTAAAAATTTGATGATTCAGAAGCAAAACTTTTCTGGTTTGGTATGTCAAGAAAGATCACTGCTCACGTGGACAAGGTAATGTCACTTGTAGTTGTATGAGGTATCAACTTGCTACAACATGTAGTATAATATGTAAAGAAAATACTAGGCAAATCTAAAATATTACATTTCAAAAGTGTGATGAGTTTATTTAGGTGAAACTAAAATTCGTGCTTACTCTAATTTCCCAGCAAACTCCATCTAATTCATCTTCTTTAGTTACAATTCCTGTACCAGATGCAAGACCCACCCCAACCAGAGTGAGAAAAGGTGTGGAATTTCCAAAACTCAATTGCTTTGCAGCTTTCCTTCTTAAATCAGACGCAAGAGAATTTGTGACTCTACTAAGAACATTATCTACAAATAATTTTCTGACGTTATTGATGTGATATTGTATTCCCTCAGCTTTGGCTGTATTTGGTGCTTTTCCAACAAGCCCAGTATGAAGTTTTATTCCTTGCGGAAGAATTCCACTTTTCGCAACATCCACAATTTCTTGGTGTGGACGTAAAGCTCTGAGTATAATCTTACCATGATGGAAAGCTCTTTGTAAAACCAGTCTCATAGACATCTCTATATCTTTTGGCGACGGCGCCCAGCGGGTCGCAACTTTTATAAGTATGACCTTCACTTTTGTTTTTTATTTCTAACGTATGAGGGTGAGCTGACACAAATCACATAAATAAATTTTGTCACAGTAATTTTTTAAACTTCACAATTTATATTGATAAAGAAAATACGCCGTCGAATTTAATCACGCCTTACTACTTTTTCTGTAAGAAAACAATCCATCAACTGGTCCAGTCCAAACAAAACACAGCTGTCATTCCTCCGCCACATTGATTTTAATTGTTACATTGTAATTATAGCTTTACCACAGTGATTAGCCTGTGAACTAATTCTGTTATATCTTTAAAGAAACACTAACACATTATTTTCAAAATGGAAATTCACAAATGATGTAAGTACCAGTTGAGGTAAACAACAATTTAGGTGAATTAACATAAATAAATGAAACCTCTAAACCACAAATAACGTTTTTCTTTTATTTAAAACCTAGATGAATATTATAAATGGTTTTCAACGTATTATACTGCTTATTTTATTAAACACTTGTAAATATTTATAAACTTGCCTATAGTAGCACTTACTTATATTTGTTAAGGACGGCCGTTTCGGGAGATCCTATTATCAACTCAGACCGTAACTCAAGAGTTATGGTTTAAGTTGATAATGAAACCCATCACCCGAAACGGCCGTCCTTAACAAATATAAGTAAGTGCTACTATAGGCAAGTTTGTACATATTTACAAGTGTTTAGTGAAAACTAGTAGCTCACTTGAAGACGGAATTAACAAATATGCCTATTTTTTACTTGTTATATAACAGATACCACTAGTGTAAAGAATCCCGTAATTACTTTATAAAAACAAAAATCCCGGAAAAATTCAATTTAAAAAAAACCAAGATCGGAATAAAAACTAGGTGTGTTTATATATATATATATATATATATATATATATAAACATATATATATATATATATATATATATATATATATATATATATATATACAAACCCACACACACTTACATTTAGAGAGAGAGAGACATATACACAGACATTATTGAGATATTGATAAACAGAGAGACGAGAGAGAAAGATGAAGGGAGAGGGATCGATAGAACCAGAATTTTAAATAACAATAAAGCTTTTATCTGTCAAGCCTTAGTTTGGAAGGTCTTGATTTTATTATTATACATTATTAATTAATTCCTTTAACTTTAGTTCATGACTATTTAGAACTATAAGTTTTGTAAAAATTTACTGAGACGAAACGCTCTGTTTCAGTAAGTTCTTACAAATTTACAATATTTAAAGTTCGGATAGTCATAAACTAAAGTTAAAGTGATTCATTAGTTTCAATAGTATTAATAATTTCTTGAATAAAATTCAAGAATGATTAATTACGTATTACCGAACTTAATGGACTACGAAATTCAAGAGATTAATTAAGTATAACAGTAATCGTGTTGTAGGAATTGAGCATTTAATTTGCCTCTAACATCCACATATACAATAGATCTTACAGTTCTTATACCAGATCTTAAAGTCGTCATGTTAACACAAGTAGTAAATAATGTTCCTAAAGACGGTACTTGTATTGCTTCTGTATCGGTAAACTTTATTGCAGAGATTCAGTACCAGAAACATTAAATATGAGCAAAATTTCAGTCATAATTTACTGTTTTTATAACTTATGTAACTAAAATCACTCTCGTAATGGAAAATTCGTCAACAAAAGGCTCTGAAAATCAAAAGACAGTTTATATTCATTTCTAACAGAGAGTATGTTAGTTTTTTAAATTCTCTCTCTCTTCATTCCTAATAAATTAGCTAACGTTTTTGAAATTTTAATTTTTTTTCTGTTCAATTTTTGTTAGTGATATGTTTTCTTGTCAAATTCACTCTGTATGTGACTCAATTCATAATACCATAAGAGGTATAGAAACTGTGCAGTAGCAATCATGAGGTTATTAAAATCTTTGATTATGTGGATGAGTATTAGGTACTACAGTCACAGTTCACAGTTGTGGTTATAATTCAACATGGCTGCGTGTGGAGACTTAATAAAGTCAGAGTTTCCACGTATAGATGATGATTTGTATCAGTATGTGGAAGGTACGACCGCTATTTTAAAATCATAACTTGTCTGTTAATGTTGAAAAAGTTATAAGATTTAAAATTTTGCTAATATTTAATTATTATTACATGGTTGAAATATCTTGGTTTAGCCTACCCTAGTCATAACGTTAATTTTTGTGTGTAAATAAATATAGGTTATACTTAAAAATATATTTGTTTAAGATTAATTAATCGTCTACCTGTCAGAGCAATAAAGAATTGATCAGCACTTCTCTGCTTTAATAAAGGAAAAATAAAGAATAATGCGATGGTTTTGCAATGTAAATAATTTTGTTTGTAAATTTAGTTATTTTATGAACATGAACAAATTTTTTAGATAACACATGAGGGGACTAGAAGCTACTACATCAATTTAAGAACTAATCGGGAAAATATATGTGTTGCTTGAGAATATGGCAATTTAATAAAATGTTTGGTATTTATTTGGTACCGTGCCCACATGTATGATTTTTGCAGAAAGTCATCAGGAAAACGAAAATATAACAAACACTTTCGTTCAGGAAAATAAATACCATTTTATCAAATTAAAGTTGAGTAAAAAATTCAGTGTGGAGTGGTTAGAAGTACTACGTTTGTGTATCAACGGTGCGCCATGCTACGTATATTTAAATATAGCTGTAAAGTCTCCAGTTAGGATAGATCTGGTTGTAATTTTATAAATTACTATATACCTATAATAAAATATACTAGTCAATATAGATTTGGTTATAATTGTATACATTACATAATTAGCGTCTACTTCCGCGGAGTAATACTTTTTGCCAGGTGACGTCACATGATCTCTATTCTAGCCTTACATGCGTACATTTGGTTAGATGTATAAAATTATAACCAAATCTATCCTGACTAGATACTTCATAGGTATATAAAATGAACCTTCCTTAGCAATAACTAACAATAATTACCAATATAGCTTCAGAACATGTTTTTTATTAGTTTTGTAAGTATTGTAATGAGGGCGGGCAATGTGCATTTTTACCAGCACTATTAGCAACACACATGGGGGAATTACAGTTTTCCAAAATTATTCATTTTTGGGGCAGGAGCGAGAGTTGTAATAATTTTTTTCCTATCCCTGATGGCTTTCTGCGTCTGCCGGTATACTTTTTTTTCGCTTAAATCGTACACTTGGGCACGGTAAATAAATACCAAATGTTTGTGAAATTGAAAAATTATGAAAATTTATTTATTTTTTTGGTCAAAGTTTAGATTGCAAGCCTGTTTGGATATGAGTGTGAATACATTATTAAACATGTCCTAATGCTATTTTCTAAACAGGCTTGGAATCTAAATTTTTACCATTTTTGATATTTTGATGTGCTTTTTTTGGGGTGTGCTCAGTAAACGAAACTAATTGTTTCAATATAAATACTCCTTTGATTTTTCCTGTACCCACAAAACTGCATTCTAAATACATACAGTGATTTTAAATGTAAAAAACCATAAATAGTACTTAAAATTTTATTTATCAAAGATAATCTTATTTTAGAAACAATTTCTTTTGTAATGTAATTTTCACACTACGTTAAATCATATCGCTGTGGTTATGATCGGAATGTAAAAAGCGATGCTACCATGTAATATAGTAAAATAAACAATGTTTAAACTTTAAAACTACTATATTATTCTCTGCAGTAAAACAGTACTTAAAGTATGTGATTCAATATACTGTAAGAGCAAAGAAAAACAAACCAATGTATACACACTAAAAACCTCAACAGCAGAAATGATATGAAAGGTACTATAAGTATAAATTCCGAGACATTTAATAAGAGGCTTGATACGCAGTTGCCTATTTAACATCTTGTGATGACAGTCATTTTGGAATTAGATTCATTTTAACCTTTTGTTAATCAGCTACTGCCAGCTAGTGGGTTTAGTATACGTCTATTAATTCTAATTAGCTTTATCAGTAAGAGTTGTAAAATAAAAACTACGACACACTTTACAAGTAGACAGTTTAGACAATCTTATGTCATTTTTACAATGAAGTTGAAATATCAGTGATGTTTCATTATTATCATTATTAGTTATAATATTATGTTGTGTTCTATTATTGAAAAAATGTTTTAAAGGTGTTTTGTCCAATGGAGCAGATGACTTTGAAAATAGTGATGATTTATATGAAGCGATTGGAGGTTTTTTGCATGAGGTATCCGAAGAAAAAACTGAGCAGGATATCAAGTAAGTAAATTTTTTATTTATGATCAGGAATAATTAAAATATACTTGCAGTTTTTGTATTAATAAAAGACGGTACACTACATGCATTATTATTGGCCTGATAAAGGTGGGAAACTAGCTGTCAAAATGTTGGCGCTGTCTTGAAAATAAATGTTATTTATTAATATATCAATAATCTTTTATAGAAATTAAGATTTGTGAGTGTATATGTATAGAAGTATTGCAGTTTTTGTATTGTACATCTTGAGGTTTTTTTAAGAATTATTTTTATTGTTATCACTTGCCAAAAAAACCACTACTTATAGATATTTTTCATCAGTATAAAATATACTTACAACAGTAAGTTTGGGTTTATTCTTTATCAATGTCAATAAGTTTTTTTTGTATATGTTAGTGGCATATATTTACTTTAAGCAATAAATTAATTAAAAAATTATACAATATTAGCAAATTTTATAACCACTAACTCATCACAGTTGTGATGCAAGCTCAGCTTTTAACTTCAATGTTACAAGATCCACACACTGTTTTTGCTTGGAAATTTTGTTGGAAAACCTTAAATTTTCGACTTTACTGACTTTTTTCTGAAAAAAGTATTACAAATAGTGGAATATTAAAAAAATTCTAACAAATAAAAAAATATTAGCTTTTACTTATGATGCTAAATGAGAGACATGATTTTGGGATCTGTTTGTCAGCTTGGACGTACAAGAGTGGTATTTTAATACTGCTTTGAGTTGACTTTGAAATATATTTCCCAAACTGGCCATCCTCTTTTAAAATTGGTAGTAAGTACTGCAATGAGTATGTTTTTCCATATCTAAATGGTCAACATATATAAGTTTTTATTAGCAATTCTTAGAAGATAAAAAAAACAATATTGAGTTTATGTTTTAAAACATTAGAAGAATGTGTTGAAATGTTAAAGTTTTTACACTTAAAATGTATTTTAAGTCTCAAAGGAAATATTAAAAAAAGTTTTATTATTTTTTTTCAGGGAAGTATGTAATCGATTACTACGAATCTTGAAACCTGAAACAGCTAGAGGTCTGAGCAATGGGAATGCTAAAGTATTAAACGCGCCTGTCCATCTTGCAAGCATGGCGGCTAACTTGGAAACAAATGTTGACGACATTAAGAGTATATGGCTTATGCAGCGAGATGATACATTGGTAACGAAACTGTTTCTAAAAATAAATTGTATGTCTAGACTTGAAGTTTTACGAACTTACTTTAATATATCTATGTAATATGAGGACTAAAGTAACTCATAATTGAAAATAGACTAAACTGAAAAGAAAAAAAGAAATTAATATTCAACTATTTTTCTGCATGGCACCATTTAATTTGATACTCACTAATAATACATGAAGTATTTTATTCCATCTTCAGAAATTTGTACTGATTTTTTAGCTGCATGTAGTTCTGTACCACTCTTAAGATCTGATGCGAGCCAAGTCTTTTGCAGAAAGTGATGAGACAACTTTTATCCAAAAGTATCCAAGAGCTGTTAGGTATGATTAGCCTGGTTCTAAAATAAAACAAAACTTATGAATCAAATTTTTCTTGATCGTTTTTTTGAATCACCAGCTTTATTATTTTGAATTATTTCAAAACAACTTAGCTGAGTTTACTTTTCAGCCATATCAAGGAATTCAACTAGAAAGACCACTTAAGCTACCCTCCTGAAACAGTTCCTATGGTCTTTATGGCTGACATTGTTCCCATACATTTGCTTTGGAGATCTGAGGAAATTTCAGTGATCCTATTTCATATATTGCTTTTTGTTTCATAATTATTTACCCTAGTAATTACACAAAGATGAAATGAGTTTAGACTGAAGTTGAGTAAAATCTAAATTTACAAGTTCTTTAACCCTTTGATAAGCAACTTGGGCTTGCTCTGATATGGGGAGCAACATATTTTTAAAAGATTTTCACATGTGTTCTTTTTTCTAGGTTTTTATAAAAATATTTCTCTAATTTTTAAATTATAGTAATATTTATTAATATTTTTTTAATTTACTTATTTTCCCACGTTAATTAAACTACCTACATTTACTGACAATTTCTTTGCTAAAAGTTATCTGTTAATCTTTTTTTTCTTTTGTGAAATACCTATTCATTGTAAAATACTGCACAAACTTCAAAATGATCTGTACATACGTGGGAAAACCTATAGACTTTGGACACTAAAGAATAGAGACTGTGTACTGTGTGTAGTATTTATTGTCTTCGTAGTTGCAAATATTTAAAATAGAATAAAGCGCAATACACAGGCAAACAAATCATAAACATACGGCAATGTTAATCTGAGAAAAATAGTAGAAAGTACATATAAGGGAATGCTCCCGTTGCCTGTAGCATGACCACACGTACTGGTTTGTGAAAGCTAATTGAAGGGTTAAGACCAGCCTCAGCGATATGATCAACAATAAATATCGCTTGCTGGTATTTAGTAATTAGAAATCTACGTTTTGTTCAAGCTAATAATAATTTTTATTATAAAACAGTTAATCACCATTCATTACAAGAATAAAGAATAATCACATTTCACAGTAAACATAAAGAATGTATGGATTAGGTATAATTGAGGGAAGAGTAACATTACAGGAATTATTTTTAATGTCCATCATTTGCTCGACAAGATGAAGGCAGTTTTGTATTTAAAATAAGTTTCAAGTTTTCATATTTCCAGACAAATAAATTATTGCTTGCATGTTTTTTTTTTTTTATAATTTTACAATATTTAGACAATTTCAGAAAGTATATCTGATTTGAAAAATGTATTTTGACCTTTGAACAATAGTTTAAAGAAATTTTTGATCCTGGTTTGAATTTGGGGTGTGTTATAGTTGACAATTTTGTTATGAGTATGAAGATGGCATCATGAATGCCAAAACTACAGTAACCATTAGCTACATTGACCAGTGATTTTTTTGATATATATTCTATTATTAAGGAATTTGCTCTGGAGGCAGTATTAATTTATTGATAATTTATATTATTATTAATTGTTATTAGTAAAATGAATAGAAATGTATTTGAGCTATATAATTGTTTTTGGTTTAAAACTTTTTTAGTTAGTTTACCTTGAGGTTTTACATGTGCGGCTATCTTTATAATTTGGACTAATATCCATCTGGATTTCCTGATGTTTTCTCAATATCTTTGTTTAGCGCTAGGTCGGTGTAATTTGTAGCAGTTCAATTAGGTTTTTATATTGGTTAACCCGTAACTAGAAACATCGTCTCCCAGATGGCTATCGTTTGGTTAAATATAAATAAAATTTGATTCATTGTATTTATTCTGTTTACCTTCTAGATATGCCTCGGTCAAACCCTGTGACTTGTTATCTCTTATAACTAGTCTAAACATTTCATAGTTCAACAAGTTATTTACACAGATACATTTTCCTCTGTCCCTTAATCGGGTGTTAAGCAAGAGTAGGACTTTTCTCTGTCACCCAATCGGGTTTTACCGTGAACGGAGTTTACATCGTATATTTGACGTCACAGTTGATTATTTCTGTTTATGCAATTTGTTTTATACATAGGTTACACTTTGTTGTACAGTAATTTTTTTCATATTCTTCATAAAAATATCTAAGTTTGTAAATACAGTACATAAATAGGCAGTGGCGCATAAAACTTAATGAGAATAAATCTGCTCATATTATTTTTATCAATAAGGCAGAGAGCAAAACTGACCTCATAATAAATAGCCGGGTTGTTCCTAATTGAAAGGAGGTGAGATACCTAGGTTTAACATTTGGATGCTACGGTCCACAGTTGGACGCTAAATTGGACTGGAAATCTTATGTGAAGAAAAAAAGAGATGAACTAGATGTAAGATACAGAAGACTAGCATGGCTCATGAACTGGTATTCGGAGTTAAGCCCTTACAATAAACTCCTTGTTTATAAGCAAGTGCTAAAGCCAGTATGGACATACGGGTTACCACTTTGGGGATGCACCAAAAGCAGCAATTTACAAGTAATAGAACGCTTCCAAAATAAAGTGTTGAGAGCTATAGTGGAAGCTTCATGGTATGTCCGTAACTATTATATACTTAGGGACCTCAAGATAAAGAGCGTGAGAGAGGAGGCCGCCACTGCACTAGTGAATCACTTCGGGCGGCTCCAGGAACATACAAACCCTGTAGCTATGCGACTAGCTCACAGGATACCAGTGAGTAGACATAAGTGCACTAAACTTTTGGACTTGATTCCAGAGCAACATTAAGTCAGTCTTGTTCATTAGAACGAGACGAACATTGTAATCTCCATCAGAAAGCAAGCTGCTAGATAGGATTTATCTTAGTTGCAGTTTATAATAAATAAATTGAAAAAAAAGTATATAAATTAGCTATATATTTTTTAATTTATTTTGAAAATAATGTTTTTTTAGGTCATGGTAAACTTCTATCAGTCTGTTTCAATGGATAAGAAGAATTATGCATATGGTTATTCTTGATCTTTCTGATCACAGTGGCAATAAATTATTATCTGATGCTTTGTATGTACCTTTTTTGCAATACCAGGAGTGATACATCGATGATTATTTTATAATAATGATATTATATAAATTAAAGATTATTTTGTAAGTTTGGCAGAATAATTTGGCGTGGATTCAAATTTTTAAACACTTCATTTAGCCTTCAACATCGTTATTCTGACTAATAGATGGTTGTTTCTGTAAGCAGCTGGAGGATGGATGTTTCTAGTTACGGGTTGGTAAACAATATTTTCTGAAGGATTTGTACTGAGAATTATTTATAAAAAACAAATTATATTGCAGTAGACCTCTGTTTCAAAAGATAGGCATTTTTGTTAGACCAAACATCATTTTATGTGGCTCAGAAGCTCTAGACATTGACCAAAATGGAGGACAAGCACCTCCCTTGTCACTGCTATGGACCCGACGTGACGTCACGTGATCTTTATTCTAGCGGTACATGGGTACATTTGTTTGTTTAAATGTATAAAATTACAACCAAATCTATCCTGACTGGATACTTCATAGGCATATTTCAATATAGGTATAAAAAAAATTAACCTTCCATGGCAATAAAAAAATAATACTTATCAATATAGCTTCAGAACAGGTTTTTGATTCATTTTATACGCATTGCATTTGGGGTGAGCAATGTGCATTTTTACCACATTTAAATTACTTATATACAATAGTGGTCTCCATATAATACATAAGTACCAAAAACACTATTTATAAAAAAATATTCTATTTCCAGAAAGTAGACCAGAAAAAATTAGAAAAAGCAGAAGCTAAACTACAACAAAAACAAGAAAAAAGGTTAGAGACCTTGGTGAAAGCACCTGCCTCAGTCCCTGTTAAGTTGGAAACTGCTACTGCTTCGCAAGTAACAAGCAAGAAGGAAGCCAAGCTAGAGGCTAAAGGCAACAATAGAGCTCAGGATATCCGGATTGACAACTTTGACATTGCTTATGGCGATAGGTTAGTATTATTACTTTAAATAGATTATTGCAAGTTTATGTGTAGATTTACACCATTTTTATTTTCTGCTCAGCACAATTGTTGATTCTTAGTGTTCAGGGTGTGTAACTTCTGAGTACAGATCGTCAATGCATTAATGACTTTTTTGACTCAAAATTTGTTTAGTTTCCACTTGGTTTTGTTGTTGTGCATAAAGGGTTTTTAACACAGTCGCAATGTTAACAAAATAACTATTGGTATAGACCAGGTGACACATTTGCTCCATACAGTCTCTTCCTGGACCTATGTTCCACATATGCGCCCCTCGGGTAGTTGAAATAGACTGACGACTCATATTTGGGACATTGTTTCATGTTACTTTTATTCGTCTGACAAATCAGTGGTTTATTTTAATGGCTTGATATATTCGTATCTGTCTATAGACATGTCTGATGTTAATGTGGGATATTTGGTCTCGCAGTTATCAAGGTCAGTGACGTCAAAATACAGTTGACACCCTTGTTTATTCCTTTGTGCCACTGCGGCAGTTTTTGTTTTGAATGTTCAGGTTTTACTAGTTTTACTCTAAATAACATCACAAAAGATCTAAACGTGTCACAAGTGACGGGAGCGTTCGTAAATATTCTTAACTGTGTATGGAACTCAAATGCAAACATATTTTGCCTCTGTTACAATAATATTTATATTTTGCCTCTGTATTTATTCGATATATAAGCCTATATAAACAATCTGTCTAGCATAACTAGCCAAGAGGAGTTAGTTGGGTGTTTGTTGATATAAGCCTTTGTAGTGGCTCTTATATGGGGTCCTCTGTCTTCAATAGGATTTTCATATATGCACCATCCCAAAAAACCCTAAAAACACCAAAAACAAAAATATACATTTGACAAACATACTTCTAGGGTTTTTATGTAGTATAATAACTTATTACAACAACATTCCACTTTTGGTCTGTAACAAAGGTCAAACCTACTTTAACGTAGTCTGTGTGGAAAGATCGAATTGTTATTGCCAGTCTGTCGAGAGAAACCAGATGGCACATATATGCACCGCTTGGTAGCGAACATGTTAATGTAGTTTGTGATTTTATTATAGTTATAATCCCAGGTAAAAGATGCGAGGAAAGTTCAGAACAATATTATGCATTGCATTTTTCATCTACTTTTTTTAGTAGGTCTGGGGTTTTCTGTTATTGGTTCTACTTATCACCTTTATAGCTATTTCCATGGGCTTGAAATTATTCAGAAAATGTTTTGCCTGTTGAACCACTCGTGTAGTTAGTTTTTCAAGCTACTAAGTGCATCTAAGTTACAAACATCTAGACACATCTTCTTTCTCCATTATGACAGTGCTCAAATTTCCATGGATTAACAGTTCTACAATTTTTAAAGCATGCAGTTTTCTCATCTCCAACTCATCTTCTTCATGAGATTGTTCTTCTATAACATAAAATTTGTATGCAATAATTAAAAAAATATTCAATTGAAAAAATTAGTATAAAATTACTAGATCGTTTTAGTAAGGTAGTAGAAATCTTATTTTTTATTAGTTTATTTTTTTATGGTCAAATTCTGAAAAAATATGTGGTAAAATTTGATAATCAAAACCACAAGATGGCTGCCAATTTCTATTTAATACCGTTACATTTTAATGTTTCAGGTTCTTGGTTAAGAACTCAAGATTTGTTTTGTTCATGATCAATTTATTCAATTTCTTCTATTAGCTCACACTCATATATATCTTCTACAAAATTTTATTTGTTAGTAAAATACATTTTCCTTCATCCAATCAAGTTCAAATATATTTTTTTAAACCTATAGTCGATAAAAATTATGTTAATACAGATTTTTTAAAAACATTTTTTTATTAATTAAATTTAAAAAACTTGATGTTGTGGTCTGATTTGAACTGAATAAATACGTGTTTGAAATCCAGCACTTTAACACTGAGCCAACTTTTCTGGAGTTAGAAATTTATTATTTTATGGTGTATATGAAATTATAAGAGAAACGGTTCTTGCAATAATGATGTATTACAAAACATGGATAGAATGAGAAATTATAGACCACCGTCAGTTTCATAAATTAGAAACAAAGAAAAAGAAAATGAATGAATAGTAACAAACAAAAATAATAGTACACCATATACTGTATAGAAAGGAAAATAGAAAATTTGCATGGCAATTAGCTTTTTATTTTGCCACTTAAAATTATGATTCTGCCATATGTATATACATATTTATATTAATTGTCATTAAAAATAGAAAAAAATTAAAATCAATTTTTTTTTTTAGCAGATATTGACCCAAATTTTTTAATATAATTTGTTTTTGTAAGAAGCTTTTGTAAATGCAAGTGTATATGTTTCAGAGTGTTGTTGCAAGCTGCAGACCTAGTATTGGCGTATGGGAGAAGGTACGGTTTAGTGGGAAGAAATGGCTTAGGTAAAACTACTTTACTGAGAATGATTTCAGGGTAAGTATCAATAAAATTGTAAAATATATATTTACTTACTTCTTTGTACAGGTGTCCAGCTTCAGGTGTAGCCGACAGGTGGTATATGATAGATGCAAGAGCCTAGTTTTGTTTATCTTTTAGTATTTCCTGCCATGCGGATACTTGGGTTGGCAGAATATCCCTTACAGAAATCGGGTAGTGACAATTCACTAATATCAGCTACAACCTCTTCTCCATGTTGCCGCCTAAAAGTTGGCATTGCGGCGAATTCGAAAGGCCAAATCAGAACAAATATTTTTGAGTCACAATGTGACCTGTACATACTCTAGTTGCAAAAGTAGCAATTGGATGTGGTATATTTCTGTATATGTCTTCCTTAGGCGGCTTTGGTTGTTTTTGGTACAGGTAAAGACCCATAGTCCCCGACCGCCAAATATCAGTCCAGTTGCGTCTGAAATATCTTTCTTCTGGGCTCTTGGATTGCAATAAGGATACTCTGTTTTGATCAGCTAGATACATTGAACAGGCTTTCCTGGCAATTTCCAGCTTAACCTTAAACAATACCTAAACACTAGTAAAAAATCGTTGTTATTTATAAACATGATATGTAGATTATTTTTAAAAAAATTTAAAATATCACCTATAGTTGCAATACACAGATACACAGATGCACAAGCTATCAATAACTGCTAATAATTGATAAATTGTACCGAAATTTGATTTTTTTTACTAAATCTATACACTCAAATATACAATGTCAAGAGCAAAGTGGTACGATATATAACAATGAAAATATTGGAAATAACCCCAATCCCACAAAAATAAAGAATGCAAGTTACTTAAGATTAAACCCCTATGTACATTTCGATGACCATGTCATCATCATCATCAGAGGGTATTTATTATTGCACGCCTACTCCTGCTTCTTGCATCCAACTACTTAATAATTTTAAACTTTTTGATATAATGTTGGACTCTGTATTTATTTGCTCGTTTATTACATTTCCCTTTTTTAACTTTGCTTTATAAATTTCTAAATTTTCTAAAATATTTAAACCTCTTCCTTTATCAACATAATGTAAAATTCTATTGTATTTTTCATTTCTTGCGGCGTATGGCTCTCTTTAAAGAAATGTGTAGCATAATTCGAATCGTTTTTTTTTTTTATTAGTAGCTTTGCACTAATGGTAAACGAGGCCTGGAAGTGGTTGGGGTGTGGCTACAGTATATAAAGACGAGCCCAAAGTTTGGGCGAACAGTACAATTTAAGTTTTGAAAATGGAATTATACTCTGAAACGTGTGAACAGAGGAGAATATTGTTTGTGGAATGGTAGAAAACTGTACTCAAATATATAGATATATTCCTAACAGAAATAAAGATGATATTAATAATTTTCATTTTAGCTTTTTTTTTAAATTAAAGGAAATCACAAAATAGTAAGGTATGTTTGTTCTAAATTTGGTTTCAGAGGGCAGTTAAGGATACCATCTCATATCTCTATATTACACGTTGAACAGGAAGTAGTTGGGGATGAGACACCTGCATTGCAAAGTGTACTTGAATGTGATATGGTTCGTGAAGGCTTATTGAAACGTGAGAAAGAGATCAGTGCTGCCATCAACAATGGGTAACGGGTAACATTCCCTTATTAATTCTTTTATATAGCTTTTCAGAAAATATTGAAAATATCCATCGATGAGCAGTTTAACTGTCAACTTCCTATATATTTTAAACACGGTTAGTTTTAAATGCTTTGATTTTAAATTTGTCTTTGTGATTTATATCTTAAAAATGTAGAAATCATTAGTTTCTACCTCTTGTTATTTTAGTTTCTTAATTTATATAAACTTAGATACTATTAATGCTACATGGCAAAATAGAAGAAAAACCATTTTCAAAGAGAATGTTTATATATTTTAGTTTTCCTATTTTGCTAGAACCTTTTATATTATATTTCAACATTCAGAGAAGATCCTGGTATCTTTTTACCACATACACTTTGTACAGTGAAAGAAATCATTAGGAAGGACATAACTACTCGAGCTTATATGTACAACCTGAGATTTTAAATATATTAAGGCATTTAAATGTATAAATAATATTTGGGCATAGCTTATTAGATAGTAACATAACTAATAATTACTAAGAGTATCTATTAATAATATATTGAATTAAATATTATGACACTTTATATTTAAATGTGTTTAAATGAAGTTTGTCATCTTTAAGTGAATATAACTAAAGTCTATAAAATATTTTTATTATGTTTATAATAATTATAATATAAAACAGTTTCAATTCACATTTTATAAGTTATAGTATTATTTATTGACAGTTATGATCCTGTCATCGAAACATGATTAAATAAATAAATAATAATAGTTTGCTATTATTAATATATACTACTCATGGGTCGATTCTCGATTCTAAAAGTCGATTTCCCCTATTTTGGACACTAAAATCGGAATCGAAAATCGATCGCAAACGTTGATCCCAAATACCACTATTTCAATGCTATAACAACTTTTTGTAAACATTATTTTTTTTCATTATCATACATAATAATTTTTTTTTTTGTATTGGGTTGGTAATTGTGGTATTTGGAATCAGGAATCGATTTCTTGGTATCGGTATCAAAATCGGTGAAATTTTGGAATCGACACATCACTAATTTATACATTTACGTCTTTAGTTGTACAGACCCAGAGCTAAACACTGAATTAACAGAAGTGTACACGCAACTACAAAACATAGATGCAGATAAAGCTCCAGCGAGGGCAAGTGTTATCCTTGCGGGTCTTGGTTTCTCTACAGAAATGCAATCTCGGACAACTAAAGAGTTCTCGGGAGGTTGGAGGATGAGACTAGCTCTAGCACGTGCCTTATTTTCTAGGTGAGTTCAGATTTTAATTTTAAACGTCCAGCATTTAGTTCTTTTGTCTGATTATGGTTATGTAGTTACACAAGTGTTATTCTTACTACAAAACTTATATTTAGCATCTCATGTTTTGACTAGAAAACTTAATCAAAATTCTTAATATATTTCTTTAAAAAAATAAGATGTTTTGAGAATGATAATTGTTTTTATTATGTTTCGGCTTACAATTGTTTTTACTTCTTGTTTTATATAATGTCGACTTTGATTTATAATAAATAAACAACAATAACCCTTGCTACAAATATACATCAAGAGTATTTAAATCTTTGTAGCAAGGATTATTATTGTTTATTTATTATAATTATGCTACTATGCTTTGTATAGATTTTGGATTTATAGCCTGTAAATGTAAAAATATAAGAAATAACTTATTTTCAAAGAATTTAGAATTACAGGAAAGAATCTCGTCTATAAGATATTTTTCTTACAAGAACAAACATATTTTCCTATTTAAAAAAATGATAAATACTGTTTATACAATAACATTAATTAATTAAATTCCATTTGATATATACTTTTTCTAAATACTATTATATCTAAAAGATTCTACAATTTTCACTACTTTACTTCATTAGACTGATCAATTTCGCTCTATTAATATATTTTTTGTAGCCTCTAATCATCTTAAGTTCACCAAATAAATCATATGTAATTATTGAGTAACTGAGTGAAAACTATTAATTCACTTGCTGACGCGTTTTGAAATAATCGTTTCATTTGTGTTCGCATTTGAAGTGGATGTGAGGAAATTCGTGGGAAGTCTTTAAAAATTTTTGAAGAGTTTAGGATTGTCCAGAAACTTTGTTATTACAAAAACAATCAAAGCTGGAGTTGCAGGCTTTCTTTGTTATTAGGATGTATAGAGGGTGTCAATTGAAAGTGTGTAGGGAGTCTTTGGGATGATAAAGCTAATCTAACTACTTAAATCCAGATTGCAAGTTATGGACACTACATATAGATGGTTACAATGAGCCTTTTATATAGAGATCATTTATAGTTGCTCTAAAACATTAATTTAAATCAACTAAAAATTTGTGTTCGTAAGAAATTAAATCACAGGTTTATGGATATATATTCCAGACCAGGCTGTATTTAACAAAGAGCATGTTTTTTAAGTTTGTGTTTTTAGATCAAGTATCAAGTAAAAATTGAATTTAAAACTGTATATAAACCTTGCTCATTATTTCATTTCTAATGAAATGTAAGGCAATTTTTATAAGGCGGTCTCACTTATACCTCGTTAAAATGACGACGCTCCATTAAACAAATTTCTATGTCTGACAAATGAGCAGTTTGTGCGGATCTGTTTTCCCAGTACCTTCATACCTACAACAGCCGATGTCGGATGCGCAGTTTCGCTGTTAAAGTTCGCATGCGTCAAAGTGAAACAGAGCTAGCTTTGTCATTTTGACGATACATAAGTGATTGTGTGACTATTTTTATGATTGTGTTCTCTATACATATTTTTGTAAACATTCTTTAATTTTATTAAAAACTTGTTCTACAACTCATTTGTTTGCTACAATGTGTGTTTTCTGTAAATATAATGTGTTTAACATTATTTTAAAAAGACTTTTTTAAACTTTTGTGTTTCACTATTTCATTAAAACGTAGTCATCGTAATTATTTTTCTTTCTAATATTAGGATTCTTAGCTATAATATTTTCTTCCAAGCGCTAAAGAAGTATGTGATATTGCCATATTTAACACAATAATAAAAAACATTATTTTGGCAAATAAAAAAAAAAGAAATTGGAGTAGTCAAATTGACGATTCATAAGTGACCGTGTAACAAAATTTAAACATAAGTAATTTAGGGTTAAATATATATTCAAATACTTCATAAATAAAACAACTTCTCCTAAACTATACTTCTTTCTTTAAATATTCATTGATAGGTTATTTTTTAAGTTAAAATGCTACTGTATTTAGTTTAAACAATAATATAGAATATATTTATTTATATATCTTAAACAAAGGGGTTGATATCCTCACAAAAATAATTTGATATTTATTTTTTCTTGCTATTTTATAACCAAAATTTTTTTTCTTGGTTCAACAGGCCAGATTTACTGTTATTGGATGAACCCACCAATATGTTGGATATTAAAGCAATTATTTGGTTAGAAAAC
Organism: Prosapia bicincta; assembly: GCA_036971475.1. NCBI lineage: Eukaryota > Metazoa > Arthropoda > Insecta > Hemiptera > Cercopidae > Prosapia > Prosapia bicincta. Next base: position 107,441,508 of record JBAIZL010000003.1, on the reverse strand, counting down.
TATTTACAAAACTGGCCATCTACGCTGCTTGTAGTCTCGCACGATCGGCATTTTCTCGATACAGTGCCAACTGATATCCTACATTTACATTCGCAGGTAACTTTGGGTTTAGTGAATTACTTGTATTTCTAGAATTTATTAGACCTTATACACATTCATATAACAAAGGGCACATTTTGATCCTTCATAATCTTCATTTTCAAAGTGCTCTTCGGCTCTGAAATTCTTCTCATTTATAGAGTATCGCCAGGTCTTTATGGTTCTATACCAGATCTTGCCTGTTTTTTGTCCAAACTGCCTTTTTTTACCATTATACAACATTTGTTTATGATATAATTCCATAATCTAGGGGTTTTCATTATGTCTAGCTTGCTAGTGTAATGGATCAACAACTCCCTAGATTCACAAGAGATAATAGTTCTCTGTATATCACCTTTAATCCTTTACTAGGTGTTAATGTTGTTTGCATTGATGATTCATTTCTTCCATAGGCAGCAATAGTCATGTTGCTTAGGTTAAATAAAATATATAAATTCATCATAAAATGTCAATAAATTATATTTCTTGTAGCAAATTTCTAACACTCTAATACTAATTAAAAAACAAACTAAATATTATTTTTCATTTTTGAAAAAAAATTTAGAGCATTTGGGCGTACACAAGATTTTTGGTACTTTTACTTATAAACAAAAGAAAAAAAATAATTTAAAGTGGCTTTTTTGACTGTGTAGAAACTTCTAGAGCTAAATTTTCTATATCCTTGATTTCAATATAATTTCTTGTTATTTTTCTAAAGACAAAAATTGGCATGTAATGAAAAAATATTTCAAACTTTTAAAAATGTAATATTATTTTTCTAACTGAGTTATTGGTAATTATTATTAGTAAAAAATATTAATTATAATTAAAATATGTAAAAAAAAAGAAATACAAAATATAATGCTAATCATGGTTTGAAGTTTAGCAGTTGATTGTAGGCTCCTCCCTCACATTTACGCATTTTTAGGCTCTCCCTCAAATTCATGAAACTAGTTTCTAACCCTTTACATTTTAAAATGTTATAACTAATTCAAAAATGATTTCAAAAAAATATTTGCACATATTTTAACTAACATGTAAAAGAAATGGAGCAGATCTACTAGGGGATGGCAGGGAATCTATAATAGAGGAGGGGCACCCTGGTGTAGGAATAATGTCCCGATCACTATCATTACTTCACTATTAATAAGTCACTACGATCACAAATTCTATTAGAAGAAGACCTATGTGTATAGAATCTCACTTTACTGTCATTTTTACTATCATTACTAGCACGCACTCTCATTACCAATTGCATCTACTCTCATTCTGATGTTTTCAAGTTGTCTATTATGGGCCAACTGAACGATAAAATTGTAAAGACTAGACTAAGGACCAAGAACTAATTTAGTTCTTATTTTGTTTGCCCTTTGATTCCGAGAACGTATTAGGAAGGTTGTAAATATCTTTCTGTATGATAATTTACAAAAATATTCGCTTAGTCATGAGAAATGCATTGTACATGGTTGTCTGTTGCTTGGAGTTAATAAAACGTTATGAAGGGTTATTCAGACTAAACGTTCAACAAAAAAATGACATAGTTCAATGACTCGCTCTGAGCATCAATATACACTTGTACCAAATAATCGATGATATGAACAGCATCCTACTAATCTTCAAAGGGTATAACAAATTGAGTGTATAATTTGTGTTGTCTAATAAAATCAATTTTGTTTTAAATGTTTTAGAGAATAGAATCATATCGAGGTAATTACGACAATTTTGAAAAAACAAAAACAGAGAAGCTAAGGAATCAACAACGGGAATTTGAAGCCCAACAACAACATAGAGCTCATGTGCAAGAGTTCATCGACAGGTTTAGATATAATGCAAATAGAGCTTCTAGTGTCCAGAGTAAAATAAAAATGTTGGAGAAACTGTGAGTATGCTGCTTAGAACCACACTTTGTAATTATAAATAAGAAAAATTATTAAGTGAATTAATATTTTGGCAAGTAATATAATAGAAAGAAAATACTTTTAGGGGAGGACCTAATATAATGGATGTATAGGGTGATTCATATAAACCTCGTAATTTTCATTTTATGTTTATTTTAATAAAACAATACAAATAATATGTTATTGTGCTCTACATCTACAGAATATCTAGAAGATTAATTGGTCGTTAAAGGTTGTGTTGAAAATGTCCTCCATCTGCCTCTAGAAACAACTGAACACGTCGTTCTATGTTTTTGGCAGTTCGCTGTAGCATTGTGTTGTCATTACTGTTGACTTCATGTGTAATATTGTCCATCAGATCATCCAAAGTCCGAGGCATGTAATGTAGACTCTTCCCCTTAGATAACCCCACAGAAAGAAGTCTGGTGTGAAGTCCGGTGATCTTGGCGGGTACAAATTCCTGGAAGTTATGCAGTCTTCAAAGTAACTTTGGATCAGCCAGATTCTTGCCAGTTTCACTCACAAGATATCCTGTTGTTTCCAACTTGTGTAACATTTGCAATATTGTGTTAATGTCTGGACCATTGCGAACACCAAATTCTCTCTGGTATGCTCTTTGTGTGCCTATGACTGATTGCGTTATCCAATAGCTTTTAACAAGAAATAGACGTTGCTGTAGCGTGTATTGCATTGTGAACCACAAAGCAATAAACTTACTCAAACAAATTGGACACAATGAACTGTGGACAAATGCACAGCATGCAATCAAAACTCCAAGGCCTTCTGCGTCATTTGATAGGCAAAGAAACCTTTCGGCGTATTCCTATTCAAATAATAGACTAATGAAAACATGAGTTTTATATGAATCACCCTATGTATTTAATACCGTTTGGTTTCGCTTTATTTTCTTTATAATAATGAATTGTTTGTCATTCATTAATATTCTTAATGTATATGTTTCTGACTACACATAGTTTTTTCTTTTTGTGTTTTCTCTTCGATTGACAAAGACCACTGTGTGGTTGAAATATATCATTGTTTAAGTGCTTTTATGTGTTTCTATTTCAAGACTACAGTGTGGACTCTTACCAAGGTAAGTCTGTCAGTCTCCTAGTCCAAAAAATCTATATGTATATATATATATATATATATATATATATATATATATGTATATATATTATAACATATGAGCATATACAAGTATTTGTATGAGTAACTTAACACTAAAGGGGGTTCCAACCTAAGCAATTCTACCATGTAAAAAATGAGTTTGTTTTGGTCACTTAAAAATGTCTACTGAGTTTTGCTTTACATACTCACTTAGACGTGTGTGTTACATAATAATGTTATAAGACATTGAAATATAAAATAATTGTCTTTGTTTAATTTTCTTGGAAACTTTGTACAGCTTTCAGTTGGAAATAATTGTAGGAAATAGATGGTAGTAGTTGCATTTATAAATATATAGATTTTTTTCACCATGGTTAATCTGTAACAATTAATTGGACCAGGATTAATCGAAAATACACTATATAATATATCTTGGACATCATTTATTACACTTATATTATTCTTTTATCCAAAAACATATTCTAAAAGTTTTATATTGATAGCATTTTTAGAAATTAAATCTTCAATAAAAGAAGTAAAATTTATTACAGTGACACTCAAATTTATGTTTTTGTTACTTCCAGCCCAGAGTTAAAGCCTATAGAGAAGGAGGTGGAAGTAGTGCTTAAATTCCCAGAAGTGGAACCGTTGTCGCCACCTATTTTACAGATAAATGAGGTTTCATTTTCATATGTCGCTGGAAAACCCATTTTAACCAATGTAAATTTAGGAGCAACTTTAGAGTCAAGAATATGTATAGTAAGTACACCATTATGGTAGTGGTAATAAACTTACCAATTATTTAAGAATAATATCTAACAAATGGTATTTAAATCAATATTAATAACTAAAAACATATGTTCACTTTCCTATAGTAGCCCTTACTTCTATGATTGAAGACGGACTTTTTGAGAGATGTAACCCATACCTGTTTTTTGCTATAGGTTAGGATAATGGGGGATATTAGGGTTGGAATGTAGGTGTATTTTTTAGAGGGTATTTGGGGTTATAATGTCAAAAAGTGTATGTAAGTACACTTTTGTTCAGAGTACGATTTAAGTTTTGAAAATAGAGTTACTCCGAAACACGTCAGCAGAAAAGAATATTGAAACGTTAGGAATGGCAGAAAACTGTCCTCAAATATATCTTGACAGAATAAGTTCATTTTAGTGATGATTTCTTTTTGCTAGATAATTTTTTATAGTTTATATCATAGATTATATTCCAAAGAGATATCCAAAGTATAAATAAATAGATGGAACGCTCTAATTCATGTCACAAAATTTGTTTCTCTTTATTTTTATTCATTGAAAAAATATTAAATTTTTGAAGCAGCCTAAGATATACAAAAGTATACACTTTAGAAAAGCTCATTTTATCTGCTTTGTTATAGAATACCGTTTTTGAGCTTGAACAAGAATTATAAAATTTATGAATTTTTTATAAGTATTCTAACAAAATCCATTAAGTTGTTGTCTACATGCACCCCGTTTTTAATGTTTTATGTTTATATTTTGATTGTAACTATTTGGAGGAAGAAATACTATATTTGCTACTATTACTGAATTATGTTATGGTTTTACACCTGTATACTTGGGTATTTCTGTTGAAAATTGTAACTGTGTGTTTGGAAACTATTTAATTGTTTTCACATTTTTTAAAAATCATCAAGACTTAAGCAACATTATTCCTCTGTTTCTTAAATCAACTTTGTGTAATCAGGTACTTTACACGACTATTTCAATCTTAAAAATTATTATTTTACTGGATTAGTTGCATATCATCCTATATTTTTAATGAACACTATTATTTTAAAAGAAGTTTCCAATTATCTTGTGTGAATAATTGTAACTCTGATAAGTAGTGATGGATCGATTCCAAAATTTTACCTTTTCCGATATTGATACCAATTCCAAGAAATCGATTTCTGATTCTTGATTCCAAATACCACAATAACCAACCTAATAAAAATGGGAAAATGTTATTTTTTATGATATTTTGCACAGCGTTACAACTACGATTACTTACTAATGCAACATTTGGTTTGAGCGGCGATTGATATTTTACCGAATAATGTGTAAACGCGACATTATCTTAGAACGGTGACAGGTACTTTACCGTCCAATTTGCAAACACAACATTATGGTTGAGTGGTGATGAATATTTTATCGTTCAATGTGTAAATACGACATTATCTTAGAGCAGCGATGGGTATTTTAGCGCTCAATGTGTAAACATGAAATTATGTTAGAGCAGCGACAAATATTTACTGCCGAATGTGTAAACGCCGGTCGTGCTGAAATTGATGTATTTAGAATCAACTTTTCTGATCGATTCCCAATTCTGACTCTAGTGTCCAGAATTGGTTGAATTGACTTTTGGAATCGAGAATCGACTCATCACTACAAATAAGATATCATTCCAACTTATTGAGATATGTTTTCTAATCTCACTGAGATGAACAATTGAAGTTACACTGAAGAATTTTTTCGAAATCTGTATAACGCGACAGAGTTGTTTTATCTGACAGTAAAATTTTGATTATATTCTGTTCATTTAGTAAACACATTTAATAAAATTAAAATGATAAAAAGTTTTTGTTATTGCAAAAAGTAATTGAAAACTGATTAATGGTGAGTCACCTCTAAACTAAGAAAAAATGTGGTAAAAATGGTTACAACAATAGCTTTAATAGATAATTAACAACATCTATTAACTGTTAATAAGAAATATATAGTCCAAATAGAAATGCTTAAAGTTCTACACATACTTTCAGAATAAACTTGAGCAAATCTTATTAAATCAGGATATTTTAATCCAGTTGATATCTTTTTAAAAAAGTCATACTTTTAGGGATATTGTATTTTATTTCCATCAGATTAGACATAAAACATCAGCACATAAATGTTTGTCGATATACTACCCTACCGAGTAAACATTGTAGCTGAAGAGGGGAATACTTGCAGCAGAGTAGCAGTAGTACACATATATTGCAATGTTTCACATGTAATGTTTACTCGGTTTGGTAGTAGTGCTGCTAGTATTTCCTTCTTTGGTCACATTTACTCTAGTAGTAGTTCACATATTTTTCAAATACAATGTTTACTCAGTCTAGTAGTAGTTTTCCCTCTAGGGAAGAAGACAACAAATTTTAATATTGTCTATTTGAATTTATTTTTGCAGACTTTTGGAGGAACATAATTTAAATTATAACTACAAAACGTCCTATGGATCAAAGTTTTAGAAAACAATATTCAATCTATTACTATTGAGTATTTGATCCGAAAAGTAAATCAATAAGTAAGGGTGCTAAAATATGTATACGTCTATGCAGCAAAGCTTCTTAATGTATAAATGTTAGTTAATTATAAATATTTACATTAATTATAAATATTTAAATTTTGTGTAGTGTGTTGTTTTTTTTTCGAATGTAGTGAAACTGTAACAAAAACAGTATTCACTTTAAAATTGCCGAGTCTGAATTCAAATGACCACATTAACACAAAATCTATCTTTATGATGAAAACCTGTGCCTTGTGCTACATAACCTCAATCAGTAACATCTATGAACTAGAAGAACTGCGAGATTTTCTGCTGTGTAACAAGTGCTTTCTATGTAAAATGATTGTCCAGAGATTTTTTTGTTTTTATGATTTTTTGAACAATTTAATTCAATGATCAGATAGCTTTTTTAGCTGACAGATCTGAGATTAATTCTAGGCTGGTTATATTTTCCACAAAGCGGTGACAATTCAGCTTGTTATTTAAGGTTAAATATAAGGTGGGCACAATTTTTAAAGATGTTTTTAAAAAGGCTTTTTATTAAAATTTGAATGAATATTAAGAGTTTATCTTACAATTGTTGTAGTTGAAAAATATACCAATGGCTTTTTAAATGTGTAGGTAGGTGACAATGGCGCAGGTAAAACCACACTTTTAAAAATTATAATGGGGCTACTAAGTCCAAGCTCAGGGAGCAGGGTCGTTCACCGCAGCCTTAAGTTCGGTTATTTCAGCCAACACCACGTTGATCAGCTGGAGATGAATGTATCGTCTGTAGAACTACTTCAAAACACTTTTCCAGGTATCATATCTATTTGAATTACATTTACGAATTAGTTTAAGTGTACAATTAATTATACGTTTTTATATTTGCAATTGAGTTATTTTGCTAGATGCCAAAGTTAGTTATTTAATACTAACTGCACAAAATCTTTAGTGTCGAACATTAGTATCAAATAAATATGACACTGCTACAGTTAGTTTGACTACAAATAGAGAGGGAACAGCTGAACACCTGACTGTCTATTGGGCTCTGCAGGAGGAGGACAACTTAGAGGGAAGTACAAGGCCGTACTAAAAGGTGCAGCATCTAATGGCCTAACAGCCAAGGATGGTCGTTGGATAAGACTTTAAAATCAAAATATGCTACTGCCATTGTTTGATTTTCAACAGGTTAAGATTTCTAGTTACTTCAACAAGAGAATAACATTTTACAATTAATAATAAATTATTTTTGAAATAAAAAGTTGTTTATTTATAAGGAATTTTAATATAGATGGTCATTGTCCACTTTAGCTGATTACGCAAATGATTTTTTGTCTATAAATAGAAAGACCCTGTATTAGTATCATTAATTCTGATATCTGAATCTGATATAGCCCTTCCAAGAGAGAGTGAAGGCAGTGGAAAAACAGTTAAAGGCTTGTAAATCAAAGAAATAGAATTACTGTCCTGTTTTCTATTCTTAAACTGTTGTGAGCATATGCTGCCCTTGGAATATTTGTTTAGTGATGTTAGTAAATGTTATTAAAATGTGTCAGAAATAGTATGTTCAAAACTACAATGCCAAGTACAGATTAAAATTTCCCTTTCCTCACCTACCTTTTTTGCTAACAGAAATAAACACGTTTGATGAGCTCGTTTTTAAAAAGCAAAATTTTTATTATTATTAATGTGTTTGTTCATTTTTTATTATTTAGGGTTTTTATTAAAATTTTAAAATTGTTTTTGTTGATTATTTAATTTAAATATTTTGTTAGTACATCTATTGTTTGCATTTGATTATATGTTTATTTTTATTTTAATTAAATTGAGGAAGTTAATTTTACCATTTATATACACAACCTTTGTATTTTAATTTGCAGGAAAGCCTATAGAAGAATACAGGCGGCAGTTGGGTTCGTTTGGAGTATCTGGTGACCTTGCATTACAGACAGTAGCTTCATTGTCAGGAGGTCAGAAATCACGAGTTGCCTTTGCACGGATGTGTATAGCATGTCCAAATTTTTTAGTACTAGATGAACCTACAAATCATTTAGATATTGAAACCATTGAAGCATTAGGAAAAGCAATTAACAAATACACGGTGAGAATGAAACCTGTGATTTAACTTGTAAAGAACTCTTTTAACCCATTGACTTTACATACAAAGTATATTCATCATGACACATTAATCATCCATTCCACCCAGAAGTCAGTTTTATGTCACAAGGTTCATTGTTGTTTACTTCGAGAGAGTTTATTTCTTAACCTATGAGAGAGTTTAGGTATCAGACTAGTGTTTTTGATGTCTAAGGGATATTTATCGCCTATAGAAACATGCAGCCATAAGGATAGGTATTTATAGCCTATAAGTTGTTTTCTTTATTAGATATTCTAGACATGATAGATAGACCCTTTGGTACTGGGCGTCGGTCAGTAGCTGATGTTTTTTATGTGATGTACTGCATCAATATGGAAAGTCTGCAGTTATCCAAGTTTGATACCAATGTGAAGGTTGTAAATTGCATTAGATTTGGAAAAAGGGTGCTTAAAAGCAAAGTTCTAAGTGTAAAAGCTACTTAGAGTAAATATTTCTTTATAATTAGTGTATTTTTGTATATATCCAAAGTGAACGATTGTAGCGAGAGCCTAAACTTTAGCACAAACCTCAAACCGTAAGTATCTTTTAATTGGTTTTTACAAATTGTGATTACAAATAATAATTCAATAAAATAATGAATAGAAACTTGCACCCATATAAATTAGTGCCATATAAGTGAGAATATTTTTGTAGGGAAATTCAGTTCAATTGACACGAGGAGTTAATTGTACTTCCTTGGTCCCTCGGATTGGGAATAGTTTAATTCGCAATGCGTTAACCCAATAAGGGTCTAATTAGATGAAAGCCACAACAATTAGCGGGTAGGATTTAATTCATCACAGCAATTAAATTGTATTTCATCACAACAATATTCTCATTTATAAACAACTAAATATATAATTTATATTGATGCAAGGGCTTCCATTAACATTGTTCACAAATTCTACTATTAGAAAAAAATATTCCATATTTTTACACAAGATTTTTAAATTAGAATTTTATTTTACTGTAATAGAATTTGAAACATTTTTTTTGTACATGTAATGAAACTTTACAACCTTACAATGCCATTACATTCACTTTCCCTCTCTCTAAACGGACTGTTTCGGATGATTGGTGATTTTTTATTTTACATAGTAATACAGCTACCAACTTACATTGAGTAAAAACAACTCCAGATACCTTAAAAACTGATAAAAAATTCTATTATGTTTAGAAGATCAAACAGAAGGTGAAATTATTGGCTATAAACTTCTTTAAGCTGTAAGTTCAGAGGAGCGATAATTATCCCTTGACAGCATAGGCGTCTTGTTGACTAAACAAACTTTGAAGCACACAAATTCTCTCCTGAAGGAACGAGGAAAATTTATGACAGGCTGGGCTAGTTAAGGTAGCTGCTAGAAATATTTTGCTAGGAAGGTCTGAGCTCATCAATGGAATGTAATAGTATATATATATACTAATTATATATATATATATATATATATATATATATATATATATACTAATTTCACACTACTTAACTAAGTGAACACATAATTGATTACTTGCTGACGTGTTTCAAAACGATCAAACGATTTCAAGCGATCAAAACGTGTTTTTACGAAGCTAACCTTCTACTAGCGGCTTTTGGCTCCTTACAAACGGTATGACAGAATTGGATTTATGACAGGGATGGATTTATGACATTAGGTGAGGTGTCGGCGTCTTGTGTGATGTATTTGAAAAGACTATTGGCTTCAAAGTGCGTGTGGTCATTAAGTATATTTTCCCTGTCTGTTGCGTAGTGTTTGTAGATTTCATATTATTTTTCTAAGGTTGTTAGTTTTTTACTCTGTTTTAATGTGTGTAGAATATTTAAATTAGTGTGTATGTCGGTATGTGTGTGTTGGGTGTTATTTAGGTGTTTTGCGTAGCTGGATTTAGGGTTTGTTTGTTTTGTTTGGGTAATGTGTTCATCGAAGCGTGTGTAGAATGATCTGCTGGTTTGACCGATGCAATAGTTGGGACAATCGTTGCAAGTTAATTTGTAAATACCTGAGAGTTTGTATATGTCAGTTCCTTTTTCAAAAGGTTGTATATGTTTTCTTAGCGTGTTTGTTGTTTTGTAGGATATTTGGTAATGGAGTTTTTTGAATGTGGAGGCTATTTTGTGTGTGTTTTTATTGTGGTAGGTGAGGGATATGTATTTGTTATTTTTTGTGTAGTTTGTTTCTGTGGCTGTTTGATGGTGTTTAAGTTTTATTTTCCTGAGAATGTTGTCTATGAGTGTGTGTTGGTAGCCGTTTTGTTTGGCGATGTATTTTATGGTATTAAGCTCTTCGTCGTAGTCTTTCTGTAGCATTGGTATGTTTATTAGACGGTGTAACATATGATTAAAAGCAGCGTGTTTGTGTTGTGTGGGGTGATTAGATGTATTATGTATGACCATATCTGTAGTTGTTGGTTTTCTGTTAATATTAAAATGTCATCTACATATCTATGGTAGTAAATTATTTTATGTGTGTGGTTATTGTTCTGTAGAATATATTGTTGTTCGATGTGGTGTAGGAATATTTCTGCTAGGATGCCTGAGATAGGGGAACCCATTGGGAGGCCATCTTTCTGTGTGTACTATTTGTGTTGGTATGTGAAGTAGTTTTGTGATGTGATGAGTTTGGTGAGTGTGATTATTTCATGTGTGGGTTTATGTGGCGTGTTGTTTGCTGTGAGCATATTTTGTAGTATGTTCAGAGTTTGTTCTATTGGCACATTAGTGTATAGGTTTTTTATGTCTTTGGGAATGATCGTTTTGAAACGCGTCAGCAAGTAAGCAATTACGTATTCACTTAGTTAAGTAGTGTAAAATTAGTTTAGTCAGTGAATTCAAGATGATTACATCAAGAAACTTCTAATTAGGTTAGTTTTGGTTGGTAAGGATTATTTAGATTTTTTGGACTAGGAAACTGACAGACTTACCTTGGTAATAGTCCACTCTGTAGTCTTGAAATAGAAACACATAAAAACACTTAACCAATGAAATATTTCAACCACACATATTTCAACACATGATATTTCATTTTGTGTTTTCTCTTTGATAGACAAAGACCACTGTGCGGTTGAAATATTTCATTGGTTAAATGCTTTTATGTGTTTCTATTTCAAGACTACAGAGTGGACTATTACCAAGGTAAGTCTGTCAGTCTCCTAGTCCAAAATCTCTCTCTCTCTCTCTCTCTCTCTCTCTCTCTCTCTCTCTCTCTCTATATATATATATATATATATATATATATGAAGTTAATATATTACTATTGTAAGTAATTTTATCCACCATTAAGTGCAATGATTTTATCTTGAGTGATTAGGCGCCTTTCGGTCACTTGACCATTGTCGAATCACTCAGAAAAAGAGTGATTCGACAATGGTCAAGTGACCGAAAGGCGCCTCATCACTCAAGATAAAATCATTGCACTTAATGGTGGATAAAATTACTTACAATAGTAATATATTAACTTCATAAAGTCAGTGCAACGGAAAAAACAATGGATAACGTAAAATATCAAGAATATATATATATATATATATATATATATATATATATATATATATATATATATATTGTATATATATGTATGTATATATATATACATTTTTTTGGACTAGGAGCTGACAGACTTACTTTGGTAAGAGTCCACACTGTAGTCTTGAGATAGAAACACATAAAAGCACTTAAACAATGATATATTTCAACCACACAGTGGTCTTTGTCAATCAGAGAGAAAACACAAAAAGAAATATGGGAGAAATAAAAATGTAAATAATCTTTACCAACCAAAACTAACCTAAAAAAACTATATATATATATTATTATAAGTATAAGCACTTAAACAATGATATATTTCAACCACACAGTGGTCTTTGTCAATCGAAGAGAAAACACAAAAAGAAATATGAGTCTCCTAGTCCAAAAAATCTAAATAATCTTTACCAACCAAAACTAACCTAATATATATATACATATATATATATATATATATATATATATATATATATATATATATATATATATATAAAACACAATAACAGGCTTACAATAACAGGAGTGAACAACAGATTTTGCTCTTCAACTGTTGTTGTGTTCACCTTCTCAATGCTAGATGAGACAATATTTAGACCATGTGGCATATTTTTGTTTTTTATGTTTTGTAATAATTTTAATATAACTAGTGTTCAAACTTGAAATTTATTGCTAATTAGAGAAGTGTTATGACACACTTGACACTCATTTTTCATACAATGTATTTAACCAGACAAAAGTTTTGGCAAATTCTTTTGCCATATTGTTATTTAACTATAGGTTTTTACTTGTACTTTTTAATATATATTAATGTGTAATCTCTTTTAAGTACAATATACCTTAAGGTAGCAGTGCTTCGGGCAATTCAAACCCGCTCCCAAGTTAAAAAATCTCTTTATCTATAGTAACATCCTTTTTTTGTTTAATACTCCTGGCTGTTCTGCAAGATATGTCCTATTGTTAACTCAAAATATAACTTTTGAGTCATGGCCTGAGTTGACAATGGGTCACATCTTCCGAAACAGGTACCCACATTTAGACAAAAAGTAAGTGGAACTCTAGGCAAGTAATTAAATATTAAGGTGTGTAAAAGGGTATAAAGGAAAACTAGTAGCTGAAGTTGAAAATGGAGACAATAATAAATTTTTAGGTTGACTAATTAACAAAAAAGATGTAGAAAACAAAGGAATTTGTAACTTGATATAGAAATTATTTTAAACTGTATATTACTATAATTTTGATACAAAAATTAGAATTTCCTGCCTGAAAAAAAATTAGAATACTCAATTTAAACCAGAAATTGAAAAACAATTAATATGGATATTAAGAAGTTTTAATTTATTGACATTATACTTGTATTCAACATAAAGTGCTTTCTTTCAAACAAGTAAAACAATAAGTAGAAAATTGTCTATTATCCAGACCAACTAATTAAATTGGTATTTTATGTAGGGCGGAGTAATATTAGTATCTCACGACGAGAGACTAATCAGGATGGTCTGTAAAGAATTGTGGGTCTGTGGAAATGGCAGCGTTCAGAGTATTGAAGGTGGCTTCGATGAGTACCGCAGAATAGTGGAGAGAGAGTTAGCAGAAGCTGCAGCAAAATGAAAGCAACAAAACATAGAATCTAATTAATTAATTGGGGTGTAAGTATGATATCTTACCACTAACAGTTTAGTTTGGAAACTATTGTTCCATATTATAATAATTTTACAGGTAAATCTTGTAATCTTCCCAACAAGTTGGTGTAAAAAGTTACAATTTTTAACTAATTAGAAGCATTGTTGAAGGTTTTTGTAGTTTTTTAATTAATTTACAGTATGTTTAAATCCTTCACTCTAGGCCTAGGCTTTCTCTAAACATCCTTTTCTGAGTCTCAAGCTTTGTCTTAATGTATAATCCTATATAAGTGTCATTTATAATGCTAACATCCTAATCATTGGGTTGTGCAGGAAAATTAGGGTGTTATAATATACATTCTGCCAAGCAGTATTCTCACTGAAAATGATGAGAGTTCTAAATAGTGTATAAATATTATTAAGGGTAATAATAATAATAATTTAAGGAATGCTTGAAAAATTTTGTTGAGGAAAGTATTTACATATAAATGCATTTTATATACATGTATCCAAAAGGCCACTGTCTGTTGAAACTGTAACTCGTGATGTAAAATAATTATAAATTAATCCCATTGACAGTAATTTCAATCTCATAGACAGAGATTTAAAACAAGTTTTTGATATTAAACAACTATAAAATATTTGTTTCAATTCTTTATATAAGATGAATTTGTACATTTGTTTAATGTTTATGTGTTTTATGTTTTGCATTTATTTTATTAGACTCTTGTAAACATATTCCCCATGTGTTGTCCTCAAATAGTTCAGTAAGAGAGTGATATTAATGGCTTGACAGTTTTTTTTTTGATAACCAATAAAGTTTTACTGTGTGATGACTATAATTTGTGTTTATATGCTAGATGAAGCAGAAGAGTTGGCCGTTCATGAAAGCGTTGATTTCAAGGAGGCAAAGCCGAGAAGACCAAATCTCAAATGTTCACACAAGCCTTCATATATTTTTTTCGTTTATGCAGTTTACACTAAAAGCAACAATTATTGTTCAGTCCTATTACTTTTCAACATGTAAACTGTAATTATTTTTTGATAATGTACTAATTTTTTAAAAGTATTTATGTAATTATTTGTAAAGTTGTTATTTATATTGATTAGGAAAGTGATATTTTTAAAATAATTTTGAATATCAAAACATTTATTATGTGTAAGATAAAAATAAAGAATGGTTTAAAACGAGGCCAGTTTAGTTTTGATGAAAAGTATTAGCGTTAGAAGCGTCAATAAATTTTAACATTTCATCTTATCAAAGTGGTTTCTGTCAACGAGATACTTGTATGAGTCACAAGACTTGTAGTTGCATATAATACTCATGCTTACTGGTAAAAGATGTTCTTTTTTTGATGGATACAATCTCATTAACCCCTAAACTTCAACGACCACTTCTGGTGGCCTGGTCGATCACATCTAATCATCCAAACGGATATACATCAGAATCATTGAAATGTTTGGAGTTGGAGGGTATTTTACTGATTTTATTTTACTCTTGTGTTTCAAAGAACTAAATATATTTTTAAACATTTTCAATTCATAAAATTGTTTCAACACTATCATATTTCGCTTTTATAGACTGAGAAAAATTATGTAGTGTCTTAAATTGTTTTAAGTATAAACAATTATTAATTTTCAAAAAAAATTGTACATTGTATTCATTTGTTAAAAAAATGTCTAAATATAAAATACCAAGCAGAAATACTAACAACTATTCATTCATTAATCCCTCTAACAGAGAACTAGCAAGCTACTAGATACAGTCAGAAAATGTTGGTAAAACAGTCATCAACAAAGTTCGATGTATCAAATTGGTACTTTAACCAATTTGGATAATTGCTATATCTGCACTCACTGGGCTGTTGGCAGCAGTTTGCTTTAGGAATTTCATAGACATTTGTGTAATATCATTGTTACACGTAGTTAACCTTCCGTTGTGCTCATCAGTTTTAAAATACCATCAGGCGTATGTAGAAGGTTACTCCAGATTATTGGATAACACAATAAATATAAATTTTTTAATGATAATTACTTCAAAAATTGTAATAAATTAAAAGAAAGATAGAAATATTAAATTTTTTACAGGTGTGGATATTTTTGATACATCGTATTATAAAGGTAAAAATGTAATTGTAGAGATAAGATGAGAAGCAAATGTGCCAGCTTGCTTGACTTGATTTTCATGTTCCTCCCTTTCAATGCTTATAAGGAGCCTTGTAATTCTATTTTCTTCATTTTGATTAATTTTGGCAAATTTTCAAATAAAGGAATTGGTAGCAAGTGGAAGTTACTTCCACATAAACAGTCTCTTCATCAGGTGCATCTGGATGCTACCTCCAGTCCGTTTGGAAACTGAGTAAACTAGTATGAAACGGCCTAGTTGCTATGAGCCTGTTTCTAGAAAGAGGATCATGAATTAGGACAAGCGCAAGACTGCCAACCATACCCTAACAGCTGATAGTAAATTAAATGTGTTTGTAATCACCTGTAAAAGTCACTTTTAAACACAATTAAACAGGTGATAGTAAATGTTTGTTGTTCATCTTTTAAGGTTAGTTATACTTTATAAATGACATGTTACAAGCAGAAGCTTTTCCTTCTCTTGATTTTTCAAGACAATAATCTTTAAGTTTATAAACTATAGTTTGATATTACAGTGAAAATATGGGTAAGAACCCCAATACCACAAAAATAATCAAAAATAACAAATAAAACAAGTTACTTAAGAATAAACCCTATGTTTTATTTGTTATTTTTGAATATTTTTGTGGTAGGTTCTTTCCAATATTTTCATTGTAATATATTGTACCACTGTGCTTTTGATATTGTATAGTTTGATATATTTATTGGGATTTAATTTCAGTAAATTTAATTCAACCCAAATACAAATACAAATTAAATCAATACAATTATACGTCAGCTCCGTACGAAGGACGGGTACTCAGCTGCTTTCTTATAATTTTATTTTCAGAATAGTTCTCTTCTGTATTATTTTTATAAACTAAACATGTCACTCTATATCTTAAAAAAGTACAACTGAAATCCTACACAGAAATGAAATTTTATCTGTCTTTTTACAGAAATAACAAAAATATACTATCACATGATGGATCGAGTACAGTGCTGGCTCACAATAGCCTACAATGTTGTAAAATTACACTCATAATAGACTGAGCAAATAAGCGAACCCGGTCAAGTTAAATATGTTATGAGGGTATGGCAACATGATCTAGCAGAGAAATATGGAATTTCATTGCCAAATATGTATTTTTCTTGGACTACGAGTAGCACTCATGTCTTGGTTTTCCATCCAGAACATGCGCATTGTGATGGGGTTAATGAGATACCACAATAATTGAAGCCATAGGTTGAAGAAAAATTAATGTTAGTTTTCATTACCCCTTATTCACTAGCAATTGTTAACTACTGTCACGACTAAGCAGTATCCATATAAACTTTTTAAGACAAAAAGTGGTTGCCTGACTGCCTTGTAAGTAATGGGTGGAGCGGGGGCAACCGGCTGTGTATACTATATTTTTGTGTCGGCGAATATCACCAAATTTTTGTGTGGTTAGTTTCTCATCACCAAATTGTAGATCCATTCCTGCATTTGTCTTGTTCACCTAGAACTGGAATAGACGTTTTCTACAGCTATTCTCTTCTGTGCTTTCAGTGGCACTCAAACATACAAGCTCCACACAATTTCCAATCAACTACTAGTGTAACCTCGTATTTGTTTCAAATCTAAAGTGTGAAATATTGATCTCCGCCCATTACTGGTATTATTGTCACGTACCACCCCACAGGCTTCTATGCACCTCTGGGTTGAATTCCTCGCACGACACTTGGTGTGAAGAATGCGGCGCTCGGTGCTACTGCAATACATGAGCTATGTTTGAGTTATCTTTAATTATAAATGCAAAGAAAATACATCAATTCTGAAAAATGCGTTAACTAAATTTAAAATGCAACATACAGTATATCTAAACATATTTAAATTTTTTAGATTTGTATGTTCTACTTGCTAACAAATAACGCGTATTGTAACTAATCAGTAAAATAATAAAATTTATTAATAAACTTAATGTTTATCTAATTTGTCATGTAATATGATTTTGTTCAAAAAACAATAAAAGACTTTTTCACTCAATAAGTTTGTACCTGTATGATTTTTGGCTTTCTATGCTTTATATTAGTATGTACATTATATGTTCTTTCACTAAATTATTTTGCATTTTAAACCCTCTGACATCTATTTTGTAATAGTTCCTGGTTTAATTCAAACCTATACGATACTCTAAGCATTAAAATAGATTATAGTTAATGAAATGTCAATAATAAGCAGTAGTTAAAAGATCTTTTGAAAATCCAGACTTTCGATGCTCCGTTGTATAAGCAAAAGCAAACACTTTGTAGCGGAAATTTGTGTATGTTTAGCTTTTAAACTGATTTTAGAAGGGGTTCTAAATTTAATAGGCGTAAGACGTAAAACTGAAAGAAAGTATAAGTGTTTTGTTTCACCTTGTTTGCAATTGCCTACTTACTGTTTATATTATCAACCATGGGCGTAGCCAGGACAATGTTTTGGGGGGTGGGCACGACCTGTGAGGTCAAGAGAGTAAAACCTCCCTACAGGAAATTTTAAACATTTTAATCCCTAGTAATTATATTTTACGCTTTTTTGGCCCTTAAAATTACTCAATTGTTGGGTCATTTGGAAGATATTTTGCTAAAAACCTAGCACTGTTTTACAGGGTTAATATTTTTGCTAAAATTATTTGGTTTGGGGGGCATGTGCCCCCTTGGCTACGCCACTGTTATCAACTCATAAAGCGTTGAGAGTTGTTTACCTCGACCGTTTCCTGGCTACTGAGACAAAACTCAAGCACACCAATCTAAACAGAAATTACTCTTTTTCATTTTTGTTATTTGTAAATAAATTATACATACTTAATTTGTTTTATCATTGCGATACTTGAAAATTCTATATTTGACATTTTGCTTTTATTAATAGCAACAATATTATTTCATTGTTATTATTAATATAAACTTGGGTAATGCTCTGAATCTTCCATTTCGAGTTACTTTTGAATAAGTTTATAAACCATGATTAATTTAATTTACCTATTATATAATGCAACAACAAACTAAATAAAACAAACGAAGGTTTTTTAAACAGTAGCATTAATAAACAATGAAAACAATCTGATCAACTGCCATTTGGATTACATTTCATGGTTAGAGAAAAGATGAATCTAGGTTAAGTTCAGTTCTTGACGATGAATCAGCTTAGAAACAAACACCAAGAGGTGATATAGACTTGTATTTTTCTAGTGCTGTAATATCAGAAGTGTTTAATAGTAATCAGTGTAATAAAAACATTTGTATTTTTGCATCTATTCCACAGATTTTAAATAAATCCACTGATTTTATTAAATAAATTTTAAATATAACCTTATTGAAATGATGTAGTAACAGAAGTCTGTAATAATTTATTATTGAATTAAAAACATTTGTATTGTTGGATATTTATAAGTTATAATTTCATTTTCAAGACATAAGTGGTATTTCTATACCACTTGTTTGTAAGATTATTAAATTAAGAAGATTTATAGGTACTTACGTATTATACGGAGGCTACTAATATAGGTACATTGTAATGTATAAAATTACAACCAAATCTATCCTGTCTGACATCTTTATTGGTATATTTTAATATAAGTATATAGTAATGTTGTATAGAATTACAACCAAATCTATCCTGTCTGACATCTTTATTGGTATATTTTAATATAAGTATATAGTAATGTTGTATAAAATTACAACCAAATCTATCCTGTCTGACATCTTTATTGGTATATTTTAATATAAGTATATAGTAATGTTGTATAAAATTACAACCAAATCTATCCTGTCTGACATCTTTATTGGTATATTTTAATATAAGTATATAGTAATGTTGTATAAAATTACAACCAAATCTATCCTGTCTGACATCTTTATTGGTATATTTTAATATAAGTATATAGTAATGTTGTATAAAATTACAACCAAATCTATCCTGTCTGACATCTTTATTGGTATATTTTAATATAAGTATATAGTAATGTTGTATAAAATTACAACCAAATCTATCCTAACTGGATACTTCATAGGTAAATAAATTAACTTGAACCAACACACAAATTAACTGAGGGAAACACGATAAAGTTAAGTTATGTTAGGTTTATCTATTCACATTTTAATTGGGACTATGATTAGACATGATTATGGAATATAAACCATCCAGTTAGGATAGATTTGGTTGTAATTTTATACCTATATTAAAATATATCTATGTAGTATCCAGTCAGGATAGATTTGGTTGTTATTTCATACAACATTACTATGTACCTATATTAATGGCCTCTGTATAATATGTATGTACCTTTTTTATATTACAGTGGAGTCTCGATAATTTGAGGTAGATGGGACCGAGACTCCCTCGGATTACCGAAAACTTGGATTACACGGAAGTACGTTTCTGTGCATTAGAAAAAATAGGAGTTTTAATGAACCCTAATAATGTGGTTAATTAAAAATACACTACATAGGTTTATATAACTTTATATGAAAATTTCTTGAAAACTCGACTTATTTCCGGAATTTGTGAACTTCTGTGTTCAATTGCCTTAAAAGCTCAGAAAAGTTCATGTAAAACTAGCATATGTTGTGATTAATTTTATTTTAACTTTATTAAGTAAAGTAGAAGGCTTTAGCACAACAAAATTTTACCACAAGCCATTAGCAATTGGAGACTTTGTTTTGGTGTTTAGCTTATGGTGTACATTAAACACAACATTTGTTGTGTTTCCAGCAAGCTTTTTATAGTTGTGAGATAGGTTGGAACCTACTTTTATAACTTGCCAGGGTTTATATATAATCTGTTAATTCTTTATAGTAAACTTCTTTTTAGTACTCCCCAAATTAATTTACTTATTCAATACGTTTCAATCTAGTTCAAAAACATTTCTTAAAGACTTGTAGTGGATGACACTTGAAGTTAATTCAGTCTTTCAAATTATGAATTCAATAATTAAATTTAATGATTTTATTATTTTAATATAATACTATTTAATATTTTAATAATTTTATTTTTAGTTGGAAAAAAAAACTTTTCACAAAAGGGGCAAGGTATACAATATAGTTATTTCCCCCCATTTTGCCAAAAATAACCGATATCATATGATTTTATAAAACAGCTGATTTTATGTTATAGGTTATGTGGTAGAAAAACTGCTTCAATGCAGGTCATGCCTTTTTATTTATATTAATTGCAATTGTTTAGTAAAAAGTAACTAAAATAGATTTTTTGTTGTTGACATGAGTAGGAATTTACTTTAAACTTTTTGTTTATATTACTTGTCTTATTCCCCTTTCTTTTTATTGAATTTAAGGAAATGCCTGAACTGACTGTCATAAATTTATTTTTAGAATTAGTCTTATCTGGGCTTAATTGAAAAATAATGGACCACAATTTTGAATTAACTAGTGTTGAACTACAAAAACATTGCTGTAAAATGAATAGATTTGTTTTCGAAATTTTCTGATAGAAACATTTGTATACTCCAATAAAAAAGTTTGCTTTCTTAAGTATAAGAGTTCGCTTTTGATAGTGGAGTAGTAAATGCCATTTCTACATTTGAGAATGTTTGTGTATTTATTTGTTTCATCTGGTTATACATTACATACACAAATTTAATTTCATTTATAGATCTATTGAAATTAATTATTATTTTACAATTATTTGATATTATATATATATATATATATATATATATATATATATATATATATATATATATATATATATATATATATATATATAGATTTTTTGGACTAGGAGACTGACAGACTTACCTTGGTAAGAGTCCACACTGTAGTCTTGAAATAGAAACACATAAAACCACTTAAACAATGAACTCATTGTTTAAGTGCTTCTATGTGTTTCTATTTCAAGACTACAGTGTGGACTCTTACCAAGGTAAGTCTGTCAGTCTCCTAGTCCAAAAAATCTAAATAATCTTTACCAACAAAAACTAACCTAAATATATATATATATATATATATATATATATATATATATATATATATATATATATATATAATATAAATAAAATATATGTGATATTGTAAATAATAAATGTAATAAATTATCTAATTTATAACAAGCTATGGTTTATCTGTCTTTTAGAAGTTGTCATTCTGAGGAAAATCCTTGTAGATTTTTTACAATGGTTTAGTAGTTTTTTATACAAACTAAATGTCAAAAAGTAAGCAGCTGTAAAAAACATGGAATGTAGAAGATTTTAGCTTCATTGTGGTCAAACCAGTTATGAACTTGAAATAAATACAAGGGTTATCCTTACAAAAAGATACAATTTTTTTATGAAAAATGAATAATCACAGATTTTTGTAAACAAATTTTTAAATTCTTACAAAGTTCTGTAATTTTTTTTATTGTTTCCATTTTTCATTAAACATTTCTGTGAAGTTTCTTACTCTATTTGTCAGTACTTTTACCAGCAGTTAGATTGAAAACAATACTATTGGTCTATATTATTCTTATTGTCCATCTTAAAATACTATTTAACCACAGATGGGAACAATATTCGCAGATGTCACCATAGTAGCTACTATCCCACTCAAGACCATTTAGCCTCTATTTCACTTCAAAATAATCTGATTCACTATGACTAAAATACTCACTATATGAAATCAGTTAAAAAGTAGCAAAGGAATATTTAGGGTATTATTACTAAAACTCGGAGGGACCTTATCGGTGTAGAGCACTTAGCTGCGACCTTTGTACTCTCTTACCATCCCTACCACAGGACTAGCTTAGTGGATACTTACCTCTTTGCAGAAATCAAGTACCCACCTGATGCTAAATCTTCTGATATCCTCTGGTGTACATACCTGCCAGCTAAACCACTTTCTCCTTGCAGCTCCCAAAGCAGGGCACTCGCAGAGTACGTGGATTGGGCTTTCTTCTTGATCCTCGTCGCATCTCTTGCACACAGGGGACCTAGATTTTCCAATTTTGTATTGGAACCCCCTCAGATTCCCATGGCCTTTGACCAGCTCTACAGTAGCTCTGAGTTGATGTCTACTTAAGGAGAGTAGTTCTTTGCCCCACAAATCTCCTGAGTAACCCCACAGTACCTTGGATTTCTTACACCCCAAGGTTGCATTCCATTCTTCCCTGCACAACCTGTATATATGTGCCGTGAACCTCTTGCGCCCTTCCTGAGGCGGCATGCCCACTGCCCTCAGTAACGGTCCTTGAGTTATACACCCTTGTTTTGCCAAGGCGTCAGCTCTCTCATTCCCTATCCAGCCAGAATGTCCTGGAATCCAGGTTAGGTTGAGTGAATTATACTTACTCGGCTCTGCTAGAGAAGCCGTAGTCTCTGCCACCAGCTTAGAGCTGGTACTAGCCTTACCTAAAGCCTTCAGAGCTGCCTGATTGTCTGAGCAAATCCAGATGGTTTTGCCCCTCCTGCCAGACCCTATTATTTCCTCAGCACATAGTTTGATCGTGAGCACCTCGCCCTGGAAGACAGAGTTGTAGTCCTCCAGGCGGTGACAAAATCTGTCTTGGTGTCTCGGTCCACTAAATCCTGCTCCCACTCCTTCCTTCATCTTGGACCCATCGGTGAACCAGATTTCACCATGTCTGGGTCTATACTCCGCCCATGCCTCTCTTGCAGGAATAAGGATTTTGTAGTTTCCTTTTTCCCTTTTAAGAGACAGTATCTTATCTTGAGGTTCTATCCAGAGCTCCTTCAGTGAATCCCCAAATAGCTGTTTATGAAGTTTGCTACTTGTCTTCCACTGCCCAGTACAGCTTAGCCGGTATGCAGTTTTCATTGCCTCCATCCTAATTTGAAGACTCAAGGATGGAAAACCCAACATAACCCTCATGGCCGCACATGGTGTGCTTCTCCTTGTAGCAGTTATGCCTCTAAGGAAGAGCCCCTGCGCGCGGTCCAGCATTCTTTTACTTATTTCTTTCTGTGCCCTGTCCCACCAGACGATTGAGGCAAAGATCAACCTCGGCACCACAATGGCGGAATAAATCCAGTTCATCTGACGTGGACCCAAACCCCATCTCGTGCCTATTGCTCCTCTGCATTGCCAGAACGTAGCTATGACTTTTTTGCACTTATCCTCCAAGTGCTCACGCCAGAGTAGCTTTCTATCCAGAATAACTCCCAGATATTTAGCGCTCTCAACGTAGCTTATTTTGGTAATACCAACTTCCATCATCTCCAGCGATTTAGTTTTATATCGCCTAGTGAAGATGAGTGCCACAGATTTCTCTCCTTGAATGCATAGTGTATTCTCCTGCACCATGCTTCTGTTACCTTGAGTGTCTCTTGAAGCAGGTCTTTGAGGACCTCTTCAAATGGTCCCCTAACAAGGATAGCTATATCATCCGCATATCCTACCACCTTGACACCCATTCTACTGAGCGTCCTTAGTAGGCCGTCCACGACAAGGCTCCACAGCAAAAGGGATAACACTCCACCCTGCGGGCAGCCCTCCGAGACCATCCCATTTATCGTGCATCCCATCCAGGATGCAGTACTTATCCGGTTTTCCAAGAAACTCATAATCCAATTTATAAATCCATCAGAAATCCCGTGATCCATAGCTGCTCTCTTGATGGCCAGTCTAGAGGTACTATTAAAAGCCCCTCCACATCAAGAAAAGCCCCAATACATATCCCCTTGTTGTTGATCTGACCTTCATTAAAGTCCACGACCGACAACAGCGCAGTCTCCACTGACCTACCAGTTCGGTAGGCGTGTTGGTCCTGATGAAGCGGATACTGCTTCAAAGGTCCCTCCTTCAAATAGTGGTTCACCAGCCTTTCCAGTGTCTTTAACAAGAAAGATGTAAGGCTGATAGGTCTGAAGTCCTTTACCTCGGTGTAACCTTTCCTCCCCGGTATGGGGATAAAGATAACTTTCGTTTTGAGCCACTGCCCGGGCGTGTAACCCAAGGCAACACAGCCTCTGAGTAATCCTGTCAGTGGCCCTATTATTTCCTCCAAGCAATTTTGTAGTAGTGCTGGAGTAATATTATCTAATCCAGGCGCTTTAAAAGGCTCAAAAGAAAGAATCGCCTCTCTCATCTTTTGCGCTGAGATCACCTGCCCAGCAATATTCCAGTCCGCCCTTAGCCCAGTATGTCGGAGGTTTTGAGCACCGTCCCCCACCGGTCTAATATTGGGAAAACTGTTCCTCATAAGCAGACGCAGTGTTTCCTCCGGGGTGTCAGTAAAGCTACCATCAGTCTTCTTGACAAACTTAAGCTCTCCCCTCGGTCCACATGCTAACACCTTAAACAGTCTAGCAGTGTCACTCAGTGTGCTTGTCTCTGAGCACCACTTTTCCCAAGAAGCACGTTTAACCTCTTTAATAAGATTTTTATAGAGACCCTGGCTGTCTTTATATGCCTGCCAGGTCTCCGCCGTTTTCTTCTTCTTTGCCCTGTCAAAGAGCCTTCTAGTCTCTTTCCGTCTTGCCTCTAACTAGCTGTTCCACTTGAGCTTACCACGCCCTGTGTTTATCCACGAGAGAGGGCAATTTTCCTCAAACGACGTGGAAATTGCAGTCCTGATGTAGGCATCAGTATTTTCCAGTTCGTTTGATGTACCATATTTACCACGGAAGTCTGACATCTGCCTCCTCACCGAGGACTTAAAACCTTCCCAGTTTCTCCTTCTCGGGTTCCTAAGCCACACCACCTTGGGGACAACTCCCCTCATCGTAGCAGTGATGATCCGGTGATCAGACATGGAGGGCTCATCCGAAACCTGCCAGTCATTCCCCCAACCTTATCATTTGTCTATTACAGAAGGTGATATCTAGAACCTCCATTCTGTTTGAAGTGACAAATGTTGGTTCGGCACCTGTGTTTAAAACCACAAGGTTTTCTTCAATCAAGAAGGCTAGGAGCTCCTCACCTCGCTCATTTGTGTCTGTGCTGCCCCACACCAAATTATGAGCATTGGCATCACAGCCCACTAAGATTCCTATATTCCTCTTAATGCAGTACTGAACTAACTTACGTAATTCTGCAGGGGGCGCTTCTCTATTGTGGGCGCAGTAAGTAGAGGCCACGATGAACTCCCTGCTCCCACTTACCTCGCTCTTACCTCGAATTCTAACCACCGCAAGGTCTTTAGTTTAGAATTCTTGAATCAGCGTGGCTTCTAGTCCTCTGACTATCACACATGCTCTGTGCCCCTCATGTTCTCCACTTGCGTAGGTGCGCCCAGCTGCAGTCAGACCCCTTATACGGTTCCTGACCAGCCACGGTTCTTGCACTAGCGCAATGTATGGTAATGTGTGCCTCACATTTAAGCACCTGGTTAGGACCACCTAGGCGCTTTTACTGTGGTGCAAGTTAATTTGCAGGATCATTGCTTGAGGGTCAGCCATATCCAACTGACCCCTACGCCTTCTCCTGATTCTCTCTCTCTCGCCCTTCTCTTCCGGGTCCTTAGAGTTCCACTTAAAAGTGACCTCTGCAGTCCCCAGGAAGGCTTTTCCATCTCTTGCCTTTAATTGTCTGGCCGATGCCTCATCTAATCCTAGGCAGAGGAGGCTTGCAGGTCCCCGCTCAATGCACTGTAAGATCTTCCACTTCGAAGTGTCAATTTCTGGGTTTTGCATCCCGATGAACTTGACCAGCTGAGTGGCCTCCCTTTTTGGTGGTGGTACTAGCACCGTCACTTTCACCCTTTTGATCAGTTCATTAGGCATGACTAGCCTTGCCTGAGTCTCGTCCTCGAGCTTAACTGACGGTACCACTTCTCTGAGCTATTTTGCCAAATCCTCCTCAGCACAAATAAATTCTGCGACTCCATCCCTTAGGTAATTGTCTCTGAACCGCGGAACAAAACCTCCACTAGGAGTGTCCAGAATCCGGTCCATGACGGTGCCCTTAAGGTGGTCGAACGCCGCCATCTCCATCCTCTCGCCTACACTATCCCCAAAGGTCACTAGAACCCTCGGTAGGTTGGCGGAGATCGATGACAAAGACGACCCTCCCGATCCAGCAGGCCTAGACCCTTGTCTATTCCTCTTGGCCTCCGACTCTGGAGTAGGATTAAAAGTACTCCTTTCCATCCTTTTCCTCTCTCTCTCTCTTGTCGTACTAAGGTCCTACCGGATCCACTGGCTTCCGGGACGACAGGGCGGGTTCTAGCCCCAGCCTCCGTCAAACCCTGCCGCTGCCTGGACCGGAGGTTTCCTCAAAGGGGATGGCGGTGGTTCACTGCCCTCCGCCTCCGCCTTCTTTGCTTCCTCATGGTAGGGAAGCCAGAGTGCTTTCCTCCTTTGTGCCCCACTCATTCTTCCTGTTGCCTTCGCAATTGGATTTTCATCTGTCTCTACGGGGGCCGAATACTCGTATAAGGAATACAGTTAAGTTCTATATTTAAAGTATACAGTTAAATTTTACAGCTGAGGTTTACAGTTTAATTTTACAGTCAAGGTTTACAGCAGAGGTATACTGTTAGGAATTGCAATTAAGTTTTACAGTTAAGGGCTACAGCTAAGATTTACATCTAAGGATTACAGTCAAGGGTTACAGTTAAAGTTAACAGCTAGAGTATACAACTAAGGGTTACAGCTACTGTCCACAGTTGTAGTTTATAGTTAAGGTTTACAGTTAGGGTGTACAGTAAAGGTTTACAGTTAAGTTTTACAGCTAAGTTTTACAGTTAAGAGTTACAGCTAAGGTTTAGAGCTAGGGTTTGCAACTAAAGATTACAGTTAAGGATTACATCTAACATTTACAGTTTAGGTTCGCAATTAAGGTTTATATGTAAGGTTTACAGTTAAAATTTACAGTTGAAGTTTGGATTTAGGGCTTACATCTGGGGGTGATAGTTAGGGCTTACAGATAAGCTTTATTGTTAATGATTACAGCTAAGGTTTACAGATAATGGCTACAGCTAAGCTTTACATTTGACCTTTACTGCTGAGATCTACAGCTAAGGTTTACACCTATGGTTTACAGCTAAGGAATACAGATTAGTTTTACAGTTAAGGTTTGCAGCCAATCTTTACATTTAAGGTTTTGCAGCTAAGGTTTACAAATAAGAATTACAGCAAAGGTTTTCAGTTAGGGTACAGCTAAGGGTTACAGTTAAGGGTTATGGCTAAGGTTTACAATTAAAGCTTACAGGTTTACAGTTAAGGGTTACAACTAAGAGTTTGAGTTAATGTTTACAGTTGAGGGTTTACAGATAAGGTTAAATTTATGAGTTGTAGCTAAAGTTTACAGTTAAGGATTACAACTGATGTTTACAGTTGAAGTTTACAGTTAAGGATTTCAGCTGAGGTTAACAGTTGAGGTTTGCAACTAAGGTTTGTAGTTAAAGAGTACAGTTAAGGTTCAGCTAGGATTTACAGTAATGGTTTAAGCTAAGGTTTACAGTTAAAGTTTACAGCTGAGATTTACTTTTTGGGTTTACAGCTAAGGATCAGATAAGTTTTACAAATGTGGTTTAAAGTTGAAGCTTACAGTTAAGGTTTACGATTATAGTTTACAGCTAAGTTTTACTGTTAAGGGTTTACAAGTAAGGTAAACAGTTAAACTTCTCAGTTAAGGTTTTCAGTTAAAGTATTTATTTAAAGCTCACTGCTGAGCCTTACAGGTACGTTTACAGTCAAGGTTTACAGTCAAGTTTTACAGTAAAGGTTTAGAGCTAAGGTAAGCATTAATAAATGTAACAAAAAGTTAGGCTGTTTAGAAATTGCTCTGGTACTAAGTTTTAAGTCAATTTTGTTTGAAATATTGACAAGGTTGATTGAAGAGTTTTAGTAAACCCATCAACTCAGTTTCAGTTAATCTTTTATTTTCGATTTTACATGGTAATGAATCGTTAAAATAAAAATAGTATGACTTATTAAAAGGAATTTGAATATAGGCTAATGCCTATATTATTAACATTAATGGTGTCTATACTCGCAGTCAAAACTTAGTATTGATATCCTTATTCTTACCTAAATATTTAGTGTAAAAATATGACTACCAGTAAAGCTATTAATGCATTTTACAGTTAATTCTATTAGTTCACAATCTCCTTATACATATATATATATATATATATATATATATATATATATATATATATATATATATATATATATATATATATATATTTTAAAACAACATAGGTTATTCAAATACAAGAATATTTAAAAGAATATTTATTATTGCAATTTTCATTCCTGATGATGTTGGTACTGTTTGTCAACGAAAAGCTTTGGATATAAAAAAATAAATATTCTTGTATTTGAATAACCTATGTTGTTTTAAATTATTAAACAAGAAAACGTATTATATATATATATATATATATATATATATATATATATATATATATATATATATCATGTTAAAAATTTCAATCAATAATAAAATACTTTCTACTCAACCATCCAAGTTCAAATTCATTTTTTAAATCTTTCAAATGATGACATTTGATATTAATACTGTTTTTTCAAACAATAATTCAATTTTTAATTCTAATAATGCATTGTTTTTAGTTTTATATGAGAGAAAAACTTTTCACAAAAGGGAGAATGTATGAAATATAGTTATTTTGTCGATTTTGGCCTAAAATAAGTGATAAAATATGACTTCATAAGACATCTGATTTTATTTATAAGTTATGTTTGTGCAATAATTAAGTAAAAGTTACTGACAAACTGTTGCCATAATTATATTAACGAAATAATAGTATTTGACGCTAATATACCCCAAAATAGAATGTAGGATGCTAAGGCAAGGTTAGCTATGAAATCTAAAAGAGTTAGTGGGAAAGTTCACTTGTAGGCGGTTGTCTGTCACAACTATAACTGCTGTAGTACTACGTTCGGCTGCAAGATGAGTAGAAACAGCGCTCCAATCGTAGTAAAAATGTAGTTAAAAATGAATTACAATAGAAATAATTGTTCCTCACTCACAATGTTGTATTTAAGGAAAAATGAGGAAATAGGAAAGGATTTACCCATCATTTCCCCTCACCGAAAACAGAATAAAGTTTTCTCAATTAAATAGAAATGAAACACACATTAAACAACAAAAATAACATTTCTTGAACTAAAACAACTTGTGATATTAAAAATGTTCTTTAGTCATGGTAAGGGAGAGGACTTATCTTCACGACTGGGCGTCAGAAAGTCCCTCGCGTGGTTCGTACTGATACGACCCGCACAACACCATCCTTTCCTGGGAATGTATCTTCAATTCTTCCCAACTGCCAACGTAATGGTGGAGAGTGGGTATCTTGAAGGAGTACCAAGTCACCTTTAGACCCCTTTGGTGATTCCGTTGTCCATTTACTACGCTGTTGGAGCGTGTGCAAATACTCAATCCTGTAACGTGTCCAGAAATGTTGGACGGCCTTTGAAATTAGTTGCCAGCGACTTAGACGATTCATGGGTAATTCCTGAAGGTCATGTTCAGGTACTGCGGTCAGAGCAGAGCCGATGAGAAAGTGTGTGGGTGTTAAAACATCAAATTCAATAGCGTCTGTGGATAACGGAGATAATGGCCTGGAATTTAAAATTGCCTCAATTTTTGCAAATAGTGTTGATAATTCTTCAAAGGTGAGAGCTTGTCCATTTAGCACTCTCTTGAGATGGTATCTTGTGGAACGTATTTCGGCCTCCCACAGACCTCCAAAGTGAAGACCGTCAGGTGGGTTGAAATTCCAAGAGATTCCTTTAGAGCTGCAATGTTCAGTTATCCTAGCTTTATTTTCACGCTCTTCGAAGTACTTGAATATGCCTGTCAGGTACTTGTTAGCTCCCACAAAGTTCGTTTCATTGTCGGAAAACATATAGTGGCAAAGACCTCGTCTACTGACAAATCTATCGAGTGCAGCCAAAAATGCATCGGTTGAAAGATCCGAAACCACTTCGATATGGACGGCTTTTGTAGATAGACACACAGACAAACATATATATGCCTTAAATATCTTAGCATTTCGTCGTCTAGATTCCTTAATTAAAATAGGACCGCCGAAATCCACTCCAGTAGATATGAACGGTCGTCCTTGACTTGTTCGTGAGGGTGGAAGATCTCCCATACGAGGTTGTATGAACGTTGGCTTCATTTTATTACAGGTGAGACATTCGGAGAGTGTGGACCTAATAGCACTGCGAATACTCAGAATCCAATACTTCTGTTGAATAAATGATTGTAGTGTGCATGGTCCAACATGTAAATAAGATTAGTGATAATGCTCGATTAAAAGTGTAGTCAAGCGGCTTAACTTGGGTAGTAGAATAGGATGTCTAAAGTCTTGTGGCAAGGCAGCATTCCGAAGCCTACCCCCTACCCTAAGAAGCCCACGATTGTCCAAAAAAGAGTTCAGTTTCCTAAGGGCATTTGATGTCTCGCCTCCACCTTTAAGTGAAATTAAATCTTCTTCAAAGTACCTTTTCTGTGTATATTGAATCTAGAAATGTAGAGATGAACCTAACTCAGTATGAGATAATGAACCTTTAACTTTAGATTGTTTATGACAGTTTGTTATAAATCGTTTGCACCTGGCGGTTACTCTTATTAACCTGGTAAACGAAGACAATTTATCAATTAAATCAAGACTTGGTGTTTTGGTTTCAGCAACACAAATAGTATCAATATTCAACTTGATATCTGGTAATACATTCGTACTTGAGCAAGGTGCGTACCACAGCGGCCATTCCTTTATGGGTGATGTTATGAACAATGGGCCGAACCACCAAAGTGAATGAGCTATGAGTTGACTAGGGAACAGACCGCGAGAACTACAATCCGCTGGGTTTAGATTTTTTGACACATAATGCCAGCTGTTAGGATCTAATATCTTTAATATTTCTGTCACACGGTTAGCAACAAAGGTTTTGAGCAAATAAGGAGGCGTTTTTAGCCAATTAATCACCACCATTGAATCAGTAAATGCAAATATACCTTCTATTTGCAAAACTTCACTTAAACATTTTTTAAGGTAATCAAACATTCTTGAAAGTAATAATGCTCCACAAAGTTCCAACCGAAGAATAGAAAGTGTTTTAAGAGGTGCCACATTTAACTTCCCAATAATAAGATGAGACGTAGCTGGGTTGGTTGTACAGTCAATCAAATAAATTACAGCACTGTATCCTTTTTCAGAAGCATCGGAAAAACCTACAAGGTAGCATGGGCCTGACCCCGGAGACACTGTAAACCGGCTTAATTTTATATTAGATAGAAGGCGTAGTTCCGAAGCAAAGGTTGCCCATTTCTTTTGAATGTTTGGGGGAACTTCATCATCCCAACTAAGCCCAAGTATCCAAAGTCTTTGAACCATGGTTTTGGCCAATATAATCACAGGGGATAGCCAACCGAGAGAATCAAATATGCGTGAGATATGGGATAAAATGGCACGTTTTGTGTATATTAGGTTGATGGGAGTTATACTGTAAGAGAACATGTCTGATTTAGCAATCCATTGAAGACCTAAAATCTTGATGATGTGACTTCCATCTGAATCCAACGAAATAGGAACTTCCTTGTGTTCGTCAGGTATAGCCTCAAGTAAGCTTGCGTAATAGCTGCTCCATTTATGAAGACTTAATCCTCCCAATGCAAGAAGATTTAGAAGTTGATTTTGTAAATCCAATGCTTCTTGAACATTCGCTGCGCCTGTCAGAATATCATCAATATAAATGTCCTCTTGAAGAACCTTGGCTGCAAGAGGGAACTTTGTAATTGCTCTAACAGGCTGAAACAGGCCGTTTGAGTCCTTGACATGAATAACTGCAGTCCCTAGTATTACAGTAGAATAATGCTGCTGTGAATCTTGAACTAAGCTAGTAGAGGTAGGGTTAGTAATTGAATCCTTAATCGACTGAAGAGAAGGATTGGATTGAGGTGATGCAACATGAACCAAAGTGCTGCATGAATCGTTCACAATAGGCTGAGTATGTTCTAAATGAAGGTATGTGTGGTGTCGTTGGCCGCAAGTTAAACAATTTTTTTGGACAGAAAACGAGACACGCTATGTATACCTTTCAGACAATTAAAACATAGTTTTTTGGCTTTAACTAAATCTTTACGTTGATCAGGGCTCATACGTTGGAATTCAGGACATTTGAATATAGTATGAAGTAGTTTACAACATGGACAAAGTTTAGATGTATCAGTAGAGGAAGTGACCAAGACTCTATTTGAAAATGGAATAAGATTTTTAACAGCGGACCCTCGCTTTGAAGATATAACAGTTTTCAGAGCAGGGTTTCTATTAACTTGCTTATGAGCTGGGTGTATATCGTTATCTCGAGATATTTCTAATATATGTTCATGGTTTTGTAAAAATTTCACTAAATCATCAAACTTAGGTATTTCGGAATCAATGTTCTGTAATTCAAACTGCTTGCATGTAGCAACTGGTAAATTTCTCAAAGCAATATACATAAACAAAAAATCAGCAAGGTCTGGAATACCCAGTGCCTTAATTGCAATAACCTGTTCATAAAACTTTCTTAAAAAATAATTTAAAATCGAAGCTGACCCATTATGCTGTGGAGTACAACTGAAGAGTGTGTTTAATAAGGATATTCCTAGCACACGCTTGTTTTGATATTTGTCTACTAAGGATTTCCAAACAATACAATAATTCTTCTCTGATATAGGAATGCTGCGAGCAATGCTCAACGCAGAACCAGAAAGTGCAGAGAGTAAATAGTGAAACTTTTCAATGTCACTGAGTGACGTATTTTCATGATGAGAAATCGAAAATTATCGTAAAATGGTGTCCATTCATTGTAAGATCCGTCAAACTTTGGCATGGCAATTTCTGGTAAACGAGGCCTACTAGAAGTTTTATCCTTACTCCTACTGTCAACAGAGGATTGTTCCACAGAACTAATTCTATTATAGACTACTTGTATTTTAAAATACAACTCGTCAAAGGCTTCGGCTGTTTGAACGGTTTCGTATTGTTTTTCGGGATCAATTTGTAATGCCGTGGCTATTATTTCCTCTTGAACGGCTTCAAATTGTGTATATGAGTCGCCTATATTATTATATCTAGCTTTAAATTGTTCTAACTTAGTTAGATCTGAGATTACTTTAGAAAGATCATACAGAATTTGGATACGGCGACATAGATTTTCTCTCCTAGCTATTAGTAATTTTAAATGATTTTCTAGTTTATTCATAATTATATACAATTTACAGCATAGAAGTTTTCATATTAAAGTTTTCTTTAAATAATTCACTAAGTAGACTTGAACATTTAAAGGGAATAGGCCTAAGCTTTGCTATAATAGAATGCGGCTTTCGCCTAAACAAACATTGCAAAGATTAGGTTATTAACTAACCTACAGTGGACTGTATTAAGCTTTATAATGTACAGTTTTATAACTTAATGTAGCGTTATATAACTTAAGAAAACAAAAAAAAATACATAAATTTTAAATATTCGAATATATTTTGAAGCAGTATTTCAACAGATTATAAACACATTTCAAAACTTGAACACCTTTAAAAACACTCACGGACAGGTTTATTCGGCCGGGGAGGACCAAAATGTTTGTGCAATAATTAAGTAAAAGTTACTGACAAACTGTTGCCATAATTATATTAACGAAATAATAGTATTTGACGCTAATATACCCCAAAATAGAATGTAGGATGCTAGGGCAAGGTTAGCTATGAAATCTAAAAGAGTCAGTGGGAAAGTTCACTTACTTGTAGGCGGTTGTCTGTCACAACTACGAGGTGGTAGTACTACGTTCGGCCGCAAGATGAGTAGAAACAGCGCTCCAATGGTAGTAAAAATCTAGATAAAAAATGAATTATAATAGAAATAATTGTTCCTCACTCACAATGTTGTATTTGAGGGAAAATGAGGAAATAGGAAAGGATTTACCCAACAGTTATGTGCCAGAACAGCTGTTTTAACACATAGGCTATGTTACTCTGTTTATATTAATTGTAATTATTTAGTAAAAAGTAACTATACTAAACTTCCTCTTTGTTAACCAAAGTGGGAATTGACTTAAAACATTTTTTTTGTTTTCATTACTTGTAATATAGTTGTCTCTATAGTTTTTAACCAATTATAGCATTATACAAAAAACATACGTTTCAATAACAAAACACCACAATGCAGAGTTTTTTTTTAACGTTTCCACTTTGGTATATTTCTCATTCCTTCTTGAGACTGCACTTACACAAAGAGTCCTTCATTTAATGATACGCCTTTCTGTTTCTTTAATTGTCACCATGCCTAATCAAGGTGGTTTATAAAAATGTTTATAACAATTAATTATGCGTTTCTCAAACTTTAAAACCATTGTAACTAATTTTTTCAGAGACAGTGTAACTTGTAATTACTATATTAATTTCAATCTAACAAAACCTTTTCTTTAAATTTTACAAATACTTAAAAAATGTAGAATGCTCAATCCTGAAAATTCTTTATTTTAAGTGAGAAAAATGTTTGTTAAATAACTTATAATTTAAATTTAGTTTATATGAAGTATATTTTTATAATAAAATGTCAAAGACCAAATTGAAAAAATAATAATTGTGGACATTTGAACTCTGACTTCATCCATAGTCACATTGAATCTGTACATCAGATCTCAATGGTTTTACGTTTTTGAAGTAATAACTTCTTTACGTGAGGTGAACAAAACATTGCTTTTGCGTACGCTATTTTCGAAACGCATATACTTTACAACATATTACGTAAGTTACGCTATGATTCACTTTAAAGTTAACTAAATTATTACATTATTTCAAGTATCAGCTGATTTTGTGTTATAATAGGTTATGTTGTAGAACAGCTGCTTTACACTTAGGGGTATTAAATAGTTTGGATCAGTTAATAAATGTATTAATTTATTTAAATTTTATTAAATCTCAATACATATATTTCAATATAAGGATAATAATAAGTTATTTATTTTTAATCCAATTTTTTAAAGGAACACATTTTTAGGCCTGTCTTATACATTTTAAAGAATTGATTAGAATTGAATTTGTTTAAAAATCTAATAAACGTCTTTTGTTACCCACATTATTTTATTATTAGCTATAGTAAATATTAGTCTTTATAAAATATATTCCTTAAATAAAAATGTAAAAATCAATGAAAAGTTATAAATTAATATTTTCCGCGATTTTTGTTAAAAATTTCACAAAACTATTAGCTCTATTTTGTTATCACTTCTGTCTGGATTAACCCTGAGTGAGAGAACCAATTTTTTTTATCAAACAATCGCTGATATTTAGTAACAATGATTTATAGAGTTTTGAATACTCTCAGGATGGGCCAAGTTCTAAAAGCCAATTTACTTTACACATCACCAAGCTTTTCGTTCATCCCATCCATCTTACTTAACTCTTTTTCTCCAGCTTTGAATCTTAAAGTCTTGGCATCAGATATGCATGTTAATGGAGTAACCCTCTCCATTCACAAACTTGCTTAGCATTGGGCAGAGATCCATTTTAGCCTCCAATATACCTTCTATTCAATACCTTCTATTAGTTTTATTCAATACCTTCTATTAGTTTTATTCAATACCTTCTATTAGTTTTATTCAATACCTTCTATTAGTTTTATTCAATACCTTCTATTAGTTTTATTCAATACCTTCTATTAGTTTTATTCAACACCTTCTATTAGTTTCATTCAATACCTTCTATTAGTTTTATTCAATACCTTCTATTAGTTTTATTCAACACCTTCTATTAGTTTCATTCAATACCTTCTATTAGTTATATTCAATACCTTCTATTAGTTTCATTCAATACCTTCTATTAGTATTATTCAATACCTTCTATTAGTTTTATTCAATACCTTCTATTAGTTTTATTCAACACCTTCTATTAGTTTTATTCAATAACTTCTATTAGTTTTATTCAATACCTTCTATTAGTTTCATTCAATACCTTCTATTAGTTTTATTCAATACCTTCTATTAGTTTTATTCAATACCTTCTATTAGTTTTATTCAACACCTTCTATTAGCTTCATTCAATACCTTCTATTAGTTTTATTCAATACCTTCTATTAGTTTTATTCAACACCTTCTATTAGTTTCATTCAATACCTTCTATTAGTTTTATTCAATACCTTCTATTAGTTTTATTCAATACCTTCTATTAGTTTTATTCAATACCTTCTATTAGTTTTATTCAATACCTTCTATGAGTTTTATTCAATACCTTCTATTAGTTTTATTCAATACCTTCTATTAGTTTTATTCAATACCTTCTATTAGTTTCATTCAATACCTTCTATTAGTTTTATTCAATACCTTCTATTAGTTTTATTCAATATCTTCTATTAGTTTCATTCAATACCTTCTATTAGTTTTATTCAATACCTTCTATTAGTTTCATTCAATACCTTCTATTAGTTTTATTCAATACCTTCTATTAGTTTTATTCAATACCTTCTATTAGTTTTATTCAATACCTTCTATTAGTTTTATTCAATACCTCCTATTAGTTTTATTCAATACCTTCTATTAGTTTCATTCAATACCTTCTATTAGTTTTGTTCAATACCTTCTATTAGTTTTATTCAATACCTTCTATTAGTTTCATTCAAAACCTTCTATTAGTTTTATTTAATACCTTCTATTAGTTTTATTCAATACCTTCTATTAGTTTTATTCAATACCTTCTATTAGTTTTATTCAATACCTTCTATTAGTTTCATTCAATACCTTCTATTAGTTTTATTCAATACCTTCTATTAGTTTTATTCAATACCTTCTATTAGTTTTATTCAATACCTTCTATTAGTTTTATTCAATACCTTCTATTAGTTTTATTCAATACCTTCTATTAGTTTTATTCAACACCTTCTATTAGTTTCATTCAATACCTTCTATTAGTTTTATTCAATACCTTCTATTAGTTTTATTCAATACCTTCTATTAGTTTCATTCAATACCTTCTATTAGTTTTATTCAATACCTTCTATTAGTTTCATTCAATACCTTCTATTAGTTTTATTCAATACCTTCTATTAGTTTTATTCAATACCTTCTATTAGTTTTATTCAATATCTTCTATTAGTTTCATTCAATACCTTCTATTAGTTTTATTCAATACCTTCTATTAGTTTTATTCAATACCTTCTATTAGTTTTATTCAATACCTTCTATTAGTTTCATTCAATACCTTCTATTAGTTTTATTCAATACCTTCTATTAGTTTTATTCAATACCTTCTATTAGTTTTATTCAACACCTTCTATTAGCTTCATTCAATACCTTCTATTAGTTTTATTCAATACCTTCTATTAGTTTTATTCAACACCTTCTATTAGTTTCATTCAATACCTTCTATTAGTTTTATTCAATACCTTCTATTAGTTTTATTCAATACCTTCTATTAGTTTTATTCAATACCTTCTATTAGTTTTATTCAATACCTTCTATGAGTTTTATTCAATACCTTCTATTAGTTTTATTCAATACCTTCTATTAGTTTTATTCAATACCTTCTATTAGTTTCATTCAATATCTTCTATTAGTTTTATTCAATACCTTCTATTAGTTTTATTCAATATCTTCTATTAGTTTCATTCAATACCTTCTATTAGTTTTATTCAATACCTTCTATTAGTTTCATTCAATACCTTCTATTAGTTTTATTCAATACCTTCTATTAGTTTTATTCAATACCTTCTATTAGTTTTATTCAATACCTTCTATTAGTTTTATTCAATACCTTCTATTAGTTTTATTCAATACCTTCTATAAGTTTCATTCAATACCTTCTATTAGTTTTGTTCAATACCTTCTATTAGTTTTATTCAATACCTTCTATTAGTTTCATTCAAAACCTTCTATTAGTTTTATTTAATACCTTCTATTAGTTTTATTCAATACCTTCTATTAGTTTTATTCAATACCTTCTATTAGTTTTATTCAATACCTTCTATTAGTTTCATTCAATACCTTCTATTAGTTTTATTCAATACCTTCTATTAGTTTTATTCAATACCTTCTATTAGTTTTATTCAATACCTTCTATTAGTTTTATTCAATACCTTCTATTAGTTTTATTCAATACCTTCTATTAGTTTTATTCAACACCTTCTATTAGTTTCATTCAATACCTTCTATTAGTTTTATTCAATACTTTCTATTAGTTTTATTCAATACCTTCTATTAGTTTCATTCAATACCTTCTATTAGTTTTATTCAATACCTTCTATTAGTTTCATTCAATACCTTCTATTAGTTTTATTCAATACCTTCTATTAGTTTTATTCAATACCTTCTATTAGTTTTATTCAATACCTTCTATTAGTTTTATTCAATACCTTCTATTAGTTTTATTCAATACCTTCTATTAGTTTTATTCAATACCTTCTATTAGTTTTATTCAATACCTTCTATTAGTTTTATTCAATACCTTCTATTAGTTTTATTCAATACCTTCTATTAGTTTTATTCAATACCTTCTATTAGTTTCATTCAATACCTTCTATTAGTTTTATTCAATACCTTCTATTAGTTTCATTCAATACCTTCTATTAGTTTTATTCAATAACTTCTATTAGTTTTATTCAATACCTTCTATTAGTTTCATTCAATACCTTCTATTAGTTTTATTCAATACCTTCTATTAGTTTTATTCAATACCTTCTATTAGTTTTATTCAATACCTTCTATTAGTTTCATTCAATACCTTCTATTAGTTTTATTCAATACCTTCTATTAGTTTCATTCAATACCTTCTATTAGTTTTATTCAATACCTTCTATTAGTTTTATTCAATACCTTCTATTAGTTTTATTCAATACCTTCTATTAGTTTCATTCAATACCTTCTATTACTTTCATTCAATACCTTCTATTAGTTTTATTCAATACCTTCTATTAGTTTCATTCAATACCTTCTATTAGTTTTATTCAATACCTTCTATTAGTTTTATTCAATACCTTCTATTAGTTTCATTCAATACCTTCTATTAGTTTTATTCAATACCTTCTATTAGTTTTATTCAATACCTTCTATTAGTTTTATTCAATACCTTCTATTAGTTTCATTCAATACCTTCTATTAGTTTTATTCAATACCTTCTATTAGTTTCATTCAATACCTTCTATTAGTTTTATTCAATACCTTCTATTAGTTTTATTCAATACCTTCTATTAGTTTCATTCAATACCTTCTATTAGTTTTATTCAATACCTTCTATTAGTTTTATTCAATACCTTCTATTAGTTTTATTCAATACCTTCTATTAGTTTTATTCAATACCTTCTATTAGTTTCATTCAATACCTTCTATTAGTTTTATTCAATACCTTCTATTAGTTTCATTCAATACCTTCTATTAGGTTTATTCAATACCTTCTATTAGTTTTATTCAATACCTTCTATTAGTTCCATTCAATACCTTCTATTAGTTTTATTCAATACCTTCTATTAGTTTCATTCAATACCTTCTATTAGTTTTATTCAATACCTTCTATTAGTTTTATTCAATACCTTCTATTAGTTTTATTCAATACCTTCTATTAGTTTTATTCAATACCTTCTATTAATTTTATTCAATACCTTCTA
This sequence comes from Prosapia bicincta, assembly GCA_036971475.1. Classification (NCBI taxonomy): domain Eukaryota; kingdom Metazoa; phylum Arthropoda; class Insecta; order Hemiptera; family Cercopidae; genus Prosapia; species Prosapia bicincta. Next base: position 107,401,235 of record JBAIZL010000003.1, on the reverse strand, counting down.
TTAGTTTTATTCAATACCTTCTATTAGTTTTATTCAATACCTTCTATTAGTTTTATTCAATACCTTCTATTAGTTTTATTCAATACCTTCTATTAGTTTTATTCAATACCTTCTATTAGTTTCATTCAATACCTTCTATTAGTTTTATTCAATACCTTCTATTAGTTTCATTCAATGCCTTCTATTAGTTTTATTCAATAACTTCTATTAGTTTTATTCAATACCTTCTATTAGTTTCATTCAATACCTTCTATTAGTTTTATTCAATACCTTCTATTAGTTTTATTCAATACCTTCTATTAGTTTTATTCAATACCTTCTATTAGTTTCATTCAATACCTTCTATTAGTTTTATTCAATACCTTCTATTAGTTTCATTCAATAGCTTCTATTAGTTTTATTCAATAACTTCTATTAGTTTTATTCAATACCTTCTATTAGTTTCATTCAATACCTTCTATTAGTTTTATTCAATACCTTCTATTAGTTTTATTCAATACCTTCTATTAGTTTCATTCAATACCTTCTATTAGTTTCATTCAATACCTTCTATTAGTTTTATTCAATACCTTCTATTAGTTTCATTCAATACCTTCTATTAGTTTTATTCAATACCTTCTATTAGTTTTATTCAATACCTTCTATTAGTTTCATTCAATACCTTCTATTAGTTTTATTCAATACCTTCTATTAGTTTTATTCAATACCTTCTATTAGTTTTATTCAATACCTTCTATTAGTTTCATTCAATACCTTCTATTAGTTTTATTCAATACCTTCTATTAGTTTTATTCAATACCTTCTATTAATTTTATTCAATACCTTCTATTAGTTTTATTCAATACCTTCTATTAGTTTTATTCAATACCTTCTATTAGTTTTATTCAATACCTTCTATTAGTTTTATTCAATACCTTCTATTAGTTTTATTCAATACCTTCTATTAGTTTCATTCAATACCTTCTATTAGTTTTATTCAATACCTTCTATTAGTTTCATTCAATGCCTTCTATTAGTTTTATTCAATAACTTCTATTAGTTTTATTCAATACCTTCTATTAGTTTCATTCAATACCTTCTATTAGTTTTATTCAATACCTTCTATTAGTTTTATTCAATACCTTCTATTAGTTTTATTCAATACCTTCTATTAGTTTCATTCAATACCTTCTATTAGTTTTATTCAATACCTTCTATTAGTTTCATTCAATAGCTTCTATTAGTTTTATTCAATAACTTCTATTAGTTTTATTCAATACCTTCTATTAGTTTCATTCAATACCTTCTATTAGTTTTATTCAATACCTTCTATTAGTTTTATTCAATACCTTCTATTAGTTTCATTCAATACCTTCTATTAGTTTCATTCAATACCTTCTATTAGTTTTATTCAATACCTTCTATTAGTTTCATTCAATACCTTCTATTAGTTTTATTCAATACCTTCTATTAGTTTTATTCAATACCTTCTATTAGTTTCATTCAATACCTTCTATTAGTTTTATTCAATACCTTCTATTAGTTTTATTCAATACCTTCTATTAGTTTTATTCAATACCTTCTATTAGTTTCATTCAATACCTTCTATTAGTTTTATTCAATACCTTCTATTAGTTTCATTCAATACCTTCTATTAGTTTTATTCAATACCTTCTATTAGTTTCATTCAATACCTTCTATTAGTTTTATTCAATACCTTCTATTAGTTTTATTCAATACCTTCTATTAGTTTTATTCTATACCTTCTATTAGTTTTATTCAATACCTTCTATTAGTTTCATTCAATACCTTCTATTAGTTTTATTCAATACCTTCTATTAGTTTCATTCAATACCTTCTATTAGGTTTATTCAATACCTTCTATTAGTTTTATTCAATACCTTCTATTAGTTCCATTCAATACCTTCTATTAGTTTTATTCAATACCTTCTATTAGTTTCATTCAATACCTTCTATTAGTTTTATTCAATACCTTCTATTAGTTTTATTCAATACCTTCTATTAGTTTTATTCAATACCTTCTATTAGTTTTATTCAATACCTTCTATTAATTTTATTCAATACCTTCTATTAGTTTTATTCAATACCTTCTATTAGTTTTATTCAATACCTTCTATTAGTTTTATTCAATACCTTCTATTAGTTTTATTCAATACCTTCTATTAGTTTTATTCAATACCTTCTATTAGTTTCATTCAATACCTTCTATTAGTTTTATTCAATACCTTCTATTAGTTTCATTCAATGCCTTCTATTAGTTTTATTCAATAACTTCTATTAGTTTTATTCAATACCTTCTATTAGTTTCATTCAATACCTTCTATTAGTTTTATTCAATACCTTCTATTAGTTTTATTCAATACCTTCTATTAGTTTTATTCAATACCTTCTATTAGTTTCATTCAATACCTTCTATTAGTTTTATTCAATACCTTCTATTAGTTTCATTCAATAGCTTCTATTAGTTTTATTCAATAACTTCTATTAGTTTTATTCAATACCTTCTATTAGTTTCATTCAATACCTTCTATTAGTTTTATTCAATACCTTCTATTAGTTTTATTCAATACCTTCTATTAGTTTCATTCAATACCTTCTATTAGTTTCATTCAATACCTTCTATTAGTTTTATTCAATACCTTCTATTAGTTTCATTCAATACCTTCTATTAGTTTTATTCAATACCTTCTATTAGTTTTATTCAATACCTTCTATTAGTTTCATTCAATACCTTCTATTAGTTTTATTCAATACCTTCTATTAGTTTTATTCAATACCTTCTATTAGTTTTATTCAATACCTTCTATTAGTTTCATTCAATACCTTCTATTAGTTTTATTCAATACCTTCTATTAGTTTCATTCAATACCTTCTATTAGTTTTATTCAATACCTTCTATTAGTTTCATTCAATACCTTCTATTAGTTTTATTCAATACCTTCTATTAGTTTTATTCAATACCTTCTATTAGTTTTATTCAATACCTTCTATTAGTTTTATTCAATACCTTCTATTAGTTTCATTCAATACCTTCTATTAGTTTTATTCAATACCTTCTATTAGTTTCATTCAATACCTTCTATTAGGTTTATTCAATACCTTCTATTCGTTTTTTTCAATACCTTCTATTAGTTTTATTCAATACCTTCTATTAGTCCACACTCTCCTTATATATATCTTGTAGAAATTTTTAATTGTTAATAAAATCCATCAAGTTCAAATATATTTCTTTAAACCTATAGTGGATGACAATTGATGTTAATTAAGTTTTTCAAGTATTTATTCAACAATTAATTAAACTTTAAAAATTTGGGGGGTCTAGGTTGGATTTGCTGTTACACTGAGCCAACTTGTCCATACCTGGAAATGTAATTCTCAAAGATGTATATGCATTTTTTTTGGCACCATCATGTTGTCGTTGTAACCTCTATTATACAACCTTAAATTTTTGCCAAGGTTACCACACAATATCGTAAATAATGCTTTAGGATTAAAAATGAATGAAAAGAATAAAACAAACAGAATTAACGGTGTCGAAACTTGCTTCACAAAACGGACAATGCGAAAGGCAAGCGAAAAGAAACTACAACACAATGTAAGCGACGAAATAAAGAAAGGTTAGAAATAGTTACAAACAAAAGTGATAGTCCAACACCATACACAGGAAGGAAATTTGCAAGGAAATTCGCTTTCTATTTTGCCACTTAATATTGTTATTTTGACATATGTATTTATATATTTATATAAGGGCCTAATTGTTTTTATAAAATAAAGAGAAACTAAAATAAAATTTTTTTTTGACGAGTAGGAATTGACTTGAACATTTTTTTTGTATGTTACTTGTGTAATATTTTTGTGTGTTATTTTTTCTACTTAAAAGGCATATTCAAATAAGTAAATGGAACTTGTTATTATAATTGAAATATCAATTTAGTATTAAATTGAAACTTTAATTATTTAATGAAATTTTTATGATTTATAAATCTGTGAGGACTAATATATCTACGCATGGGTTGATCTTTTATTTGTACCTGAACAACTTCTAGCGAGCTAAAGTTCCCTGGTTTAGGCTTCCCTGTTCATGTAAGCAGGGAGTTTCCCTCACAGCTAGTAGCAGAGAAAATCCTACCTTTAATTACTTTATCCTTCCATTACTTCTATAGTGCGGACCCGTAACCGTGCACTTGTCCTTGAGAGATCGCAGTAAGCTAGACGGGAGGTAGAGGGTCAGTATAAATACTTTCCTACAAACATGATAAGGACTGTAAAATCTCCGACGTGCATGAAACGGTCAATAATAGATAAATTAGCTTCGGGATGAAATGTCAAACATTCTTGATATATGTAAAGATATCTATTGCAGAAGCTATTGATATATCAAACATTCGCAATGTATAACATGTTTTCAGAAGTGATAGTACACACAAGTCCAAGTGCATGGTTACATGGTCGACACTATAAATTGGATAATAAAATCTTCTTATGACTTCGTTAAAGGGTAGATCTTTCAAAAACACGGATAGAGAGTTGAACTTTCTATAACCCTTTTAAAGTGTAGATACTTTTATAAAACCATTACACAATAGACCTTCCTGTGTTAAGTTTTGGTAATATTTTGGGCCAGCTTAATTACTCTACGACAGATAGCATGAGAGTAGTGAGCAGCCTACCTCTCGTAAAAGTGGGTTAATCAAGTTATTGTTGTTCATAACCAGCTGGCATGGATTTACAATAAATCTCGTTTCCATGTAACGCTTATGCGGAGCGTAGTGTCATGGGTCAAGTATTTGTACGTTATCGCTGTCTACGGATACATTTAAGTAACGAAAAGAGATATTCATGTGTGCTAATAGGCTTCTTGCTCCACCCTAACAGCTGATTCTCAAGTCCCATTGCTGCTAAAATACCAATCTTTATTTATAAGGCAGGGTCAGATGTCTTATAAGTAATCTATTTTATCAATACTTTATTCAATGATTCTCGAGTGCAGCGTGTTCATTTTGAAATAAATAATTCAATAATGATCTCTAGCTCCGTAGTTGAGTTACACAACGTCAAAAAATTAAATAATAAAATTCATTCATATATATATATATATATATATATATATATATATATATATATATATATACAAACTATACCAAATAATCTATTCATCCATATAACCAAAAAATGTCTGCTTTATATAACTTATTATATAGAATGCATAAAATCCCAATGAATGAAGAAAATAAAATAGGAGAAAAAACATAATTTATCAAATTGCAATAGAAAACTGTTATAAAAAAAAAACTGTTGACAAACCTAATTATAATATTTTTAACAAACGACATAATAATTTAATTTTCAAAAATATTAATAATAATACAATATGAACTTCATTTTAATTTATAGGCCATGAAATAAAAATAAAAATATCAAAATTGCATACCAAACTAATAACAAAATAATAAACATAATAAATAACAATAACAAAACAAATAATATGCGTGAAAAAGGTGGTGTTTATAAATTATAATGCGAAATCTGTAGTAAAACAAACTATATGTATCAAACCAAGAAAGAATTAAAAGAAAGATATAATGAGCATTTGAATGCTTATATAAATCCAGAAATATATAAATCAAATTTTGCAAATCATTGTAAATACTAATAATAAGCACCAATTTCCAAATATTGAAAATATGAAACTTATAAAAGAAATTAATAAAGGATTAATGTGGAGAATGACTATGTATGATGCATTCGAAATATATAAACACAATAATAATAACAAATTAATAAAAGAGCAAATACAAATACATTCTAAATTTGATACTGTATTCAATATCTATAACGTTACAGCAACAAAATAAACTTGGCAATTTGTATACATTTAGCAAAATTTCTATTTCTAAATTAACATATATTTTAGGCCTATAGCTTGCATTATTGTAATTTTAATTCTTGATGATGTTGGTACTCTTTACCAACGATAAGCTTTGGATATAAATTATTAAAAATTCTTGTATTTGAATAACCTATGTTGTTTTATATATAGATATATACACACACTCGCTCACACGCTACACGATTACTAAATGCATGACTAATTAACCATATCGTCGCATTGAAATGCATGTCTTGTACACCTCAAAATTCCAGTTAGTAATTAACAAGATCCAGGATTCACGTTTATCCTGTGCTAATTGGATCCAGCTTACGCCCAATTTGACTTTCTACCTCCCGCCTTTCCTGTCTTAACGTCCTGTAATAGTTTGCCTATAAATATTTTATAACTTGCCTACAGTAGCACTTATATTTTTCGAGGACGGCCGTTTCGGAAGATGTGTCACATTGTCAAAACCCACAATCTAACCAAAACACTACGAAAATACAATTATAAAATATCCTACTTTACACACAACACTCTCAATAAACAATCAAAACCCAACAACAAAATCGACGACATTTACAACGCCACTGGAGTTTACAAACTAACTTGCAGTTCGTGCCCCAGTTTTTACATAGGCCAGACAGGGAGGTCCTTCTACACAAGTTACCAAGAACATATAAACTCATTAAGAAACAAAAACTACCAACTAAACTTCGCCGATCATTTCAAGTCTACAAACTATGACTACATAGACATAACATCTAACCTACAAATTCTTCATAAACAATACAAAAATAACCAACGATACAGAGCCGAACAATACGAAATATACAGACAATTCAAACTACACCCTACGCACATACTCAATACACAATTACAATACAATTCACACACACTTTCTGACATCATAACTCCTAATACTCACAAAGTACACCCACACCACCATAATATCCCACCCCCACCCCAACGCCCTAACCTACGTAAACCTTCAGATCAGTTGACTCGGGACACATCTTCCAAAACGGCCGTCCTCAACAAATAAAGTAAGTGCTACTATAGGAGAGTTGTAACGTATTTACAAGTGTTTTAGTGGGAACTAGTAGCTCACGTGAAGATGGAATCAACAAATCTCTTTTTTTGGTTTGTCTATTTAAGTCAACTAGATTAAAATACTAAATATTGTCAAATAAAAATTATTATTTATCGTTATTAAGTTATTATAGTTTTGGAAAATTTCTTTATTTTTAATTCCCGTCTTTAGTGAGGATTTTTCCTAAAAATTTCATTTTTGAAAGAGGGCAGTAAGAGCCCTAAAACTTGGCAGTGCGTTTAATCTTGAACACTTGAATATACATTATATGTGACACTTCTATAGCAGCAAATATCGTATCTTTTAATGGGGTCGTTTCGGGATATGTAAATAGCCATCATCAACTCAGAAGGAAACGGGCTTCTTGGTTGATTTAGTTAGAATAGTACATGGTTTCCGAAAAGGTTTTTAAAGTTATGAAGTCGACAAATGTGTGTCAATTATATCTATATTTTTAGGTTGTATGTAATAAAACCACCCCCGCAGATATTAGAGCCTGCAGCGCTGATGTTTTGTCAAAAAGAAAGACAATTTTCTTTGTGTTAGTGCTGAGAGTCTTTCAGCTAGTTGACAAAAGTCGTCTACTCCGCCATCAAAGTTGTGTCGCAAAAGCCAACTGAGAGCTATCCTCCATGAGGGTTGTGGGGTCAATTCAGCGACAGAGTATTTGTCAACCATATATATAGTACAATAATGCAGTGTAATAGGAGTAGCATTATCGTGGTGTACCTAGCACGATGGAGCTATATCACTGAGTCGACTGCAGGTTGACATGATTACCCAAGCGGGGTATAAAGTGACCAAGTAACCGTGCACTTGGACTTGAGAGATCGCACGAGATTTCTCGTGCACTTCTTAAAACATGTAACATATTCAGAATATTCTTGCATCCGATTGTCTACACATATTTCAAGATTGTTTATTATTTCACAATGAAGGTAATTTATCAACGAATTTAGCTAATATCGACCATCTCATGCAAGTCAGTGTTTTGACGTCTTCATCTTGTTTGTAGGAATGTATTTATACTGACCTTCTATTTCCTGTCTCGCCTACTGCGATCTCTCAAGACCAAGTGCACGGTTACATGGTCTGTCCTATAATTTATATCGGTTCTTCACTGTGCGACCTACTTGTACGCACCGTCATGTCGCGACGTTGTGACATGGCTGGCTTTTAGTCATTAGTATACAATTTGAATTCTGCATAAAAGGTTTTGAAATAAGGTCATAAATAATAAAAATTGGTTCAATCACTTTATTAAAACCTCTGTCTATTGTTCGTCGTCGCTTATACTTTTTATTTTGTAAAGCTAGAAGCCATAGTTTAATCAAACCGGACGCTGACGACAATAGATAATTTTGACTTTCAGACCTGTGTCATTTGCAAACACGATTGACAGTACTGGAACCTATCAGGCTCTATTGTCCTGCTGGGATTCAGCCAATCAGTTTTGTTGCGTTTTGTACGTCTTGTATAAGAAATCGAGTTTTGCTCTATATTGGCCACTTACTTTGAAGATTTAGAAAGGGTGGTAAGCGTGAAGTTCTTGGAACACATTGAAAAACGTACAGAAACTTTACGTATATTTGACAGTAATAAAAACTATCCTTTCAATTTTTAGCCAGTATGTTCGTGCTATCTTTCATTAAAACCCATGCTACACGCTGCACAGAAAGGTAAGAAGGTATTAATGCTCTACTTGAAACATTTCTGATTTATTAACATAAAAATAATGTAACCAACATTTTTCTAAATGAAATAATGATAAATTATGCAACTTCCAACACTAACAAGTTGTTAGTATTGTGATGAGATAGAAATAGAAATAGAATATTTATTTTTGTACACGTAACAATAAATTTCTTCTTTTACCTGTCCTTTGTAAGAATTCCGCAGAATATATCCTCCGTTGTAAGTAATGTCTAGACAATAGAATGACAGCGTACTTTCGAAAGTCATTTTAAATATCATCATTTAAAAGACCTTGACATTAATTCTACTCTTGTTTGACATTAAAATACAACTTGTTAGATTTATTGAACAAGTTACGGCTCCTTTTTTCTCAATAAAATAGAAAGGCAGCTGATTAAGGCGCTGCAACGGATTTTCGTTGAAGCTTGTTGGTAGTAACGCTGGTTGTATGTAGGTGTCTTATCACGTCACCATGGCAACGTAAATAGGGTTTATATCAGCGAGTTTACAAAACCGTTGACTGAAAGAAAGTGACGCCCTGGATATAGGCTATAAAGCTACGGGGTGTGATTTCGGTGAGAATTGTTTCGAAGGAGAATCGAGATGCTATCTGTCAGATACTTTCAGCGATTGCTCTTAGTTCCCTTTCAGAGACTCTATTCGCACAAACAAACACCATCCTTTACAATTCAGTTCTTTGTCGACGGAGTTACGGTATTGGTCTATGCACGAGGACTGAATAAAATATCTAGACATTAATGGTTATGGTTCTTTAGTGCCGGTTACGCGTTTATCTTGCAATTTGTAAATAATGATTTGCCAGATCTATATTAGATATATTTAGAGATCAGATAAAAGATTTTCTATCGCGCTAAGTGGTTTTCGTCAGCGTATATGTAGTTCGCTGAGAAACTTTGAAATTGGGTTAAATTCAATTCCGAACCATATTGCAAGTCCAAACCGCAAAATCTTTAGTGGTATACTATTTACAGAAAGTAAAAAAACAAACACACAGATATTCTTGAATCACACACAAACACAAAATAATTCACGGTCACAGATACATGGAGCAGAAGAAGAGAGAGAGAGACAGAGAGAGAAAGAGAGAGAGAGAGAGAGAGAGAAAGAGAGAGAGGAGAGAGAGAGGGGGGGGGGAAAGGAATTGGTGTTTTGTATTAAAATCATAGACAAACACAAAAGGCAGCATTACATAGCAGAGATGTAATACTGCCATTCAAACATACGGCTTATTAAATCTTTCCTCATGGGAAATATCTCCGCTATATACAACCTTTGATTTGTTTCTTATCATAGCTGAAGCTTATTTTCAGCTCGCGCTCTGCATAAAATGGAGGAATTTAATTTTCACCGTAAACCATACATAAATATGTCAGCACCCCAGTGGGTAGTGGGGACCAGTATCTCATATATGTATTATTTTTTAATTTTTTATTACTAAAACTCGGAGGGACCTTATCGGTGTAGAGCACTTAGCTGTAGCCTTTGTACCCTCTTCCCATCCCTACCACAGGACTAGCTTAGTGGATACCTACCTCTTTGCAGAAATCAAATACCCACCTGATGCTAGATCTTCTGATATCCTCTGGTGTACATACCTGCCAGCCAAACCACTTTCTCCTTGCAGCTCCCAAAGCAGGACACTCGCAGAGTACGTGGATTGGGCTTTCCTCTTGGTCCTCGTCGCATCTCTTGCACACAGGGGACCTAGATTTTCCAATTTTGTATTGGAACCCCCTCAGATTCCCATGGCCTGTAACCAGCTCTACAGTAGCTCTGAGTTGATGTCTACTTAAGGAGAGTAGTTCTTTGCCCCACACATCTCCTGAGTAACCCCACAGTACCTTGGATTTGTAACACCCCAAGGTTACATTCCATTCTTCCCTGCACAACCTGTCTATATGTGCCGTGATCCTCTTGCGCCCCTCCCGAGGCGGCATGCCCACTGCCCTCAGCAACGGTCCTTGGGTTATACACCCTTGTTTTGCTAAGGCGTCAGCTCTCTCATTCCCTATCCAGCCAGAATGTCCTGGAATCCAGGTTAGGTTGAGTGAATTATGCTTACTCAGCTCTGCTAGAGAAGCCATAGTCTCAGCCACCAACCTAGAGCTGGTACTAGCCTTACCTAAAGCCTTCAGAGCTGTCTGACTGTCCGAGAAAATCCAGATGGTCAATCTTATCAGTGATTGACAACCAACTCGGAGCGGAGCGGATAAGCATCACTTCGGAAGGAGCCAATTATAACCGAAGACTCCCGAGGTTGCAGACCACTCGTTACCTAAGGAAGTCTTTTTTCCATTAGATGTGACGTCACTGGGTGTTGGAGGTTACCTCGCAAGACTCTTTGCAACGGTGGCTGCGCTTCTGACATTTTTATCATTATTTATAATCATGCATCATGTTAAATGATAGTGTGTGTGTGTGTGTGTGTCTGTTTGTGTGTGTGTGTGTTTGTGTGTGTGCGTGTGTGTGTGTGTCTGTTTGTGTGTGTGTGTGTGTGTGTGTGTTTGTGTGTGTGTGTGTGTGTCTGTTTGTGTGTGTGTGTTTGTGTGTGTGTGTGTGTGTGTGTGTGTGTGTGTGTGTAAGTGTGAGTGTGTGTGTGTGTGTGTAAGTGTGAGTGAGTGTGTGTGTGTGTAATGGTGTGTGTGTGTGTGTGTGTGACTGTGAGTGTGTGTTTGTGTGTGCGTGCGTGAGTATCTGTTGTAACTGTTGTACATTTCCAGACGGTATATAGTAGAGAGTTTCAAAACAAACCTCTTCCTTAAAAACTTTTTTGTTTTGGAAGAGTATTAACTACTTACAATTAGGATTGTAACGAACTTGTATTATAAATCCTGTTTTAACTTTTTTTTATAAATTTCCAGTGTATTATGCATTTTGTTGTGTTACCTAATTTTATGGTTATTTTACGTTGTTTTTCAGTTTTAATCCCTTGGATACGTATTTTACATGTGTAATATTTGAAATATATTCCATGTCATTTGATATGTTACATATTAGGTATTTTAATATATAGTTTTTAATTTTTATTTCGTACAAAATCTTGTAGAAGCGCAATCTGTTAGTGATTCAATGAACTACTAAAGACAAACCCCAAATTTATAATTGTTGCTTAGAAACGGACTTTTTTCAGAACATATTATTAAGTTTTTGATAACACTCATTGTCTTCCTGTAATTGACGACATGTATGGAAGAAGTGGTAAAAATCCATTCCTAAGCATGGGGTCTCTGCCAGGAGGATTCCGTTAGGTTAAATATTTTCAACATTTTTCCGCACTACAAAGCTCAGTCTTTGTGTAAGATTAATGTGTTTTATTTATAACAAAATCCGAACTTTTTATAATTATTACCGCAATAATCCAAGTAATAAAAGCGTTCCGGTTTCGATTCCAGACACGTGTAAATACTTTTTTTTGTCCGCAAATAATGTTATACTTTTTCGACTTTAGAACTAAACCTTAGATAGTGTCCGACAATACGGCACATGGTTTTAGAAATTGTATTTATACCAAAACTTTTCTTTGTTAATAAATTCAACGATTGTCCATTATCTTTGCTTCTCTTATAATCATTAATTCTTACATTTTTCTCTTCTCTTCCTTCAACATATTATTAGGTTTTTGTTAACACTCATTGTCTTCCTGTAATTGACAACATGTATGGAAGAAGTGGTATAAATCCATTCCTAAGGATGGCGTCTTTGCCAGGAGGATTTCGTTAGGTTAAAAAGTTTCCACATTTTTCCGCACTACGAAGCTCAGTCTTTGTGTAAGATTAATGTGTTTTATCCCGACAAAATCCCGACTTTTTGTAATTATTACCGCAATTATCTAAGAAATAAAAGCGTTTTTGTTTCAATTCCAAACAAGTATAAATATTTTATTTCATCCGCAAAATAATGTTACATTTTTTCGACTATAAAACTAAACCTTAGTTAGTGTTCCACAATACGGCACATGGTGTTAGAAATTGTATTTATACCGCAACTTTTTTTTTTATTAAATTTAACGATTGTCCATTATCTTTGTTTCTCTTATATTCATTTATTTTTACATTTTTCTGTTCTCTTCCTTCAAGAATCTTATGGTATTAATTTGTATAAAAAACCCTCTGGGTTCCATGAGACTCGTATTTCATACAAATGATATGGTATTTACTGTACACAAACAAACACACACACACACATATATAAATATAAAAATATTATGTTTGTAAATTTTTTTATATCATTACTTTTTCTTGAAGGAGCTAATACATAATTAATTTATTATAAATTATTCTTGTATTTAAAATTTTTGTAATCATTAAATGTATTAGAAGAAATCATATCACCATATTTAATACATGTATATAATTGTTGATTCCTTCTACATGTGAGCTACTAGTTCCTACTAAAACACTTGTGAATATTTTAACAACTTACCTATACTAGCACTTCCTTATATTTGTAAAATATGTAGCATATACTGCAATATAGTAGTACTTATACTATAGTAGTACTGCAAATACTTGTAGCTACAGTAGTTGTGCGTTGTGATACAACAGTATATATATATATACAAAAGACTTGAACTGACTTCTTCGTAAATATATTGATTCGCCATTTTATAGAACCTGAACCAATTTTCCAGCTTATTGTGTACATTATTATGTAAATATCTGTTGAGTGTTTCCAACTGCTTCGTACAACATAAATTGCACGCTAATAGTAATTTGAATAAGTAGCGTCAATCGATATGTATTCTATGCAAACTCTATTTATATAGAATTTTATATTATTTCACTTAAAAAACAATTTTTCAGTTTAATTTTTCAGCTATGTTTTAGAGAAATGTATTTCTTCATAAAATTTTGGAATTGTAAATGGTAATATACGAAAGAATAAATATTCTTAAACATCGCTCAACGCGACGCTGAAATAATGCTATTCTTATAATTTATTTGGAAAAAAGTGTTGATTTTATTCGCGTTCTGATATTCTTATCCACAGATGCATATTTTCTAATTTTATATTCGGAACGTAACTTGTCAAGCTGTTAGGAATGCAAATAAATGCATGAGCGATCAGGAAAGTAACTACAAACTACTGGGAAATGTCGCGCTTACAGAAGTAAACCTTTTTATATTATTTCTAATTTTACTTACAACTATTGTGCACCACTCATTCTTCCTGTTGCCTTCGCAGCTGGATTTCCATCTGTCTCTACGGGGGCCGAAGCCACCTCCATAGGAACATATTTGTCGGTAGGTTCTAAGCCCTGACCAGTTAAATTAATTTTTTTCTCTGCCATGTGTGTTCCCACGAGCAGCTAGGGAAATAAAGGTCCGCCGCCGCAGAGCCCCGCTTACGGCGGTAAGGCGACGTAAGTACTCAGGGGTGGCGCCAGGTGCCCCTGAGGCTCCGTTAAAGACCCTCCTTACCCTGAGGGCCACGAATCTACATCGGCACGGATCGCATAACACCTTCAGATCGGAGGTGTAAGTGCCCATCCAGACCACCAACCTGGATGAGGGGTGCTTCTTGGTTGCCGCCCGCAAGGGAAGGGCAGAGCGAGAGCCGGGCAGATAACAACCCTTCAGGTGCTAGGACTGGCCCCTTTTTTTGAGCCGCCTTCATGCACTCACACAAATGCCTGGACTTCCCGTTTATAGGGAGCCACATACGTACAGCTCCGCTCCACCCGTCCCCCACGCCCGGATTAAGCCTCTCCACCACGTCAAGGTCATGCAGCCCATAGGAGAGGCTCATATATGTAAGAGTATTATAAAATTATCAGAATTAAAACCATTATAATGTAAGTTTACCTGAAAATTAAGAGTTATATATACCTTTAAAGCAATAACAGAATTAATAAATTTAAGTTTATGTATCTAAAATTTAGAAATAATTTATTATAAATTTGTATTTCAAGTAAACATATTTTACTGACCTATAAAGCAAAGCTTTATACAAGAATATACACAAAAATATCTTGTAATAAATTCATGATTATTTGAGCACTCGAAATAAGTATTAAATAATGATAAACTGGTTGAATAACGAGTCAAGGAAGTCTATTTATTAGGGTAACGTTTCGGCAACTAATTTGTCGTCTTTATCTTGCCTGTTGTGCTTCGGAAAACAATGTTCTTACATTTAATGTTCAAATGAGTAATGTAAGGAGGCAAACCATCAAACCCTCCACACCTCAGCAAAAACCACCCTTGAGATAAAGCTCTACTAAATATCCTTTCCGTATTGCTATTGCTCTTTACGAATGTATACGTTTCTACATGCAGTTTAAATGTAAGGGCATGATAAGGGCGGCGAACTAGCGCTGAAACGTTGCACTAATTAAATAAGCCTCTTTCACTCGATATTTAACCGGTTCCATTATTTAATATCTTGCTTTAGTAATTAACGTGTGCCTTTGTAGAACGAAGCAAATTTAATTTTATTTAACAAGTTCTTGAAAACATTGTATGATAGCTTTTGAATTTTATTATAAAAGTTTAAGGTAACTTTGAAAACTTAATTATACCTAATTACTTATAATCTGTGTGTTATTAAACACTTACCTTAACTTCTAAGTGGTTAATTTGTTTTGTTAATTTACAAGCATGGATTTTCCACTAATAATCAACTAACAATCCTGCAAATTTTAAAAAGTTAATTATGACAGTTAATTAGTAACAGCTGTCTTCATTTATTGTTTGGAAGTTATATATATAAATATATATATATATATATATATATATATATATATATATATATATATATATATATATTTATATACACACAGATACACACAGACACACACACACACACACACATATATATATATATATATATATATATATATATATATATATATATATATACACTCACACATACACACACACACACACACACACACATATATATATATATATATATACACTCACACACACACACACACACACACACACACACACACACACACACACACACACACACACACACACACACACACACACACACACACACACACACACACACACACACACACACACACACACACACACACACACACACACACACACACACACACACACACACACACACACACACACACACACACACACACACACATATATATATGCTGAATAGTTACTATCTGGAGTACATCCGTTCATTCTGCAGTCCATAAATTCGCAGTTCCGACGTTTCGCTAGAATCCCATCCAGCATTGACGAGGTGAACCCAACAACAGAGTAGTGACTCGCTCTTCTACTGTTGTTGGGGTCACCTTGTCAATGCTGGATGAGATTCTAGCGAAACATCGGAACTGCGAATTTATGGACTGCAGAATGAACGGATGTACTCCAGATAGTAACTATTCATCATATTTTTCCATCCGTGAAGGAATACGTATCGGCATATACAGTATATATATATATATATATATTCACACACACACACACACATATATATATATATATATATATATATATATATATATATATATATATATATATATATATACACACCGCAATATGTATTCTTGTGTATTAATAAAGAAATAAGACAAATACAAATACAAGAATAATTTATTGAATGTACAATTCAAAGCTTTTCGTTTTCAAACAGTATCAACATCATCAGGAATATTAAAGAATTAAAATAAACATACATGTGCAAACTAGATCAAATGAACAGCGTTGCCAAGTCTATTACAATGTTGTCAAACACTGAATATAGTATAAAATTTAGATTTTGCTTGTATTTGTTCATTTATCAACTCATTATTAGTATTATATTTATGTATTTCTAAAGTCTCATAAATATTCATTCTCAGGCCTTTGTTAATTTCTTTTTACAAGTATCATATTATCTATATTAGGAAATATGTGATTATTATTAATACAATGACTAGCAAAATTCGATTTATAAAGTTCTGGCTTTTTATATGCATTGGAATGCTCGTTATATCTATCTTTAAGTTTTTTCTTAGTTTGCCCTATATAAACCTTATTACAACAGTCACATTCCAATTTATATACACCGTTTTTTTCATTGCATATTAATAATTTTATTATTATTATTCATTATACTTATTAATTTATTATTAGTATTAAATGCGAATTTGATGTTGCTACCTTTAAACAATTTTGTGATATTTTTTATTTTATTACCAAAAAATATAAATGAAGTCCATATGACATTTTCATCATTATTTTTTGTAAATTAAATTATTATTTTGTTTCTTTTAAATATAATAATTAAGTTTATCAACAGTTTTCTTTTTATAGCCATTCTCAATTGCAATTTGATAGATAATGTTTTTCTCTCTTATTTTATTTTCATTATTGGTAGGTATTTTATGTAATCTATATAATAAATTGTATAAGACAGCCATTTTTTGATTATATGGATGGTTAGAGTTATTAGGTATTATTTGGTTAGTTTGTGTCGATTTACGATATAAGTTATAATCAAATTCATTATTATGTCTTATAATTGTTAT
>JBAIZL010000003.1:107369069-107379069 GCA_036971475.1 Prosapia bicincta | reverse complement strand
AAGACAGTTTTAAAAACGTATCAGACTTTCAGATGTCTCATAGCGTACCATGATGGGATTTATACTGACGGTATTAATCAGACGGAAGTTATACTGTCGCGGAATTGCATATTTATGACATCCAAAAAGGTTTCGTGGGCGTGAATGTATAAGTTTTCATTTCATAAACGTGACACTAAAAATATGATTGTCAATTTAAATTTAAGTTGTCTTCGTTTTTTAAAAATAACATTGAAAATATCAGGTAGTAAGCTGCAGTCACGCTTTTGTAAACCAACTTCAACCACCGTGTATGTGGGACCTTCAATTATTGGCAATGCAAATTTAAAAAATCCTTTTTATTAGTTTTAAAAAATTGCGTTTTGATTCGAACTCAAATCTCCTCTAGGGGACAAATTTAATATATTACCTTTCAAATATCAACACATGAAGTCATATTTTAAAAACAATAATCAAACACAATTTATAAAATCAGTAACATAAAAAAAACCTAAAAACCAAATTACCACGACATTGCAATATGAAGAGAGCAGTAAAATAATATATAGCATGGTATATTGTCTCGCGTACTCCATCTGTTTTGTTTTATAATAACCAATGGGCTGTATTTATTATATTGGCAATGAACACAAAAAATTGAATTAGAGAGATTATATTGAATTAGAGAGTAGCTGGCAAAAGAATAAGAGAAATCGTGGAAACACATCATACAATAGTAGACTTAGATAGGACAAATATGTTAAAAAAACGCCTGAATATCGGTCTAATATATCCTAACGCGAAGCCCTCAAGGTAAAAAGAGGAATATCCCACCTTAGTTGGAGAGAAGTTTACAGTAATATTATAAATAGATTCCAGCAAAATTACTACCGCTATAGTACTTACATATTTCAATAAGCAACATAAATATACGCATTACACACTATCTGACAATTTTTCAACAGAAAAATATTGTGTTTGAATAATATAAGCTAGAAATGTTCGATCGCGTTGTAGCAACAAAGATATTCCTTTCAGTCTTGAAGAAATAATATAGCGACCGGTATTTATGAGCGTGGGTTTTACTGCGTCAAGGACTTCAAAACCAAAATATTAATTTTGGTGAGTGAAATTTTCAAGTTTTAATTTACTCTGCACCATAAGTTTGCCAATATAAAGCCTCGGACTTGGTTTAATAACTTAGACATACTGTGAGCAACCACCGAGCTTTGCATGGGGGTGGTTGGTTACAGGCTGCGGCAAAAATACGTAAATCCAGAAATTCGAATTATTCCTCTACATCCCCGCTAAAAACGTATTGAAAAATTGGATTTGGAAAAAAGGAGATCGTTCCTGCTCATAAATAAATTATTTTTGTATTATTATTGGTTCGGTTCTCCTACGTCTTTCGAAACCCAGTATCCACTGCCCTCGGTCCATCCTTTTGTTTTCATCTAGTTCTTTGGTCTTCGTTTCCGCTCAACTAAAGCAAAATCTTTCACTCTTTCCTCTACCGTGAGGGATCCACGTTAACAATTGCTTCGGACATCGATCTACATGTACTCTTTGATATATCCACATCAGCTATGCTGCTAGGAACAAATCTGGTTTACTATTGTACTTTACTTTCATGCTTTCTCTTATTCTTCTCAGTTATTCTCTCTAATTTATTAAAATCTCTATAATCTAATTTTACATGTTTAATGCCTACCTAATAAATACAGCATATTTGTTAATGTAAAGCAATACAAATAGATTATTCAGAATGTATTATAACATGATATATTACTTTATTCTGTTAATTTTGCTATATCGTGTTAATTTAGTACTTTGTTTTTGGTGTCACAGTTTTTATAAATTGCCTTTGGTTATCGTTTGCAACGTGTGTCATTGTGTTGTTGTTTGGAAGGTATATTTGCAAATAAATTTGTCGACTGAAGACGATAGAATTTGCAATAAAAATGTAATGTCGTAAAGCTAGTTAAAATTTGATTAGCAATGTCTTTAAAAATTATACATTGTCTAAAATTAGTAATAACCAAACATATGTTTTTTTTGTAATATAACTAAGGATTGACAAAAGTATTGTATTTTATATTTCATTTAAAAGAATCAATTCCTAAAAAATATATTGCTTGCGTAAAATTTAATTTTAGTATTAGTTTTTTTAAAATTTTTACCTTGGGTATTACAATATAATATGTGAAAGACATAGCGCGCGCACACACACACACACACACACACACACACACACACACACACACACACACACACACACACACACTCACACACACGCATACACACAACACACAAACAATGTACAAAGTACCTTATAGTTCTATGACTACATCTACATGACTCATATACATGGAGTCCAGATGTAGTCATAGAACCATATGGTAGGAAGTATCCAGGTGGGAGATACACTATTTTGAAGACGTCAAACTAGTGAGGGATGTTTTTAATTTAATAATTCCCCTGAACTATTCCCTGAGATTTCCCAACCAAAATAACTTTTTTATATCTTTAAGCTCATTAGCTTCGATTTTCTCTCAAAACTATAAGTACCACTAAATTGTATTTATCCCCTAACAATATGCGATAAAGATAACCTATGTTTTCGTTGTTATATTTTTACTTCTTTTCCGTCTTGAGTTGTTTGTTTCTTATACTTTTAGTTTATGATATTGTCCAATTAATTCTCCTACAGCAATAAATCCTACATTTTTAATGATTTGACTGTTTCTTTGTTTTAATTTTCATTCTTACTTTTCAAGCTTTCATTTCAAAACTACATTTACAAGCCTAAATTTCAAGCCTACATAACATGCTAACATTTCAAGTCTACATTTCATGCATACATTTCAACCTTAAAATCTTAGCTCACTTTTAAGCTTACATTTTAAACCTACATTTCAAGAATACATTTCATGCTTACATTTCAAGCTTACATTTATTACTTACATTTTAAGATTACATTTCATGCATACATTTCAAGCTTACTTTACAACCCTACATCCTAAACTTATATTTAATGCCTACATTTTAAGCCTATATTTCAAGCCTACATTTCATGCTTACATCTCAAACTTTCATTTAATGCTTACATTTCAAGCTTACATTTTAAGCTTACACTTCAAGCTTACATTCCATGCTTACAATTCAAGCTTTCGTTCCATGCTTATATTTTAAGCTTAAATTTGAAGCTTACATTTCAAGCTTACATTCCAGGCTTACATGTAAAAAACACCGGGACACAAGTGCTACGTACCATATCCTATCATCCGCATGCTCTGACTAGGTTAATATCATCTAAGCTGAACAATCTTTCCGTTTTAATAAACTACCATCTCGTGTTTTCTAATACCCTTCTAATCTATTTAGTTGTCTCGTTAATTCCATGCTCCTAAATACGTTCTAAAGTTAGTAAGGTATTAATGTACTAATCGGCGTAAGCTTTGCGGTACCTGACGCCCCAAGTGTAAGCTTCCCTTGCCACTGTTACTGTGCTATTACACTTTAATGTGATATTAAAGACTCAATGTTCGAGGATTATTGTTAAGGACTAAATGATTGAAAGTGTTTTCAAAGCCGTAAAGTTTTTGTGCCTAAGACTAATCCTACTGTAGGCTAAGTTTTTGTGCTCCCTAACTAAATCCTGCCCTTAAGGGGAGAGCTCGGTAAGTGAAAATTTCTTGATAACCTTATTATATTTAAAACAGTCGTTTCGCAAATGTTAAATCATTTGTTATTTTTACAACAGAATTGCAAATATCTCGTCTAAAAGAATAATTTAAAGGTAAATAAATAAAGCAAGAAAATAATGAAGCAAGGGGTACTAAGCAGAGCTTGAAGCTGGTTTTAATTGACCCAGTGTCCTGAGGGATTTACTTTGACTCTCATCGTGAAAATGCCACCTGCTATATAGATAATTTGACTACGTATGTATTATATGTAAGTAACTGGTTTCCTAACATTAGTAGGCACAGAGCTGAGTTTGTCTAATCATAGAAATACAAATTTACAAATATTTGCTTGAGTTTGTTTTTAAAATTTAATATTCAAGTAAACATGATTGACGTAGATATCTGTTACATTAAAGACCAAATAAAGACCAAATATTCATACATTTTCAGTAGAATTACCTACAGCAAGGAGAGAAAAAAAATTTAACCCTGATAAATAATGATTTGCCAGATCTATATTAGATATATTTAGAGATCAGATAAAAGATTTTCTATCGCGCTAAGTGGTTTTCGTTAGCGTGTAAGTTGGTCACTGAGAAACTTTGAAATTGGGTTAAATTCAATTCCCAACCATATTGCAAAACCAAACAGCAAAATCTTTAGTGGAATACTTTTTTACAGAAAGTAAAAAAAACACACATATACTCTTGAACCATACACACAAACACAAAATAATTTACGGTCACAGATACATAGAGTAAAAGAAGAGAGAGAGAGAGAGAGAGAGAGAGAGAGAGAGAGAGAGAGAGAGAGAGAGAGAGAGGAATATGTTGTGGTCTTTTATTAAAAAGTATAACAATATCTAAAATTAATATTCCAAATGAACGTAAAGAACAACAGAAGTAAAATAGGAAAAATGAATATGCCATCGTAGCCGTTATGGTCAAATGAGCGATCAAAAGGTGTTATTGATAAAATAGTTGGATTAATGATCTTTGGAGAAGAGTTTCTAGGACAGTGCTCATTTCCTAGAGACGGGCGGGCGTGAAATACGTCAAACGTATTAAAGGATAAAGTGTAAGAATATTGTTTCACCATAAAATCGCACTCTTTAAGAATTGTTTAGGTGACGTAGAAACAAGCAGAATTAGTCAACGTAACTAGTACACACCAAAATACAGGGTCACGTATCGCACGAGAGTTCTCCATTTCTTCGTGAAGATAAGGCATATGAAAGGTATGATATGTAAGGCACATGAAAGAGGTATGAGAGGAATAATGGAGTCACGTTTGCAGGGTTACTTACCCGAGGCGTCATTAAGAGGGCGTAAAAGGGTTTTACCGTCGTAAAGGGCTTCTTCTTGTTACACCCACTTCTGAGGTGAAATATAAAAAAATGTAGAAGAAATTTGGTAAAGAAATGTATAAATTTAATGATCATATGTCCCTGGTAAAGGGCGAAACTATGTTGTTTAACCATAATCTATTAGTTAAGGTGTTCCCTTTGGCCGTAAGGAGTTACCCAACTGCTGCAACCCTTCTAAGTACTAGAAATAGGTGAAAGTATAGCTGTACGTGGTCCTGATCGTTTCTCTGAAGTAGTCATGTTTATACCTAGGGCAAGAAGAGACTATCCCTTCACCCCTTACCTCTAGCACTAAAGTTCTGTTTTTTCAAGGGAGGAACCAAAAACGGTCATTATTGTAATTGTGACCAGTTTAATAAAATACTGAAGTAAGAAACTTTAAATATTTTTCAGAATAGTTTCTTTTTATATTTTTGATAAGTAAAGGGGACGTTCAGGAGACATAAAATTAAAATAAATGTAAGTAGATCTAAGAATATGGCCATCAGCAAATAAAATAATAATTTGAAATAATAAAAAAATTATATAATTTTTCAAGATAATACAAATAAAAACATACATAAAACTCTCAAATTAATCATTTATTAACTCATACGCGTTCCAATGACAAAGTCATCATCATCAGGGAGTGTTACTACTACAAACCCTTTGTTGTAAGTTTTGAGCTTGTATTAGTAACACTCACTGATGATGATGACTTTGTCATTGAAACTCGTATGAGTTAATAAATGATTAATTTGCGAGTTTTGTGTATGTTTTTATTTGTTTTAACAAAACCTCACAAGCTAAGCTCAAAGAATAGTTGTATTTAAAGATAATATTATATAAAATATATTTTACGCAAAATATTTGCAAGAGTTACTTCAACTAGAATTTACGATGCAACCAATGTGATGAAAATTTAAAAATGTTATGTAACGTATTAGGAACTCATTTTGAGGGCTTACAACGTAAAAATGAAACATCTTTGCGCAAAGATTGCGAAAAGCATTGTAAACCAAAGCCTTACAATATTAAACTGAAAGAGGATATAGACTGTTTATAATGGAACGGAAGTCTCTGCCTTTCATCTTTGATATTGATTACAGCGAACAAATCAATTGGGTTTCATTACGTAATCCTATTTTACAAAAGAAAGATATAAATGGCAAACCTTCACTTCAGCAAAGAAAGTTGCAAAAGTGACATATATCATTAAGTCACACTTTTATTAGAGTTAAGGCAGCAGATTTTTCTTCATAGCTTGTAAGTCCTGTAAAGTATTACCACACAAAGGTATTATCTTGCAGACTACTTTTTAGGTTAGAAAACCCAAATTTTGGAATACATATTATTATTATAAAAACTTTTGATTCAGAAAATACAAATGTTCTTTGTAGTCTCTAGACCACATTTTTTAATAAGCGAATATGTCGTATTAAACGCGTACAAAACAAAACTCTCCTGGTTTAAAGATACTTTCATTGATTACAATCATGCCTGAGATTTATAAATTGCTTGTCACAGATTACTTTAAAGTTAGCAGACGAAATTTGTATTTCTATATCCGGTTACATTATGACGGACGACGATACTTCGATCTCATCACTACACATAGTGAAAGTCCTAATTATTTCACAAAGAATTATTTGAAGAGATATTAGTCTTATATTTTTAGAAATGTGCAAATATTCTTGTGTGTTATTAATTGAGGGAAAAATTTATCTAAACACTTATAATGGTACTAAACACTTGTAAATATTTACAAACTTGCCTATAGTAGCACTTACTTATATTTGTTGAGGACAGCCGTTTCAGGAGATGTGTCCAATTGTCAACTAAGACCGTAACTCACGAGTTACGGGTTGAGTTACGGTCTTAGTTGACAATGACACACATCTCCCGAAACGGCCGTCCTCAACAAATATAAGTATGTGCTACTATAGGCAAGTTTGTAAATATTTACAAGTGTTTAGTGAAAACTAGTTGCTCGCGTGAAGATGGAATCAACAAATATAAGTAAGTGCTACTATAGGCAAGTTTGTAAATATTGTAACGTTCAAGTCCTTTTTTTACCTCGGGGTAGGTTTTTATCTTTATTAAAAAATGTGACTTAATTGCTTAATTACCAACATAATTAATTACTTACCAGGGCTTCTAGTTCTCCGTTACAGCCGGGCATAATAATGTCTTTCTGTAAACGGCCTTCTAATATCTTCGGAAAGTAGAACTAGGATACTTGAAATGATAATTTAAAGCTTTAAAATACAAAATTAGTTAATTTATTAATCAATGACAAATTTCAATAGAACAAAAGACACCAATGTGTCGAGTAATTATCTTTTAATTACTGCTAATTATTTCATACATTTTAATTACTTATTAACCTTTAAAATTTATATATATCAAGAAGATAGTAACTTAAGTTTTCCGATTTAATTTTAGAAATGAATATTCAAAGGACAATTTCTACCGTTCATGTGTTAACCGTTTATCAATTAAAATTCAACTTAGTTAACATTAAAATACATTTTCTTTATAATTATCTAAAACGTACCTGGTTGTGCACATTACTTTCCAAACACTTTAACACATATTAAACATTGTCTATGGCTTTTGTACACTAATAACTGCACATCGCTCCTGGAATCAGCACTCTTAAACAAAAATGATATAAACTTTTATTTATTTGAAACACATAAATAATCGCTTCTGACTTCTTCTTTAGTTGCGTTTATAAAATTTGGTACCGGCCTTGACATCTTAAATTTTGAATACTGGAAGCTTATAAATTTCTAGGTTATGTCCGAAAGTGCCATCATGTCCGTCTCGTTCAAAGACTTTTGGAGAACTGGGGTCGTTGCAAGGATGCGCTAACTGAATATCCCACCCTTACTTATTATTTTGAATATTCTGATTGGTTTAGAAGTATCGCCTCATGCTTACGTCACATGGCGTGAGGTGGTTAATTACCTTTAAGTTACTAACTCGTACGATATTTTTCTATTTCGCCCGCTAGGAGCGCTCACCACCTACGCTAGATTCACAATGTGCACCAATAAAATAATTTTTTTTTTTAATATTGGGACGATATAATTATTAAATAGAAATTAAATATATAAATGAATTTATATGTAACACCTTATTTTTAAGAGTGTTACAATATTTAAAAGTGTTTAGTGAAAACTAGTAGCTCGCGTGAAGATGGAATTAACTAGTACTTATAATGGTATTAAAAGTTTAGAAAGTTCTTACTGACGATGACATAAAAGTCTTCGAAACTGTGACCCTGTGAGCTGATGGATCTGGCTACGGCCGGTGGAATAGGTAAGGGGTTGAACCATCTGAAACCACTCAAAACCCCAACCGTAGCTGCTCACAGGGTTATTTTAGTGTTACTTATTCGCTGAGGGCGCTCTTTGCGGGGATCTTTAAGGGTAATAACAAGGAACTAGCCCTTCTCAAGGTTACCTAAAACAGTTTCCTGGCTGGATAAAATAGGTATACTGAATTCTAAATGAAAGACAGTATTTTATTTTAACATCGTGCATTTTTGAAATAAACTCAAAGCATAACAAATAGACTGTAAATTAAGGCTAGAATGCTCGGTGGCTACCGGTTATAGACTACTATGCGAATAAAACACATAAACATTAAATAAAATCTAACAACTCTTTATCCTAACAACACTCTCTTTTAAATTAAATATAAGATTATTCTTGTCTTTGAAGGGGCCACTCGTTGCTGCTGCTTACCATATAATAGCACGTAACCCGTCCCAGCGGTCCCTATGTGTCAGATATAGGCCCAAGTTTAGAATAGAAGAAGGATGTCTCTACGACCTCTTTGAATCTCCATTCAACACTGCGTATCTGTATTGTGAGTCGGAAGCAATGCCCTAGTCATGTCGCTATAGGTGACGACCACGGTCGGATCCAAAGAAGCTTCTAGAATCAATTGACGCCTGCAGAATATGAGCCGCACTCCGCAGTGCTCGCGTAGCGCATTCGTTACCGGCCAATGTGGGAGCGCAACCACATATTAGATGTTGAAGGCAGAGTGATCAGCCGTGTATACGATACTGCTTGGTTACTTTGACCCAAAGCGCACAAAACACCTTGAGTTAAATATGAATATATTATGTTTGTACAGACGATATCATTTATTAATGTCTGGGGGAAATTTTTATCTAAACACTTACAAAAGTGTTGGGATAACTGATAATGACATAAAAGATTTCGAAACGCGTTTCAGTTTATTTGTTGAGCGAAGTTGTGTGTGTGTGTGTGTGTGTGTGCGTGTGTGTATATTTAAATTCCTTCAATAGTGTTAGGATTATATATAGTTTCTCCTGACGATAGCTACTGTGTTAGTGATCAAACGCACAAGAAATAATTATATATTCGTAAGTTTGAATAAGTTTAACTATTATTAATTAATGTCTGAGATAAATTACAGTGAGCTTCTATTTACTCGTGAGTAATGTCAAAGCCATAAAATCAAACATTTTTGACGATATATCCACTGTTGGTAATTTTTTGAAAGGGTTTTCTATCCATATATCATCTGCGGTGAAGCATAAAAATTATTTATAATATTTCCTTTTATGTATGGGTGAATGTTCCGTTTTTCACGGTGTATTTAATTACTGTCGTTTAAACC
The DNA here is from genome assembly GCA_036971475.1 of Prosapia bicincta. NCBI lineage: Eukaryota > Metazoa > Arthropoda > Insecta > Hemiptera > Cercopidae > Prosapia > Prosapia bicincta. Next base: position 107,369,397 of record JBAIZL010000003.1, on the reverse strand, counting down.
TCTTCTGTGTCTAACTCCTGTAAGCAGTCTATACAAAATATCGGTTTATTCTATCTTCCTTCATTCTTCGTCGGTCCTTCCAATCTATCTTCTTCTCTTGTAACTCGGTAGATCCAAACCAATAAATTGTTAGTTTGTAAAATATTTAACTCTTGTAAAACCATGGAGGAAGCAGCCGTTTAAGAAAACGAGAAACAAATTTCCAACAGTTTAAATATTAATTATTGAATCCAAAATATGGTTAAATCTGCATTATCCTAAACAGTTTTACTGGCGATTTAATATAAACTATATTTTTACAACACTAAATACGTCTATGGCTTTGTGG
>JBAIZL010000003.1:107364069-107366569 GCA_036971475.1 Prosapia bicincta | reverse complement strand
CAAAGTAAATCTCTGCTATTGCTCATTTATCGACTGTAAAACTGGTCAATAAACATTTTCACTGTTTTCGTTAAATAATGTATTTTCCTCTGGCACTTTTACTGCAGTAGTTAGTTGGGTTTATTGCCAGTAGAGGCTCTGTTTTATGACGAATGCTGAAGTAATATACAAGCAAAGTGCCGCGCTGATGTAGGAAGATTGTTTGTAGGTACATGCCTTCAAACACCCACGTCTTAGTAAACAATTCCTTTTGCTTTGGTTGTTAAATCGTCATAGGATTTATTTAAAGTTAAATTTAATTATAATTTAAGAATATGTAAATCGACGATGTAAATCTCAAAGCTGTAAATCTGCGTTATCTAGCGGGCCTCTAACGAAGATATGCATTCGTGATTAATAAAGGAAAATAATATAACCATGTTTAAATTAACAAATTAATAAATTTGTTTCTCTTAAATACTTAAAAACAAGGCATTTATTTCGACATATAAAGGTTTTGAGTACAATGCAAAATTTTCTCTACGTAATCATCTTCTCTGTAGTTGAAGGTTTTACATACCTGGGCACTATTACAGTATTGGTAGATAGAGGAAATCCGAAACGAGTTAACTCCAGAAATAACATCACTGGGAAGGACTGTATGTCAATGTAATTAATATATTTATATAATCTTAACAGGCATGCTGGAAACTATAATAATCCCTTTCAAGCATGTAAAATTGCAGTAGGATTGATTTTTGTAAAATTAGAGCTGATTTCAGAATGGTTATATCTTCAAAATCTATATTGTTTTGTTCTACGAAACGGCCTTATACAGATTTGGATTCTTAAAGCATTATCCAACGCGACTGGCCTAGAGTAATGAATACCCTATTTGAATATTTATGTAGCTAATTATTAAATGTATTTATTTCAAAAGACACCATTATTATATGTCCAAAAGGCTACTTAATTAAAACTTGATTGACCGAATTCAATTAAAACAGTTTCTTATAATAAGTAGGGCTAATACAAACAAAATCAATCCCTACATAAATTAATAAAGACAAATTTTACTTTAGTTACTTTTTAACAAATAATTTTAATACACTGGATAAAATAATGAGTATGCAACTAATGAATGTGTGAGAGTGTGCAACCAATGAATGTGTGAGAGTGTGCAACCAATGAATGTGTGAGAGTGTGCAACCAATGAATGTGTGAGAGTGTGCAACCAATGAATGTGTGAGAGTGCAAACAAATTAATGTGTGAGAGTGTGCAACCAATGAATGTGTGAGAGTGTGCAACCAATGGATGTGTGAGAGTGTGCAACCAATGAATGTGTAAGAGTGTGTAACCAATGAATGTAAGAGATTGTGCAACCAATGAATGTGACAGAGTGTGCAACCAATGAATGTGTGAGAGTGTGCAACCAATGAATGTGTGAGAGTGTGCAACCAATGAATGTGTGAGAGCGTGCAACCAATGAATGTGTGAGAGTGTGCAACCAATGAATGTGAGAGAGGGTGCAACCAATGAATGTGTGAGAGTGTGCAACCAATTAATATGTGAGAGTGTGCAACCAATGAATGTGTGAGAGTGTGCAACCAATGAATGTGTGAGAGTATGCAACCAATGAATGTGTGAGAGTGTGCAACCAATGAATGTGTGAGAGTGTGCAACCAATGAATGTGTGAGAGTGCAACCAATTAATGTGTGAGAGTGTGCAACCAATGAATGTGTGAGAGTGTGCAGCCAATGAATGTGTGAGAGTGTGCAACCAATGAATGTGTGAGAGTGCGCAATCAATGAATGTGTGAGAGTGTGCAACCAATTAATATGTGAGAGTGTGCAACCAATGAATGTGTGAGAGTGTGCAACCAATGAATGTGTGAGAGTATGCAACCAATGAATGTGTGAGAGTGTGCAACCAATGTATGTGTGAGAGTGTGTAACCAATGAATGTGCGAGAGTGTGCAACCAATGAATGTGCGAGAGTGTGCAACCAATGAATGTGTGAGAGTGTGCAACCAATGAATCAATGAATGTGTGAGAGTGTGCTACCAATGAATGTTTGAGAGTGTGCAACCAATTAATATGTGAGAGTGTGCAACCAATGAATGTGTGAGAGTGTGCAACCAATGAATGTGTGAGAGTGTGCAACCAATGAATGTGTGAGAGTGGGCAACCAATGTATGTGTGAGAGTGTGTAACCAATGAATGTGCGAGAGTGTGCAACCAATGAATGTGTGAGAGTGTGCAACCAATGAATCAATGAGTGTGTGAGAGTGTCCTACCAATGAATGTGTGAGAGTGTGCAACCAATGAATGTGTGAATATGTTGAGATAGCCTATGGGGTAAAAACTGTTCTACCACATATACTATAAAATAAAATTAGGTGTTATATGAATTAATATGCTATTTTACATCTCCTTTTATGAAAAGTTTTTATCCCATATAAAACTAAATTAATATTGTTAAATTTAATTAGTGTAATATTTAAAAAAACTTTTACAAAT
>JBAIZL010000003.1:107349069-107359069 GCA_036971475.1 Prosapia bicincta | reverse complement strand
TCATGGAGTCAATCGAAAAGCTGAAAAGCAACAGAGCACCTGGTGAAGACTCACTTGTAGCCGAAGTTTTTAAAAATTGTGGAGAAATTGTACAGTCACAATTATATTCCCTGATCCTAGACAGTTGGGAAAGAGAACGCATGCCTAGAAAATGGAGAACTAGTCTCATATGTCCTGTTTTTAAAAAGGGTGACAAAGTGGAATGCAGTAATTATCGTGGAATATCTCTTCCCTCGGTAGCATACAAAATATTCTCAAAGATAATACTGAAAAAGCTCAACGTCTTTGCTGAAAACATCATAACAGATTATCAGTGCGGATTCCGACAGGGAAGGGAAACTACCGATATTTGTTTTAAGACAGTTACTAGAGAGGTGTTGGGAATATATAAAATTGCCCTTAATCTTCTTATTATTGACTATCGGCAGGCTTTTGACAGTGTCAACAGAGTAAAATTGCTCGAAATCCTAAATGAGTTCAACGTACCAAACAAGTTGATCAGACTGATCAACATGACATTGTGTGATAGTGACGGAAAAGTTGTCATAGGTGGTGGTATTAGTCCCAAATTCCCTATTTTGACTGGCGTGAGACAAGGCAATGCCCTGTCTGCTACCCTCTTCAATCTCTCCTTACATGGCGTTTTGAGGAGGATTAACGTTTCAGGGAATATCATGAATTCATGCAGTCAAATATGTGCATATGCTGTTGATATATGCTTGGTTGCCAGGTATATTCCATCAAAGAAACTTTTAATATAATCAATAATGAAAGAAAAAAGATAGGTCTCTGCATAAATGAGGGAAAAACTAAATATATGAGTACAAGCAGAGGGCGTAGCAGTACGACTATAGATATCGATGGATATTCATTTGAAAAAGTAAAAAGTTTCACATATTTGGGCTCGGAAGTAAATGATGAAAATAAAACAATAAATGAAGTCAAGAAAAGAATAATGTTAGCTAATAGAGCATACTTCACAAATATAAAGCTTTTTAAAAGTAGGCTATTGTCTCAAACCACTAAGGTACGACTCTATAAAACCTTAATTCGGCCAGTCCTAACGTATGGAGCTGAGACGTGGACTTTAACCGCCGTGATGAAAAATCAGTTGACATTGTTTGAGCGTAAGGTTTTAAGAAACATTGATGGTCCGGTCCACGATGTACAGACAAATGTGTGGAAGCTTCGATCTAATGCCGAGTTGTATTCCTTATACAAAGACGCAAATGTGGTCCATTTTATTAAAACGCGACGTCTAGAATGGTTGGGTCACATCATAAGAATTCCCACCAATAGAATGCCGAACAAACTTTTACATGGCACTATGATTGGCAAAAGAAGAGTTGGCCGACCAAGAAAACGATGGCTACAGGACCTTGAGGAAGATTTAAGAGTACTCGACATTACAGCATGGAAACAGAAGGCTAAGGATAAAAGTACATGGCGGAACATTGTTAAGGAAGCCAAGGCCCACCCCGGGCTGTAGCGCTACGTAGTAGTAATAGTAGTAAGCTTTTGAAGTATAGAACATTCAGGAAACGTAACATGTTTTCAGAAATGGTAGTACACGGAGTGAGCAAGTGCACAGTTACTGAGGTAATTATCTGTACACCATTCGAATAGATTTTGGTTTTTGCTAGAACGTTTTTATGCCAAAAGATTACAAAAAAGTTAACTGACAACTCGTCCCATTGCTATTGCTAATAAGCTAAGCCACGCATTAGTTAGGTTAACTGGCAAGTCTGACTAGTCAAGTTGGAACTTTGATTACAATTTGTAATCAAAGGATTTGCGTGGCGGCGATTATTCAAACATTCCCGCAGATAATCTGTATAATGAATTAACTAGGCTGTGCTTAATTGGCTTTATACAATGTGTATCCCTTCGGGACGAGAGCAGCTTTATACGAGGCTATCGGCTGTTTTAATTCACATTTGTTTTATTCATTAAAATATTAACAAATGGAATTTTTATTTTTTTAAAAATTAACATCCCTTTGTTCGCCATCTTAAATATTTTAGATTTCCGTCCCAAACAAAGAAAAAAGGTATAAGCCTTGAAAGACTTTAATAATCTGTAAGAAACGTTCCCCATTAGAATTTTATTTTAAATTTATTTAAAATTTGGTAAGACTGTATTAACAATATAACATATAAACACGCGCGCGCACGCATAAACGTGTTTATTCTCACTAGTTTTTACATTTAATTGTACTGGTTGGTAAATAAAAGAACTGAAAAAATAATTTTATTGTATCTGTAAACGCTTCAAATTATAGATAATCCTTTGCTAGCGTCGAATACAATGAGAATAGAATCAAGTACTCACTTTATGCAAAGCTAATCCTAAAGAGGTCTCGTTCGTCGGATGGATGGGGGCAATCAGGAGGATTTTCAGTCACTATAATCAGGGCGTTGTGGCCATGCATCTCTGTTGCAGTAATTAGACATCAAAGTGCTCATTGACTTTTTCATTTCTTGAGTCTCAAGGTTCCCTAGCATTCATACAACTGCATATTTCGGTTACTTTACATAAATAAAATCAGATCCAATGGTAGGTAATGAAATTCTTTTTACAAGACGTTCTTGTGAATCTACTTGTGAAATTCTTTTCCCGCTTTATCAGCTTGTTCCCGGTTATAGTGCAGAGGCCAGTAGACCAGGAAATGGTCTCCCAATCCTCCTAATTGAAGCCGTATATTAACACAGAAAATGTCTTGAGGAGCTCTTACAATGCTTATCCTACTTGCCTAAAGGGCGTCTTTATAGATAGAATATGCCAGAAAATACAAATTTGCAGACTATACTTTAGTTATGTTTTCAGGATGGTCAATAATCCAGCTGTAAAAACCCTGCAAACAGAGGGCAGAGGCTAGAATCATATGTAATAAATACAATCATAATAGAATGAGTATATGATTAATAGTTGAGCTTGCCAAGAAAAACCACTTATACTAAAAGATGTAATAATTAATATGATTTCAAGGAAGATCGAAATGGAACCCTTTGGAAAAAGGAATAAGAAATCATCCAAGATTATCTTGAAATAAAATGGGGAAAGGGTCGCTAAAATTAGACGTGAACACTAGATAATGGTCAATGTGTATTGGAGAAACAAGGACGTGTAGAGACCATTGTTGAGAGAGAGAGAGAGAGAGAGAGAGAGAGAGAGAGAGAGAGAGAGAGAGAGAGAGAGAGAGAGAGAGAAGCGAGTTGGCTATATTTGCTACATTATTGACATGGGAAGTAGTGGTTGGACGTTTGAAAAAAATATTTATTCATTTCCTTCGGCATGGATCGAAATTCACTCATGATTGACCCTTTTGTTCTAATTACCTTTTTAATAATGATGGTTGATTTTTGTGCCAGTTTTTAAAATTTCGAAAATCCTACAGAGTATATCTGAGTAAAAACAATTTGTTAGAGCAGAATGTTCACAGGGAATGTGTACTTACAGATGAAGATCAAAGAACCTTTAACATATGTAAGTAAAACGTATTTGACACATTCTGAATGATGGAAGTTCTTCGAAACGCGACTGCATTATGCTAATATTGGGAATGGCAAAAAACTAAGACACTCAGCATCTTAAGATAGACGTTACAGAGCTGAACTTCGATACTTTTAACTGGATCCAAATGGTAGGCGATGGTTTTATGTTGTAAAATCTATATTGAAGTTCCAGGTGGATTTAGACTGAAATCGTACATTTAATTCAGTCAGCGAAGAATAACGATTTTGTTATCCGAAAACACGGATTTGTTTATTTGATTCTATTAAAAAAAGCCAATCCTTAAATAACGTCGATGATGAATAAATTCAATTGTTGACGGAAGTATAGACTACTGATGAAACCTGTTACTATTGTTGTCTTTAATGTAATATTAAGTAATATTAAGTTTTCATCCCTATTGGAATACATCACTATTACTAGTAATGTATTGGCATTTTTGTGTTTGAGAGACAACAACCTCTAATTACGACAAAATAAATATTGTTTTATTAAGAAGGGTGGGACCCACTCGACTAACAGAACGCATACAAGTTATCCAAAATAAATAGAAAACATATTTAGAAAGTGGAATGTCACTATGTCAGAAACGTAATGGGTGAAAAGTATTATTTAGGGGTGAAAAGTAAGGAGTTTAAAGGTATAAACAGCTATAAATATTTAGGATGTATATTAACACTAATTTTGCCATTTATTTTCTACGCTTCTGCTTCAAAGTAGGATGCGCTCTCCGTCTGCGTCAAAGGCTAGAGTAAATACGTATGCATTTAACGATCAAAATATTTAAAATTTTATTAATAACCAGTAGGAGATTTAACCATAAGATACCACACAGCAGCTGATTTAAAGAGAAAATATTAGAAAGAAGTATTAGTTGATAATGGTACATCTGGCCTAAACAGAGATATAAGTTTGTTCGTAGGAGTGAGTCATTAACAATTGCACAGGACTAACTAGATCTTGCGTTTGCTGTTTAAAGAGACATTAAAGTAAATATGTAGAACTAGTTATATTGACGCATTTATATTGACATTGTACTTACATATCACGGATTATTCAAGAAAGGGTAACTAAATAAATCTTTGTGGTTATATGTCACGAATTAGTTAAGAAAGGGAAACTAAATGAATCGTTGTGGTTATATGTCACGGATTAGTTAAGAAAGGGTAACTAAATGAATCTCTGTGGTTATATGTCACGAATTAGTTAAGAAAGTGTAACTAAATGAATCGTTGTGGTTATATGTCACGGATTAGTTAAGAAAGGGAAACTAAATGAATCTCTGTGGTTATATGTCACGAATTAGTTAAGAAAGTGTAACTAAATGAATCGTTGTGGTTATATGTCACGGATTAGTTAAGAAAGGGTAACTAAATGAATCTCTGTGGTTATATATCATGAATTAGTTAAGAAAGTGTAACTAAATGAATCGTTGTGGTTATATGTCACGGATTAGTTAAGAAAGGGAAACTAAATGAATCTCTGTGGTTATATGTAACGGATTAGTAAAGAAATGGTAACTAAATGAATCTTTGTGGTTATATGTAACGCATTAATTAAGAAAGGGTAACAAGATGAATCTTTGTGGTTATATGTAACGGATTAGAAAAAAAGGGTAATTAAATGAATCTTTGTGGTTATATGAAACGGATTAGTCAAGAGAGGGTAAATATAGAGGAATCTTTGTGGTTATAAGTCACGGATTAGTCAAGAAAGGGTAAATATAGAGGAATCTTTGTGGTTATAAGTCACGGATTAGTCAAGAAAGGATAACTAAATGCATCTTTGTGGTTATATGTAACGGATTAGTTGAGAAAGTGTAACTAAATGAATCTTTGTGGTTATATGTCACGAATTAGTCATGAAATGGAAAATAAATGAATCTTTGTGGTTATATGGATGTCATGAATTAGTGAAAAAAGGGTAAATACATGAATGTTTGTGGTTATAGGTCACGGATTAGTCAGGAAAGGGTAACGGAATGAATCTTTGTGGTTATATGTCACGGATTAGTCAAGAGAGGGTAAATATAGAGGAATCTTTGTGGTTATAAGTCATGGATTAGTCAAGAAAGGGTACCTAAATGCATCTTTGTGGTTATAGCTCACGGATTAGTCAAGAAAGGGTAAATAAATGAATCTTTGCGGTTATATGTCACGGATTAGTCAGGAAAGGGTAACTGAATGAATCTTTGTGGTTATATGTCATGGATTAGTCAAGAGAGGGTAAATATAGAGGAATCTTTGTGGTTATAAGTCATGGATTAGTCAAGAAAGGGTACCTAAATGCATCTTTGTGGTTATAGCTCACGGATTAGTCAAGAAAGGGTAAATAAATGAATCTTTGCGGTTATATGTCACGGATTAGTCAAGAAAGGGTAAATAAATAAATCTTTGTAGTTATATGTCACGGATTAGTGTAGAATGGGTAAATAAATAAATGTCTGTAGTTATATGTCACGGATTAGTAAAGAAAGGGTAACTAAATGAATCTTTGTGGTTATAAGTCACGGATTAGTCAAGGAAGGGTACCTAAATGAATGTTTGTGGTTATAGGTCACGGATTAGTCAAGAAAGTATAATTAAATGAATCTTTGCGGTTATATGTCACGGACTAGTCAAGAGAGGGTAAATAAATGAATCTTTACGGTTATATGTCATGGATTAGTCAAGAAATGGCAAATAAATGTTTTTTGGGGTTATATGTCACGGATTAGTCAAGAAAGGGTGAATAAATAAATCTTTGTAGTTATATGTCACGGATTAGTCTAGAATGGGTAAATAAATAAATGTCTGTACTTATATGTCACGGATTAGTAAAGAAAGGGTAACTAAATGAATCTTTGTGGTTATAAGTCACGGATTAGTCAAGGAAGGGTACCTAAATGAATCTTTGTGGTTATAGGTCACAGATTAGTCAAGAAAGTATAATTAAATGAATCTTTGCGGTTATATGTCACGGACTAGTCAAGAGAGGGTAAATAAATGAATCTTTACGGTTATATGTCATGGATTAGTCAAGAAATGGCAAATAAATGTTTTTTGGGGTTATATGTCACGGATTAGTCAAGAAAGGGTAACTAAATCAATCGTTGTGGTTATAGCTCACCGATTAGTCAAGAAAGGGTAAATAAATGAATCTTTGCGGTTATATGTCACGGATTAGTCAAGAAAGGGTAACTAAATGAATCTTTGTGGTTATAGCTCACCGATTAGTCAAGAAAGGGTAAATAAATGAATCTTTGTGGTTATATGTCACGGATTAGTCAAGAAAGGGTAAATAAATAAATGTCTGTAGTTATATGTCACGGATTAGTAAAGAAAGGGTAACAAAATGAATCTTTGTGGTTATAAGTCACGGATTAGTCAAGGAAGGGTACCTAAATGAATCTTTGTGGTTATAGGTCACGGATTAGTCAAGAAAGGGTAACTAAAAGAATCTTTGTGTTTATATGTCACGGATTAGTCAAGAAAGTATAATTAAATGAATCTTTGCGGTTATATGTCACGGACTAGTCAAGAGAGGGTAAATAAATGAATCTTTACGGTTATATGTCATGGATTAGTCAAGAAAGTGTAACTAAATGAATCTTTGTGGTTATATGTCACGGATTAGTCAAGAAAGGGTAAATAAATGAATCTTTGCGGTTATATGTCACGGATTAGTCAAGAAAGGGTAACTAAATGAATCTTTGTGGTTATAGCTCACCGATTAGTCAAGAAAGGGTAAATAAATGAATCTTTGTGGTTATATGTCACGGATTAGTCAAGAAAGGGTAAATAAATAAATGTCTGTAGTTATATGTCACGGATTAGTAAAGAAAGGGTAACAAAATGAATCTTTGTGGTTATAAGTCACGGATTAGTCAAGGAAGGGTACCTAAATGAATCTTTGTGGTTATAGGTCACAGATTAGTCAAGAAAGGGTAACTAAAAGAATCTTTGTGTTTATATGTCACGGATTAGTCAAGAAAGGGTAACTAAATCAATCGTTGTGGTTATATGTCACGGATTAGTCAAGAAAGGGTAAATAAATGAATCTTTGCGGTTATATGTCACGGACTAGTCAAGAAAGGGTAACTAAATCAATCGTTGTGGTTATATGTCATGAGGTATTACCAACGCGACTAAGAATGTTTTCTCTTTAAAATTTAGATTAAAAATACATAACATATTATTTTTATAATTATATTGAGGTATTTGTATTTAGATTTATCAAAATTTAATTTAAATTGTTATATTTACTAACTGATCAAAACTATTTAATAATAACCTTTTTCCATAACAATATTCAATAAATAATTTAACAACCTACGCGGTAAAAAAGCGTTTTAACAACATAACATAACATACATAGAATAGGCCCAAATAAGAAATCATATGTTATCATTTATATCACTTTTAGGTGACTCATAGCCTAACCTGAGGGAAATCATACTGACGGAAGTAATGCTGGCGCGATATTGTATGTTTCTGTCCAACCGTTTAGTTTTTGTAGGCGTCGCTATAGACGCTTTTCTTCAATAATTTTCAATATAAACTAATTAACGACTTATAATTCAACTAACTTTTTGATAAACTTTTCAGACGTTGAAAAACATCACTTAGGCTGCCGAAAGCTTTTCCTCAGTAATTTTATTAAACAGTTAAATTGTAAATTAAAAAAATAGTTAATTACTTTGAAAATAACGTTGAAGTTTCTTCAACGGTAATGGAGATTAAAATCTACAAGAAAAAATAGTCAATTAACTTGACTTGGTTTCTTCGTTTAGTAATAAAATTAAAACACAATAAAGATGGATCTTGAGGTGAAGTGAACGTTTCAAGAATAACGAGACAAGTGCCTGATTTTGCGTGCAGCCAATCAGCATACCACCTTTGTTCCGTCTAATCAAGTGACGTCACACTCTGACGTAGTAGCACGTTAGTGTACAAACACTCGTATCAAAAATAACTTTGTTCACTTTTCTCGTATTCATATAGAATATACAAAACCTTTATCGAAATGTTTCGACAGAGTATTTGAGGTTAGGGAACATTTAAAATTCAAATGTAAAGATGTTTTTTTAACGTGATTGTTTGGAAAATGTGAAATTATTTGAGTAAATTTTCGAAGGTAAAACTGATTTCAGTAACTGTTTAAATAAATTACATACAAAAAAAATATAAGAAAATAATGAATATTGACAATGTACGCTAAAATGTGGTGGAATAAAAGAGAATACAAAGAAGAAGAGAGTTTTACGAATGGAGGACGGGTAGAAAGCATTTTCGTTCATCAACGCACAAAGATGAGAGAGTTGCGAAAGTCTGCCTTAATATAAAGCCTCTGTCTCTAAAATCCTCCCTCAATCACGAGGACGTGGTGGAAGTTTTCCTTAGCAAGACGTAAGAATTCAAATTTACTGAATAGATCACCGACCCTCAGGGAGACGGGAGAGTGCTTTTGACAGCTTTTCCAGAACTACTAAGGAACAACATTCGTTTTTAAAATAAAGAGTATAGTTTTATAGAAAAACATCAGTGAAAATCTCACTTTTTCAGAATGGTCTGCTTTTCTGCCAGCATTTCTTTGTCCAGTTCAAAGTTGTTGGGTCAATATCCACCTGATCCTGATAACCTACTTGTTAAAACAACTTTTCAACCACATAATCTATAACGTAAAATCATCTGTTTTATGATATGTTATTACTTAATTTAAGCTAAATTATGAAGAGTGTCTGTTAATAGTAAGATGATTTTTCTCCCGTGAAAACATACAGTCACACTCAACCAAAAGTAATATTCACTAAAATAACTTAGATACAACTTCCTTGGCTGATATTATAGCACTGAAATATCTCTCTATGCTAATTACCAAAGCTAGGATAAAGAACGACATGAGAAAGGTCAAAGATCGAAATCAAGTCGCATCACGGGGCAAGGTTTGGGGCTAGCTTTAATTGCCACAGTGTCCGGTGAGAATTGCTTTGACTGGTCTCGTGGAAAATGCTATCGCGTGGCTTCATTAATGTGTGGTGTTTTGGAAATCCTAAATGTAAATTTAATGCCTATCAAAGTGGGAAAGACAGCTTACCTTCTTTTACTTTGAATAAGATGTAATTAGAGTTTGAGAGTGAATTTTTTTTTTACGAGAAAGGAAATTTCAGTTCTAAGCAGGAATGTATGCTATTTAACTTCTAGATCTAAGAATGTATTTGGAATGCAATAATGTACAGAAATTGTTTGAAATATTTTTTAAACTAGATTTTAAAACTGTCTTTGGTTTTAAAAACAACATACAATAATTTTGACGATGAAACTGTACTATATAATGATAAATATTATAACAATTCACTCAAAATCTCACTACAATCTACTTTATTATTATTACTAGGTACTTATAGACTAATTTATAACTAGTAGCAAATCTGATGAAGGCGAAATCGTCGTCGAAACTAGTATGTATGTATTATCAAACTAGTGTGTAGTGAGATTTTGAGTACTCT
>JBAIZL010000003.1:107304069-107344069 GCA_036971475.1 Prosapia bicincta | reverse complement strand
CTTCCTCAAAAAGTACGGTCCGATGACACATTTCTTAGTTATTGCGCACCACACGGTAACTTTAGCACTATGTAAAGGGCGTTCATGCAACTCTTGTGGGTTCTCATTCGACCAATATCTAAAGTTCTGTTTATTAACATAGCCATCAAGGTGAAAATGAGCCTCAACACTCATTAGAAGAATTTTTTGGTCATCCATCAAATTGATCATTTGCTTTGAAAATGCCTGGAGATTAGCGTAGTCATGAGGCTGAAGTTTTTATACGCATGAAAGTTTAGATCGTAGAGCAAAATACGTCTTACTGTGTGATCAGACATTTGAAGAGCGGCAGCTTGTCTACTCGCCGGTCTATGCGGGCTTGTTAGCACAGCTTGTCTCACTTGCTCAATCATGTCCGGTGTTCTCACTGACCTTGGACGGCCTGTAGGCCTTTGTTTTAAAGATGAACCAGTTGTTCTGAAACTATCCACCCACAGCTTGATTGTGTTTCGGGATGGGATGCGTCCTCTACGACTCACATTAAAAAGCCTACGAAACTGACGTTGTGTAGCAACAACCGAATCACCACTTTTAAAATACGTCTCAATGACAAATGCACGATGTACACCGGACCACTGCTCCGTGGCTATTGAAATGGTGTCGAATGGCTTTGTCAACGCGCCGCTTCCTACCACCCCCCTCCACACAACTGCTCGACTGTACGCGATTGAAAATCGTCAGGTATTTCTGCCGATCCTGTATTTATCACTCCGAGAGTTGATGCTCAAAATGAGAATACGTAATTAAATTATAGAAAGTTGACTCCCATATATACCAAGTAAGATTCTTATTTAAGTAAGAAGTGTAAGTGATATATATATATATATAGGCCTATATATATAATGGTATATTATTATACTCACGTGTGTCAGGTATGCATTAGCAAGTTTTTGTAAAGGAGAAATAATGTATTAGGTGTTTTCAAAAACTAATATTTATTAACAGAGTTGCTGTAACATGAGATTCTATATATCTCCAAGTTCTAGATTTATATTATACCTGAAGCACCTGAACTTTAATAAAACATGTATTATGAGTCATTATCAGCTATGATTAAAAATTAATTTCAACGTTCCTTGTGCATCCTGATTAGGGCACACTTAACATCATCTGCTCCAAGTCACTGTTCCTCATCTTGACGTTAAAGTTTCCATCCAAACAATTTATATCTAAGGGATGAACAAGTTTGCAAACTTTGTACAAGGGGAATAGAATTGAGTTTGTGATCCTTGTAGCCGACGTTGTGCCCAGCGGGCTCAAGTCGAATATAATGCACTATATGCCTAGTACACTATTATTTGTTTATATATTTTGGGTATAATTTAAAAATGGTCACTAGTTACGATGAAAAGTTGGTGATGAATATGAGTGACTGATTTTACCCAACTAAATTTGTCTTTTTCTCTGGGTTAACACAAAACATATAACATATGAGAAATAACTGTAAATGTAACATTCACCGAGATTGTGACACTACCCATTGCTTTAGTAAGTGCTGCTAGTTCACATCTTCTTCGTTTAGGAAAAGTGATGTGCAAAGGTAAGGGGTGGATTTTGCTTTTTGGTACGAGTTTAGGGTTATAAAAATATATGTTAATAAAGAAGCAATGTAAAAAATATGTATTTTTCGTAAAATATATAAAAACAAATTAGAAATATAAGAACTTGCATAAATAGCAGAAAATATTATTTTAAATGGATGATAAAATACTTAAATTTGGATTACTTTTATATTTTCTTTCAACTTTATAACTCCTGAGCTTTTAAAATTATATTGAGATTTATTGGTGTATAGTGTCAGTGTAATACCCATTAGAATAATGTATACAAACCTTGATATCGAGTTGCTGAGGGACACTAGTTACTCACTCTATTGAAGTCTCCAGTTACATTCGCGTGACGTCATCTGGAGTACCCTCAATAAGACGCCAAGGGCTTCTCTTGACAGCCACTTTGCTTCGAAGCTAAATGAAGGGCGCTACTTCAATCTTTTCTTGTTCATCCCTTCTTTCTTGTAAGAAAAAGTCTTCACAGATTTTCACAAAGTGAAAGACATCGTGGTACTTACCCAGCCAGTAAGTTGTAACTGAATGACAAAGTGATATTTGAAAGCATTTAAGTTTATCTTTTTCTAAAATAATTTAATTTTCTGTAAAATATAAAATAAAAATATATGTTTTCAATCTAGACAAAATAATATGGAGAAATTAAACGGGATATCTTCAAACGAGCGGTAGATTTAAGTAATTAACCCTAGTAATAGATATATTGAAACAAATTTTAACTTTTAACTCATATCAGACAGGGTTTACTGAGGATGACGACGATATGATAATGATCGTGGTGACATTAGATTGTAAATATAACGTTATTGTAGAGAATATAACAATTTGATTTTGTTGTGGTGGTTGTTTGAAGCGTGCAGTCCTATACGTGCATCATATTTTATTTTGAAATAGCAGCATCATATAAATACTGTGGTAATTCATAAAATAAGGTTCCCTACGCTGCAAAGAAAGAATGCGACGTGCTAGGAGAAATCTGGCAACACTGTCTTACGTATCAACTCCTCCTCTCTATCCCCACAACTCCCGCTTGCTACATTACTCAGTGCCGGGCTAGCAGCCTTTGAAGTAGGAGCTCCCTATTGCTGTTACTGCTAGTTGCAAAATTCGTGCTGTGATACGTTTTTTTAAATGCAAAACTGATTCCACCAATTGACATTTATCGTCAGATAATCGAAGGTTATGGGGAAAAGTGTATATCTGTTCAATACGATCGCAAATTGTGTAGAGAATTCAGTGAAAGCTGCACGAAAACTCATGAAGAAGACCGGAGCATAAGGCCTTGAGTTTCCGACGGAATCGTTCATAACGTTGAAAAAATATTGCTTGAAAATCGGAGGATTGATATTAAAGAATTTGATTTGCGTATTCCTGAGACTTCCAACACCACAAGTAATAACATTTTAACCAAAATATTAGGCTCGTACATATGAAACGACTATTTATTTTATTATATTTGGCAACATACTTGAAAACAGCCAGTTATTTCAGATTTATTCATTCCTGCTATTAGTTTCTAAATCGATTTAAATAACAAGCAACTGGGTATAAGCAATAAATAAGAGGGTTTAAATAACGATAAAAAGGATTTAAATAACAAGCAACTGGGTATAAGTAATAAGTAAGAGGGTTTAAATAACGAGAAAAAGGATTTAAATAACAAGCAACAGGGTTTAAATAATGAAAAAACGGGATTTAATGACAAGAAAAACGATATAAATAACATGCAACAGGGCTTAAATAACATGCAACAGGGTTTAAATAACAGGCAACAAGGTTTAAATAACAAGCAACAGGGTTTAAATAATGAAAAAACGGGATTTAATGACAAGAAAAACGATATAAATAACAGGTAACAGAGTTTAAATAACAGGCAACAAGGCTTAAATAACAAGCAACAGGGTTTAAATAATGAAAAAACGGGATTTAATGACAAGAAAAACGATATAAATAACAGGTAACAGAGTTTAAATAACAGGCAACAAGGTTTAAATAGCAAGCAACAGGGCTTAAATAGCAAGCAACAGGGTTTAAATAACAAACAACAGGGTTTAAATTACAAGCAACAGGGTTTAAATAACAAGAAACAGGATTTATGTATAAAGGAACAACATATTGATAAATAAATATCTGTCAAGAAAAGCGTATATATATATATATATAAATTTATAAAACCCTAATCATATATATATATCCGCAATAGCTTCTTGCCCTGTGTGAGCGAGTAGGCTTACTGTCTATTTGCTTAGGAGCTACACAACATTCCCCTCGACTTTATTTTATAATATACAAGTAAAATCTCTAACTTCCATGACCTAATGATTTTAGTTAATAATAAATCGTTGCACGTAATATCTTTCCTCATATTTTCTTACTCTAACGCATGCTTTGGCCATTACTTGTGACCGTGTAAATTAGGTGCCCATAAAGAATACTGTTATCTGATAGCACGGTGCAATTAAATATTCGCAAAAGCACCATTTTATCTGCGATCGTTTTATTGTTAGTAAAAGCAATTACTTGTGACTTTTGAAGTAAACAAGACTTAATAAAGCATTGGAGCCCTTTACGCGACGCGGGTCAAAGCAAAGGCTCACAGGACGCTGCGATGGAGCAATTATACCCAGCTTCAACCATTCCCATTACACAACTGAAATTGGATTTTATTCACGCCTTTTTGTATGTTTTATTCTATCTAGAACTTTCTTATGATCTTCTTTGTGCGATATACTATGAAAAAAGATTATATGTAAATTTATAAACTTATTCGATCTGGAGTTGTTCTTGTATAACTGTCATTCACTGAAGATAGAAAATGTCTGTAATGGAAAGATTTAGTATTATGTACACTTACACACACACACACACACACACACACACACACACACACACACACACACACACACACACACACACACACACACACACACACACACACACACACACACACACACACACACACACACACACACACACACACACACACACACACACACACACACACACACACACACACACACACACACATACACACACACACACACACACACACACACACACACACACACACACACGCACACACACACACACACACACACACACACACACACACACACACACACACACACACACACACACACATACACACACACGCGCACTTACACACAGACACACACACACATACACACACACGCGCACTTACACACAGTTACACACACACTACAGCTTTACACATTATAACAGCTTTCGAGAAGCACTGATTTTGAGCGAATATTTGTTTTTTTATATATGAATAATTTGGAAACAATATAATCTTCCGTCCTCTGTAGAATAAATGTCGAGTTCCACTTCCACAAAAGCAAAGACAATATCCGTTGATAACAGAGAAAAATAAAAATTGAATATTGTCACTAGTGAGTCTTGAAGTTTGTCTAAAGTATTTAAACATTCCCAGAGTGCTGATTGTATGCATGTTCAGCAAGGGAGTGCCCTGCAGGGGAAATGCTTCACATCTATACAGATGTGTCCTCTAGCCTATTGTAATATAAAAAGCAGAGCTGTACAATCAAGTAATACAAGTGTATTCTAGATTTTGTGTGCCTTCAGACATTAGTTTACGTCACCGAAACGTGTAAGTATCCTTTTTTCAGGTCCCTATTCCTCCCCTCCATAGTATAAGCAGGGGGACGAAGTTCATCGAAGCCTTGATGAATGGAATTTGGATATTGATCTGTGAGAGCATTTGTTTTCAGTGTTATAAATCGAAAACCGGAAATGACAGCCTCTCAAACATTGAAAGTCTTTCATTTCCGGTTGTAGGACGGCGGCTGATTACTTGGAGGGTTTGTCATTGCTTCATAATTGTCAGCAACGGTGTCCGCAAATTTAAGATTATTTCTTGAATTAATAATAATTATTCAAGTAATTCATTTAATTATAAAATAATAATATTTACTTTAATAATATTTTCTCTAATTTTATTCTGTGTTTCAAAATATCTGTTAATGTAACTGTTAAAAAACGTTTTAAAATTAAGTTTTAAAAGGCAATTGATCTATCGTCTATTAGGAAAATACAGATAGATATTTATCACCATACTTTAAAAAGTTTTATTTTAAAAAAACTGTTGGAAAGTATCAAAAAAGTTTAGCGAGTTAGTATATCTTGACAATTTTTTTTATCCTTGATGTCAACTCTGATTGGACAAGAGATCGTTTTAAGGTAGTTTTCAAGTGTACTTTTATATTCTGCATATATTTTGACCTTTATTTTATTTTAATTTGTATTTGGGTGAAAAGAGAAATAATTCTTCCATTAACGGACCTGCCTTTTCCTCGTACCACAGAAATGCATCTGTAGATACATTATAAACTATACTATTTTTTTAGGGCTAAATAATAATTAGCAAAAAACAGCGGCTAATAAATATAAGGATATATATATACATTTATACACATATATACACACAAACATACATACATTTATACTTTTATAGTTATATACATTTTATTTATTATATATATATATATATATATATATATATATATATATATATATAATACGTTTTCTTGTTTAATAATTTAAAACAACATAGGTTATTCAAATACAAGAATATTTATTAATTTATATCCAAAGCTTCTCGTTGGTAAACAGTACCAACATCATCAGGAATGAAAATTACAATTGTAATTGTAATATATATATATATATATATATATATATATATATATATATATATATATATTAAATATGGTGATATGTTTTCTTGTATTATAATTAATAAATTAATAATATTTTTGCAAAAACAAGAATACTTATAATGAATATATTTATTCAAAGCTTTTCGCCGATAAAAAGAATTTTGAAAAAATATTTTATTACATAATTATTTTCCTGAAGATGCTGGTACTATTTTATCGGCGAAAAGCTTTGAATAAATATATTCATTAAAAGTATTCTTGTTTTTGAAATATGTTTAATTTATTAAAAAAATATATATATATATATATATTACTATATATTTTGCGGGTGTGTAGCAAAAGCATTTAATGAAAACAACCAGTAAATTAGAAAATTACTTATTTAGTTATTATAACAAAGTAATTAAAGATACATGAAATAATATTTTATAACACATTGTGAAGATTACAACATACAATATCGAATTTTGATGAAACCCCGTTACGTAATTAAAAGTATAATCGTTAGAGGGCGGTAAACGAAGTTTTAGAGTCCCCAGCCCTTGTCTCGGTACAAACTTCTGTTTCTCCATCCTATCTATAGCGTCCTTTGTTTGTTTGAGCTTATTACCAAAAAAAACCCAGTAACACGTTACGACTTCTAGAACTGTAAGCTTGATCTACCGTTTCTGTGTTGCCACTTCTATTATACACATTACTGAAAACTTTATAAAAAACAGGTGTTGAATTTACAGTAATTTTAATTGACAAAACAATTTAAATTAGGTCTATTTTCTATTCCTCTTTGAAGTAGTTCAGGTGAAATGATTTAAAGCTCGGTTATCTTCGAATGTTTTTCTCTCAAATACTGATAGAATGCCCCAACGCGTAATATAAAAATTTATTAAACATTATAAATGTTGTACAATAAATAAAATGTTCTTACAGGAGTGATTTTAGTCTTATTGAGGATAAAAAAATCATATCCAGGTTATCTTATTTTTAATTATTTTGACTGAAAGTCAGTATTTTGTGTACAAAGCATAAGAACCAAGCAGAAAATAAATAATAATATTATTTTTATTAATTTTGTTGGTAAACATATAATTTAGTCTCTAACTCGAAAAATTTAAAAGTTGTTCAAACAAATTGTTGACCATATATTACTGGACCTATGCCCAGTGCCATCTATAGATAGTATAGCGCCTTCTGTATTTTCTAGCCTTCTGTTGATTTCCCAGTGTGCTCTGTATTTTCTAGCCTTCTGTAGATAGCTCACTGCATAACCTGCCCAGGTCCTTCTGTAGATGCCCAGTGCATTATGTATTTTCTAGCCTTCTGTAGATTGCCCAGTGCATTCTGTATTTTCTAGCCTTCTGTAGATTGCCCAGTGCCTTCTGTAGATTGCCCAGTGCCTTCTGTATTCTCTAGCTTTCTGTAAGTTGGTCAGTGTAGAGTCTACCCACTGCTATATCTGTAGATTGTGGCTCGACAAAATTAAAACAATGTACGTCATTTAAAATTCGCTGCAGAGTCGCTTGTTTACAAATCTACATACACACACACATACACACACACACACACACACACACACACACACACACACACACACACACACACACACACACACATATATATATATATAAATATCGTAATATGTATTCTTGTGTATTAATAAAGAACATAACTCAAAATACAAATACAAGAATTAAAATTGAATTTACAATTATAATTCTTGTATTTGTATTTAGACTTATGTTCTTTATATATATATATATATATATATATATATATATATATATATATATATATATATATATATATATATATATATACATACATACATATATACAGAGAGAGAGAGAGAGAGAGAGAGAGAAAGAGGGAGAGAGAGAGAGAGAAAGAGAGAATGTAAGGATACTGTATAATATCTTAACAGTGCACAATTTTTTCGAATAAACAAAGCACCATATGCATTACAACGTAATAAACATTTTCAATCTCTCATCTAAACGATGAAAATATAGAAGCGGAAATATTGGATCCGAAGAGAAAGGTTTTGCAGGACGTCATCGACGTTATTGTGCAAGCATCTATTGTTCTATAAGTGCTATGCTTTGTCTAGCGATGTCTTCAGTTTCTTATTGATACACACTGCAGATGCTTACACTCCATACACCTATATAGTGTATACTTAGCGCGCATGTGCGCCACGCACACCCGGTTATTAATTCATCAAATTACATTACGTGTCTTTTTGTTAAAAAAGTTTTTATGTTCTCTTGAAATTTCGTTTTGCAAGATTTTTTATTTTAAAAAAATGTTTTGTAGTCAACTCCTACTTGAGTCGATAAAACACCTTTATTTCAGTAACTTTTTATTAAATAATTACAATTATTATAAATAAAGTAACACAACCCATGAGTTAAAACAGCTGTTCTACCTATTACATAAAATCAGCTGTTTTATAAAATCATATAAAACTGTAATAACATCTACTGTCATACATTATAGGTAAAAAAATGTATTTGAATTTGATTGGATGAATAAAGACGTATTTTTATTACAGACTGAAAATGTTTACAAGATATACACAAGGAGAGTGTGAACTAATAGGAGGAAGTGAAAAATTAGTTTCATACTTTATATGCGCTACTGGATATGCTTTAGGGACACCAAAACGTATTTGGTTGTATTTTAAAACACTTACTGGATTTCGTTCCGCTTTACTCACAGCATCAAAGAAATGTAGAAGGCTCTGAATTTGAATGCCATCTCTGTATAGGTGATATAACTAATGCGGAATGATTTTGAATATTTGAAAAAAAAAATAAATAAAAATAAAAGAATTAGTAAAATAAGAAACCTATTAGGGTTCCTGAAATTAATTTCAAAGATATTTTAAAAAAATCAATTTTTAAAACTAACTGTAAACTAGATTTGAAAAAAAAAACAAATTTTCATAAAGGCAAATTTTTATCAGATTTATTTCTACATGATCACGTATCGTTGCTATGAAGTGAAGGTGTGTTTGTAGATCGCTGACAAGGGATAAGACGTACTTTGAATGCACTGGTTTCATTACAAACATTACTTCGGAGGCGTAATGACAGCCGAGGCTGTTACGACAGAATGACGACAGATTTAACTAATCTATGGATTCAGTTGTAGAAACACAAACGGCCAATTACGTTAATGGAAATAATTTGCTATTGGCGTTTAATTTGGAGTAATTTTAACGTTCGCAGATAAAAAAATCCTTTGATAGCTCACAGGGAAAAAGGGTTGTATTTGCTTACGAATAATGTGGTTTAGTTTTTATAGAAATAAATAGGTTTTTAAAGTAAACAAATACTAATTAAAAATTGATAGAACTATAAAAAAATAATAAAAATAAAGTAAAAACTAAATGCTCTAATAAAACCGCTTGTTTCCTTTATGTTACATCTCCTCTTCTTCATTTAAATAGGCATTAGTTT
This sequence comes from Prosapia bicincta, assembly GCA_036971475.1. Lineage (NCBI taxonomy): Eukaryota > Metazoa > Arthropoda > Insecta > Hemiptera > Cercopidae > Prosapia > Prosapia bicincta. Next base: position 107,334,307 of record JBAIZL010000003.1, on the reverse strand, counting down.
GCCTTTTTTTTAATGTGTCTCGAGTAAGTTGTATCATAGTTTTATATGTCGTCCCACTAACAGTCTCCTATTGGCAAGCACTATCGCTACTTTTAATGCTATCATTTCAGTCATTCAGCGTACATGGTAGTTCCAGTTTCGTCTTATTTTCGCCATCTATTCATTACTATCTTCCACCTTGCTCTTCTGTTGTATTTATGTGCTTTTTGCCATATTGAAACATCTAGACACACAGCAATGTTTTTCAATTGCTACTATTAGTTTACACTCGCTTTATAATATGTGGTATAGTACATAAAGTATAACAAGGTATATACCTTGTTAAAATTTTCAATCGTTAGTAAAATACCTTTTATTCATCCACTAAGTGCAAATACAATTTTTAAACTTGTAGTGGATGACACTTGATGTTAAACCGTTTTTACAAATAATAATTTATTAATTAAATTTATTAAGTTAATTTTATTCTTATATGACAAAAGTTTTATATAAATTATTTTAGTTTTACTTTTCACAAAAAAGTAAGGCAAGCAATATAGTTATTTCGCCCCAATTGGTTTAAAATAAGTGATAACATATGATTTCATAAAACAGCTGATTTTATGTTATAGGGTATGTGGTAGAACAGCTGTTTTAACGCATAGGTTAGGTTACTTTATTTATATTAATTAAAATTATATAATAAATAGTAACAAAAACAAAATGTTTCTTTTATATTACTTGTTATAATTGTTTTCTCGATCAGGTTCAACAGTAATGGCAGAAAAAATATTTTTCAAGTGGGGCGAGACATTCATCCCTATTTGAAACCATTGCTACTTCGAAGAAGAAATTATTTCAAAATCGAAAACCTCGCTCCATTCAGAGCAGTCTTATTTATTTTTCTCTTTTATCACCTTACTTAGCACTGTAATCTTGTTTAAATTTTCATGCCTTATGTCATTGCATTCACCCTATCGCTTCATCTCATTCAATACCGTCGCATTAAACCGGTTCTCGATTGTAGTCTTCTCATGACTTATTCATTATTTAGATTTTATTATTCCGTTCAAGTAATCTCTTCCAATGTGCCGGTTGATACTCAGGCTGTGCAGATAGAATTGTTGTGTAAAACCTTTGCTTATATAGGAAAAGAAAAGTACTAATTTCTCATAAAACAAATCGAAGCAAACTAATTAAGTAAAATATATGATAATAGGAATTAAACAATAAATTTATTTTTTGATAAAACTTTAACTATGCTCTTTTCATACTAAAACCCTCAGGTACTATAAACTTGAGCGGGTGCTCTAAAGAGCGTTGTATCCTACCTGATTCAATACTTCCTAATTAGTTCACACTCTCTATTTTGTATATGTTCAAAATTATAATCGTTTATAAATACTAATTATTCATCCACTTCAAATACATTCATCCACTTTAAATACATTTTTTTAAAAATTTGTAGTGGATGGCCCTCGATGTTATAATATTGATGAATAACTTTATAAATAATATTATTATTTACAAATCATAATTCATTAAATAAATGATTTTGTGTTATAGATTAAGTGGTAGAACAGCTGTGTTAGCATCTATGTTAGGTTAATTTATTTATAATAATTCTAATTATTTAATAAAAGTAACTCAAATGAAAATTTTCTTTGTTGAACTAAGTAGTAATTGACCTAAAAAATTTCTTGGTAAAGGTTTGCTTATATTATTTGTTTAAATTCAAATCTCTTATATGCTTGGACAATCCCTGTTCGTAGATTAAAAGGTTATCCATTTATTGTTTTGTTTGTCCGAAGATCTAGAATTTCCATTATGCCACAACATTTACGTTTAAGTGAATCTGCTTTTTATTCTAAAATAATAAACCATTGCATTTTAATGCTACTGTAATTTCGTTTTTGTGTAATTCCTCAATTTTGCAATGTTTTGAATAATTCAAATGTGTTCTAGGGTATTTTATTACTTTATAAATAATGCAGTATTGTGTGTTATTTAATATACAACGTATTAGTCTCTTGTTTAGAAAAGTGTTTAATTATTAACGCAATTATAAATTGAAATTATAAATTATAAAATGAGTATTTTAAAATCTCTAAATATTATTGATGAAAAGAATAAGTTGAGTGCTAAATAAATTTTTATTACTAAAAAGCACAACAAAACTCGTTACTTTCTGTTTCCTCAACACAAAAGGTTTTCTGTTTCCTTTACATTACTGAAATTACAACATATGTCACTTACACCGCACACACTCACCCAGCCACCCTCACATGAGTATATCCAGATCCACGGGCACATAACCCACCCACACACCTACAGATGTGTTTATCAATTCTTCAGATATCCCATGCGATGATACAGAAACGTAAACAACAATATTCGTTTAGTTATTCAATATTTAATAATAATTATCACAAGATATTAATTAATTAAATTGAATATAATTGGTCTAAATAGTAAGTATATTTTTAAATGATTATATACACTAATAGTATATTATAGAACATATAATGAAACTAATTATATTATCATAAACATATAAAAATATTATAATAAATATTAAGTTATAAATATTATAATTATATTATATTAAGTAAATATATATTTAGATTTATATATATATATATATATATATATATATATATATATATATATATACATATTTATATGTACATTATATATATATATATATATATATATATATATATATATATATATTTATATATATTACATTTAGATTTACTACAATCTTTTCGTAAGTATTGTCAATATAATAGAAGGCGTCAAAACGCTTTTGCTAAGTAAGAAGTTATTTTAATTTGAATTTTCAATTACTTAATGTAATAATTATTCTAATTTAAAGCATTTAGATGACTAAGACTTCAATAAGTTCCGAAACTCTACCCTTGTCAATGTCTAACTTTATGCCTTCATGATCATCGACTTTCTGAGACTTTCCACGACCTTCCGAGACTTCCCACGGCCCCCTGAGGCTCCCCACGACCTCCTGAGACTTTCCACGACTTTCAGACACTCCTCACGACTTTCTGAGACATCTCACTACCTCCTGAGACTTCCCACGACTTTCTAAGACTCCCCACGACTTTCCGAGACTTCACACGACCTTCTGAGACTTCCCACGACCTCCTGAGACGCCTCACGACTTTATGAGTCTTCCCACTACCTTTTGAGACTTCTCACGACTTTCTGAGATTTCTCAGGACTTTCTGAGACCTCTCATGACTTTATGAGACTCCTCACGACTTTGTGCTACTTTGTAGCAACAAGGTATGGTATGATTGGATGCTGAAGGATTATCTAAGAGTTAATCTGCTATATTTTAATTCCTTAGGGACGGCCTTGGCAACATTGGACACTACAAATGTATGTGTTTTCGTTAAAACTAATTAAAGTATTTTAATGTAATTCAACTTAAACAAAAAACTAGAAAATATTTAACAACACACTAAGTGTAACTTTAACACTATTAAATATGATTTTGTTTCACTTGAATTATTTTATAATAATCAATTTTATTTTAATGATATAAAATCCATTTTTTAGTGTTACCTTTGCAGCTGGTTGCCTGGTAACAGGAACGTACCTGATTAATTGATTTATTGTTAAAATCTAATAAATTTTGTTCATGTTGGGTTTTTATTATGTTTTATTAATTATTATTCCAGAGATTTTAAATGCAATAAGTTTTCTAGTTATAATACGTTATACCACTTTGTGCTTAGGGCCAACTAGCAGTGAGTGGTTGTATAATGAGTATGTGGAAAGTGTCAGTTTGCATTCAGATGTTGGCAACAAACTTGCTTAAACAGGCTGACAAGTTACTCACACTGTAGTCCGTTCACTCAGGGAGTTCGATAGGTTTAACTCGATAATGGGAATCGCAGTGTTTATTGGCAGTTTATTCGCAGGCGGTTTAATGAATAGTTTGTAATTAAGAGAAAAGTAAACTTCAGTATGTTTTGTAGAAAAACAGGTAAACGTTCAAACTAATGTTAGGATTTAGTGGTTTATTGGATACACGAGTGCCAATCTACTTGGAGATTGCGTAAGAAGGTGTGTGCGTCGACACTTTAGTAATTGCTGACAAGCTGCGACATATCAGTAATCGATCTTCTAAAACAACGAACATGTAACTCATTTAAAATGAACTTGATAATCAATGTAAATTAAAACACTAATCGATCTTTGAAATAAAAAAAGAAATCTCCCATTGTAATGTACTTACTAATCAAACTCCTTAAATCAGTAATCGATCATTGAAATCAACGAACTCATAATACATTCCAATACGCTTGCTAATCAAGCTGCATTAAAGCAACAATCGATGTTTGAAGTCAATGAACACGTAACACAATAAAATATACTTTGTAATCAAGCTCCATAAATCAGTAATCGATTTTTAAATACAATGCACACGTAATATATTCCAATGCACTTTCTAACTAAGCTGCATTAATTTAGTAATGGATGTTTGACTACAACGAACGTTAAACACATTCCAATGTACTTGATAATCAAGCTTCATAAATCATTAATCGATCTTTGAAATCAACGAACAAGCAACTCATTTCCAAATCACTTGTTAGTCTAGCTACATTAGATCAGTAATCGATTATTGAAATCAACGAACAAGCAACTCATTTCCAAATCACTTGTTAGTCTAGCTACATTAGATGAGTAATCGATTATTGAAAACCACGAACATGAAACTCATTTCCAAATCACTTGTTAGTCTAGCTATATTAGATGAGTAATCGATTATTGAAGACCACGATCATGAAACTCATTTCCAAATTACTTGTTAGTCTAGTTACATTAGATGAGTAATCGATTATTGAAAACCACGAACATGAAAGTCATTTCCAAATCACTTGTTAGTCTAGTTACATTAGATGAGTAATCGATTATTGAAAACCACGAACATGAAAGTCATTTCCAAATCACTTGTTAGTCTAGTTACATTAGATCAGTAATCGATTATTGAAAGTAACGAACATGCAACTCATTTCCAAATCACTTGTTAGTCTAGCTACATTAGATCAGTAATCGATTATTGAAAGTAACGAATATGCAACTCATTTCCAAATCACTTGTTAGTCTAGCTACTTTAGATCAGTAATCGATCTTTGAAATCAACGAACAAGCAACTCATTTCCAAATCACTTGTTAGTCTAGCTACATTAGATCAGTAATCGATTATTGAAATCAACGAACAAGCAACTCATTTCCAAATCACTTGTTAGTCTAGCTACATTAGATGAGTAATCGATTATTGAAAACCACGAACATGAAACTCATTTCCAAATCACTTGTTAGTCTAGCTATATTAGATGAGTAATCGATTATTGAAGACCACGATCATGAAACTCATTTCCAAATTACTTGTTAGTCTAGTTACATTAGATGAGTAATCGATTATTGAAAACCACGAACATGAAAGTCATTTCCAAATCACTTGTTAGTCTAGTTACATTAGATGAGTAATCGATTATTGAAAACCACGAACATGAAAGTCATTTCCAAATCACTTGTTAGTCTAGTTACATTAGATCAGTAATCGATTATTGAAAGTAACGAACATGCAACTCATTTCCAAATCACTTGTTAGTCTAGCTACATTAGATCAGTAATCGATTATTGAAAGTAACGAATATGCAACTCATTTCCAAATCACTTGTTAGTCTAGCTACATTAGATCAGTAATCAATTATTGAAAGTAACGAACATGCAACTCATTTCCAAATCACTTGTTAGTCTAGCTACATTAGATCAGTAATCGATTATTGAAAGTAACGAATATGCAACTCATTTCCAAATCACTTGTTAGTCTAGCTACATTAGATCAGTAATCAATTATTGAAAGTAACGAACATGCAACTCATTTCCAAATCACTTGTTAGTCTAGCTACATTAGATCAGTAATCGATTATTGAAAGTAACGAATATGCAACTCATTTCCAAATCACTTGTTAGTCTAGCTACATTAGATCAGTAATCGATTATTGAAAGTAACGAATATGCAACTCATTTCCAAATCACTTGTTAGTCTAGCTACATTAGATCAGTAATCGATTATTGAAAGTAACGAACATGCAACTCATTTCCAAATCACTTGTTAGTCTAGCTACATTAGATCAGTAATCGATTATTGAAAGTAACGAATATGCAACTCATTTCCAAATCACTTGTTAGTCTAGCTACATTAGATCAGTAATCGATTATTGAAAACAACGAACATGCAACTCATTTCCAAATCACTTGTTAGTCTAGCTACATTAGATTAGTAATCGATTATTGAAAGTAACGAATATGCAACTCATTTCCAAATCACTTGTTAGTCTAGTTACATTAGAGCAGTAATAGATTATTGAAAACAACGAACATGCAACTCATTTCCAAATCACTTGTTAGTCTAGCTACTTTAGATCAGTAATCGATTATTGAAAACAACGAACACGTAACTCATTTCCGAATCACTTGTTAGTCTAGCTACTTTAGATCAGTAATCGATTACTGAAAACAACGAACATGCAACTCATTTCCAAATCACTTGTTAGTCTAGCTACTTTAGATCAGTAATCGATTATTGAAAACAACGAACACGTAACTCATTTCCGAATCACTTGTTAGTCTAGCTACTTTAGATCAGTAATCGATTACTGAAAACAACGAACATGCAACTCATTTCCAAATCACTTGTTAGTCTAGCTACTTTAGATCAGTAATCGATTATTGAAAACAACGAGCATGCAACTCATTTCCAAATCACTTGTTAGTCTAGCTACTTTAGATCAGTAATCGATTATAGAAAACAACGAATATGCAACTCATTTCCAAATCACTTGTTAGTCTAGTTACATTAGATCAGTAATCGATTATTGAAAACAACGAATATGCAACTCATTTCCAAATCACTTGTTAGTCTAGTTACATTAGATCAGTAATCGATTATTGAAAACAACGAACATGCAACTCATTTCCAAATCACTTGTTAGTCTAGCTACTTTAGATCAGTAATCGATTACTGAAAGTAACGAATATGCAACTCATTTCCAAATCACTTGTTAGTCTAGCTACTTTAGATCAGTAATCGATTATTGAAAACAACGAATATGCAACTCATTTCCAAATCACTTGTTAGTCTAGTTACATTAGAGCAGTAATAGATTATTGAAAACAACGAACATGCAACTCATTTCCAAATCACTTGTTAGTCTAGCTACTTTAGATCAGTAATCGATTATTGAAAACAACGAATATGCAACTCATTTCCAAATCACTTGTTAGTCTAGTTACATTAGAGCAGTAATAGATTATTGAAAACAACGAACATGCAACTCATTTCCAAATCACTTGTTAGTCTAGCTACTTTAGATCAGTAATCGATTATTGAAAACAACGAATATGCAACTCATTTCCAAATCACTTGTTAGTCTAGTTACATTAGATCAGTAATCGATTATTGAAAACAACGAACATGCAACTCATTTCCAAATCACTTGTTAGTCTAGTTACATTAGATCAGTAATCGATTATTGAAAGTAACGAATATGCAACTCATTTCCAAATCACTTGTTAGTCTAGTTACATTAGAGCAGTAATAGATTATTGAAAACAACGAACATGCAACTCATTTCCAAATCACTTGTTAGTCTAGCTATATTAGATCAGTAATCGATTATTGAAAACAACGAACATGCAACTCATTTCCAAATCACTTGTTAGTCTAGTTACATTAGATCAGTAATCGATTATTGAAAGTAACGATTATGCAACTCATTTCCAAATCACTTGTTAGTCTAGTTACATTAGAGCAGTAATAGATTATTGAAAACAACGAACATGCAACTCATTTCCAAATCACTTGTTAGTCTAGCTACTTTAGATCAGTAATCGATTATTGAAAACAACGAATATGCAACTCATTTCCAAATCACTTGTTAGTCTAGTTACATTAGAGCAGTAATAGATTATTGAAAACAACGAACATGCAACTCATTTCCAAATCACTTGTTAGTCTAGCTACTTTAGATCAGTAATCGATTATTGAAAACAACGAATATGCAACTCATTTCCAAATCACTTGTTAGTCTAGTTACATTAGATCAGTAATCGATTATTGAAAACAACGAACATGCAACTCATTTCCAAATCACTTGTTAGTCTAGTTACATTAGATCAGTAATCGATTATTGAAAGTAACGAATATGCAACTCATTTCCAAATCACTTGTTAGTCTAGTTACATTAGAGCAGTAATAGATTATTGAAAACAACGAACATGCAACTCATTTCCAAATCACTTGTTAGTCTAGTTACATTAGATCAGTAATCGATTATTGAAAACAACGAACATGCAACTCATTTCCAAATCACTTGTTAGTCTAGCTACTTTAGATGAGTAATCGATTATTGAAAACAACGAACACATAACTCATTTCCGAATCACTTGTTAGTCTAGCTACTTTAGATCAGTAATCGATTATTGAAAACAACGAACATGCAACTCATTTCCAAATCACTTGTTAGTCTAGCTACTTTAGATCAGTAATCGATTATTGAAAACAACGAACACGTAACTCATTTCCGAATCACTTGTTAGTCTAGCTACTTTAGATCAGTAATCGATTATTGAAAACAACGAACATGCAACTCATTTCCAAATCACTTGTTAGTCTACCTACTTTAGATCAGTAATCGATTATTGAAAACAACGAACACGTAACTCATTTCCGAATCAGTTGTTAGTCTAGCTACTTTAGATCAGTAATCGATTATTGAAAACAACGAACATGCAACTCATTTCCAAATCACTTGTTAGTCTAGCTACATTAGATCAGTAATTGATTATTGAATGTAACGAATATGCAACTCATTTCCAAATCACTTGTTAGTCTAGTTACATTAGAGCAGTAATAGATTATTGAAAACAACGAACACGTAACTCATTTCCAAATCACTTGTTAGTCTAGTTACATTAGAGCAGTAATAGATTATTGAAAACAACGAACACGTAACTCATTTCCAAATCACTTGTTAGTCTAGTTACATTAGAGCAGTAATAGATTATTGAAAACAACGAATATGCAACTCATTTCCAAATCACTTGTTAGTCTAGTTACATTAGAGCAGTAATAGATTATTGAAAACAACGAACACGTAACTCATTTCCAAATCACTTGTTAGTCTAGCTACATTAGATCAGTAATCGATTATTGAAAACAACGAACATGCAACTCATTTCCAAATCACTTGTTAGTCTAGTTACTTTAGATCAGTAATCGATTATTGAAAACAACGAACATGCAAATCATTTCCAAATCACTTGTTAGTCTAGCTACTTTAGATCAGTAATCGATTATTGAAAACAACGAACATGCAACTCATTTCCAAATCACTTGTTAGTCTAGCTACATTAGATCAGTAATCGATTATTGAAAACAACGAACATGCAACTCATTTCCAAATCACTTGTTAGTCTAGCTACTTTAGATCAGTAATCGATTATTGAAAACAACGAACACGTAACTCATTTCCGAATCACTTGTTAGTCTAGCTACTTTAGATCAGTAATCGATTATTGAAAACAACGAACATGCAACTCATTTCCAAATCACTTGTTAGTCTAGCTACTTTAGATCAGTAATCGATTATTGAAAACAACGAACATGCAACTCATTTCCAAATCACTTGTTAGTCTAGCTACTTTAGATCAGTAATCGATTATTGAAAACAACGAACACGTAACTCATTTCCGAATCACTTGTTAGTCTAGCTACTTTAGATCAGTAATCGATTATTGAAAACAACGAACATGCAACTCATTTCCAAATCACTTGTTAGTCTACCTACTTTAGATCAGTAATCGATTATTGAAAACAACGAACACGTAACTCATTTCCGAATCAGTTGTTAGTCTAGCTACTTTAGATCAGTAATCGATTATTGAAAACAACGAACATGCAACTCATTTCCAAATCACTTGTTAGTCTAGCTACATTAGATCAGTAATTGATTATTGAATGTAACGAATATGCAACTCATTTCCAAATCACTTGTTAGTCTAGTTACATTAGAGCAGTAATAGATTATTGAAAACAACGAACATGCAACTCATTTCCAAATCACTTGTTAGTCTAGCTACATTAGATCAGTAATTGATTATTGAATGTAACGAATATGCAACTCATTTCCAAATCACTTGTTAGTCTAGCTACATTAGATCAGTAATCGATTATTGAAAACAACGAACATGCAACTCATTTCCAAATCACTTGTTAGTCTAGCTACATTAGATCAGTAATTGATTATTGAATGTAACGAATATGCAACTCATTTCCAAATCACTTGTTAGTCTAGCTACATTAGATCATTAATTGATTATTGAATGTAACGAATATGCAACTCATTTCCGAATCAGTTGTTAGTCTAGCTACTTTAGATCAGTAATCGATTATTGAAAACAACGAACATGCAACTCATTTCCAAATCACTTGTTAGTCTAGCTACATTAGATCAGTAATTGATTATTGAATGTAACGAATATGCAACTCATTTCCAAATCACTTGTTAGTCTAGTTACATTAGAGCAGTAATAGATTATTGAAAACAACGAACACGTAACTCATTTCCAAATCACTTGTTAGTCTAGTTACATTAGAGCAGTAATAGATTATTGAAAACAACGAACACGTAACTCATTTCCAAATCACTTGTTAGACTAGTTACATTAGAGCAGTAATAGATTATTGAAAACAACGAATATGCAACTCATTTCCAAATCACTTGTTAGTCTAGTTACATTAGAGCAGTAATAGATTATTGAAAACAACGAACACGTAACTCATTTCCAAATCACTTGTTAGTCTAGCTACATTAGATCAGTAATCGATTATTGAAAACAACGAACATGCAACTCATTTCCAAATCACTTGTTAGTCTAGTTACTTTAGATCAGTAATCGATTATTGAAAACAACGAACATGCAACTCATTTCCAAATCACTTGTTAGTCTAGCTACTTTAGATCAGTAATCGATTATTGAAAACAACGAACATGCAACTCATTTCCAAATCACTTGTTAGTCTAGCTACATTAGATCAGTAATCGATTATTGAAAACAACGAACATGCAACTCATTTCCAAATCACTTGTTAGTCTAGCTACTTTAGATCAGTAATCGATTATTGAAAACAACGAACATGCAACTCATTTCCAAATCACTTGTTAGTCTAGCTACATTAGATCAGTAATCGATTATTGAAAACAACGAACACGTAACTCATTTCCAAATCACTTGTTAGTCTAGCTACATTAGATCAGTAATCGATTATTGAAAACAACGAACATGCAACTCATTTCCAAATCACTTGTTAGTCTAGCTACATTAGATCAGTAATCGATTATTGAAAACAACGAACATGCAACTCATTTCCAAATCACTTGTTAGTCTAGCTACATTAGATCAGTAATCGATTATTGAAAACAACGAACATGCAACTCATTTCCAAATCACTTGTTAGTCTAGCTACATTAGATCAGTAATCGATTATTGAAAACAACGAACACGTAACTCATTTCCAAATCACTTGTTAGTCTAGCTACTTTAGATCAGTAATCGATTATTGAAAACAACGAACATGCAACTCATTTCCAAATCACTTGTTAGTCTAGCTACATTAGATCAGTAATCGATTATTGAAAACAACGAACATGCAACTCATTTCCAAATCACTTGTTAGTCTAGCTACTTTAGATCAGTAATCGATTATTGAAAACAACGAACATGCAACTCATTTCCAAATCACTTGTTAGTCTAGTTACATTAGATCAGTAATCGATTATTGAAAACAACGAACATGCAACTCATTTCCAAATCACTTGTTAGTCTAGTTACATTAGATCAGTAATCGATTATTGAAAACAACGAACACGTAACTCGTATTTAATTTACTTGATAATCAAACTGAGTTAAAGCAGTAATCGATATTTGAAAACAACAATTACGTGATCACTCCCGTGTACTTGCTATTCAGCTGTTACTCTATTTACATTGTGCATGGTCAATGAAGGTGCGCTTTCGTCATTGGCTAATGACGTCATTGGGTATATAACGTCTTTGGGTATAAGAGGAGCACCTTGTGCGGTGGCTGTCACCGAAGCTTTCTCAATCTACATGCTGTAAAGTTTGAGTACTATAGGTACACAACAGTACGAATTTTTAACGCCAATTATGGCGCCAAGTGTGTTTTCTACCGGGCCTTCTGCTAGCTTCTTTCTCTCATCAGCTGAACGTCCTTATATTTACTGTGTGATCTAGCTGAAAGCAACGGGTATTGTAGCGCTAGTCCCCTCTACCTTCCCTTAGCCTATCGTTGTTGACATGGTCTGTCCAGGATATACGCCAAAATTCCAAAAGCTTCAAGAGTTTCAATTATCCGATCTCCTTTCATTTCGTGTAAAACAACCGGAGATACATCAACTGAAAGATCTTGTATTGTTAGGAAGTACTATTATCTGCATATACTGTCTTGCGTTTTAAAGTTAATATTTGTATTTATTTTAAATTGATTTGTTGGAAACATTTTCAGTGAAATTTGGAATATTTTTCTCCTATGTCCAAGCTTTAGAACCACTGTTAATTTAGTCGTTAAAAATCATCCCCTATTTACAAATAAAGGATATTTCTAATCACGCATTGCTTTTGTAAGAGCAACGATGATTTTGTCTTGTCTTAATGATGGCCCTTGTTTCGCAGAACTGTTCTACCTTTAGCTTCAAAGACGTAATTATGTAAAATAATGAAACGTCAGCCATCTTGGAGTTATCTAACTACCTGTTTGTGTTACTGAAACGAAATAAGAGACGACTATAATTGATCCCAATACAATTACTGGAAGAGATTTCCACTTGACTTAATTTACGTTTGAGTGTTTGTATACAGTTACGTATTTTCTAGGCGGAGATCCAAGTTTCTTAATAAAGTTGTACTTGGGTTTTGTTGTAGTTTTTATTTATTATATTCAATACTAGGTTTTACACATTTTAAACATTTTTTGTTCGTTTTCCCTACCTTTTATATTTATTATTCTTTATGCATCTAGTTATGTATGGACTGTTTTGTCTAAGAGCACATATTATATAGCCATTATAAGTTCCTCGATGTATTCGTTTAACTTTTTATATGGGGTTCATGGGAAACCCACCATGAACTATAAAACCAGCATAATATAACTATGTGCCAAAACGTTATCTCCTCGATTACTTAACGTGCATAGTGCCTCTTATACTTAGGAATAATGCACAAATTTTACCTTTGTTCGTCATTTGGTTATTAGTTTTCGATATATAATGATATTTTAAACATAACCTCTATTCTCCTTTAATCTGTTAGTTCGTTATGCTATAATATTCTACACTATTTCACGCATCATATGAATTAGAAGTCTTGTTTATCATACAGGTATGCAAAGATGGAAGTGGGATAGCGTACGTTACGTCATCAACATTTATGGAGGAGCGAAACTCGGTTAAGTGTACACTTGCGGTTACAGAGCGAGTTACACGGAATCTAAGAATTGTTAAACACCGACCTTTTTATTATTGTGTCCGTGGCTTTATAATCGGTTAATTCAGCAGGCGAAAAATACATTTTAGAGGTCATTTCTAAAAAACGTATTTAGAAAACTTCACTTGATAGTCCATAGTTCACACTGAAGACGGCAACGTGTGTTGTAGGAACATGTATACCCTATCTAGTAGGGAAAAACAAATATAGTGTTTTTTTAGTAGAGCGTATTTCGGGTAGTTTACAATATATATTCCTATAAATAGGTTATACAATTAGCAAAACTTCATGGACTATACTAAAATATTCGATTCCTAAATAATGTTGAAAAAACTAATGGAGAATAATCATTTAAATTAGTTTTGTTTAACTTTTTGTGTAACAGATATATTCTAGTTCTTCTGTCACTGTTGATATTTTTATGTCACCGTTTTGACCGGTACTCACAGCCATATTGTAGCTCAGGCAAACTATAATGGTGATAAAACAAAGTGATATGTATCCCTGTTTATTTTTGTTAAATGTAAATACTTTAAGGTTTTTGTTAAAATAATTAATGATTTGGCTTACTTAAGAGACAAAACGTTTCGACCGTATTGGGAGATTTTAGACATTATTTATGAATTTTGTAGTACATTACGTTCGGTGAATCTTACATTTACATCAACATTTTACAACCACATAGAAGAAACAGGACACAAATACACAGACATTTACCATAACATAGAAATCCTACACATCAACAAAAAAGGACCACATCTGAATACACTAGAACAATATGAAATTTACAGATACAAAAAAACACAAAGTACAAACATACTAAACGAACAAACACAATACGAATCACACATACTCTTTGATACTATCGAAAACGTACCTTTAAAACCGTCACCGCTTGATCCAACATCTCCAAGCAGAAGACACTGATGAACATCGCCACATGCGATTGAAAACGTTCTGTGTCAGTAAGTTTTGACAAATTTACAAAATTCAAAGTTCGGATTGTCATAAACTATTGTTTAAGTGATTAACAATATTTACGATTAAACGATAAATTTGACAAATAATTAATTAGTTTTGTAAATGTTTCTCACATCGTCAGTGACAACGAAATCGAAAAGGATTTTACTGTCAAATTTATCATGATGAATTCTCATATTTACATTGTTTTGCATAAGAAATTCAAGAATTGTTGGAGAATCGAGATTCTTAGGAGCGTAAGTGTGAAATGTATGTATGTGCATGGGTTTTAATGGGGGGGGGGGTTCAGAGTTACTGCTACAGACTTGGTGTATTTAAACATGTTTTGACTGAGTAAATGTTCATCAGAAAGAGGACGGAATTAAATGTATTTATTAGGAACAGGAACGAGGAAGGCGACAGTCGTCAAAGTATGCAACACGATCCAAGTCAAGTAGGAAAGAGAATATACAGGATTACTTATTTGAAAATAAATACAGTTGGTAACCGGAGACAATCGCGCTAATTGCGAATTACGTTGCACAAAGAATTGTACTATATTTTCCTCTAGAATTAATTTCAGAATTGTAATTTAATTTTTGCAACACGATCAGCTAGCGTCACAGCTTTATTGTGTCAAATCTTAGACAAATAGGCTTTGTTTATATTACAATGAATATCTTCTTTCTTTGCTTACAATATTTAAGGCATTGAAATTTCCACAGAACAATCAAATATCATCAAAGAGCTGTTTTATTAATATGACGGAATATCAGTCAAACGGACCTACATAATACGAAGTTTCAATAACAAACAAACGTAAGCACATAAAGTGAAAACAGGGTCAAGTAAGTGATAGTAACAAATTAGCACGCTACTAAGTAATGTCATAAGTAAACCAAGACTATAATACTACGTATGTAAGGTTAGTTAGAGATAGGAATATATTACTGTTTTATACCTTAATGGCACTTCGAGAAACAATGAGGGTGTAAATGGAAAGTAATATAATGGAAAAGACCCACTACATAGATATAGACTGTATTATATCCGGCTTGTGAGAGACAGAATAGAAAATAATAACTGGTAAATACTGAACGTTTGATTATAGATGGCAACGAAATACTCTGAGAGATAGTTGGTTAATGGGTGACCACTACAGATCTTAGAAACAACTGGGGAAAACAAATCTAATAATTTTGGATTACTTGAGGTCATCGAGAAACTCAAAATTAATGACAACATTTTGATGGGCGATATCAGGGAATGTAGATGAAGGGGCTGCCTTTAAATATTAAAGACAGTAAGATATCAACTATTAATTAATGTATATAATATTACCGTCAACGCTTTAGTTATTTACAATAACCTTATGGTCATCCTCTAGATTAAGAATTATCATGGTAACAAAAGTATTGGTAACATTGATATATTTACTATATAAACATTTTATGAACTTGTATAACTTTGTTAACAATAACTGGTGTTAATATGAATATTATTAATAATTATAATATGATAATTAAAATATTATTATAAGTAAAAAATATATCTGATTATAACAAGTAGTTACTGTTATTACTACATCTTGTACTATTCTTTAAAGTCTTGGTTAGGTTTATCCATTACTTCGTATAAGCTGTTATAACTATTGTAATAATATAATTATCTGATGAAAGCTATGAACAAATTGAGTTTGTAAATGTTGTATATTTTGCAGAGTTTTATTGCAATACGTTGTTAAGTACTATTATACAGTTTAGTCAATTGTTTATTAAATCTAAAGGTGAGTGAAATTTGAAGAGCCTCCCACACGGCCACCTAACTATAAACACCGGTGTAACTGCAAAGATTCCTTGTGTTTAGTTCTGAGTGAACCGGTAAACACAAACCTTCCCGTGACATTTCTTCCCGAGTGTATCAAGGATTAAGACTTGTAAGAGCACAAAACCTTCTTCGCCCAAAGCTCAGGCTTAGGAAAGACTTTATGGTTGATGGAGTTGCGCGCCTTACAGGTATGTTTATGTTTTACTGGGGACACATTCTCACTTAAACAAAACGAACCCCGCGCGACAGTAACCGGATGTTTATTTGTGCAACTTTACAAAAATAATTTCTAACGGAAATGAAAATAAAATTTTGTTTTTTGAAAATTTGTAGGTTGAGAAAATTCAACGATTACCTTTTCTTAAGCATTACAAGGCTGATATAATATGACGTATATGTCGTATTTCCAAAGTAAAGACAATTTTTTTCCTTTACTCACGGAGAATAATATCGTAATGCAATGTATCTGCTCACATAGGCGTGACCAGGATTTTCTAACTAATTCCCCAAACCCATTACAATAATACATGGACAGTCCTGATGTAATCACAGAACGATGAGGTACTAAATACGTTTTGAGAATGCTGATACTCTTCATCAGTGAAAAGCTTCAGCTTGAAATAAATATGTAGAGTAAAATAAAATATTTTTGAAAGTATTTATTAGACCATATATTTTCAGAATATATATACTGTATATATATAATAAATGTGTTTATAAATTTATATTATAATATATATATATATATATATATATATATGAAGCAACGGAAAAACAATGGATAACGTAATATATATATATATATATATATATATATATATATATATATATATATATATATGTACATATTAAATATATATATTTATAAATAAAGAACATAAGTCAAAATACAAATACAAAATTTATAATTGTGATGATGTTATGATGTTGGTACTGTTAGCCAACGAAAAGCTTTGAATTGTAAATTCAATTATAATTCTTGTATTTGTATTTTCACTTATGTTCTTTATTAATACACAAGAATACATATTGCGATATTTATATTTATATATATATATATATATATATATATATATATATATATGTGTGTGTGTGTAAATTTTCAAATACTAAAATCGTGATAAAATGGTTTAAAAAAATTATAAGTTCGCATTAATTTCCTTATGTTTTTTAAATAACACCCTACAGTTTTTAAGAATTAAAATTCAACCATTTAAGTTATTCTGTGCAATGTGGATAGTAAAATTGATAACTGTATCACTTAAAGGGATAATCCGAGTTAAAAAAAAAATAATGAAATTACATTGCTATAAAATATATAAATACTTTATAAGTAAACTACATTACAACGACCCTACGTATTGCCTAACTTTACTTAATGCCTATCTTTACTTAATGTTTTACTGATTTGAAAATAAAAAATAAACCGCATCATAAATAAGTCGACCAACAGACACTTGTAATATTTAGTGATCCTAAAATCCTGACACAGTTTAACCGGATAAATTTAAAAACAAAACGGTTTATTTAATTCAATCGACGTTTATGCTCGCAGACAAGCATACAAATTCTGCTTTCCGTTCCTTATCCAAAGGTTTACGGTAATGTACTTACTTTCCAAAAAGGGTGATCCTCTAATGCAAGAAACGAATCACTTGACCAACCAAAGTGTAAGCAAGAATAAGTTCTGACTATCAACACGAGGCAGCGATTCCTGGCGCAGTACACTGCCCATATAATGTATATTTATATCCTGGATTTAAGCAAAGCGTCACATACTGGGTTACTCCATTTACCATGTAACAATTGGACGCCTCTAATCCAGTGTGCATAAGCCCATTGTGTATGGTCGGATCTGACAGTTTCAGTTTTAAAATATTTACACAGCTTAATACAAAAAGCGATGCAAAGCGAAGCGCTTAATGAATGAAAACCTTTCAATAAATGACGTCAGCAAATAAATAATTCCTTAAGGTTAACTCAGGAGATTGTAATGCAGAACTTACCAAAGGGGCAAGTGAACTATTTTTCAAAGAAAAACGAAGTTAATATAAACAAACTGTAACTTCATGGTATTAAGAAGTTTAAACAGAAGGAAATAAATGTACAGATTAAATTACTTAACGAAAATAGTTAATGTTTTTACCATAATACGTACACAATGATTATGTGCGAAAACAATCTCATAATGAATTATTGGTTTAGTATTTTTTTTTTCTCCTGGCGAAAAACCAAATGTGGTTATCATCGCCAATCAAAAATTGAAACAAGACGCAATAATTTAAATAAGACCGAATACCAAAAACATTTTTGTTCAAAACAGAAAGTTCAAAACATAGTAGCAATATATAAAACAATTATATAACGATAAATATACATCAATTTAAAAAAAACATCAATAAATAACAAAAAACAACAATAAATCTATAACAAAAAAAATATAAAACTATAAATAACAAAATAACAACAACGAACAATATAACAGTGAATAAATAATAACGATATTTAAATAACAATATTCAACAATTTAACAATAAGTAAACCTTAATACAATAACAAGAACATAAAATATACTAAATATAAATAAATAAAAAATATACGTAGATGATAATTAAAAGAAATGTAAGTATAACTATAAAAGCATGTATTTTAAATATTAAATTTTAAAATATATGTTCAAGTGGTGTAAGAAAGCGATGACTCGGTCAATGGCCGAGGCATCGTCCCTTAACACCACCTTCAAACTTCCTTCTAAATTAAAAAGGGCACAAATATTAGTTACACGAACGCAATTCACCAGAATATGTTTGATAGTGAAGAAATCACATTACTGACATATTTGTGGATCTTCACGAAGCATTAAGTATCCATGAGTTGCAAAAGAGTGGCCAACGCGAAGGCGTGCAGCCACCACTTCCTCCCTACGTTTTGAACGAATTGAAGACCTCCATGGACGGACGGTATCTTTAATTTCCCTCAGCTTAGTCTGAATCACGGCATGCCATTCGTCATTCCAAGCAGCGAGCAATAAATGTTTTGCAAAACACACATAATCAGATGCCATAACTCGTTGAGTAATGGGCACCAAACTAGGAGCATTCTTCGCCGCTTCATCAGCTTTTGTGTTTCCGAGTATTCCGCAGTGTCCAGAAACCCAAAAGAACGTTACCCCCACACCCCTTAATTGAAGCCTGTGTACAGCACACAAAATGTCCCCAACTAAAGGGTTGATAGAGAAAACATCCTGAAGAGCCTGAAGAGCACTTTTAGAATCCGACTACAAAAGATAATGGGAAGATCGAGATTGAATGACAGTTAGCGCTTTGAAAATGGCAAATAGTTCTGCCGTGAAAACACTGCAAGCTGAGGGCAACCCGCACGTGTAACTACATTCCGAAGCATGAAACGCACACCCAACTCCATTGTCCAGTTTAGATCCATCGGTGAAAATAATTTCATTCTGTTGATGAGATTTATAAATAAATAAAAATTCCTGGTGGTAGACCACATCAGTAGTATTATGTTTTATATAACTGGACAATGAGAAAGCGAAGTGCGGCGCTTTTATTATCCATGGAGGTATATAGCACATTGATCGTTCAAACACAGTAGGTAGTTGCAACCCAAGGTTATCCATTATTCGTAATGTTCGTATGCCGAATGGAGCGGTCGAACGTTGACGTGCATCGTAATCTTCATTATGGATGTTGTTAAAGATAATTTTTAACGCCGGGTGATTTGGTTTGCTACGAAATGTAAGATATTTGTAGCATCTGACGTCGTCTCGAAACGGCAGGTTCCCCAGCCTCGACAAGAAGACTAGGGAGTGGGTTAGTTCTAAACGCACCAGTAGCAAGTCTAAGTCCAGAGTGGTGGATGGTATCAAGAGTTTTCAGAACTGTAAGTCGTGCGGATGAATAGGCTTGACAGCCATAATCAATGCGCGATCTAACGACTGCGCGATAAAATCGAAGCATACTAGTTCTGTCTGCTCCCCAATTCGTACCACTAAGGGCTCTTAACATATCCAATATCTTGCTGCATCTCACCTTCAAATCACGAACATGTGGGATCCATGAGAGTCTTCTATCAAATAAAAGACCCAAAAATCGAACACTATCCGTGGTTTGAAGCTGAATCCCATCAAGGTAAAGAATCGGCTCCTCGTGTTGCCTACGACCACTAAATGCTACACATTGGGTCTTCGAAGCAGAGAATTTGAAACCTTTAGTTTTTGACCATTCCTCTAATCTGTACATGGCTAACGGCAAAGACCTTTCCGCTGTTGCCATACACCGAGCAGGCACATATATACAAAAGTCATCCACAAAAAGGGAACAGTGTACCGAAGATCGTATATTGCTGGTGATACTATTTATTGCAACGGCAAATAGCATGACGCTCAGCACGCTGCCCTGCGGTACACCATTCTCCTGTGTTTAGCTGTTTGAATACGTGCCTCCAAGTCGAACGCGGAAAGATCTGTTTGAAAGAAAGTTAGCGATGAATGCTAGGATATTCCCTTGTATACTCCATGATTTTAAAGTGTTCAGAATTCCATGCCATATCGCATGCCTTCTCAAGGTCGAAGAAAACAACAACGAGTGTTTGACGCAAGAGAAAGGCATCTTGAATAGCGGATTCTAACAAAACCAATTGGTCAACCGATGATCGTCCTTGTCTGAAACCACACTGTTCGTTGCAAAGAAAATTGTTGGTTTCTAGGTACCAGACAAGACGGCGGTTGACCATCTTCTCCAGTAGTTTGCACAAGACGCTTGTTAGAGATATAGGCCTGTAACTACTGGGATTGGTTTTGTCTTTACCTGGTTTTAAGATAGGAATTATTGTCGCTTCTAACCATGCATCGGGGAAAGACTGCTCCTCGAATAGCCGATTGTATATTCGAAGGAGGAAAAGTTTCGCCGATGATGGTAGATGTTTCAGAATGGAATCAGGACCTGGTGCAGAATCCCTCCAATTCCCCTAATGAGAAAGGAGTGTTCAAAGGTGAGTCGCCAGACTACCCAACAGTAAACGGTATTGCTTCTTCCTTCAGTTTATGTCTCTGGAATACTATGTTATAGGCTGTAGTAGCAGAAAAATTAGAAAATGATTTTGCCAGTACATTAGCAATATTATCACTGTCCGTGGTCAATCTTCCATTCGGTTGATTCAGCGCAATAGTTGGCAACGGAATGGAAGTACCACAAACTGATCTTAGTTTCCTCCACACTGTGGAGGACGGAGTTGTTCGTCTAATTGTGCTAATGTACTGTTCCCCAAGAGTTCTTTCTACTCAGCCTAAATATCCTCCGTGCTTTCTCTCGGAGTATTTTATATTCCTGAAGGTTGTAACTTGTTGGGTTATGCTTGAATCTCTTTAAAGCTCTTCGTCGTAAACGAAGGATTTCTGTGCATTCGTCGTTCCACCACGGCACAGGCGGTCGGCGTGGATGCGCAGAGGTTTTCGGAATTGTCTCTAAAGCGGCATTTAAAATGGTCTTAGTGAAATTTTCAACAATTGCATCAATGGGTGTTAGGTAATCTGTGTCAAGTGATACAAAATATTTCGAAAAGGCGTCCCAGTTGACTTTTCGCAAAATCCAACGGGAGTTTTGAGCATAACAAAATTGGGAGTCACATAAATTGATCTTAATAGACACATGGTCGCTTAGATACAAATCATGGAGTACCGACCATGTGCATCTAGTAGCTAATTGAGGGTTGCAGATCGATAGGTCAACAGCAGTCCAGCCACCAGCAGATGCCGCTAAATGAGTAGGCGAACTGTCATTTAGCAGGCATAGGTCCTGTTCCGTTCTTACACTCTCCACTAGTTGTCCTCGGGGGTTGCAGGTTGGAGATCCCCAAGAGAAATGGTTGGCATTGAAATCTCCTACCAATAAGAACGGAGTTGGTAACTGGCTTATCAAATTTACTAAATCACTGTGATGAAGGTTTTCTTGAGGTGGCAAGTAGACACAACACACAGTGATTTTATATGGGACAGCTGTTTGAACGGCTACTGCTTGTAAAGGAGTTATTAAGTTTAGAGAAACAGCGTCGATGCAGTCACGGGTTAGGATGGCTACGCCACCTCTAGCTCGGTCTTCTGTAACGAAGTCTGATCTAAAAACTGAATACTCCCTAACATGAAAATTATGTGATTCGTGGAGATGTGTCTCCTGTAGACATAAAAACATTGGATACACATTTCTCACGAGTACTTTAAGATCTTCTAAGTGACTCCTAACACCGATGATGTTCCATTGTATCACTGATTTGCTAATTGCAGACATTTATCAATTTAGCAATGGATTAATCTGACACCCATTGGTTCGCTCTCGTTTGCCCGTGACGTTCGAAGACGTCTCAGGCTTACAATCCTCAGATTCCATATCCACCCGTTCAGGGATGGAGTCTGAGGAAGATTTTGATTTCGGAGGGATTTTGGTACCATGCCCTTTCCATTTATACGTTTTTTAGCAACCATCATAGTTGGTGCCGATTTACTGCTTTGGAATACAGACTTACTTTTCGCTGTATTCGGCTGTAGTACTACTTTGGACGCAACAGACTTTATACTGCTAGGCGATTTCTTTTGTCCGGAGATGCATATTTCATTGACGGACTTGGTTCGGCCACCTAACCCCTCCGCGGAGGTGCTCGGTAGAAGAAGCAAATCACGCGACGACTTTGCAGGTTCTTTTTTATATTCAAAGATTGACCCCATGTGACTAGCGACAGTAGACGGGAAACTCGGTCAGTTAGAACTTCTATCTTTTTCGCCAGGTCGGCACAGTTTGAACAGGACGATGTAGCGGTCACAGTAGCGGCATAAGTCTTACCGTCAACTTGGGCGGATCTATAAACTTTCCTTGCCTGTGAAAAGGATGTTCTATCCTTAGCCATGACGCTGAGAATAGCCTTTTCTTCTTTAAAGTGAGGACAGTCGTATGATCGCGCCGCGTAGTCACCCTAAGTTGGCGCACTTAGGGAATTTACGCACTCTTTATCATCAGCCTTCCTCGCTACATTTACCGCATACTCTCGGCTTCGAACAGGTAGAGCTAATATGCCCGAAACGTTGACACTTGAAGCAGCGCCTAGGGTTAGCCACATATGGTCTTACGGAGAGCCTTTGGTAACCCGGATGTATATATTCGGGTATCTCTGGTTTGCCAAATGTAAGTATGTAAGAGGCTGTTGCGACCTTCGCCCCTTTGTCTGTCTTCATAATAGGCACGACATCAATTACTGACTGAGAAGACAGTTCTAATTTTATTTCGTCGACAGTGACGTTTAATAGATCTCTGCAGGTGATGACCCCCTTTGAAAAGTTCAAGGATCTATGGGCGGCCAAAGATACCATGGCCTGATCGAAAAAAGAGGTAATTTTTGAAAGAGTTCTCGTTTGTTTCTCATTGCAGGTTGCCACCAGCAGTGTCCCATTTCGTAGTTTTTTAATAGACCTCCAGCAACAGGACCTCCAGCACCGGCAGTTATCGCCTTATTGATAAGAAAAGGAGAAACTTTCGACAGATCTTTCCCCTCCTCAGAACTAGAAAATATTAAATATTTTGGTGATGGCAATGTCTGTGACGTTGCCACCATCAACGTTTTACTCGCATCGATAATTTTAGGATCGTCAGGGGAATCCTGGCGTGTCCTCTTTAGACTAGTATTAATTGACGGGGTTTTTAAATCCATAAATGTTTTTAAGCCAGCCATTGTGTCAAGCGTTACGGGCGAGACTATAGGAACGGGTACACCCTTGGATCACATTAAGATCATTTCCAACCCTCAGAACTCTGAGGCCTATAGCTTTTCTCCTTAGCTCGACTGGATGGGCATAAGTCGAGTACTCGTAATACTGTGCACAGACTCCGACACCCGTGCACCGCGAACACTCCCTGACCAAGAACCGAAGCGGCTGGTAGACCAGAAACCGCGCTTACGTCTTCTGCAGAGCAAGCTCACATCAGCGTCCCAGACCAGAGTTTGTCAAGCTCCGGATTTTTCAGCACTCCCAACGCGCAACGGTTCTGACCAGTCAAGCTCCCTAAGTGAAGATGTTAGTGTATGTGTATGCATGTGTGCGCGTGTGTGTGTGTGTTTGTGTGCTTTGTGAGTGGTGTAGTGTTAGGCTAGGGTACCGCGAGGGACGCCAAACCCCTCGTAGGTGCAGCTAGTCCACACCCCCCTGCGGGTTATTCTTTTAGTAATTGTGGCAGTATTTGCTAAAGATAAAATTGTCTTAAGATAAATTATCTTTTTCTCCAAGAAGTCTTAATAATTATGTAGAGAGATTTCCCAGTTTATTGTCTCCTTGTAATTACACTGGTTATTAAGGGATGATTGAATGGAACTTCGGTACTGAGTTGTAGTCATTGCACTGGGTACTTTTCTCGGTCGTGCATGTTGCCGGTTTTATATTGAAGGGGTTCTACTGAATAATTTCCATCACCAGTAAACTGCGTGGTGGCTTACGTAAGAAAAGTGATAGCTTTGAAAATATCGAATTCCTTGCGTTAAGGGAACGTAGTCAAATAGATGATGAAAGAGTAGTAATTTTAAAAAAATAAAAACACACAGACACACTCTCACACACAAACACACACGCACACACACGCACACACACCCACCCACACACACACACACACACACACACACACACACACACACACACACACACACACACACACACACACACACACACACACACACACACACACACACACACACACACACACACATTCTCTCTCTCTATCGCTCAGAATTTACACACGTTTTCTTTCGCTTAGTTTGATCATTTAGTGTTTATTTTGAACAAACCTATAAATGTCTTGATATAAATTGGCAAAAATATCACCCGATAAAAAGAGGTTTTATTATTATAGTTAAAAATTATAAATAAAAGATAGATATATAAAAAAAAACAGCTTTGATGTGCTGATGGTTTTTTCTCGGGGGTGGGTTACATTTCGTAAAGAATAAATATTAGTGTCAGAACACTAGATAACAGCTGCGAGCTTGGTGACGAAATTTATGATTAAAACTGAAACTCCTGCCTACCACTGCGACGTCAGACCTGGGGAAAATTCGTATAACTTAATTTTAAAGTTAAATAATTAGAAAAGAATCTCTTTCTGAATTTCTAACTGTTCATTACTTGTTCTTTTTCACTTGAAGTGAATTTAATTGCATGTTTAATGAAATACATGTTTGTTTTTTTATTATATTTCTGGACGTATTTGATTGTATGGTCTTTTATTCTGTATATTATATTTAATGTTTTTCTTTTAATTTGCTTTTATATTATTAATTGCTATGGTTTTAGCAAGTGATGAGCTTATCATTATGCAAAACAAGTTTTTATTGATCGTCTTCTGTCATACAAAAATGAACACAAAGACGATCACCTTTATTGGTTCACTTAGAAATTAGCAAAAAAACCGGTTGGTGAAACCTGCTAACTCGTGATGAGGAACCAATAGCAGGCAATAACGCCTTACTATTCACTCCCTCTAAACCAGTTGTTATTCGAGTTTGTTCTCTTTATTATTTATAATACTTTGCCTCTACTTTGCATCGTATTTTATCATTTGCTTCTGTTCTGGCAAATATTTAGTTTATTCTTATCTGAAACACGTCTCTTCCAGTATGAATCGTTTTTAGTCGTTGTCCACTCCAGTCGTTTTCAGAGTGAGAAAGCATATAATTATTATTTATTTAAAAAATAACAAATTAAGGGTTGGGTAATCTTCTTCATGTAAAACCAATTAAACACCAATAACATATTTTCACAGTCTGGTCACTTATTTTTTTAAATATTAATATTATTCTTCATCTAAATGTTTTCTATAATATTTATCATGAAAAGTTTTACGTTTTAAACTTTTTTTTAGTATCAAGATCATAGCTAGTGTTCTTTTCCAATCACCTTGGGCCCTGAATAAATAACCTATGGGCATTCGTTGTTTATTGTAAAAGCGCTGGACACATTGATTATTCATAAAATAGCGTAAAATTAAAGATAAATACAGCATCTTAATGTAAGATTCTAATTTAGTAGATACAACAAGAAAACAAAACTATATTTACATTTTAATCAAAAAACAATTTGCATTTAAATTAATATATAAGTTGGCAAAAATATCACCCAATAAAACAAGGTTCTATTATTACAGTTGAAAATTATAAATAAAAGATATAAGAAACAGTTGTTGATGTTCTGATGGTTTTTTTCTCGGGGGTGGGTTACATTTCGTAAGTAATAAATATTAGTGTCAGAACACTAGATAACAGCTGCGAGCTTGGTGACGAAATTTATGATTAAAACTGAAACTCCTGACTACCACTGCGGCGTCAGACCTGGGGAAAATTCGAATAACTTAATTTTAAAGTTAAATAATTAGAAAAGAATCTCTTTATTAATTTCCCGCAGAAGCATATTTCACGTTGTTATGTTGGCAATAAATCCCGGCCCTCTGGGGTATCGTAGTGTTGCAGCATGAGGGAGATAATTTTTTAAATTTATCTCCGAGTTAATATTCCTGTAAAGCTAGTGAATACACGTTTGAAAGGAATTCATGTCCACCACTTCCAATGGGAAATACTTACGTTTTGTATTGTTCTTTATTGGTGCATATTCAAACTCACTGTCACGATTTCGTGGAAATTATTATATTTCAAATTGTAATTGAATCTACCAATGGAATAAAATAATTTAACTGTTCATTTCTTGTTCTTTTTCACTTGAAGTGAATTTAATTGCATGTTTAATGAAATACATTTTTGTTTTTTATTATATTTCTGGACGTAGTTAATTGTATAGTCTATTATTCTGTATATTATATTTAATGTGGTTTCTTTCTATTGATCGTCTTCTATCATTGTAACAGTACACAAAGCATACCACCTTAGTAGTTCTCTTAGCAGCTAATAGCCAAAAAGTTGGTTCACTTAGTAATTAGCCAAAAACCTAAGTAATTAGTGTATTCTTATCTGAAACACGTTTCTCCCAGTATGAATCGTCTTTAGTCGTTGTACACTCCAGTCTTTTTGAGAGTGGGAAAGCATATAATTATTATTTATTTAAAAAATAACAAATTAAGGGTTGGGTAATCTTCTTCCTGTAAAACCATTCAAACGCAATAACATATTTTCACAGTCTGGTAACTTATTTTTTAAATATTAATATTATTCTTCATCTAAATGTTTTCTATAATATTTATAATGAAAGTTTTTACGTTTTAAACTTTTTTTAGTATCAAGATCATAGCTAGTGTTCTTTTCCAATCACCTTGGGCCCTGAATAAATAACCAATGGTTATTCGTTTTTTATTGTAAAAGCGCTGGACACATTGTTTATTCATAAAATAGCGTAAAATTAAAGATAAATACAGCATCTTAATGTAAGATTGTAATTTAGTAGATACAACAAGAAAACAAAACTATATTTACATTTTAATCAAAAAACAATTTGCATTTAAATTAACACTAAACTCAGAAACATTTTAAATAATAATTTTACTTTAAAATGTTATTAGATCTGTATAAAGTATGACAGTATTAATCTCTGTGATACTTTAAAAATATAAATGAATTATTAACAAAATTAAACCAAACGTGTTCAACAATGATTTTGTCAAAAACGTGATTTACGTCACATACATAATGCACTTATATAGGATTTCATACTTTTGATAGCAATTTTACACACACATTTATAACTAATAGGACGATTTTATTGTCTGTAAAAACTTGTCCGTAATCGTATCAACTTAATCTGCTTTCTACAAACGAACGGACTATAGTGTCTTCCCAAAGGTGTAATTTAAAATTTCCTAGAGTCCCATTCACTTTGCAATACTCGGCGGGGCTTAGCCCGATTGCATTACACGCTGTGTACTAATATAATGGACAAGTTTGTATTCGGGCAAAACTGTTAGAACGGGTTTAGTGAAACTTTTAGCAAGTAATAGATAAACTTATAGCATATTCAATTAGGTAAATTCATTAGATGAAATAGATACAAATAATAGTATGTTTATATATATATATATATATATATATATATATATATATATATATATATATATATATATATATATATATATATCGCAATATGTTTTCTTGTGTATTAATAAAGAACAAAAGTCAAAATACAAATACAAGAATTATATTTGAATTTACAATTCAAAGCTTTTCGTTGGCTAACAGTACCAACATCATCGGATGATGATGGTACTGTTAGCCAACGAAAAGCTTTGAATTGTAAATTCAAATATAATTCTTGTATTTGTATTTTGACTTTTGTTCTTTATATACATATATATATATATATATATATATAGGGTGTTTCTAAGAGAATCTACAATACTGTACAAGCTCATTTCTCTCACTAAAATAATGAAAAAGGTTCATATAGACATGGGTCCGTAAATGCTTCGTTGATGAGTTATACAGGATCAAAGATTTACCCTGAAAGTCAACTTACACTGAAATATTTAGGGCTTTAATTGGGTTTGTTAATGAGATACGTTTAATGTAAAATGAGCTGACAAACCGTATAAAAGTGTCCCAGAACTGTATCTGCAATAGTTTAATAGAAAAGTCTAGGAAAGCAAAAAAGGTTAGGATCGAAAACACTTTTTTTGCATTTGGACTACAATAATAACTCCGTTAAATTCCTTATAAACAAAAAAAATGTTAAACAAAATTTGTAGAGAATTGTATTCCCAAAAAATTTTAAATAAAGTCAATAATAACGGGATGTTTTTCTTCTAAATTCAATTTTATTAATGAACATACGAAAATAAAAAAAAATATGCAAATCATGCATTGCAAACGAAATAGCGTCATGATAAAATGTATTACAATGTGTCTCTAATAATTTTATCGAAAATTTATTTAAAAATCTACATAATTATTTATTTAAACTAATTATTTAATTTCAAGCTTAATTAACGCATTAAAAATTTCGGTGTCAGTTAATTTCTCTGAGAGAGCTGAATTTCCGGTTAAATCTTTGATTCTGTATAACTCGCCAACAAAGGATTTCCGAACCCATGTTGATATGAACTTTTTTTCAATTGTGCAGTATGTCAGATTCCTTCTGAAACACCCTGTATATATATATATATATATATATATATATATATATATATATATATATATATATATAAACTACTCCATGTTAGTCAGTTCGGTGTGATATGTCGCTGAACAGTGAGTCTGGCGTCATATGCTGATGAGTGGAGCCACACATAACCCGAAGCATTGGTTTAACCGTAAACACAGATCCCACGCTGTCGCGCTCAGAGCGAATGGTAAATATTTTATTTGGCATTCCGTGTTGAATCTATCGCGGATTAGGATTTATGGCGGAACGAAAGCTCGCTTCCGAAACTTAGACTTGCACAAGATGATGCAGAATACATTGCTACAGCGCTGAGCTCCGATCTGATCTTAGCCTACGTTGTACTGAAAACACGTTTACCTTAGAAAACGCCAAATTTCTGTCACAATGGGTGGCAAGTATTGATTGTTAGTCGCGAAGGTTAAAGACGTCTACACTGCAGGGGAAGAAAGATTTCACATAAAAAGAATGAAAATGAAACTATGATACTAAAGAAGTCTAAAATAAAACGGGGAAAATATTAAATAATTATATTTCTTGTTTAGAAACCACTTTAAGAACATAAACTTCTGTTAAAAACGTATTAGTTATTTAGTAGAACGATAAACTTGTAGCGGAACGTACAGTTTGGTGCGGAACTTATATATAATGGAACTTATATATAATTGGTGCGGAACTTATAATGGTGGAACTGACAACTTGTGACGGGCTCTACATTTTGTG
>JBAIZL010000003.1:107276569-107299069 GCA_036971475.1 Prosapia bicincta | reverse complement strand
AGTTTTAGTAGTCTATATATTTAGTAACTATAGGCTAATAGTTGATATTTTTAGTTTTAATAGACTTTTAGTTAATATTTTAAAGTTTAAATATATATATATATATATATATATATATATATATATATATATATATATAGTTTTAGTAGTCATTTATGTAGTACCTATAATTGTTTTAAAATGGAACCATTTAAATTTTATTAACTAAAATGTATTAACTGAACAGGTTTAAACACTAATGTTCTATCGACAACATTTTAGCGTTTGTTCAAGTACTGCATTGAACTTTCTCCTTTTCTGACAGAGAGATATATATGATTGTGTGTGTGTACAAGTAAGGTTTCGTAATAGGTAATATTGTTAGATTTAATTGAAATTCTACGTTTAAATTTGCAGTATATTTTACTTTTATTTTAACCTAAAAAATTATACTCCTGAATTGAGCCGCTCTTTTATCGGAGCCGGAATAAAACGGCTAGCACGACGTGAATGCATATTTTTACAGGCATTAAATCTACGTTTATTGTATTGCCGAGGAAATGTGGCTTGTATTTATACATGTTTCATAACAATCGTACAGGGATTTTATTACAAGTAAGCTCATGCCGAGTATTTACGACGTAATAAAATGTTTTACGTTGGAAAAACGCATGCTACTCTGCCCGAATGCTATTGTGGCGAGGGTTACGTTCGGTAGAAGATGGAAATAAATTGGACATTTCGGTATACCAGCGAATTAACGTGGTATGTTCAATGGTAGTAAATTGTTGATAGAGTAACTAATATTTGAGAAAGCGGTAAACTTTAAAAAAGGTCCGAATATTAATTAAAAAAGGAAAACAAAACAGGTTCAATGAGCATTTAGTTTTGAGGTGACGAGGTTTCCGCATGCAAACCATTTAAGCAGCGTAACCCGATCACAATTTGCAGACTTGTTACACTGTTAGTACAAAATTAAAAGAAAATCAATATTGTACATTCTACTTCATAAACATTACGTAGTCAAAACGTTGAACTACTGTAAACCACGAACTAATCAAAAACATAAAATAGGGTAACAGATGACCTAGTCAAAAATATGAACATGTCGGAACATTCAATAGTCAAAATTATGAAGAAAACATTAGATTAATGAAGATTAACATTAAGAAGACATGAAAAAGAATAACTAGGAAAAACAATAGCTAGTATCCTACATTAATATCCTACGTAGGAACATCGCTTTCATACAATTTATATTGACAACAGATGCTGTCAGATGTTTTAAGAAATCTAAGTAGCACAAATGTCTGTGTAGAATTTTCCATGAATTTCTCAAAATATCTATAAACGTTTTTATTTAGGTAAGAATTTTGTATTAATTAAGTGTTTCATCTGTGAGAAATTTGTAATTCTTTTCATTATTTTTAGCACGTTATTGAATACTAATTATTAAAAAAATCCAGCTCTAAACATTATGAATGGTAAACCATTTTGCTGAAAAATTGAAAAGGCTTAAAGACAGAGAGACTAACACAATTTTAAAGTCAAACTGGGCGAAGAAACAGGGAAAATCTTATGAGTGACTTATTGTTTAGCTAAGTCTTTTTATAAATTTATAAACGTTTTTATAAAAGTTTATAATATCTAGACCCATTTAAAACCTCTTCTCCATTATTACTGTTTTTATTAAATCTTTGGGTACATTTAGATTAAGGAGCAATCATCTTCAGAGGAATTTATTACAAACTACAGTTTTCAGAGTATCTTTGTGATAAATTCCTTTGAAGTTCCTCTGTAATCTAAATATGTTTAAGGATTTTAAAAAACGTTTATTTGTGAAGAGGTTTATTTATTTTGATAAAAAGCAACAGTCTATTCAAGTTGGTAATAAGCAAATACAAATACGTTTAAATAAATGGAATAATAATGGAGCATAAAAAGTTACTTGAATTAGTTTTTAATTTTAAAACGTGACCAGCATCGGCAATGGAAATAGGCTAAAGAAAAGAGTGTAAAAATCCTTCACAGATATTTTAGGTTTATCTTTAATATTTTATTTAAACGTCAATATAAATTTTCTTTAACGTTTTAAGTTTTCGTGCCAAAATTCTAATTAACGTATTTACATATATCTGTTTTCACAAGATTTTATGAGTCGAAATAAATTTTTAGGAGAGAGTTGGAATACGGAAAGAGAAGAATGCTTTAAAAAATGAAAAGTAAACCCTAATTTAAAACAACCACTAATTTAACACACGTTTTTACCATCTAAGAATTTTCGTTAATTTAATAATTTGATTTCATGAGTCTGAAATTAGAAACATTTTTAAAGTTAAATAATTTTAAAAATCATGAATAGTACTTTAGAAAATTACACAAGGGAAGTATTTAGTGAGTGTGTAACTTTGAACACGTATGACTCCAACTAACCATTTGAATTGATTGCTTTGCCCCAACCGGCCATACAAGTCTCTGCAGCTTAAAACTTCCCTGGTGTAAACCTTAAGCCTGTCCTGATCGTATTCAAATGACCAATCAATGAATGGAACACATCCCCTAGAGATATTTTTAGTTGTCAGGTTAAGCAGGAGATTTGAAGGATAAATTTGTTTGCGTGTTCATTAAAACAGCAAATAATGTTTGTTAAATACATGTTATACACACGGTAAATTTAGTTCTTTATGTGAAATACTCGTGCCAACTTTCCGGAAAATAATATTATTTAGAAAATATTACTACTTTTAGTTTTAACATAGTGCTCTGACTTTGATATATTTATTTATGCACAGCTCCGCTTCACTGTTATGGCAAATATGTGACATGAAAAGAGACTGAAATAAAGGTATTAAGACTAGAAACTGTAAGATATGCTTTAGTAAAACTACAATAAAAATAATTTATAAAACAATTATATCTATAATTTTAAGTTTTTATACTATATTAATAAACAACCAACAAAATATGTCTCAAATTTAGATTTCAATGTTAATAAAAATAGTATAATAAAACACACGTAATTCTTTTAGGGATATAAAATTAATTAAATAGAGAAAGTTGAAAGAATTGTAAACTGTAAAATAAAATACCTCCAAGTTATTTTCATTTAATAGGTAAACAAATGTCATTTGTAGAAAAATACCTATTCCGAGAATTAATTGCTAAATAATATTACGAGAAGAATGTGCTAGACTTCTGGAAACTATTGAAATAGTTTGAAACATTTCGGAGTGCTGTTAAATTTGCATCATAGTTGAAGAATATGCTAATATCGTATTTATATTGTCTTTTTTAAATAATTTAAAACATATATAATCCTCGATTACTATTTTGATGGCAGAGCAAGCTGGTGACAGGAGGACACTGTTATTTGACTAGAATATTTTGTGAATTAAATCTAATAAGGGAAAAATATTTTAGAAAAATATAAGAGTCTATATTTTTGTCTGAAGTAACAATCACTTAGCCACTATAGGTAAATGGATGTATCACAAGTTATTTGAACCGATAATTTTTAGAATATTCTTAAGGAGATTTAATTACGTCCAACACCCGACTCATTGTTGCTCAGAAGCTGTTTCATTGTAGGCCGCCTTCATTGTTGGATACAATGTTGTACGTTTAATAAATCAAGCCTTAGTAAATATTTTATGAGCAACAAGAAAAGACCATTGCCTACGAGCTTGGAAAGTGGACCGAGTCTCCGTTGGGAGCCTGTAAAGCAACTTTACATGCAAATTATATATTGTAACATTTGATGTGTTTGTGAAGAACACGAATAAATTGAAATTAATATTGTGACAAAGTGACATTAGCTACGTACGAAGAGTTATTTACATTGTATAATTATCCCAAAACTTTGAAAAAAGTATGTTTCAATAGAAATAATGACAGTTTATTAGAGAAAATTGAAAAATGATTAAATGCTTTTTTTATGTACCAAATTATAGTTATATACAATAAAAAGTTGGTTTTTGTATACATCTTCTATTTCACGCTCTTAGCTAGTTTGATATAGTTCTGATTCTAAATACTTCTGAGTGTTGGTTCTCCATAGTGAATAAGTGATTCCTTACAAAGATATTTGACCCACCGATAAAACTAATGAATTTTGCAAACAATATTTTGCCAAAACTAAATAATGTGAAACACAAAACGTCCTTTCACCGCTATAGTTTTATTGAGCTGAAGTACGTTTCGGTTGGAAAGTAACCATCCTCAAAGGCAACAAAAAACAATTTTTTTCATTCGATTCTCAGGATGCTTGATTTGTATTCGTAATGGGTATAAGGTTAATAAAATAATAATGAGGCTAGAGGGTGTTTGGGGTTGTTTATAATAAATTTTGATTCCAAAATAATAATAGCTTACGTAAAATAGTAAGAGTGTAGCTTATGTTTTAAAAGTCAATAAAAATCGAGTTTGTAAACTTTACTATATATATATATTATAATGTCAGTATATGTTTTGTATAAAATGATTATATAATTTTGCAGTACAAGTAACTGACTGTACTATAGCGATAGAAAACCTAACATGACAAATATATTCATTTTCAATACACGAACCTCATTAAAAATAATTTTCAGAAACGCCAAATAAAAATTTTATTCACCATATAAAATTTCTCGATTATTGTAACTATTGAATCCCATTGCTCAGTAAATATACATTTACTATTGAACTTTAAAAAAAATTTAACTATACAAATTTCACTAACATAAATATTCATTTATTTACATTTTGCTTTAATGTTTATTATCCAACCTCTTTCCAAAAAAAAAATAATTTAAAATAAAATTAATACATAATTCTAATAATAATAATAATAACGCAAATATATTTATAGAAAATATTCTCCCTACCACGAAACAATATTCACTTACGTTATCAATAATTTGGATATTCCAATTGCAGAACACACTGTCATAAAATATTTATTTTCAATATACTTTCTAACTATTCTGATTGCAAATGAATTAAATATTTATTTGCAATCAGTGCGTCTCTAGTAAAAGCTGTAGAGTGTGCGTGTGAATATTTAAAGGCACTTTAAAATCTGTTCCAGTTAAAAAAAGTTTACTTTGCTATAAACGTATGTTTTGGGAAAATGCTATGAGTTTAATTATTTATCAAATGGGAAGGGGAGCATATAGTAATGGCACGAGGGTTGAATGTTTGGGCCGTACATTTAATCATATTTGTATGTATAGCTAATCTATAAAAAATATTAGTTATAATAGTGCGACTAGCTGAGACAACATTCCGTTACAATTTATACGAATTTCGAGTATTTAAGAAAGGGTATTATATATAAAGAAATAAAATCTATCGATATTAACATACTTAAACTTTCAAAAACATAAAGTATGTAAGAAACTAATATTATATAACATAAATAAATGGAACCTCTAAGCCACAAATAACTTTTTTAAAATTTCAAACCTAATGTACATTTCGATTGCATAGCAATCATCCTCAGAGGTAATTTACAATAAAAATACATTGAAACGACATTTTACATCAAATATATTAGGTTTTAAATGAAAGAAAAAATTTTGTGGTTTAGAGGTTTCGTTTATTTATGTTAAACATTACGCCACAGTTGGTTTATACAGTTATAATATTATATAAATAACGTTACAAATACAATTTCGATTTAGCAGTCAATGAGACTAATCGAGAGACGTGGATAATTCATTTCAAGAATGCAGATAATACAGATTTTAATGGAACCTAGTTAGTAATAAAATGTAGCTATTAAGATACTATTATTAGATGTCAAAAAATAAACTGAATACAATTGTTTTAACGAGTGTAGTTGAAATCAAATCTTAAAAAGTATCAGATGCTCCTAAGAAAGTTTCTCATTAAAAAAAACTATCAATTTGTCAATTATATAAGTCAATTGTCAATTTATTCACTCAACTGTAATAAGATTCATGGAATTACAGAGTAAATTATTTGCTAACGGTAAAAAATTATATATTTCACTTTACGTAAATAATGTACAATAAATAAAGTAACATAACCTACTTGCTGAACAGCTGTTCTACCACATAACCTATAATATAAAATCAGCTGTTTTATAAAACCATATGTTAACACCTAATGAAAGCCAGAGTATAAGGTGCATCTCGTGATGAAATCAAATTCATTTCGTGATGGAATTAGAAGTGACTACGAAAAAGGTGAGCTGAAAATAAATGTTCAGATGCTCATAGGTACGTTTTAATTTTAAAAATTGTAAGTTTGTCAATTATATAACTAATTGTCAATTTATTCACTCAACCGTAGTGAGATTCATGGCACTAGAGACTAACATATTTGCAAACGGTAAAAAATATATATATATATTATTCACACTTTACGTAAATAATTTACAATAAATAAAGTAACAAAACCTACTTGCTAAACAACTGTTATACCACATAACCTATAATACAAAATCAGCTGTTTTATGAAATCATATGTTAACACTTAATGCAAGCGAAAGTATGAGGATCGTCCCGTGACGGAGTCAATCTCGTTTGGTGATGGAATTAAAAGTAATTACTACACAGTGAACTGAAATAGAAAGTAAGTTACAGAAACTCAAGTAAAAAATGACATAATTCGTTGACATATTTTAAAAGTCTATTGTTTTTGCAAACAGAGTATCCCTGTATTGGCATTGTTGTCCAACAGCCGCTGTTTACACGTATAACCATATTGCCGTTTGTATGCAATAACCACACTGAACCAGCCAATAACGTGGTATTGCATTAGTTATTGACTGTCTGGTACGCACGCTGTGGTTTCGTTACATAGCTTGTAATCATCAGTCAGTAGCCATAATGCTGATATAATTCCAGGTTATAATTAACGTTTCATGAACGGAATTAACTAGGTTTGGTTAGAATAAGGACAAATATTTACTTCATATAAGAATAGACAAAATTAGTACTTTAAAATGTGATAAGAAGAAATACGTATAGCCAGTATCATTTTAATAAACAATTATAAGCTGTTGCTACAAATATTTTCACAATTTGTATATTTCAGTGTACCATCAGCACATTTGTAACCTTTGATAATGTGTTAGCGAAATATACATAAAGGTTGTGTAACTATTTTGTAGCAAGTGTTTATATTTGTTTAATAATTACAGTTACGCGACTGTGATATATTTTTTTAGGTATCTTCTTGTCAATATAACATTCTTCAACTTTAAAATAATTTTAAAATAATTACACACACACACACACACACACACACAAATATATATGGTTCGCCATTATCAAATATATTATCTAAAATATTTTTTCAACAATTAGATAATAAAATAAATGAAATTATAAAAATATATGATAAAAATGGCCATTGGGTTCGATATGTAGATGATGAAAAGTATATATCAAACAATAATAATATAAGTTTAACAAATATTTTTTTAGATAAAATAAATAAAATTAATAATAAAATCAAATTTACTTATGAAATTGAAACAAATAATAAAATAAATTTTCTAGATTTAACAATAATACGAAAAAATGAAAAATTTGAATATAATGATATACCGCAAACCAACTTTAACAAACCAAATTATACCAAATAATTCTAATCATTCATATAATCAAAAAATGGCTGCTTTATATAACTTATTATATAGAATGCATAAAATACCCATGAATGAAGAAATTAAAATAAGAGAAAAAACATAATTTATCAAAATACATTAGAAAACGATTATAAAAAGAAAACTGTTGACAAACTTAATTATAATAATTTTAATAAACAAAATAATAATTCAATAGCAATAATAATGCAATATGGACTTCATTTTTACTTATAGGCCATGAAATAAAAAATATCACCAAATTATTTAAAAACACAAATATCAAAATTGCATACAAAACTAATAACAAAATAATAAACATAATAAATAACAATAATAAAATAATTAATATTCATGAAAAAGGTGGGGTTTATAAATTAGAATGCGAAAACTGTAATAAAGCTTATATAGGTCAAACCAAGAAAAAATTAAAAGAAAGATATAAATAACATTTGAATGCCTATATTAATCCAGAAATATATAAATCAAATTTTGCAAATCATTGTAATAATAATAAGCACCAATTTTCAAATATTGAAAATATGAAACTTATAAAAGAAATTAATAAGGGATTAAGAATGAATATATATGAAGCATTCGAAATATATAAACACAATAATAATAACAAATTAATAAAAGAACAAATACAAATACATTCTAAATTTGATACTATATTCAATGTCTATAATGTTACAGCAACAAAATAAATATGGCAATTTGTATAAATTTAGCAACAATTCTATTTCTAATTTAACATATATTTTAGGCCTATAGCTTACATTATTGTAATTTTCATTCCTGATGATGTTGGTACTGTTTATCAAGGAAAAGCTTTGGATATAAATTAATAAATATTCTTGTATTTGAATAACCTATGTTGTTGTAATATATATATATATATATATATATATATATATATATATATATATATATATATATAAATTAATTTTTGTCAGTTCTTTTTTTACTGAATCATTACACAATTACTACAATTCATTAAGTTTAATGAATGATTATTTGAAAAAAAACTATAATTACATCACGTGTCAAGTTTAAAAAAATTACTTTGAACTTGAGTTGGTGAATAAATAAGTATTTGAATAACGATTGAAAATTTGAACAAGTTATATATAGTGAGAGTGTGAACTGACAGAAAGGTTTTCAAAAAAAATGAAAAAAGTAAATATAGGTTTTAGTTGGAATTACAGTTTACAGTAGAAAGTTGAATTTTCCCCGAAGATGGTTCAATACCAAGGTAATTTATTTGTTTCTCTTGAACAAAGCGGTTCTACTACTGACAGACCCACCACGTGACCCTTGTTTCCTGATTGGTGGAATTTAACGACGGAGCGTGCGTTTAAAATTGGCGGTTTATGGAGCGTCCCGGCTAGTAAACTCTGTTTGTAGGGGCTTTTACGAGAATTGCATGCAAATTAACACATTCAGGAATAAATAAAGAAGATATTGACGAGTCGCGCACATTTCTGATGTCTTACAATACGAAATAGAAAAATACGTCCTTGTTAAACAAAAAACTAGGAAAGGTTGTTATTCGTCTTTGAGAGTTCTTCTTTAAGAAAACTTGAAATGATATCCTCTATAAATATGAAAAAAAGAGAAATACAATATTCTTAAAGATCAGATCATTGTCGGCAACTAGACACTGCTTTGAGCGGGGAGTGAATTGAAACAATTACAATACAGCCTGTTTCGTGGGTCCTTTGAGGATGGTTGCTTGGTAACCGAAATATACATCAGGTCTTAATAAAAATAATTATGGTTAGAGGTTTTTTATGTATTATTTATTCACACAGTCTATGTTTATCGATTCATGTAGAAGAAGTACGGTTTTAAAAATAATTTTCTTTCAAGTCATATTTGACGTTAAGTGAGTTAATACCATAGATCGAGTAAATACTCTCAGGTAAGTAAAATGGACTCACTCTATGTAAACGTTTACCAATTTTAGTGAATTTACTCACTCTCGTTCTTGTTAAATATTAACTCACTTTTAGTAAATTTACTCACTTCTGGCGTTGTTAAAATAAATAGTAACTCACACCGAGATTTTACTTGATATATTTTCAACCAAATTTCAATTTAAAATAACGAAAACGTACTTTAAAGAAAACAACATACATAATGTGTTTTCCACTAGAACACGAAAAATAAGCTTTACACACATTCTATAAACTGTAAACTCTGACAGAAAAACCAAATATGTCAGTACTAACTTGCCATACAAACTGCGAGCTCCTTTCTAAACAAAGGTTTTCAAACAGCACAAAAGAAAACTCACACCAACTATTAAAAGAATAAAGAGAGAAAAACACACGTGAAAAATATGACAGAGATACGTCTTGCTACGGTTTGTTAAGGAAGGTGTATTTTAAAAGGGAATAGAATATTTGCAGACACAAAGGATAAGTAACAAAGAAAGTGTTCAAAGAATGATATACAATTTGGAATTTTTCCCCTTTATAGTGGTGTGTTTATTGCGTATCTGTGGTTTATGTATCATTTAATCATGTATTGTATGCTGTATATTGTATGAATTATCTTTATATTATATATTTGAAAATAGTGTTGTATTTGAATCCTTTAAAATGTACTGAAATTGTTCTTTATTGTGTGTAAATATTCCAGAACTCTGTATGGTGTTTTTTTGATATATTTATGATGTGCAGGCATGGTAGATTCATCGGTATATTTATAGCGTATCTGTGATAATGTATCATGTAACCATAGATTGTATGTTTTATGGATTGTCTTTATAATATATATTCCAGAATGATGTTGTACCTTAAGTGTGTTTATCATTTAAAGTGTGCTGAAGTTGTTGTTTGTGGTGTTTAAATGTTTCAGAACTCTATAGTGAGATGTTTGTTATATTTATGATGTGCAGACACGGAAGATTCACCGGTGTATTTATAGCGTATCTGTGGTAATGTGTCATGTAGAATGTATGTTTTATGAAATGTCTTTATATTATACATTCCAGAATAATGTTGTACCTTAAGTGTGTTTATCATTTAAAGTGTGCTGAAGTTGTTGTTTGTGGTGTTTAAATGTTTCAGAACTCTATAGTGAGATGTTTATTATATTTATGATGTGCAGACACGGAAGATTCACCGGTGTATTTATAGCGTATCTGTGATAATGTATCATGTAATCATAGATTGTATGTTTTATGAAATGTCTTTATATTATACATTCCAGAATGATGTTGTAGCTTAAGTGTGTTTATCATTTAAAGTGTGCTGAAGTTGTTGTTTGTGGTGTTTAAATGTTTCAGAACTCTATAGTGAGATGTTTATTATATTTATGATGTGCAGACACGGAAGATTCACCGGTGTATTTATAGCGTATCTGTGGTAATGTGTCATGTAATCATAGATTGTATGTTTTATGAAATGTCTTTATATTATACATTCCAGAATGATGTTGTAGCTTAAGTGTGTTTATCATTTAAAGTGTGCTGAAGTTGTTGTTTGTGGTGTTTAAATGTTTCAGAACTCTATAGTGAGTTTTTTATTATATTTGTGATGTGCAGACACAGAAGATTCACCAGTGTATTTATAGCGTATCTGTGGTAATGTGTCATGTAATCATAGATTGTATGTTTTATGAAATGTCTTTATATTATACATTCCAGAATGATGTTGTACCTTAAGTGTGTTTATCATTTAAAGTGTGCTGAAGTTGTTGTTTGTGGTGTTTAAATGTTTCAGAACTCTATACTGAGTTTTATGTTACATTTATGATGTGCAGACACAGAAGATTCACTGGTGTATTTATAGCGTACCTGTGGTAATGTGTCATGTAGATTGTATGTTTTATGAAATGTCTTTATATTATACATTCCAGAATAATGTTGTACCTTAAGTGTGTTTATCATTTAAAGTGTGCTGAAGTTGTTGTTTGTGGTGTTTAAATGTTTCAGAACTCTATACTGAGTTTTTTGTTACATTTATGATGTGCAGACACAGAAGATTCACTGGTGTATTTATAGCGTATCTGTGGTAATGTGTCATGTAGATTGTATGTTTTATGAAATGTCTTTATATTATACATTCCAGAATAATGTTGTACCTTAAGTGTGTTTATCATTTAAAGTGTGCTGAAGTTGTTGTTTGTGGTGTTTAAATGTTTCAGAACTCTATAGTGAGTTTTTTATTATATTTGTGATGTGCAGACACAGAAGATTCACCAGTGTATTTATAGCGTATCTGTGGTAATGTGTCATGTAATCATAGATTGTATGTTTTATGAAATGTCTTTATATTATACATTCCAGAATGATGTTGTACCTTAAGTGTGTTTATCATTTAAAGTGTGCTGAAGTTGTTGTTTGTGGTGTTTAAATGTTTCAGAACTCTATACTGAGTTTTATGTTACATTTATGATGTGCAGACACAGAAGATTCACTGGTGTATTTATAGCGTACCTGTGGTAATGTGTCATGTAGATTGTATGTTTTATGAAATGTCTTTATATTATACATTCCAGAATAATGTTGTACCTTAAGTGTGTTTATCATTTAAAGTGTGCTGAAGTTGTTGTTTGTGGTGTTTAAATGTTTCAGAACTCTATACTGAGTTTTTTGTTACATTTATGATGTGCAGACACAGAAGATTCACTGGTGTATTTATAGCGTATCTGTGGTAATGTGTCATGTAGATTGTATGTTTTATGAAATGTCTTTATATTATACATTCCAGAATAATGTTGTACCTTAAGTGTGTTTATCATTTAAAGTGTGCTGAAGTAGTTGTTTGTGGTGTTTAAATGTTTCAGAACTCTATACTGAGTTTTTTGTTACATTTATGATGTGCAGACACAGAAGATTCACTGGTGTATTTATAGCGTATCTGTGGTAATGTGCCATGTAGATTGTATGTTTTATGAAATGTCTTTATATTATACATTCCAGAATAATGTTGTACCTTAAGTGTGTTTATCATTTAAAGTGTGCTGAAGTTGTTGTTTGTGGTGTTTAAACGTTTCAGAACTCTATACTGAGTTTTGTGTTACATTTATGATGTGCAGACACAGAAGATTCACTGGTGTATTTATAGCGTATCTGTGGTAATGTGTCATGTAGATTGTATGTTTTATGAAATGTCTTTATATTATACATTCCAGAATAATGTTGTACCTTAAGTGTGTTTATCATTTAAAGTGTGCTGAAGTAGTTGTTTGTGGTGTTTAAATGTTTCAGAACTCTATACTGAGTTTTTTGTTACATTTATGATGTGCAGACACAGAAGATTCACTGGTGTATTTATAGCGTATCTGTGGTAATGTGCCATGTAGATTGTATGTTTTATGAAATGTCTTTATATTATACATTCCAGAATAATGTTGTACCTTAAGTGTGTTTATCATTTAAAGTGTGCTGAAGTTGTTGTTTGTGGTGTTTAAACGTTTCAGAACTCTATACTGAGTTTTGTGTTACATTTATGATGTGCAGACACAGAAGATTCACTGGTGTATTTATAGCGTATCTGTGGTAATGTGTCATGTAGATTGTATGTTTTATGAAATGTCTTTATATTATACATTCCAGAATGATGTTGTAGCTTAAGTGTGTTTATCATTTAAAGTGTGCTGAAGTTGTTGTTTGTGGTGTTTAAATGTTTCAGAACTCTATAGTGAGCTTTTTGTTATATTTATGATGTGCAGACTCAGAAGATTCACCTCAATATTAGTATAAGAATGCGCACCATAAACAGATTGAATTCACGCTTGAATATGTAAAGGAACAAAAGTTTGTGTTGTTTCAAGATATTCCAGTGAACAATCCTGTAGTTATCCTGTGTAAAGTATCGGAAAAGCGCTGTGAAAATCGTCCTCTCATTGCTTGTCCTGGTAATTAGTTACCTACTGTGTTTTTCAAAATGAAACTTATGTTATATATTCGCAAAAATCAAAAGCATTGTAGAAGGATAAAAATAAAGTTAAGTGATACCAAGCATGAAACAATTTTAAGAAATTGATGGTGAACGGTTTAATATAATATGATAAGTAATTGTTGCGTAGCTGAGTGAAAACGTTTAACTTATTCTTCGACGAGCAGGTTAGCATGAAACAATTGTTTCAAAATGCGTCAGCAAGTAAGTAAAATGTTCACTCAGCTGAGCGAAAATTACTTATGATTTATTCAGTAAATTGAAAATGATTACAACAATCAGCATCATTATAATATATTATATTGAAACCTTGAATAATTATTTATAAATGAAATTATTTCGTTATTGATATCATTTTACCTAATATATATTCTTCTTTTAATAAAACCACAATTTTATAATTTTTCAAAGGGATGTATCATTATGAAGAATGATAGGTGGCACAATAGGTGACTAATTGGCCCAGGGAAAGGGGTGCAAGGAAAGTTTACACGTGGATTATAAGGGTTGATCGGCCGTTACATCGCTCTCCCGCAGCTTTACTACCGACTGTAGTCATTGGTAGTTAATAAAGGTAATCAATGTTTGTTAGAAAAGCCTAACAATCACCTTATTCGACACAAATAGAGGTGTGATGACACTGTGGCAGGGTTTTATATAATGGTTAATTACATAAAAAGTAAGAAGACAAACATACAAAGGACGATAAAAAAAATTAATAATAACCAGAAGAATAGTGCGTGGCAAAATGTAACTAGTTAATAAAATTTAACTCTAAATTTATTTTCGTCGGAGTTTCGACTAAATCAGATTATTTGTAGTATAATTACTATAATATATATGCCATATTTTTTAATGTAGCAAGTTTATTTTTGATAATGGCCACGAG
Source organism: Prosapia bicincta (assembly GCA_036971475.1). NCBI lineage: Eukaryota > Metazoa > Arthropoda > Insecta > Hemiptera > Cercopidae > Prosapia > Prosapia bicincta. Next base: position 107,284,692 of record JBAIZL010000003.1, on the reverse strand, counting down.
AGACGGTGAAAGGCCGAAACGAGACGACATAAATAAATTTATTTATTCGTGAGGTATTGTGTTGCGCCAGTCCTAGCACCTGAAGGGTTGTTATCTGCCCGGCTCTCGCCCTGCCCTTCCCTTGCGGGCGGCAACCAAGAAGCACCCCTCATCCAGGTTGGTGGTCTGGATGGGCACTTACACCCCCGATCTGAAGGTGTTATGCGATCCGTGCCGATGTAGATTCGTGGCCCTCAGGGTAAGGAGGGTCTTTAACGGAGCCTCAGGGGCACCTGGCGCCACCCCTGAGTACTTAAGTCGCCTTACCGCCGTAAGCGGGGCTCTGCGGCGGCGGCCCTTTATTTCCCTAGCTGCTCGTGGGAACACACATGGCAGAGAAAGAAATAAATTTAACTGGTCAGGGTTTAGAACCTACCGACAAATCTGTTCCTATGGAGGTGGCTTCGGCCCCCGTAGAGACAGATGGAAATCCAGCTGCGAAGGCAACAGGAAGAATGAGTGGTGCACAAAGGAGGAAAGCACTCTGGCTTTCCTACCATGAGGAAGCAAAGAAGGCGGAGGGCAGAGAACCACCGCCACCCCCTTTGAGGAAACACCGATCCGGGCAGCGGAAGGGTTGGACGGAGGCTGGGGCTAGAACCCGCCCTGTCGTCCCGGAAGCCAGTGGATCAGGTAGGACTTTAGTACGACAAAAGAGAGAGAGGAAAAGGAAGGAAAGGAGTACTTCTAATCCTACTCCAGAGTCGGAGGTCAAGAGGTCTAAGCCTGCTTGGTCGGGAGGGCCGTCTTTCTCGGCGATCTCCGCCAACCTTCCGAGGGTTCTTGTGACCTTTGGGGATAGTGTAGGCGTGAGGATGGAGATGGCGGCGTTCGACCACCTTAAGGGCACCGTCATGGACCGGATTCTGAACACTCCTAGTGGAGGTTTTGTTCCGCGGTTCAGAGACACTCACCTAAGGGATGGAGTCGCAGCATTTATTTGTGCTGAGGAGGAATCGGCAAAATGGCTGAGAGAAGTGGTACCGTCAGTTAAGCTCGAGGACGGGACTCAGGCAAGGCTAGTACTGCCTGATGAACTGATCAAAAGGGTGAAAGTGACGGTGCTAGTACCACCACCAAAAAGGGAGGCCACTCAGCTGGTCAAGTTCATCGGGATGCAAAACCCAGAAATTGATACTTCAAAGAGGAAGATCCTACAGTGCATTGAGCGGGGACCTGCATGCCTCCTCTGCCTAGGATTGGATGAGGCATCGGCCAGACAATTAAAGGCAAGAGATGGGAAAGCCTTCCTGGGGACTGCAGAGGTCACTTTTAAGTGGAACTCTAAGGACCTGGAAGAGAAGGGCGAGAGAGAGAATCAGGAGAAGGCGTAGGGGTCAGTTGGAGATGGCTGACCCTCGAGCAATGATCCTGCAAATCAACTTGCATCACAGTAAAAGCGCCTCGGTGGTCCTAACCAGGTGCTTAAATGTGAGGCACACATTACCAGCGCTTGCGCTTTTGCAAGAACCGTGGCTGGTCAGGAACCGTATAAGGGGTCTGACTGCAGCTGGGCGCACCTACGCAAGTGGGGAACATGAGGGGCACAGAGCATGTGTGATAGTCAGAGGACTAGAAGCCACGCTGATTCAAGAATTCTCAACTAAAGACCTTGCGGTGGTTAGAATTCGAGGCAAGGGCGAGGTAAGTTGGAGCAGGGAGTTCATCGTGGCCTCCACTTACTGCGCCCACAATAGAGAATCGCCCCCTGCAGAATTACGTAAGTTAGTTCGGTACTGCAGGGAGAGGAATATAGGAATCTTAGTGGGCTGTGATGCCAATGCTCATAATGAGGTGTGGGGCAGCACAGACACAAATGAGCGAGGTGAGGAGCTCCTAGCCTTCTTGATTGAAGAAAACCTTGTGGTTTTCATGTCTGATCATGTCTGATCACCGGATCATCACTGCTACAATGAGGGGAGTGGTTCCCCATGTGGTGTGGTTTAGGAACCCGAGAAGGACAAACTGGGAAGGTTTTAAGTCCTCGGTGAGGAGGCGGATGTCTGACTTCCGTGGTAAATATGGTACATCAAATGAACTGGAAAATACTGAGGCCTACATCAGGACTGCAATTTCCACGTCGTTTGAGGAAAATTGTCCTCTCTCGCGGATAAACACTGGGCGTGGTAATTTTAAGTGGAACAGCGAGTTAGAGGCAAGACGGAAAGAGACTAGAAGGCTCTTTAATAGGGCAAAGAAGAAGAAAACGGCGGAGACCTGGCAGGCATATAAAGACACCACCTGCCAGGGTCTCTATAAAAATCTTAATAAAGAGGTTAAACGTGCTTCTTGGGAAAAGTGGTGCTCAGAGACAAGCACACTGAGTGACACTGCTAGACTGTTTAAGGTGTTAGCAGATGGACCGAGGGGAGAGCTTAAGTTTGTCAATAGCTCAAGTTTGATGGTAGCGTTACTGACACCCCGGAGGAAACACTGCGTCTGCTTATGAGGAACAGTTTTCCCGATATTAGACCGGTGGGGGACGGTGCTCAAAACCTCCGACATACTGGGCTAAGGGCAGACTGGAATATTGCTGGGCAGGTGATCTCAGCGCAAAAGGTGAGAGAGGCGATTCTGTCTTTTGAGCCTTTTAAAGCGCCTGGATTAGATAACATTATTCCAGCACTACTACAAAATTGCTTGGAGGAAATAATAGGGCCACTGACAGGATTACTCAGAGGCTGTGTTGCCTTGGGTTACACGCCTGGGCAGTGGCTCAAAACGAAGGTTATCTTTATCCCCAAACCGGGGAGGAAAGGTTTCACAGAGGTAAAGGACTTCAGACCTATCAGCCTCACATCTTTCTTGCTAAAGACATTGGAAAGGCTGGTGGACTACTATTGAAGGAGGGACCTTTGAAGCAGTATCCGCTTCATCAGGACCAACACGTCTACCGAACCGGTAGGTCAGTGGAGACTGCGCAGTTGCCGGTCGTAAACTTTATTAAGGGTCAGATCAACAACAAGGGAATATGTATTGGGGCTTTTCTTGATGTGGAGGGGGCTTTTAATAGTACCTCTAGACTGGCCATCAAGAGAGCAGCTATGGATCATGGGATTTCTGATGGAATTATAAATTGGATTATGAGTTCCTTGGAAAACCGGATAAGCACTGCATCCTGGATGGGGTGCACGATAAATGGGATGGTCTCGGAGGGCTGCCCGCAGGGTGGAATGTTATCCCCTTTGCTGTGGAGCCTTGTCGTGGACGGCCTACTAAGGACACTCAGTGGAATGGGTGTCAAGGTGGTAGGATATGCGGATGACATAGCTATCCTTGTTAGGGGACCATTTGAAGAGGTCCTCAAAGACCTGCTTCAAGAGGCACTCAAGGTAACAGAAGCATGGTGCAGGGAGAATGCACTATGCATTCAACGAGAGAAATCTGTGGCACTCATCTTCACTGGGCGATATAAAACTAAATCGCTGGAGATGATGGAAGTTGGTAATACTAAAATAAGCTACGTTGAGAGTGCTAAATATCTGGGAGTTGTTCTGGATAGGAAGCTACTCTGGCGTGAGCATTTGGAGAATAAGTGCAAAAAAGCCATAGCTACGTTCTGGCAATGCAGAGGAGCAATAGGCACGAGATGGGGTTTGGGTCCACGTCAAATGAACTGGAATTATTCCGCCATTGTGGTGCCAAGGTTGGTCTTTGCCTCTATCGTCTGGTGGGACAGGGCACAGAAAGAAACAAGTAAAAGAATGCTGGACCGTGCGCAGAGGCTCTTCCTTAGAAGCATAACTGCTACAAGGAGAAGCACACCATGTGCGGCCATGAGGGTTATGTTGGGTTTTCCATCCTTGAGTCTTCAAATTAGGATGGAGGCAATGAAAACTGCATACCGGCTAAGCTGTACTGGGCAGTGGAAGACAAGTAGCAAACTTCATAAACAGCTATTTGGGGATTCACTGAAGGAGCTCTGGATAGAACCTCAGGATAAAATACTGTCTCTTAAAAGGGAAAAAGGAAACTACAAAATCCTTATTCCTGCAAGAGAGGCATGGGCCGAGTATAGACCCAGACATGGTGAAATCTGGTTCACCGATGGGTCCAAGATGAAGGAAGGAGTGGGAGCAGGATTTAGTGGACCGAGACACCAAGACAGATTTTGTCATCGCCTGGAGGACTACAACCCTGTCTTCCAGGGGGAGGTGCTCGCGATCAAACTATGTGCTGAGGAAATAATAGGGTCTGGCAGGAGGGGTAAGACCATCTGGATTTGCTCGGACAGTCAGGCAGCTCTGAAGGCTTTAGGTAAAGCTAGTACCAGCTCTAGGTTGGTGGCTGAGACTATGGCTTCTTTAGCAGAGCTGAGTAAGCATAATTCACTCAACCTAACCTGGATTCCAGGACATTCTGACTGGATAGGGAATGAGAGAGCTGACGCCTTGGCAAAACAAGGGTGTATAACCCAAGGACCTTTGCTGAGGGCAGTAGGCATGCCGCCTCGGGAGGGGTGCAAGAGGATCACGGCACATATAGACAGGTTGTGCAGGGAAGAATGGAATGTAACCTTGGGGTGTAACAAATCCAAGGTACTGTGGGGTTACTCAGGAGATCAGTGGGGCAAAGAACTACTCTCCTTAAGTAGACATCAACTCAGAGCTACTGTAGAGCTGGTTACAGGCCATGGGAATCTGAGGGGGTTCCAATACAAAATTGGAAAATCTAGGTCCCCTGTGTGCAAGAGATGCGACGAGGACCAAGAGGAAAGCCCAATCCACGTACTCTGTGAGTGTCCTGCTTTGAGAGCTGCAAGGAGAAAGTGGTTTGGCTGGCAGGTATGTACACCAGAGGATATCAGAAGATCTAGCATCAGGTGGGTACTTGATTTCTGCAAAGAGGTAGGTATCCACTAAGCTAGTCCTGTGGTAGGGATGGGAAGAGAGTACAAAGGCTACAGCTAAGTGCTCTACACCGATAAGGTCCCTCCGAGTTTTAGTAATAATAATAATAATATTGTGTTGCGCAGGTTGTCAGATTTATGAATATATACATAAGGCGGTTTATGAAAATCAGTAAAGAGAAATTTATTTGGTCAAAGATCCTTTGAGACTTGCTACAAGCTCGGGATAAATAATTATAGTTTTTAATTTACAGAGTACTGAGGCTGTAATGATTATGTAAGGCAAATGTAAAGCAAGTTTGTTATCAAATCGGTTTAGCTACGGTTTGCAGTTTTGATAAGTGAGCTGCAGTCGCTGCAGACTGTAAATAGTTTACATATTCACATTTAACGTAAACAGTTTCTTAGAGTTATTAAGCGTAATTGCTTGCAATAGTGTGACGTTCTAATTCATCCTGAGGGAATTGAAGTCACAGCGTGTGCTTGCGCTTTGTGAGCGCGTGTTTCGAATTTCATGTTGAATTTACCAAACACAACCAAACCATAATACCCCGTAACAAATTTTAATTAAATGGTATTGGTTCAATATTACTTTGGTTTGAAATACATCACAAATTTCAGACATAAATTTCACAATGGTGTCACGTTAGTTGTTAATTTGATGTTTTTGAGATGAAGAGTACATGACTCGTGGCATAATAGGTCCTTTCATAGAAATCTCTTTATTTTCCGCTGCGATCATACAAACGTCTCCCCATCTTCGTGGAGATGTAAAAGTGATAAAATGGTTGACTGCAACGGTAGTCACATATTTTTGACTTCGATAGAGGCCAGGTCTACTTCATGTGTGATATCTTGCACAGGGGATTCTATATCCTCTACCAGGGTGTGTATGTACCTATAGTCTCCTGCCTAAGTTCACAATCATTCTATCCTCATGAGGCGATAGTAGTCACACCAGGTGACAGTCTCATTACTATAAATAACACGAAGTGTAAATTAGAATTCCGGGAAAATCAGGTAAATAAAACAAATCATCAATGTTTTGAGGATGCATCTATATAACGTTATGGCGAAACCTTTCTCTGTGTCTTGGTTTATAGTTCTATTAAGAACCCAAGCTAGATAGGGTTGGTTACTTACTAAAGTAAAAGGAGTATTGAAATATTTCAAAGAATACTTTAAAACTGAAAGCTCTTCCAAAACGATGTCGGACCTTAAGCAAAGCTTTAACACTCATCAAAAGCCGCACAACCGATTGTTGTATGCTTCTACACCGACTGGCCGACACTCCTTACGAGACGAACCATCTTGAAAACGTTCCATGTCTTACATAGCTAAAGATGTCAGAATGAGGACGAAACGTAACAGTAAAAATTATACACGGATGCTCACAGCGTCTGTTATGCATTCCGCTTCTAGCTCTCTTTCAATTTCCTCCATCTCAACGTGAAAACACGTGATAAATCCTTTCGAAGGGTTCAACGGGGAGCCAATGAAACCTTGATCTGATGGAAAAGGAAGTCATCTTCAGAAAGAAAAAGATTACTTCAGTTTACTTGTCTCTATCTTGTGTTCCGTAAGGATCTTCTCATTGCAAGTAACAGGACCTTCTGCATAACCAGTTACAGTATTGTTAGTTAGATGGTTAAAAATAGCACTTTAGACAAGTTTTGCTACTATTAAACTATTGGCTACTACTATGGACTACTTTCGAACACTTCCAATCCTCAGTACTCCATAGCTTTCTCCTCATCTCGACTGAAAAGGCTTCACTCAAGTACTCGTAACACTGCTAACAGAGTCCACGGACACATGTGGACCGCGGGCACTTTCTGACCATGGGAGATCAGCAGTAGAAGTTAGTTCTTCAGCAAAACACGTTCACAGGAGAATCCCGGTCCAGATTTTGTCAAAATCTAATCTTCTCAGTACTTTCCAAGGGCAAAGGTTTTGACCGGTCAAAAGCACTAAGATAAAATGGTAATATTAATAAATTATATATATATATATATATATATATATATATATATATTGTATTAAATATGGTGATAGGTTTTCTTGTAATATAGTTAATAAATTAAAAATATTTCATAAACAAGAATACTTTTAATGAATATATTTATTCAAAGCTTTTCGCCGATAAAATAGTATCAGCATCTTCAGGAAAATAATTATCTAATAAAATACTTTTACAAAATTAAATCATATGTACTACAAAGAATCATATGTTTATAAGTATTGCACTTTATGTAAATTTTTTTATAACATCAATGACTTTATAAATAGTATGGTGCCTTGATCTCACTTGAATTTGTTCATCAATTAATTTGCCATTAACTTTATGCTTATAAATTTCCAATGTTTCAAATATATTCATTTTTAATCCTTTATTTAATTCTTTTATTAATTTCATATTTTCTATTTCCGGAAACTCATGTCCATTATATAACATAAAATGTCAAACTTGTAATAAATTATATGTAGGACAAATAAAAAAGAAATTAAAAGAAAGATACAAATAACATTTAAACGCTTATATCAAACCAAACATATACAAATCCAATTTAGCTACGCATTATTAATAATGTACATATATATATATATATATATATATATATATATATATATATATATATATATATATATATATATATTAATAATGTATATGTATATATATATATATATATATATATATATATATATATATATATATATATATATAAGTAGTGTGATGGACAAACTGCCAGCTGAGCAATAAAGTAACAAATTACCCGCCAGACCGCGCTGAGAACGGGTAACCCAAGAACATTTACAGTCATCTATAAGCAGACAGTGCTATATAAATCACATATATACACTAGATAATTGCGTCATAGATAGATTTGGCCACAATGTGCTCTAAATTAATGTCAACAATGAATCGAACATGATCGGCGTATTGAAATGCTTTAGTCAATGAAGAAATTAGCGATATTCAGCTGAAATATTACGTCGATGTTTTACTGTGATAAATTTGCTCGTTGCCAGACTGAACGTAAAACACTGCAGCTAGTCCTAGAGGTATTTAGCCTATGGGATTATTTGTAATTATTTAATAATAATATATATATATATATATATATATATATATATATATAATATTGTAATAGTTCTATTCATCATGTTTATAGTAGAAGAGATTATTGTAAAATCATTTGCTATAAGATCTATTGCAAGTACTCATGAACAAATT
>JBAIZL010000003.1:107269069-107274069 GCA_036971475.1 Prosapia bicincta | reverse complement strand
TATGAAAGGGTCTAGAAAGGTTAGTACTTCTTTATATGGAACGGAATATAAAGGTTATGTTGTATCTCTGAAAGGCTGTATGAAGGTAAGGGCCTCTTGGTATGTAAGGGTCTAGAAAGGTTAGTACGTCTTTATATGGAACGGAATATAAAGGTTATGTTGTATCTCTGAAAGGCTGTATGAAGGTAAGGGCCTCTTGGTATGTAAGGGTCTAGAAAGGTTAGTACGTCTTTATACGGAACGGAATATAAAGGTTATGTTGTATCTCTGAAAGGCTGTATGAAGGTAAGGGCCTCTTGGCATGAAAGGGTCTAGAAAGTATAGTACGTCTTTATATGGAACGGAATATAAAGGTTATGTTGTATCTCTGAAAGGCTGTATGAAGGTAAGGGCGTGTTGGTATGAAAGGGTCTAGAAAGGTTAGTACGTCTTTATATGGAACGGAATATAAAGGTTATGTTGTATCTCTGAAAGGCTGTATGAAGGTAAGGGCCTCTTGGTATGAAAGGGTCTAGAAAGGTTAGTACGTCTTTATATGGAACGGAATATAAAGGTTATGTTGTATCTCTGAAAGGCTGTATGAAGGTAAGGGCCTCTTGGTATGAAAGGGTCTAGAAAGGTTAGTACTTCTTTATATGGAACGGAATATAAAGGTTATGTTGTATCTCTGAAAGGCTGTATGAAGGAAAGGGCCTCTTGGTATGAAAGGGTCTAGAAAGGTTAGTACGTCTTTATATGGAACGGAATATAAAGGTTATGTTGTATCTCTGAAAGGCTGAATGAAGGAAAGGGCCTCTTGGTATGAAAGGGTCTAGAAAGGTTAGTACTTCTTTATATGGAACGGAATATAAAGGTTATGTTGTATCTCTGAAAGGCTGTATGAAGGTAAGGGCCTTTTTGGTATGAAAGGGTCTAGAAAGGTTAGTACGTCTTTATATGGAACGGAATATAAAGGTTATGTTGTATCTCTGAAAGGCTGTATGAAGGTAAGGGCCTCTTGGCATGAAAGGGTCTAGAAAGTATAGTACGTCTTTATATGGAACGGAATATAAAGGTTATGTTGTATCTCTGAAAGGCTGTATGAAGGTAAGGGCCTCTTGGTATGTAAGGGTCTAGAAAGGTTAGTACGTCTTTATACGGAACGGAATATAAAGGTTATGTTGTATCTCTGAAAGGCTGTATGAAGGTAAGGGCGTCTTGGTATGAAAGGTTCTAGAAAGGTTAGTACTTCTTTATATGGAACGGAATATAAAGGTTATGTTGTATCTCTGAAAGGCTGTATGAAGGTAAGGGCCTCTTGGTATGAAAGGGTCTAGAAAGGTTAGTACGTCTTTATATGGAACGGAATATAAAGGTGATGTTGTATCTCTGAAAGGCTGTATGAAGGTAAGGGCGTCTTGGTATGAAAGGGTCTAGAAAGGTTAGTACGTCTTTATATGGAACGGAATATAAAGGTGATGTTGTATCTCTGAAAGGCTGTATGAAGGTAAGGGCCTCTTGGCATGAAAGGGTCTAGAAAGTATAGTACGTCTTTATATGGAACGGAATATAAAGGTTATGTTGTATCTCTGAAAGGCTGTATGAAGGTAAGGGCCTCTTGGTATGTAAGGGTCTAGAAAGGTTAGTACGTCTTTATACGGAACGGAATATAAAGGTTATGTTGTATCTCTGAAAGGCTGTATGAAGGTAAGGGCGTCTTGGTATGAAAGGGTCTAGAAAGGTTAGTACTTCTTTATATGGAACGGAATATAAAGGTTATGTTGTATCTCTGAAAGGCTGTATGAAGGTAAGGGCCTCTTGGTATGTAAGGGTCTAGAAAGGTTAGTACGTCTTTATATGGAACGGAATATAAAGGTTATGTTGTATCTCTGAAAGGCTGTATGAAGGTAAGGGCCTCTTGGTATGTAAGGGTCTAGAAAGGTTAGTACGTCTTTATACGGAACGGAATATAAAGGTTATGTTGTATCTCTGAAAGGCTGTATGAAGGTAAGGGCCTCTTGGCATGAAAGGGTCTAGAAAGTATAGTACGTCTTTATATGGAACGGAATATAAAGGTTATGTTGTATCTCTGAAAGGCTGTATGAAGGTAAGGGCGTGTTGGTATGAAAGGGTCTAGAAAGGTTAGTACGTCTTTATATGGAACGGAATATAAAGGTTATGTTGTATCTCTGAAAGGCTGTATGAAGGTAAGGGCCTCTTGGTATGAAAGGGTCTAGAAAGGTTAGTACGTCTTTATATGGAACGGAATATAAAGGTTATGTTGTATCTCTGAAAGGCTGTATGAAGGTAAGGGCCTCTTGGTATGAAAGGGTCTAGAAAGGTTAGTACTTCTTTATATGGAACGGAATATAAAGGTTATGTTGTATCTCTGAAAGGCTGTATGAAGGAAAGGGCCTCTTGGTATGAAAGGGTCTAGAAAGGTTAGTACGTCTTTATATGGAACGGAATATAAAGGTTATGTTGTATCTCTGAAAGGCTGTATGAAGGAAAGGGCCTCTTGGTATGAAAGGGTCTAGAAAGGTTAGTACTTCTTTATATGGAACGGAATATAAAGGTTATGTTGTATCTCTGAAAGGCTGTATGAAGGAAAGGGCCTCTTGGTATGAAAGGGTCTAGAAAGGTTAGTACGTCTTTATATGGAACGGAATATAAAGGTTATGTTGTATCTCTGAAAGGCTGTATGAAGGTAAGGGCGTCTTGGTATGAAAGGGTATATGAAAATTGAGCGTTCGTCTGTGAAAGGATCTATGGAGACTATGGGGCTTAGAACTATGATGAAAAGATCTGTGAAAGCTATGAGGTTTTTTTCAAAGGGCTTTAAAATACTATGACGTATCTCTGTAAAAGTATGTATGAAGATTAGGGTGACGTTCTAAGGAAGAGTGTATGAAGGTTATGTTGTGTCTGTCGAAGGTTCTATAAAGGTTATGTTATCTCTGTGAAAGGTTCTATAGAGGTTAGAGCGTTTTCGTAAGAAAATATTTATGAGGAATTACTTGTCTCTCTGTGAAAGGTTCTATGACTTTTTAAATATTTATATAAAGGTATACGAAAGTTAGAGTTACTTTCTATGAAAGTCAGTGTGTTTTTATACTAAAAGGTTAATTGAGATTATCCTTAATATGAAGGGCTTTTGTCTTTCTATCAAAGGGTATATGAAGGTTAGAGTGAATTTTTATGTAAGGTTCGGTAATGAAAAGATATATGTAACTAATTTATAACCTAACCTTTCCAGACGAAAACGTTTTACTAATTTCGGTATAATGAACCTGCCTAGGGTTATTATTTACAAACCACCCTGTACAGTGTAATTAAATTCCCGTTAGTTCACGTAGGCAAATCTGTGGTTTGCGTTTTTTATTTTATTTATTATGCTCGCATGTAATTTACTTTAACCCGGATCAATTCGAATTTAATTGAATCGCGCGCATAAAAAAAGACCAAACTATTTAATTAATTTAAATACGTAGCGTTTTGTGATACATATTTGAAAGATTAATTATAAAAACCGAGATGTGCAGGGGAATGTCACGTGTCAGAGTGGAGTGGCGCGGATGGAAAGAGCGTGTTCGTTATTGGACAATCACCGTTGACAGCTTTTTGCCATTCGTTAGCGAATATTGTCGGCAAAGAAATATTTATTTATGCTTTGTTAAACGTGTAAATCCATTGTAATAGAATAAACGTGTGGAAAATGTCAACTTTTACCCCTACCAAAACTAAAACCCTGTCGTAAACTGACGTTTGGGTTCGTCGTTGACATTTTCAAAAATATGGACAGTAGTATTTTTAAGACACTATTGTCAACTATTTTTTGTTTTTTAATTTCAAAGTTGACATATTTAACTACACCATACTTGGACTAGTCTCTAACGCCGTCTGTAAATTTAGAAACTAATCAAAAAAAGGACGGCATGAACAATTACAATAGGTCACTAGCCTTGTAGGCATTATAGGGAACGAAATGGCTGATAAACTGCCGAAAAGGTGTGAAGAAACCAACCCACCTACTGCCCCATCATCCCTAAAGTGAACATCATCGACGGTCCTGTCAACGCATATACTCGTAATAAAAGGGCGGATCTGGCCAAAAATAAGAAATGAGAGTTTCTAATCTCCAAGGGCCCGTTGGACGAGGTGTCCGGATTTCGCCTGTTGACTGGCATTGACTAACTCCAGAACCATCCCCACCAAATCGCCGTAATGGATCAACTAGCCTGCCTCCTCTCTCACAAAGGTAGAATGGGCGAACACCTACACTCTTGCCCAGGTCTCTGCTGCTGCCTTAATGACCGGCTTCCTAGGTCTATTAGATGAAGGCGATGCCCTTAGGGAATCTGTGGGTCGGACCCTTAAGTAAGGCCACCCGGGGTGGATAGAGGTTCGATTGCACTACCTGGACCGAACTAGTTAGACAAGGATAATTGGGGTACGGACACCTAGCCATTTGGTTGGTTCTATTCGTATGAGTAGTTTAGGAAAAAGCGGGCGAACCGCTGTCACTGGTTGGAGTTCGTCTCAGTGACGGGCCGATGACCAATCTAGGCCTTACAGCAAGGTCGAAAGACTCTTACATATTGGTACCACAGGCTGTGACACCAAACCTTGGGTGACGCCAGACACCTGGACGGGTGTCACGAAGTTTAGGTTGGATTCGAGGGGGCCAAGGTACCAGGTTGTAAGAAAGGTCGTCCTTATTATTCTGTGGTGTGGAGCCAATCGAGAGTCGAAATTAACCAGAACAACCGGCGTTTTTAGTCGCATAGGCACACAAATATCATGCTGCTCTAAGGATCCCGTTGGCCGCTTCTGGGAGGCGCTGCGTCGAATGGTTGAAATGGCAATACTAAAGTCGGTTCAGAATGTGTTTGCGCCTGATGTAAACACTATCACGAGGCGAACACGTGAAAGGGACGGTAAGCTATGAGTCCGGTTCACAATCATGCATCGGCAATTGGGCTACGTCTTACACTGGTACACTTAATCATTCGAAAAAGAGA
>JBAIZL010000003.1:107184069-107264069 GCA_036971475.1 Prosapia bicincta | reverse complement strand
GTTCACTATATATGTTTTATATCTATATAAATATATATATCATTGTATTATAATTGTTATAGTAAATTATAACAATAGTGTATGGAACAGATGTTTGGGTTGCAACAAAAAACGGGGTCTTTAAAGAAGGTGTATAAATAGTATTACTAAAAATATACCCTTTAACTTGATAATAATCAGACTCTACGTAATTAACAAATCTGTATAGACTTAAATCTTTGACGTATTCCAATGACCAGTTAATTATCAGAGCTTATAGCTACAACGAGGCTACAATATAAGCCTAACTCTGAGGTGCACAAAAATAACTTGATAAGATACTAAACCAAGAGATAAGACTTCAAATGGAAGTACAGAAGGATATAGTTACGTAAGTAGTGTGAATAAGTGGAGTTGAGCTAAATGCATATTCAGATGCACGTTCTATACTAAATGTATAGAATGACGTCAGATAGGTGGTCGAAGAAGAGAACAATCACCGAGATCATCGTGGAGGAAAACGGATTAGGTAAAGGAGAGGAAGGGTGTCAGTAATGGAAATTAGGATGATAAAACTGTTTGGGGATGAATTATTTGGGGAAGCAGTAAAATCTGTGAAAGACCGTTCCATATAAGTTTAATAGCTTTACACCTTTACACAATATCTGTAAGAATTACAGATATTATAGGTTGTAGTATAAAAGGGAAGCTAGTAAAAACTAAAATGTAAATTGTCTACGTCTTCCATGTACCTTTAAATTATTCCTTATTTTAAAAGATTTAAATTATATTAATGCACGATTTTATGATCTTATTTTTTATAAATGTTTCTAATTCATAAGGAATATCAACTTGTATTAAACCCTCCAGGTCGGAGCCCCGGCGAAAGTAAACTTTTATTTTCTAAATATGCCCTTATGCAGATGTGGGGAATGGCAATACAATGTTATTAAATTAGCTTTCTGTTTAACACTGCAAGTTGTCGCTCGGATTACTATTGCGTGGTATTTTGGCTCGGTGGGACTTATGACCTTAAGTGGCCGTCTCCCTTTCACACACATTTCCCCACTGTTACCAGTCACGTAGCAGAGTTGTAAGGTAACACGTTAATTTTTGTTTGAATATTTCTAATTCACCTGGATTACTATAGTAATCCGTGCGACCACTTATATGTTTCCTATAGATGAACTAGTTTTAGTATTTTGTATTTTAAATAGATATTTTGTTATTTTTTTCTGTGTAAACAATATTTAAATTCATAACACATTTAACTGTAAACAATGTCTGAGCCAGACCGCGAACAAATACGATGCTGGCTTGCCGGAAACAAAAGTGACAATGAAAGTGTCTTAGGATGATCTAACACATAACCTAACTTAGTTTTATGTTATATATTTTTTGTGTGCTACAATAAGAAAACGTTTTCTACCACATTTGTTTGCTATATAACCTGTAGAACACCCTAAAGTACTTATAAGATATTAAAAAAATATATTTATATTTTAAAAGTTATTTCAAAGTGGTTTAACAGTAGCAATGTTACGTATTTACTCGCGACCACTGCAGTGTTAAAAACAGTGTCATTTTACTTAAAACACATGAAGATTATCTTGCTTATTTATTAAACGAGAGAAAGTTTAGATTTTATATTTATAACTATCTTATAAGGCCTTTTAAAATACCACAAAAGTACTACTCCCAAAAATATTCTTTACGTGTGCACGTTTCAATAACACAAGTTGTCATCTTCAGTGTCACCAATACTCTGAACAATGTTTCTCGTATTATCTCCCAAGCTCCCCAATGTAAGCATGGTATGCTGTATATCGCCCTAAAGTTCATGCTTTTCCGTCTTAAATTAATGTTTAGGATTTAATAAATCTGTCTCAGGTGAGGCTATGCGCGCGCATGCATAAACAAATTCGATTAAATTTATTTTAAACTATAATTTTTACTAACTGACCGTATCAAGCTTGATTGATGATAGTTAACACGTCCTGGACTCTGATAAAAAAAAGCTGGGATTAAATTTCTGTCAGTAGCTTCCCAAATGCTAGTTACGCAAATGTTAATATTTTCCATTACCTAAATGTCTGTTTTTTAATAAATATATTGGCAGCGTATATTGACTAATCAATAAAACCCCCATAGAGGTAATCACTCAATTTCATTGACATATTGACAGGTCATGAAAGCTGCTGCAGTCTTATAGCGATTTCCCTCCGTGTTAAATTGACTGTTATTTTTATTTAGGTTATTTCCATCATATCTGCTGTAAAGGGGACCAACAGTTGTATCTTCTATTTAGCTTTATTCTTTTCTTGGATCTATCACTTTGCTTTAAGCATTTCTTCTTATGCTACTTTTTCCGGAACTACAATTCCACGGTTCACCCTTTCCACCAATAGTCTATTCCGAACTAGATCCGAAAGCGGCCATTGTTGTTACTACTCGTCAAACTTCGCATTTTATTGCTTTAATTGAATAAATTTTCTTAATCAAGTTTAGTTAATGAAATATCAATTTTAGTGTTTTTTAAAAACTAGTTTGTTATCGAAACGTGTATCCATGTTTATAAATGTAACAAACATTGCCTACAGAGCGCCTTGTTAACTTTGTTCAACTCTGCATAGCATATATACGTGTTGGCCAATTTATCACACAAACACCAATTTTCTGATAGTGCATAGTTGTTTCAAATACGTTTGAAATATCCACATATATAATAAATGTTGTATATATCAACTTACTATTTCCAAGCAAAAAGATATTAGTAAATACTAACATTTTAGTTTTGCCCCTAACTTTTGTTGGAAATTATTAAAGTTTCAGCTGTTTGCCTACTAATAAATCATGTCTACACAATCGAATTCTTTACGTCATAAGTGATGTGATAAATATTCTATTTTTTAAAAATAAAAGTGTGAAAAAAAACTAAATAGTTTTTATAGCGAATTTTGTAAGACTCTAATCATTCTTGATGCCTATATATTGTATGTAGTTTAAAAAACAAAAAACATCGTCATTTAAAAAGTTAAGTTAATATATTCCCATTTACATATGGGTTTTTTCAATTCTGAAAAGCTTACATACATTTTCTCTATGTAAAATTGTATTTCAAAATAACTTTAAAAAAACTATATCAAGAAATGTAATGTATTTTAAATAAATACATTGTTAAATAATAAAAGTTCCCATTGTTCACATAAATCTTTAATTACATTTTAAATACCTTACATAATGTTATTTAGGAGGGTTAATAAATAATAAAAAATATTTACAAACGTATATTTATTTTTTTGCAATACAATAATTACTTATTGAAAGGGGATTTAACAAAATAAACCTCATTTACACTTTTCAGTAATGTACAATAAAGAGTTCGTTGGATACAATTAGTAAACTTTGCTCTAAAATGTTAAATTTAAAAAGACAAGGAACGTGTTTGTTGAAAATATTTTATAATGAACTTTTAATGCACGAAGATTATTTCATTAGATCCCGTTGTGTTTCTCATTACTTAAGAAGTTTTCTGATAAACAACATTATAATTAGATTTTGGTTTGTGGTTGCTAAAATACTTTTAAATTTCCTATTTAGTGTTGTACATTTTTTTCTAATAAAAACAAAACGTTATCTACAGACGAGTATTATTTTTTTAGTTCAAATGATTCATGTAATTTTATTTTATAAAAGCAGCTTTCTGCACTACTAGGTATAGAACTCAATCTGTAAAGCCTTCTAGTCACTTTGCCACTCAGCCACTTTCTCACATATTTATAGAAATAGATTATGGTTAATTGTTCCATTTGTGTATATTTTTTCTAGATCCGTCTACAGTTAGTATAATATTAAGTGAAAGTTTTATATTTACGTTTAATAAATTAATATTGTAATATATCTAGAGGTTTTAATGGTTGGAGACGAAGAGGTTCTTAAATTCAGTTGATAATTTCCCAGTTATGAGTTTAACGTTCGTAGAGAACGATTGTGCAAAGCCATTTAAATTATTATTTAAACCCTTAATTATTTAGGCGTTGATGAGAAAATGACATTAAGTCCTCCTTGCTCCAGAGATTTTATTTTATATAAAATTAACTGAATACTTATTTTCGTCTGTTATGTTGGATTTATTCCTAAAACCTAGGAAAATGTTTCGTACAATAACGTTACAAAACAGAACCTAGTACAGAAATATGCCAGCTATAAAATATCCCTATTTTAAGTTTAAGTTTATAGTTGTTTCTAATATAATGATGAAATAATTATTTTGACAACCACAGATTTACAAATATTTATTATAAGTTATTCTAAACATTATTAACACTTTTTCAAATATTATTTATAACTGAGTATGTCTGCCATTTTGACCGAGTGACCTTAACGACTGGCTTTTAACACTGGAAGTCAATTGATCGTTTGTCAATTGGCCTATAATTCCAGACATAGACTAATGAAACGTCCAACCTTTTAATTGTAATCCAAAGTTAATTGAATTGATTGCTCCATTTAAATGATGTTAAACTTACAGAATTAAAATTAAATGTAATTTTAAAAGTGTATTAAACTACTAAAACAAGTTTTATTCATTATTTCAATTAAAAAAATTATCTCTTAAATTACATTTGCATAAAGGATTTTCAATATAAAACAAGAATCGTCGCCAAGTCTATTTCGAAAATTTCTACTTCTAAATACAAAAAGCTTCAATTACTTATTAAATAAATTAATTTCAATTTTGAGAATTTTAATTTTGTATTACAATTGAACACCATTTGAATAGGTACAGATTAGATGATAGATTTGAAAAGTTGTTTTAGCAATTACTAGTTTTTAAAAGAATATTCTACACGATTTAATGTTCTAGGATAAAAAGAAAATAAAAATATATTTTTAAAACTTCTTAAATTATATTTCAAATTGCTTTTTCTTAAAACTGCAGTATTTGCGAAGTTTTCTCGTAAAATATCCAAACTACAAATACAAGAATTTAAATTCGTTCAAAGTATTGTTTATTTTTAGGTAACATAAATATTAAAGTAGGGTGGTGACATCTATTTTCCGAAACAGGAGACGGCGTTGAACGCGCATTGCTTCCAGTAGCTTCGCTTCCTCTGTAGGTCGCCGATGTTCATCTGGTTCCGTAGGCGGTTTACTACTTGCTTGGCAAACAGGTAGTTCATTAATGCGGTTTCGACTGAGCCGTCATCGTCAACCAACTATAACAAGGCAAACTACTATTAACTAAAACACCAGGAATGTTATTAAGGTCTAAATATTTTACATTTGTGTTTAAAGTTGTAATTGTGTTGTGATGTATGTGTGTGTCTGTGATGTGCGTGCGCGTGCGTGCGTGTGTGTGTGTGTGTGTGTGTGTGTGTATCTGTGTGGTGTGTGTATGTGTATGTGTGTGTGTTATATATATATATATATATATATATATATATATATATATATATATATATATGTGTGTGTGTGTGTGTGTGTGTGTGTGTGTTTGTGTGTGTGTTTGTGTGTGTGTGTGTGTGTGTGTGTGTGTGTGTGTGTGTGTGTGTGTGTGTGATGTGTGTGTATGTGTGTGTCTATGATGTGTTGTGTGTGTATGTGTCTGTGTGTGTGTGTGTGTGTGTGTGTGTGTGTGTGTGTGAGAGAGAGAGAGAGAGAGAGAGAGTGAGAGAGTGAGCGTGTGTGTGTGTGTGTATGCGTGAGTACGTGCGTGTGTCTGTCTGAGTGTGGTAAACCGTTCTCTCTATATTGTTTTAGATTGTAGATACACTTAGTAAACATATTTATCTGAAAGGAACACTTACTACAGCTATTTTTTCAAAAGAAAAAAATTTGTATCATCCACATTTGTTAAAATGACAGTTTTCTGTAACTCTTCAACCTTCATAACCTGCTATTTGTGCTAGAGATCAATAATAAAAAAGAATATGAAATACTGTTAAACAAACTGAAAACCTTAAATTTTTTTAAAAATCCCAAAATGAAGGAAAAGCAGCTGATGATGTCAGACGTAGAAGAAAACTGTAACAAAAAAGTTATTATTTTATGAAATAGCTAATGGTTATTTCAAAAAAAAAAAGAAAAGGTAGATGAGAAAGCACTGAAGACATGAGAGAAAGAGATTTGGGAGCAGATTAGAAAGACAAAACTAAGTGTAAATATTTGCGTTTATTTAAAAAGCAAACCAATTTGAAAAACACAATATGTTTAACTAATTATGTGCAAGTCGTCATATGAAGAATGTTTAAACTTTGTATATGTTTAAGGCATATGTAGACCATACAGACAGAATACTTATTAATTTGTATTCATAATGTGATTGGCTTAGTAATGTTTTAAAAATCTTTGGAAACTAATGTTTACTGGATATTATTTTTAGACAGAAAATAATTCCTGCTTTTATTGCATCTAATTTACATAGAAATGTCAGGAAATTCTAAATAAAAGGGGAAAAGTGCTTTCCATGCTTTAAGGCGCCAACTTTTATGCGTTCCAGTGAACCAGTGTAAAGCAATAAACTTGTGGTTTAATCGTTTCTGTAGTATTCATGTTCAGTTCTTTCTCCAGCAGTCATTTGTTTCGTTCGTATTTAATAGGTTTTGTATATTCATTGTTTAGGTTGGGTTGTTTCTGTAGCATCTCGTATAGCAAGGGACCCATACTATATCTTCTACTTCTTTCTCGAGCTTTTTCTACGATGATAAATTTGATAAATATGACTGATATGTTTTAATTGCGAAACATGCTTTCTGCAGTTTACTAGCACTATTAGAGGAACTAATTATTATCCATATTGTGTTACAACGATACCCCAATGGACCTCAGAATTTTCTTCAATTAGTGCTGAGAAGTAAACACTGTAAAAACACCAGTTTTTTTGGAGTTACAGTAATTCGTTTATTTTAATCGTTACACCTTTAAAAAGCACAGTGTTAAGGAAAAGAGGCAAAATAAAATTTCATCGATAAAAACTTTTACAATACAAAACCTGACTTAATAATGTTTTATTTTATTTTCAAATAATCTATTTTATTTCTGAATGTAGAGCAGGTTTTCGTGAGATTTCCCTCCTCACATGGCCAAGTCGGTGATTTTCGATTTAATATTTAGTTTTCTGCTGCAGTTCATGTTTTAGTAAATAAGTCATTTTATCTAACTGTGTTATCACATCTTACCATTTAGGAGGCATTGATGTATAAATGATTGAAGGTTCGGAGATTATACACAATTTGTTTGTGTTTGTAAA
Organism: Prosapia bicincta; assembly: GCA_036971475.1. NCBI lineage: Eukaryota > Metazoa > Arthropoda > Insecta > Hemiptera > Cercopidae > Prosapia > Prosapia bicincta. The sequence goes on along the minus strand of JBAIZL010000003.1, from coordinate 107,256,838 downwards.
CATTATATATATACATGAAGTTATTATTATTATTACTTGTAAATAATTTTTTCCGCCACTAAGTGCAATAATTTTACCTTGTGTGATTAGGCACCTTTCGGTCACTTGACCACTGTGGAATCACTGCTTAATTTGTCTCTATTTTTCTGGTGTGGATGTTCGGTCCGTGATGTTGGTATTTGTTGACGTCACACACATTTCCTCTTGAGTCATGTTTAATAATGTTTTTGAATAGTACGTCGTCTGCATATGTTGTCTGTAGGTTCGTTAAATTGTTGTGTATGTTTTTATAAATGTGGTATTTTTCTAGTGAGTTTATTTCTATTGGGTTATTATTTATTTCAAGTATGGTCAGGTTATTTTCGAAATTTGTTATTTCATGTTTATTTGATATTTGGTCCACACCAGAAAAATAGAGAAATATTAAGCAGTGATTCGACAATAGTCAAGTGACCGAAAGGTGCCTCATCACACAAGGTAAAATTATTGCACTTAGTGGTGGAAAAAAATATTTACAAGTAATAATAACAAGTTCATAAAGTCAGTGCAACGGAATAATAATGGACAACATAAAAAAAAATATATATATACAAAACATCTTTTCTACATGTTCACCAATTTTATTTCTAATCTTTTAATAATATATATATATATATATATATATATATATATATATATATATATATATATGTTACATCCTTGAAAAACATCGAACGTAGTCTGTTATACATAGTCTTATAAATTAAATGTATGAAATAAATATATAATTGTAAAAGTCATCTAACATATATAATATATGATAAACTGATAATGTTTATAATTAATTAAATAAAAAAAAAACAAGTGTATAAACAGTTTCATAGTTACACAGGGATTAAAACGTTTAAAGAGGAAACTTTCTGTTTCCTTTTCCAACCACCCACATTAGTCTTTAGGCATTAAACAGGATTATTAGACCTTAACGGGCGGGCAAGGATTAGTGCTCTAAAAACATTACTTTTCACTTCTTCAGTAAGATTTAGTTTAGAAAAGGAGATAAAACTCAGTTTATTCGCGTGGATTAATTCCCGCAAAGACAAAACCATGTCTAAGAGGTTTATCTAAGCAACGATACGGTCTATCAAATGAAGGCAACTGCTTAGAGGGATCCTGAATGGATCGTCAGAGGATAAAGAACGAGTTCAAAGCGAAGTAAAGATAGAATTGCTGAAAATTTCGTTTATCGTATCATAGATTTACATTTTACTCACTTCTTTTGAAATATGTTTAGGGTCAAATGGGTCATAACAGATGTACGCTATAAGGTTGAAATTGTTTTATGAAACATATATTATATATAGTAATATTTCCACAAGCAAAACTTTGCTTAAAGATATGACCATTTAGAGAGATATAAGTACATAACCTCTTAAAATCTTGTCAATTCTTTCAGTAATAATAAAATTAACTAAATAGGATTTATTAAAAATTACATAAATACCACGACGACCGAAACGCCTTGAGGGTAGAAATCTTTGCTAATAACGTATCTCTTCCGGGTTCTATTACCTGTAGAAGGTGACCAAAGAGTGTTTAGGTAATCCGGCGCTACTAAACGCCGTAAATTTGTACCTGGGGTTAATCTTGACCTATGAGCGAAGTTCAAAACACACCCTAGGAACAATACCTTACTGCATTGCCCAAGCAAGACCTGTACGTATATAGCATAAGCCCTGTACATGCCGTAAATAGGAGTCATTGTTTTTAAACAATAGATAAACATAGATAAATCAGACACAAATTAAATATTGATGAGATATATAGAGAGAGATATAAAAAAAGTTTAACTAAATTATTTAAATGCTATTTGATAAATAAAAGGAAAATAAATAACGAATAACAATTACTGTAATCAATAATTTATATACAGTACACTTTAGTTGTGCCCATGTATCACATACAAACATATAATACACGTTAAAACTGTTTGTTATGTAATTATATATAACAAAAACCACTAAATAAACGAAAATTTATAAAACTGTATTAGGATTTCGAAATTTTAAGACGAGATGCAAAACTCCATAAAAGAGTCTTATAGACTATATATTGATAAACAATTTAATTAATAAATATTTTAGTACATGTTATTGCCTTTCCTAGGTTTATAATACTTTCCTTTGTTGATGCGTTTCGGAATGACTCCATTTCCAAAAGTTAAATAGTACTGTATTTAATAAACACATGAGCGTACTATTTAAATTTTAAAAATAGTCATTCCTAAACGCGTCAACAAAGGGACATAATGTGAAGTTAGAGAAAGCAGAAAAATGTACGCAAATATATATTATTATACAAATAAAATATAATATACTAAAAAATAGGCTATATAATAAGTATAAAAATATAATTAAATATATAAATATTCCTAATAGAATTGAATATTAGTATATTACAAATTTTAAATTTAGGTAATAAATATATTTCAGTAAGTAACCCATCTTCATCACCGATTCAACTTGAAATTTTCCAAGATTAGAAAAGAAAGAAAAAAAGACGTTTTAAAAGCGAAGGGCTTAAGCCAAACGCTGAAGCGGCTATTCAACGCAACGCACAATATTGTGAAGGTAAATAGCAAAATTAAATTTTTTAAAAACCTACATAAATAGGCAGACAAGGGAAGGACCATTATAACATTCATTGTAAAATTAAATTAAAGTAGGATGCTATTTATATAACCAGAATAAATAGAATTTAGTGTTTTTAATATTGCAAAAGGGTTTCATACAGAAAACAAATGTATAGTTATACCAGAAAGGTGAATATAAGGGATGATCTTCTAAATGAGATCTTCATAAAAGGGATAACAATGAAGACGTAAAGGAAATAAAACGCACACACTAGATTTAGATATACTATAACATCTGGTCTTTTAGATCTAAGTAATCAATTCTTATACGATTTTAGTTTTGTGAATGTGTTGAATCCACAGAGATATTCTCAGGGAAGAGCAAAGTGATAATTAATAAAAGCCCAATGCGAATAAACTTCACGAAACATTTTTGTTATTTTAGTTGCGGTTTAGATTTTGTAAAGATATCTCATTGCTGATGATGACTTGGAGTTGTTTCTATTGATACGCGCAAGTAGAAATAAATAATTCACTCTGTGCTGGTTATTGTAATTATATAATAATACGCCTATATTCGTATAGACGATTGAATTTTTACGCTGGAGGGAAAAAGATTAAAGTAGGTAGAAACGAAGAGCAAATCTTTCTTTATAGGTACAGTACCAACTTCGATAACTGTGTGTTCGTTTTTACGTACTTGTTCGCTCTAATGTCTTTGTTTTACCCACCTTATTGCATTTACGATAATACCGTGGATATAGATATTGTACCCTGATGATGGAATATAGTTTCCGAAACGCGTCAGTAACCAAAACGTAAAACGCTACATTGGTGTTATTTGTATATCTTTTTGAAGTTCAATATTTTAAGTGATTGTTTCAAGAATTATATTGTTTTTGTCTCTTTTATCTGCTAGATTTGTAAATTTTTAGAATTTTAAATTGTGGTGTGTATTATATTTAAGTAACAAAATTTAATGATATATTATTGCTACTTTGTAAAGTAAATTATATCTCTCTTTTACTTGTACTGATAATGAAAAGTACGAAACCAGATCAGAATAAAAACAAATTAAGGAGACAAAATATAAATGATGAATAACTTCAGTCGCATTGCCTTAATTTTGCACAAACAAATCCCCATTGGTGGATTTCAATCTTGTGTAGACTGGTATAGCTATTGCTGCCTGGAAGAGAGCTTGAGGGTAAGCCAAGGGTAACTAGCTGTACTCGTGAAGAGACACCATTCGTGCTACCCCTATGCAACACGACACACATACAAAATATATTTTTAGAGGCAATAGCCACCAGACAACTCTCTTTAACACCTCTAGAGAGCAGGTCTAACCTACATAAGTGACTCCACTTTTGCGTGACGTCATTTCTCTTTCTATACGTCTCAACGGTTGCTGTGCCTTATCCTATGTATAACTTGTTATCCTGAGTTTAGATAGGGACATCTCTCATGATCCCAATAGAGAGTATACAGTTACATCATTGCTAAAGAGAATCATAAAACTATCCTATATTCAAGAGATTTGTATGTCTAGTTGGATGCATTTCACGTTTACATAGATTTTAATACCTTACTTGTCACCGGACCGGTTGCCTATTTACATAGCAGTAAAATATTGAGGATTACGCGAGAAGCTCTCACTACAGCCCAAAGTAATTGGAACACCACAAGCTCGTGATTCACTTAAACCAAAAGCAAACTTTGCGTCTGGGTTCGCGTTTGTATTTAAAGGAAACTTTATTAATTTACAAAGTAATTTAATAAACACATTTTAAACAATGATCAATATACCAATATTCTCGAAGTTTAGATATTAATTTAGCGAAGAGCATGGTAGTGAAAATTAGCAGAACAAAATCGTTAATAGAGGGTAAAACGAGAAGGGTGTAAATTGAACAAAGTGGAAAACTTTGTGTATCGGGGACAAATTGGATTGAGGACGTAGAAAGGTGAATAGAGCTACCCACTCCTGTATTCCGGAAGGAAGCCTGTGTAATTAGTGGAAGTAGCGAGTTATGTAATGGATATCTACATGTGTGTGTAACACTTGTTCTACGTCCATGAGAAGTAACTCGTTGGCATTTCATTAAGGAAACTTGTGTACAATAAATTTGAGAAGTAAAAACGATTATATTATCCAGAAGAAGCATTTAAATTACTTTAGGCTATGTATCGTGACAACAAAAGGTAAAGTGTGCTTTTGATTAAATATTTATTACCATCAAACAAGTTCTTCTGAATATATATTTAATAACTTTTGAATTTTTGTAAATGTTTTTTGTTTTATACATATGTAGGACAATAATTTTAACATATCTTGTTATATATTAAAAAATACCATTGGTATAAAAATATATACAAATATATAATATATATTTCTTACTATATAATATTATATTGAGATTAATATATTGATATTTTTATGAATATTATATATATGTAATATATAATATTTTACATATATATTTATTAAAAAAAAAAATTCTATTATAATGTAGTATATTGTAATTATGTGATATATATATATATATATATATATATATATATATATATATATATATATATATATAGATCCTGTGTAAGTAATACTTATAGTTACAAAGCGGACAGATTTAGTGCAAACAATTTAAATTATATTTCTTTATGTTGTCTGATTAATTTTTCGCTCGCTGCGGAATTTCAACGTAATTTCATTCGAGATATATTGATAGAAGAAGAAGAACAAGACGGACGGATTCTCTTGGGGCAGAATGACAATCAATTTGGTTCAACTATTACACGTCCAGCTGCCGCTTCTCATGCCGTGACGTCACTTCGCCTCGCCGAGTCGTTAAATCGTGTTGAATATTTATGCAATCATGGTGGCGGTGACTAAATTACTTTTGACATCCGGATAACGATCACAGTGGCCGCCACGAACAGCTGATAGACGATTTAATGATTCAATAGCGCAATATTCCAGTATAGAAAAAAAACAATGCCTATTAATTAAAAGCTAATCCAGATATGTGTTCCAAAATAATTTTAAAATACAATATGCTCCAAAAAAACAGCCCCGAAACAGATGTGAGATTTTATTTACATACTTTTACATACCAATACAAATCAAAAGAAGCTAAATCGGTTAGACTAGGGTATAAACACGTTCTATATGACCTCCGTTCAATTTGAGGCAACACTCTTACCGTTCTTGAATGTTTTGCATCATTTTTGCGAAGAGGGGTTGTTTCATGCTCGTTATGCACACTGTTTTTTTTTTGCTATATTTGGACGATGGTGGTTGGTGGGACATCACGGAAACTTTCTCCTTTATCATTCCTCAAACGTTACCGTCAGGTGGTGTACGATCGGGAGAGTGGGCTGAGTAAGGAAATTTTGTTCTAAGTGAGGCGTTTGAAGGAAAGAGATGTTGTCTTAGGCGGTGTGGTTGGGTGAAAGAAACGCCATCTTGTTGAAACAATTGGGAAAAGGTAGGGTTCGATACAATAAAATGTCCTGAGGCTTCCTATAAACTAACCAGAATGAGCCTAAATCGGTCATTCTATTACATCTGATCAGTTTCACTACTGTTCATTTAGGCGCATGCGGTATTTATTTTTTACATCAAAATACAAATGTTTTTGTTTGCTTGTAGCCCATTACTTGAATGATTAAACATCGAAGACTATTAACAATAATTAACTTGAAACACAAAACTGTTTTCAATTTGTTATGAGTAGGTTGTGTTGCAGGATAAAAAATGTTATGAAACAATAACTGAGTAATATCTTCTTTATTTGTGAATAAATGTTATGAAACTGATATCTAGCAGTAGGCTAAAGCAGTGAATGAAATTTAAGGAGAAAAGGCGAATATTTATTAGTTCAGAAGTTCAATAGGCCACACCTAATCTGAGAATGCCCGTGTGCAAAACTCATAAACATTATTTTTACGTTAAAATGAGTTTTCCCCCTGACTTACTGTTTGACTCTCTCTCTCTCTCCCTCTCTCCATCTGTTTTTGTCTGTCTATCTGTCTGTTTGTCTTTATTATCTTTACTAAAACGTCGTGGCCATCATGCAATGACGCTCTGACAGTCTTATATTCTGTCCTCTTTCTATGAATAACTACAAATTCTACGACTACAAATTCCCTCTTTAAGACATGTAACCATATTGTTGCTTAATATACTCTCGTGTTGTAAATCCTTAACCAGGATGTGACTGACGGCTTGTATGTGTGTGTTCATATCTATCATCATTCACCGGATGACAAAACACTTCAAGAGTATCTATACCTATAATTCTAAAATGTTTTAATCAATATATTACACTGCAAACATAGAACGCTCCGTATATATTTGCAATATTATGCTCGATGTAGAAACGTTGTAGCATTCTCAAACAATTCTCATTGTAAAGTAAACGCTAGTAATGTTTACAATGCAGTTTGTATCGATATAAAGCCGTTCTGTTTTCAAAGCGTAATTATTCTGTTGGACGGAGTAGATTGGTTTGCGTTCGTCCATAACCTTTGTGAGCCATGGGGGCTGTGATATGAGAGTGTGGCTTTGTATTAGGCCACGGAACCGTTTGTTAGCTTTACTTCTGTAAAGCGTGCTCTGTGTGTGGTATCTGTGAACACACAAACACACACACACACACACACACACACACACACACACACACACACACACACACACACACACATACACTCACGCACATACACACACACACACACACACACACACACACTTACACACATACACACACACACACACACACACACACTCATACACAAACACACACACACACACACACACATACACACACCCACTCACACACACACACACATTCATATGTATATATATATATATATATATATATATATATATATATATATATATATATATAGATAGATAGATAGATATATATACAACCAACTACATAAACAATATTTTTTGACACGTTTTTTAAAATGTTTTTAATGGCTTTTTATTTGCTTTTTGACTTGAGAAAGAAAATTGGAATATTTCAATGTAAAGGATTATTTAGAATAATTAGAAATAATGTATAAGAAAATAAATTATAATAATTTATTATTAGAATATTAAATGTTTCTAGCTTCACATTTTTAAAATTCTAAGAAATCTGTTATCCTACATTAGAATTTATATTTGATTCGTTACGAAAACTAACTGTTTATTGGAATATCTGATTTTATATTGTTAAAAATAAAGTAGTTAATCCTTTGAAATTTATAAAATTTGCTCTTAGATCTCGTTGGCCATTAGGCACCGCCGGCCATTAGGCAGGTGCTTGGAAAGGCATCTGCTCAATGTGGTCAAAACGTGGACGCATTTAGTAACTTTTCCCTATACAAAATGAAGCATTATTATTCGGACATAAGTTAGCATAAACAGCATTCACTTGAAATGCACCATTTACTCTATGATGCGTAAATGTTTTTGTTGGCAAAAGAGATCTCCATTATTAAAATGAATTTAAGTGCTGTAATTTTGATACTTGTTTTAATTTTGTGTATTAATTATTGTATAAGACAATTACATATTTTGAAAAGAAGTAACAACATTGTTGGTCGTTACTATGGTAACCAAAAGTTAATATTATTCGATTTAAAACTGTGATTTGTCAATCAAGAGTAATTTATTAAATAACTGACAATTCATGAACTGTTATTAAGCTGTTTAGGAGGACTACTAATTTATTAATGCTTAGTTTTGTAGTTTATTAATCAAGAATGGAGAAATATAAAACTTGTTTAGTTTTAATTGTAAATTTTCTAAACTCAAATTTGTAATACATTTTATATTGTTATTCATCTTAGAATTTGTCATTTCCAAAAAATTGTTTAAAAAAAGGCGATTATTTTAACAAGGCAAGAATGGTTATTTATTAGGACGACGTTTCTACTAATTATATTTTGTCCTTTCCTAGTCATTATTAAGCTTGTGGCTTAAAGAATGTACGTCAACAACGCCCATATCAATACGTGCAGTGCCCAATCAATGAGCAATCTAGGCCGAATCGCGTCTGTTGAAAAATGTCAGTAGTAGTGGTTTTTTTGAAAAGAGATATCAATTGTTAAAAACATTTTGAAATAAAAAACAATTATTAAATTTAAAAAAACAGTTGTTAAATAGGAAAACTATCGTTAAATTGAAAAACAATTGTTAGAAACATCAAGATGTAAAACACATACAATGCAAATTCTAAATTAATATTTAATTTATATTATTTATTTTACTAAAAGTTATTTTAATTGAATAAATGTAATTAGTAATAATGTTATAATTAACTCGTAAATATTTAATCTATTTAAAGCATTTCAAGTACTTGTTCTAAAATAATTAGTCCTATGTTTTGTTATTTTTTAAATCTACTTAGTTCAATAGAATCGAACAGTTTTCTACAAAGCTGTGCTACCTTCCTACATCTATAAGGTTAACCTATGTTTAAATTATCATGAGAAGCTTATGTAGAAAAAGTTGCCAAAGTGGGTTACTTACGTCTAGTTCATTGATCAGCCTCTCCTTGTCGACTGGTTGGCCGAGAGTCTCGCCCATGGCCCAGCTCAGCGTCACCAGAGATGCGAACATAATTACCAACTTGCAGGATGCTGACGTCGCCATAGCAACTAAACACAAACACCACATACAGCTACTATCTATACGGCTTAAATGTCAACTCTACTTACTCCAACACTACCCCGACTGGTTGTCACATGAAGCTCATGGAAAAGCGTTTATAGAAGGAAATAAGTTTTAACTCCAGCTCGTAAAGAATAACTTTTCCCACGATTTTGTAAATTTTAAAACTATATTAAATATAAACGGATCTTTTCGGTTAAGCGTCAGCGATATTAAAAGATGTTCTATTGTTGGAAAATAAAGTGATATTTATATTCTAATGAATAGAACCTATAAAGTATCCAGTCAAGATAAATTTGGTTGCAATTTTATACAGCATTACGTGACTTAAAATAGACTTACTCTCAATACTGGTCTAAAGGGTGTCTTCTAATACACTTTTTTTATTATTTAATATACATAATCACAAAAAGAAGGTTATGTGTGATCTGTCTTTTCTAACATCAAAGCATTAATTTCCGTTGGCGCTTTTCGAACTTACTCCATTATCAAAACTCTATAATGTATTTACAAGTTAAAGTTTTGATAATGAAATGTACAGTTTCTCATAACAGAGTTATTCCAAAACGTGTTGACGGAGGATAATGTTTCGACGTTAGGAAAGCCACAAGAATGTATGCAAATATTTACCAATATTCTTAACAGAGATATAGATATATTATTTGGAATTATAAATGATCATTAGTCAAAATCCTGAGAATCGATCTTGTTTTTAAACGTTCATTAATGGTAGGATTCTTGTTTAGGTAAAGCGAACTCAGCCCACTCTTTCAGAGTTCCGATGTACCACTTATAACTGTTCCAGTGACCTAATAAACGCAAGTAATATTTAAATAATTACATTGCAGACATGTAAGTAGAAGTATCGAGTGTGTATATCCTACAGACGATATCAAAGATTACCTTTTGTGTTCAATACGACGCCGCAATGATTGATGCCGCCTCTACAACGCGGGATATCTGATACAAACGCGACCTTTATCGAAAGCAATGGAGGAACATTGTGTTATAACGTGTTCATTGTATGTGATATCTTTTCTACTAATATCGGAAGATAGTTTAAACAAATAAAACAAATTATTTTTATATTTGAAAAACTAGCGATAAAAAAATTAAATCTATTCATAATTAGGTAAACAAATAAAAATTTAGTCACACTTGAGCAAAAACTTTTAAAAATTAATATACATAAAGAAACATAGCATATATGTTAAAACAGCTGTTCCAACACATAATCTATAATATAAAATAGCTGTTTTATATAATCATATGTTATCACTTATGTTAAGACACGAGGAACGAAATAACTATATTTCATAACTTGCTCCTTTGTGAACAGTTTTCTTCTGTATAGAACTGGAATTAATTCATTAAATCTAACTAATATTTTTATTTAATGTCTGTTAATATCTATTAATTTTTTATATAGGCTAATGACAGATCACGGACAATTTAACACTCAACGTTTTGAATTTATTTCTAAAATTCCTTTTCAAGAGCTCGTTTTTATTAAACCAATATACAACATAACATTTCTTGCTTGTGTATTTATATACCTTATTTTCAAAAAAAAATTCTTTTTCCATTCTCTTTCCTTATGTAGGCGTTTTACGGAAATGTGGTATATAAAAAAACAAGGAAGACATGTGTTGAGTAAAATGGCAGAATTAAATGATTTCCATCTGCGTATGAATCTTTAAAATGAAAATATAAGTGAAATTTACCATTTTTGTATATTTCTTGATCCGTTCAGGGTATTGTATATATTATAATGTTTAGTTGTTTAAAATTTAAAAGGACTCTGTTATTAATAGTAAGATGAGTTTGTGTATGTATCTGTGATTTGTCTGTTTTATTGTGATAAAAATTTGACTTGTAAAAGAGAATATTTATTAATAGTTTTGTATTGTTGATTTTTATTAGGTTTGATGCAATTTTATGTATTTTATAAATTGTAAGTTACGTTGTATGTTGATTTAATAAAAACTTACTCTTAAAAAATAATTTCGGAAAGAAATTCGAAACGTTGAGTGTTAAAAAACATGAATTAATTGTCTGTGATCTGTCACTAGCCTATATAAAAAAATCAATAAATTTAATTATTGCCTTATTATTTGAAATAAGCTGTCTTACCATCAAGTGTCATCTACAACAAGTTTAAAACAATGTGTTTAAATTTGAGTGGATGAATAAAAATTATTTTAGTTACTATTTATTATTTATACTAAATAGGGAAGAAGAAGCTGAATAAATAGGTTAGGAATAAATTTATTATAGGAGAAGTTTAATTTTCATTACACGTGCACTGCTAGAGTAGAGATGAGTGCGTTGCTGTGATGTAGAGTCTAACGTTAGCTGAGGTTCTAATATTAACATACTCACAAAATGCCTTGTACAAGTTGGTGAACATAGGTTTTAAACCTAAATTTTAATTTGTTAGTCACTTTTTAAATTGTAATATGGTTGCTTTGAAGAATACACAAGCAATTGGTTAAAAACATTCTTTAAAAAATAATAATAATTTAATTAAATCATTGATAAATGTTTTTTCCTAATATTACTTTATAATTATGCATAATTACTTAATAGTCTATTTTTATATTATGATTTTACTATATACATATATATATATATATATATATATATATATATATATATATATATATATATAGATATATTTATATATATATATATATATATATATATATATATATATATATATATACATGGTGAAATAAAATAATTTTCATAAACAAGAATATACGAGTATTACTTCATTTTATTGTTGATTGAAGCATTTCGCTAATTTACATTATTAGCACTTTCAAAATTTATAAATCACTGTCCAGTTATGTGACTGAGTAAGACAGTCTTACTCTAGTCACATAACTGGACAGTGATTTATAAATTTTGAAAATGCTAATAATGTAAATTAGCAAAAAGCTTCAATCAACAATAAAATGAAGTAATACTCGTATATTCTTGTTTATGAAAATTATTTTATTTCACCATACATATTCAACAAGAAAAAATAATTCATCTAAGGATTACAATATATATATATATATATATATATATATATATATATATATATATGAAGTTAATATATTACTATTGTAAGTAATGTTATCCACCATTAAGTGCAATGATTTTACCTTGTGTGATGAGGCACCTTTCGGTCACTTGACCATTGTCGAATCAATGAGTGATTCGACAATGGTCAAGTGACCGAAAGGTGCGTCATCACACAAGGTAAAATTATTGCACTTAATTATGGATAAAATTACTTACAATAGTAATATATTAACTTCATAAAGTCAGTGCAACTGAAAAACAATGGACAACTTAAAATATCAAGAATATATATATATGAAAACGACCGAAAGGTGCCTCATCACTCAAGGTAGAATTATTGCACTTAGTGGTGGATAAAAGTATTTACAATAGAAATATATTAACTTCATATATATATATATATATATATGTATATATATATATATATATATATATATATATATATATATATATACATATATATATATATATATATATATATATATATATATATATATATTAGAAAGAAATGTTTATTAATTCTTTAATTATTACCGTAATAATTGTATTATTATTAGTAATTAGTTTTTATTATTTTTATTTGCATTTTAATAGATTTATCACTTTTTGAGATATTTCCAACTCCTATCATTAGTCCAACAAACAAAGTTGTGGTGACCAATCTAATTAATAACCAGAGTCCAGTCCAAATTAGAAGAGTCCTTTGCTAACACCTGAAGCTTTGTAGATCTAATTTCAAGACAAAGCCTCTAATTATCTCTAACCAACAGCTGTCACTGAATATTTGTTGCGTTCACTATCATGCTCTGACGTCATCTTTGTAATTACCGGACGTAGTAATTATTAGTTTGTGAAAGCACGACCGATTCTCTGCCTTTATTTGTCAAATATTGTTTGCATTTTCGTCCTGTAGATAGAGCTTCTGCATAACTAAAACCACCCGAATATATTAAGTTATACTATTAAGAATATACTGTCTTTATCATGTTTTTTTAAATTATATTTTTTTAACTTGTTACAAAAATATATGTATTTTTTTTAAATTGGTAAACAGTTGTTTGTATATAAAAACAGGTAAACTGTTTTATAACTTGTAACCGTCATTGAGTTCAAAAGCTATAAAAACCTTTGACATTTCCAGCTGATGGATTAACATTTTTTAATTAATTGTTCAGTAATATATTTATAAAGAACCCATAAATAAACCCATAATTAATGTATTTTTATACATTATTGTGAGTAAACGATATTCAAGTGTATTCTCCTATTATATATATATATATATATATATATATATATATATATATATATTCTTTCTATACAATGCTGTAATCTAAACCTAATAATTAACGACGTAAATAATATACACAATAAAATACAGATTACACATGAAATATAAAAACATATTGCAATAAATGTTTTAGATATCACTATTTATAAGAAAAATAATAATTTAAATTTTGCAGTTTACAGGAAAAGCTATTCAAACAAATAAAATAATACTGAAGTAATCAAACCATCCTTATAATCAAAAAAAGGCTGGCTTATATAGCTTATTATATAGAAAGAATAATATTCCGTTGAATGATATAAACAATTTAATAGGAATTAAATATTATATACCAAATATCAACAAAAATTGATATATAAAAAAGAAACAATCAATAAATTAAGTAATAATATAAATAAAAAATTAGATAATATAACAAAAATAACTATACAACAAATCTTTAAAAAACTATTTGGTCAACATTAATTATTACGTGACACGAAATTAAATCAATTTTAAAATTATTAAAAGGCACTAATATTAATCTACCTTATTACAAACAATAAAATAAATAATATATGAAATACAATTGTTAAATTAAATAAATTGGATGTGAGTGGTATTTATAGTATCAAATGTACAATGTGTCAAAAATATTATGTAGGACAAACAAAAATTAAAATAAAAGAAAGATATAAAGAACATTTAAATGCATACAAAAACGTAATATACGACTATATAAACTAATTTAGCGATACATTGTATTGGAAATAATCATGACTGTCAGGAAATAAATTTTATGAAATTAATTAGACATCCTCAAAAAAAAGTTAAAAATGAATAATATTGAAAATTTAGAAACACATGAAAATTCAATTAAAATTACAACCTTTGAAGAACAAATATCAATAAAAACAAAACATAACAATATTTTTGGCATATTCCATGATATCTTGAAAATAAAAAAAACCAAAATAAATACCAAGTAAGTATTGGAATTTGTCTAATCAAGCAGATAAGATAAGCATTGACTGATTTTTGGGCAGAGTGCAATTATATGTACAGTCAAGGTGTAATAGTTGAACTCTGTGTTACGCGTAGGTTCGGGAATGCTAATACTGCAAATCAGCGAAAAGCTTCACTTACTTAAAGTATTAAAAATGTATTATTAAAAATAAAGAAATATATTTTTGTTTATAAATATATTATTCAACCTTTAATATATATGTATGTAGTTGTATGACTAATGGTTATCTATAAGTAAATGTACAAGCAATGCCATTTGCAAAATAATTGCATTATTAGTTATAAGGCAAATGTCTTCTTAATAAAATTATTAATAATTGTGTATATTTTATTAGTTTTGTTTTATTATTAAGAGTTTGTTACATAAAAGGCATTGAAGACAATTTTTAGATATAGCTACAGACAGTAACAATACAGTTATATTGTACATATTTGTAGAGTTTAGTTTTAAATTCCTTAGAATGATGTTTTGGTGACTTGAACGTAATATATGCGTGTAGTATACTATAATACAAACACTATGTTTTTATTGTTAGTGGGTGATCGTATTATTTATATAATTATGAATATTATATTATATACTTTTAAGCCTACTTATAATAATTTATTTTATGATTGTAAGACCGCAATATATATTTTGATAAACATAGTGCGGGATATAAGCATTCGAAATTCTCATATAAGTAAGAAATAAGAAAGTGACGCTCCAGTGGCCTGAAAATGATTAAACATTACGATGGCTTCTGCTAGCACTGGATTTAAAGCCCTCCACGCACACTTGAAGAAAGAGCGGCGCATTTATCACTGTCCACTTAGCACGGGACTGATGTGAATAAATGACTTTTTCATATGTAGAAACGAAATGTCGTGAAACAAAGATAGGGTTGTCTAAACTGCTGTTATTTAGAGTTAAAGTCTCAAGAACGTCATAAGGGATAGCTAAAGTAAATGTTGAGCTTGTATATCGCTGAAGATAATGTATTTATTACTGGGCGTAACATATTTGTTTCTGAGGGATATGCAAGTTTTATACAGAACAGTGTTTTAGTGGAAACATTTGTCTTTGGAATTCGTCCAACAATTACTTAAAAAGATTCGAAGGGAGGGAAAATTAGGATTTCATTTGGCAAAGAGTTGTATTTACAGTGATAGTGTTACAAAGGTAGGAGTAATTTGTCTGTATGCAAATACTGTAAAGCGGTTCCACTGGCGTACCCTTGCATTTATATTTACGTAATCATTTTACTAGAAATAGTATAACGTTACCCAATAATTATTTTATTTCGTAGAGCTATTCTTAGAAACAGAAATTTATATATATGAGTATTACATACATACATATATATATATATATATATATATATATATATATATATATATACACTGAGGATTGTAAAAATATAAAATATATTGTAAATATTAAATTATATGTATTGATTATTATATATTTATAGAAACATTTTCATCTTATCGATATTACCATCAGCTGCAAGTCCACCTGATTTAATATTTGATCTATGTAAAATATTATTAAAATTGTATGTAAATATACACATATGTGTGTGTGTGGTGTGTGTGCGCGTGTGTGTGTGAGTGATTAATAGTTAATATTCGGAGTACATCCGTTCATTTTGAAACGTCAACTGTTGCTTGGTTCACCTCGTCAATGATAGATGAGATTCTAGCGAATCGTCGAGCTGTGATTTTATGTACTACAAAATGAATGAATGTACCTTAGGTAATTAACTGTTTAACATATTTTTTATCCATCAACTAAGTATTAACAGTCGCACGCAGGCACACGCACACACACACACACACACACACACACACATACACACACACACACACACACATTCACAAAACACGCACGAACACACTAACTCTGTCTCGTAGTATATGTGTGGTTTCATGCAGCACCTTATTAGGGTTGACATTTCACACAAATGTTTCACGACATTTCACAAAGCACATTTTCGAGATAATTCCGGGAGAAAGCGATACGTAGCAAGTTTCGTCAAACCGCTCCAGCGATTGCATTTCTCAAAGGTTTCTTCTTTTGTCAGCTTGTTTTTCTAACAAGCTTTGGTAACATAAACTTGTTATAAATACAGACGTTTACAAATAGAAAACATTTTATTCGTATACGAATATTGTTGAACTTCACTAAATATTGTTTATAAATAACTTCTACTCTAATCCACTACAATTATTGTAAAGAATTCTAACATGTTTACTTTGGAATAAAAAATGTATTTGTATATCACAATAGAGGTGTTTTCATTCAACTTTAACAAATAGCGACGTTGTAAAAATGCAATTTAATAGATTTATGAAAATTATTTCGAGGCAAATATTTGACTACGCAAAAGGCGTAGTGTATAATACGCATTTTCATTAGTGTATAACAATCAGAGATAGATAGCCCAGTGTAATCATAAAAGTTATGTTTCAATAAATTTTAAAATTGAAATGATTAAATTTAATCAAATATTAAATATAATAATTATTTAATTAATATTTAGTTTAAATATTATTAAATTTAAAAATAATAATGTATACAATAATTATTTTAAAATTATTATATTATTATATTATATTATATTATATTATTATTATAATGTATTAATGACTGATGAACATGTCTTGGGTAAATGTACGAACGGATTACAACACACCACCGATTACAAAAAGCAGTCTTCGTCAAACAACATTCTGTGTCAGTAAGAATTTTATAAATTTATTTGAAATTAAAAGTTCAGTAAGTTAATTACTGATATTTTATTTAATCTTTCGTCGATTAGTATAATATCAAATCCTGGAGGCTATATTGCTCGGCAAGTAGTTAATTGATGAATTCAAACATTTAGGTTTCGCTGAGCGTAACTGGGGTACATATTCATCTGTGAGCATCCACGAGAGTTTTTCATCTGTGATGAAATCAAATCTAATAGATATCTCAGACGTTGTTAAGAAGTAAAATTTCAGTCACTGTAGCTCCTAATAGATGTTAAAAATTATGAAGACAATTTCTACAAACGTTTTAGGTTTAGATTTATATTTAATATTTAATTATATATATCATATTATTATATATTATATATATTATCAATATATAATATATTCATATATTATAATTAATATAATATTAAATTAAAATAAATAATATATTATATTAATATATAATATATAATTATATATTATATAATTATAATATATATATATATTATATAATACATATATATATATATATATATATATGAACATTATACATATATATTATATTAATTATATATTATATATAAAACATCAATATATACTATATTATATTATAATAAATAATATATTATATTAATATATAATATATAATTATAATTTCAAAATTTATCGGCCGAGTTACAATTCAGCCGAAAACTACATTTGTCTCTACTCCCGGTTGTTATATTACTAATGTCTCTTTGGTAACTAACTTTCTCCAAAGTTACATGTGGGCAAATGCTGACTAACTTTATGATTGCACAAACTGTGCTCAAATGTTCACATATTGTATTTAGCCAATAACAATCAATAATGACAACATGAGCTAAATGAGACATGACAACGCATGGGATGCGGGGTTACTTTGAAAAGCCGTTAATGCGAAGACGGGTTTTACCATAAGAACAATGGTATCTAAACTGTACGCTATTTCTTTATGTTATTTATAAATACGCTAGAAGCAGAAAAAGTATCAAAATTTTATGTATCGACATTTTAAATGTCTGCATGATTTGGCAGAGCAGATTTAGAAAACCGTCATTCAAGTTTATTTGAAAATGTCTTATGTTGGGTATTTCATCTTGTTGGGTTATTAAATTTTCTTTTGCAAGAAAATCGTTTTACTGATTCTTCGAAGCTTTACTAAATTAAAAAACATTCCCAACAAACAACACACAAGTTGATTGTCAACTTTACACCATAATTTATATAAGAACAAAATCTCAATACTAAAAGATTGTTTCTAATTTTCAGACATGCTTCGACAAACAAAATTAACTTCTTTAGGTCTGCACGGTCACTACCAGGGGAAAAAAAATCTCATTTATTCGCAAAATTTAAATTTTAACCACTATTACAAACGATAGCCATATAATCTTCGCGATATTAGACTACAGTTTTCATCTACAAGTTTCAATGCAATGCTATTTATTTTTGTTGACAAAAAAATATATATGTATAAAACGATAAAAAAATATATGATACTAATAAAATCTTGTGCGTTGTGGGTTAATTATTTAGGCACATTCCAACAGTAAGATTATTTCTAATTCTTTCTACAGGGGTTTTCTGGCACTAATATTAGAATAGTTAGTTTCATATTAATATGATTATTGTATATATATATATATATATATATATATATATATATATATATATATATATATATATACCAGCGTACCCAACAGACGTTGTCCTCCTTAAACGTTGTAAACCTAAAAGTTCAAAAATGTTTCAATAAACTATAAATTGTTTTTTTAACACATCTCACCACCCCACTCGTACATTCATCACAGCTCGCCCTAAGAATTGAGACTATACAACTCAAGTATACCCTAAGATTGAGCTGTGTACTACAAACTCCTATGTATTAAGTATACTGTATATGAGCCGTTGTGAGTAAAACTGGTATAAGTCAGTGCTAATTACTTTTGAGATAATTATAGGTTTGTTAGAATTTAACTGCAAATTAGAGTAATGAAAATTAATAATTATCAGTCCACATTGCAGTAGTTAGCTATATGAATACGATGGGTAGCATAGCCATCTATGATACGGAACACATTCTTCTAATAGTTACATTTAACCATATTACCTATCCCATCTTTGCTTTATTTGTATATCTCCCGGTTTTTCTTTTTCAGGTTGGTACACTCGGTACCCACACCCGAAAACACGCGTATAAAATAAATTTAAATATTCTCTTTGGAAAAAGCTAACAATTTCAACCCTCACACCGGTGCGTTACCGGGGGTTAAAATGAAACTGTTCAAAGGTCTGAAGTGGGGTGTAATTCTCCCTCCAGCAAATGCCGCCTGTTGAAACACTATCTCTAAAAGGCTTAAAGAGGCAAAACTGGACCTTTATTTCTGAAAAAAATATTTATATATTGGTTCATGTTACTGATTAAAACCATTTACGGAGAACAGACAGGGAAATGTAAAGTAAAAAAAAATTATTCGTCTCTCATGCTCTCATACTTTC
Organism: Prosapia bicincta; assembly: GCA_036971475.1. Classification (NCBI taxonomy): domain Eukaryota; kingdom Metazoa; phylum Arthropoda; class Insecta; order Hemiptera; family Cercopidae; genus Prosapia; species Prosapia bicincta. The sequence continues at coordinate 107,236,951 of JBAIZL010000003.1, read as the reverse complement.
GTTACATGCTCATGTTTACATATTATAACTGAGAATAAACTGCCTACATAACGCCGTGTTTTATATGTTTGAGTCTACAATGTTTTTATATAGGTTGCTTAAATATTTTATGATAAACATTTTAAATTTATAATAGTGAATTAACCCCTAAAAAACACACACACGCGCGCGAAAGTGTACACACATATATTTGTTTATTGTAATCAACAGTTTATAAGACAATAATGTACATGGAAGTCCTAAAATTATCGTCAAGTACATTGCCAGCACTATCGGAGACTTGAACTCTTTAACACATCCGCTTGAAAACTATTTGTAATTTCTACAAACTTTGAAATAAATCGAGGTATTGCCAACTTAATTAACTATATATCCCTGTTGGTATTTATCAACAATTTGAAGTATAATGTTATATTTTTATTTAATCTGGGTTTGTTGCTCTATAATTCATTTTCTACCACTTATTTATAGGTTTCAATACTTTCAAATTTTATTGCCGGAAAAATAATCTAAATTGGTGATACAATGCGTAGCTAGATCAGATTTATAAAGAGGAGACTTTTAAGGCGTTCAAATGTTCATTGTATCTGTTCTTATGATATATTTTTATATTATTTTTTAGAGCAAACCATCATATCATCTATTACTATCCTGACAATTTCAGTTTATAACTCTATCAGTATTTAAATTATTTTGTTTACCAATTTAAAATGTTGTTATTAATTTTCGTCTTAGTATTATATGAAACTTTTATATTTTTGTTTTTAAATAACTTAGGCTAACGCGATAAATACTATAGCATTTAGAAGTAAAACAAAACCCTATACTTTATTTTTCCATCTTTAATTATTATCTATACTCCTATTATTTACGTCTATAATAATGTAACTTATCAATTTTAACTGTTTCACTTATTTTCGTAGCATATTTTAACGCTATTTGATAGAATCTGTTTTTCTTTAGTTTTATTTATATTATACATCCATATTCTTTTCATTATGTATATTAGGACATAATAAACACTCATTATTTGGTATATGGACCTAGTGAATAATTTGTAATAATTTTGTCAGTTTGTGTTTGTTTTAGAAATTTTAAAAAAATTCGTTATACATTGTGTTAAATAAATTATGTAAGAAATAAATTTTATTATTTTTTCAAGGGTCCAATTTAATTTTATTAAATTATCATTTTTATTATGTTTGTACATTCTCCATTGGAATAAAAATATATAATAAGAAACATTTCTACCAATGATAATATATACATACATACATATATATATATATATATATATATATATATATATATATATATATATATATATATATATATATATAACTTTGCAAAACTGTTTTCTTGTATGCATTACTATTTTCGCTATATGTACTTAAACAAGAATCTTACTTGGTATCTTACCAAGTAAGATTCTTGTTTAAGTACATATAGTGAAAGTGATATATATATATATATATATATATATATATATATATATATATATACATATATATATATATATATATATATATATATATATACATATATACATATATACATATATATATATATATATATATATATATATATATATATATATATATATATATATATACATAATAAATTTGTTGTGTATGACATTATTTAGTTGTAAGGTTTTAATAACATTTAATTTATATAGACCAACATTTCTCGCACTTTAACTAAGATTAGGGCATATTTTATTAATAAGAAAATTAAAATTCAGCCTGTAGTATTTAATATTTCACTTGATTTAGTTCTATCAATGTTTTCGATTGGGGAATTTTAGGTATAAATGTATTTCTGAATGTAACTACAAATTGTAAGTCAGGTATATTACGTCACGATCGTGCACGAGAATGTTAAATTTACTTACGTGTCCTGCTTGTAAAATACTGTATCCTTTTACGTCCACTTAGGGAACTCGCCACCACGTAAACCGTCCGTTAAAGTCCTTTACCTCTAGAAAGAATATAAAGACGGAATTGGGCATTTAATTGAAGAAAATCTTGTCGTGTTATTATTTAATTTCTCTTATTAAAAACGGGCGAACAAACAGGGCGGAATGTTTCTCGTTGAGCACAATAGCGTGGTTAATGGCAGCTTTAACTGCCTTTTCAACCCTTGCCCCTCCCCTGAAGCCCCCGTCTGCAATCACAAGCGTATTCATTCCACACAGTAACAAAGAAAATGATTTTCGCGATGAATTACAATAAGTCAAGACAAATTATATCAACTTGAATCAACCTTTTTAAACTTAGTGTATGTCGATGTTTTAAGATATAAACTAAACGGGAAAACCTAGGTAGCGCGTCCACGGTCGTCCTATTCATTTTCTTCCAGTAGTTCAAAATCATAAATATTGTACCATAACCTAGGCGTTGAAACAATTGTTCTACCACATTACCATTAACAGAGAATCAGCTGTTTCATGAAATCATATGTTCTTACTTATTTTAATCCAAATGGTACGAAATAATTGTATTGCATATTTATCCCCTTTTGTGAAAAGATTTTCTCCCATATAAAACTAAAATAAATTAAATGCCTCAATTCATATTTCAAAAACATTGTAGTAACATCAAGTGTCATCCATTACAAGTGTAAAAAAATATATTTGAATTTGAGTGGCTGTTGAATAAAAAGTATATTTTTACCGACTGAAAATTTGTAAAATACATACATATATATAATTATATAATATATATATAAATAAATATATATATAAATATATATTTAAATATATATATATATATATATATATATATATATATATATATATATATATTATTCCAAAACAAAAGCATAGTGTTGTCACGTAGTTATATATAGTAATGAAAAACAAGTAACTTTTAAACTCAGTTCCTTTACGTCAAAAAAAAATTTGTTTTATTTACTATTTGTTATATAATTAGTATATGTTTAAGTTTATTTTTCTGCAATTCCTAACTTTTCAATATTCTCCTCTTTTGACGCGTTTCGGGTTAAATCCATTTCCAAAACTTAAATCGTACATACATTGAAATTTTGAAAACGGAATTAATTCGAAACGCGTCAGCAAAGGAGACTATTTAAAAGTTGGGAAATGCAAGAAAACGTACTAAAACTTCCTAACAGAAATGAAGATCGGTATATCAATAATTTCAAATAATTACTAGTAATATAAATATGTAGTATTTACATAAGAAAGTAATGTAAAAAAGACAGTAACAATATTGAAAGCGAAAATAATTATTGAAATTAATCAATTGAGTTCAATTTATAAATAATATTTGCCAAAAACACTGTAATAACATAAAGTGTCATTCACTACAAGCGTAAAAGAATCTATTTCAAATTGAGTGGATGAATTGAAAATATTTTATTAAAGATTGAAAATTAGAACAAGATATATAAAAACGAGTATAAGTATATTTATATATATAAGTTATGTGAACTTGACTAAATAAAATGCTTACTAGAATAGATTCCTGCGTATATATATATATATATATATATATATATATATATATATATATATATATATATATTTATATATATATATATATATATCGCAATATGTATTCTTGTGTATTAATAAAGAAGTAAGTCAAAATACAAATACAAGAATTATAATTGAATTTACAATTCAAAGCTTTTCGTTGGCTAACAATACCAACATCCTGATGTTGGTACTGATAGCCAACGAAAAACTTTGAATTGTAAATTCAATTATAATTCTTATATTTGTATTTTGACTTAGTTATATATATATGAAGAGTGCGAACTAATTGTAGGGATTGATTAAATAAATAAAACTATTACTATATCTACTTGTATTATGCAATATATCGTTATTGATGATGTACTGCAGACGAAATGCATTACTTTGAATGTTCACTTCGCTGCCTCAACTGTCACGGAGGGAGGCACGTCTGTCCGAGAAAGCAATATAACATGATGGGCCTATTGGGGTCGGCGTACTTAAGTAATTGCAGATACATGTCCGTGCGCGTGGAAAACTTTACATCTGAGTATCTCTGGTCAGCAGACAAAGGTCGATTCATCGTTTCGTAATACGAATACAAATTAGAAATACTTGGAGTCAGTGCTTCGTTTTAGAACAACGTAAACTTGTCGTGTTTGATTTACCTCTGAATGTTGAACTTAGAAAGAAAACATATTTCCTCTAATATTTAATATTTACTGTCAGAACTGTTTAAAAAGCGACAGGGTTGTTTCAGTATCTTCTCCAGCCCTTATCAGAAGTAATGAAGCACTTTTGAGCTTAACGTGCCGTGTGTATAATGATGTGCTAGTACTTGAACAGGTTTCTTACATACTGTTGGTAAAATGCAATTTTAAAATTTCCAGAATTATTATTTGTTCATTTATCTGAAAATCCGGTAATTGTTTTTTTTTATACTCTATAACATCATAAATGCATTATTAATTAAAGGAATTGCAATACAACACAAAATATTCCAAAACAGCTGTTAGGATAATACTCATCATGGTACTTACGTATCTGTGGTAGTAATATATCACAGATAAGTACTGCTCTACAAATAGTACAGCTGTGGTAATTCATAGCCGCATATAAACGTATTCTCGGTGTTTAAATTTCCAAAATATACCTTATTACAATAAAAAAAACCATTAGTTTAATCAAAAGCTACTAATCAGTATTTAGTAAGTAACTCAGCTACTAATTTTTGGTTTTACAATACTTCTTCATGATTTTATTATTAATTTACTTAAAGAAAAACTGTTAATGACAGATGATTTCAAAGAGACATTTAAAATTATTTTATATGTTTAAATGATAAAATAAGAAGATATATGTTTTCGGCAAACACTTATAAAACATTTTTAATAGTTTTTTGTAAGATTCAGTAAACTTTATTTAACCTGGTTTTCTTATTACGTTGCACGACAGAGCTTAGCGAACTCCTAATCGTCTTAGAAAGTAGCGGTTAATTAGCAAAATAATTTTTATAAAAGTAAAACATTATATTTATTTATCCTACATATATTTAATTTAATTTTAAAAAAATACCGTCTACTCCTTATGAAGAATAAAAACGAACTAAATACAATGTGAGTCCTAAAATAATTCTGAATATCAGATACTTGAATATTGCAAAACATCCTAGAAGTTCTGCTTGAATTGTTTGCTAGAGTTGAACAATCATTTCCCGGTTTTGCATTCCTTTATGATACTGATTGTTTAATATTGAGTTACAATATTATATATTGATATTCATAATGTGAAAATAATATAATACAACGTGAATATCAGTTTCCAGACTAACTATTCAAACTTCGACCAATACCTAAATAAATAATATCAACATCTATTTGACTTACTCTTTATACATGAAAACAAAGCAAATAGGTGGTTTATATAAATTTTGGATTTATTCTTAGAACACACAAACTACCCCTACAATAAAACTGTTAATAACTGACGGCGCGACTTATGCAATTATACTACAGAGTTGTAGGCGAATTGCATACCTTGTGCCTTACTTTACTGAAAATAATTGATGTACTTAATAGATAGCTATTAAAATACAATGATTTATTATTAGTCATATAAACAAAATTAAATACTTTCAGAAAGAAAAATATCTATGACTAATCTAGATCAGACAGTTCCTTTACGTCCCCTGTTGATAAATCGATTCTTGAACTATATGCTAAGAATGATTTTTCTCTCAATGAATCGTTCGCTTGCAAAATTCATATAATTTTCAACATCTATAATGACAACAACTATGAAGAAAACTAAACGATTTAACACATGAGTACCATAAAACACGATTTGTTTTTCTACCTCTAAAAATGTATTCGTTTACTTTATGCTAAATATAATTCTCTAACTTAATTAAATAAACCATAAAGCTTACAAAACTTTTAAGACTTATTAAATATTAAACTGAACACTAATTAAAAAAAATGCTGTCCTGTTTTTATTCAGTTATTTCACAATGTAACTTGATAGTGGTTATATTACTTTTAAAACTTTTCTAGAATAGTGTAATATTTTTAAATAAAGGAGATTTATTTTTTAAGGAAACTAAAATTACAACAATTTTCCCTTGCTTTGTGAATTACCATCGTACAAAAACTTTTCAAAAATACTTCGAAATAGAGTTCCTCTACCTATGTTATTGTGCCTTTGGTTCACGCAACGAGTTTATCGTAATAAAAATGAGAATGAAAATTACAAAGTACTGCACTAAATTTACATCAACATAAAACTGTTTAAAAAACAAAATATTTCATTACAATATGAGAAAAGGTGTCAGTAGTATTAAAAGTTTTGGTTGTGTGAAGCTCGCAGATTTAAATTCACAGATGTACTTGTTTTTATTAGAACTGTGACATTGAACACCAAAGTTTTCTCGTTTATTTAGGAAATCTTCCAACAGACATTCAGAATCCAGCTTTATTGCAGAACAAATAATTGCATTTCTAGTAACGTGTATTTTCAGAGAGCATTTTATAAGAAATAACGGAGCTGTACTAGAAGTACGCGCCTCTTGTATTCCAAACATTGTCAATTTTTAGCGTAATGGGTATACATACAACATTGGAGGCATAAAGTGAGAACGAGCCTTCCAATAAAGGAAGCACACGAAGATTAAAAAGTAACAAAACTGTACACAATAAAAGCATACTTGAGCAACATATCCAAACGAAAGTTCTTAAAATTAATTTTAATAAAAGGTAAACAAAAACAAAGTACCGAATTTAAAAACACCAAAATTGGTGTATTATGTATCCAGTGAATTACAGGACTCTCAGTACGGTATGAAGTATACATTATTTTTTATTTGCTTCCGCATCTAACGTCTGCTCTATATATTACCTATGCTGCAGAGACATCAAGAGCTTTTGAACGTTTTTCTATGCGTTTCTTTTCTGAATTGTTCATTTTTTGTTGGTCTGTATTATCTAGTAAAGCATATGCTTCTTCTTCTTTGCACCGGAATGGAAGAAATGTTCGTTCTTCCCGCTTCACAAAAAGCTGATAGCGTGAAGTCCAATTAATAACTCTTGATACCCCCAAGGCTCTCTTGATGTGCCTCTAATGAAGAATAGCGTGTGCCAATCTTCCATTCTCATCCCTACACAGCTCACACAGTGTTGCTTCGGCCAGATTCAACAGATCTAGGTATTTCCGAGTCACAAAATGTCCTGTTCATGGCTCTGGTCACGAAGCAAATCTGGGTAATCTTCTGTATACGTCTTCTTTTGCCGTTTCCTTATGTAGTCCATACAAGAAGCAGCCAACATATCACTGCGCCCTCAGTTCGGTCAATCGTTTCTTAAACTGTCTTTCACCAGCACTGTGGGACAAATATCCCATGCCTACTGGGCGCATTAATAAAATGACTTTTCTTGTTACGATAAAATCAAATGACGCAGGCAACGGAAGCGCGCAGCTGTTCCGATGACGTCATTTAATATATTGCAGCAAGATCGCTTGAATACTGGTATTAGAATATTATTTAGAAAATATATATTGTAATAAAATTAAATATCTATTTACAAAGTTAGAAATATTACGATGTATTTATTTTCATTAAATTAAATCCTTATATACTAATACTATTAATAGAAAAGCATGAAAATCAAATCTTTCTACAAAATAGAGAAAATTGTTAGACAATAAAATGTACACAACATGAATGAAAAAGTATGATGTAGAATGTAATAAAATATTAAAAACTTTCTTAATGGTTTTTTTAAAATAAATTGTAATCAATCAATAGTATTTATTATCTAATATATTAGATCAAATTGTATTATGTGTTTACCTAAAAAAAAGTTATATAAATTAAGGGGTAGCACCGATTTAATTAGGGTAAATACAAGGACAGTTATAGATGCCTGCTTTTAATATGGTTTTAAATGTCTCTTCTCCTTCCAAGTGTTTTCCCACAACCAAATGTAGGAATTATACAGGGCCTATTGTCAATTAGGGCCAAAGCTCATCCAACAAGAGTACATTGCTAACAGTGACCAAATTAGATTCTATATTCGCTACTTGTACCTTGTATAGTGCGAGTAGTTACCGCGACAAATTAACTACTTATTACTAGTTTCGCCGTAACACTGATGATGTCAACACCGTCACGAAACTAACCTGTTCAGTAAACGGAAGATTAGGGAGTTTGGTGTATATTTTTATTGAAAAAAATTAATTTTGATGTTTTTCAAATGGGTGTTGAGAAATAGTAAAAAATACATTTAGGTATTTTTAGTCCTATAGCAAAACGTAAGTGTTTGACGTTAAATCCACAAATACACAAAATAAGAAAAACAATTCACAAATGAATAATAATCTTCCAAATTCCCAGTTTTACCAAAAACGTAATGAAATTATAACGGTATTTCCATTTGAGCCTTTAACGTTTAAAAAATACTAGTTCTATTGAATGTTTAAAACACTAGTTCCCTTAACTGTTTGAAATACTATTTCCTTTAAATGTTTTAAAGTACTAATATTTCAACTATTGAAAAATAATAGTGCCTTCACCTCTTAAAATATTAGTTCTTTTAATTGTTAAAAAATTGTAATTCTTTTAATTGTTGAAAATACTAGTCCCTTTAACTGTTTTAAAACAAAAAATCTTTTACTGTTCAAAAATATTTGTTGCTCTAACTAATTAAAACAGTTTGAGTTTCAACAGCTTCGATATTAGTTGTAATATATATATATATAACCTGCAAACTCACTTCCATCTTACTGGCAAGGTTTTTAATGTGTTGCTAAGTGCTTTTTTCAATACACCATCCTTAAGACTCTGTAAACTTGCAATACTATTTTATCGCATGCTATGATTGCTCTTTACAGAAGATCGTTACTTCTTAAAACTTCAACCAATATTTGAATTGGTTTACGTTTCTCATCTTCTACGTCTTTCGACGAGCTCTGGCATGTCTAATACTAAGACATAATAGCAATAATATTGTCCCTACACGACAGTGCCATTGCAGGAAAAACGTTATACTTGCCCTAAATTAATAAAACGCCGACGCCAGGTTTTAACTCAAAATTACAGTTCAAAACTCAAAAAAGAAAATTAGGTTGGGCGGACCAACAGAAGTGTAAACTTATCACAACCACGTCTACAGACATTTTGAATTGAGAAAAACATTCAAATTTGCTTAATGAGAAATTACCTAAACATTTGTTATCACAATGGCCTAAAACTGTTTTCATTTCAAAAACTAATATAAAATCGTAAAATTACATAATTTAATGAATTATTTGTATTAAAAATAATTAAAATTGAAACACAAATTATATATTTATAACTTTATCGAAATTATTTAATAATATCGTTTAAGATTCAATAAATATTGTAACATAAAACTGCATAATAAAACAGCTCTCTTACGACATAAACCAATGACAGAAAGTCAGCTGTTACATGAAATCATATGTTGTTATTAAATTCACTTTGAGGTGTCTTATAGCGTAACATGATGGAATTTATACGGACGCTATTAATTATACTGACACGAAATTGTTTGTTTATATCCATTCAATAAGTTTTTTGTAGGCATTGATATAAAATTTTCACTTCAATTAGAAATATGTTACAATGAGGTTTATATTAATTTACAACAAATACAAGCTTTATATATGGCAAGGTATAATATATAAAAGAAGAGAAAAATAAAATTGCATAGCGTATGTCAACCAATTGATGAGTGAACTGGCATTCATCGTAGTGTATGCCATTATACTACACCACACAAGTGGACCATATTTTTCCTAACGGATCTACTTGTCAGCTTTCGCTTGCAAACATAATACTAATTTATACGTTGCATCCATATTATGACATATCTATATTATATTGTAGTTCAGCATGAAATTATATAATAGTTTTATAGAATAATCTTGATTTTATACTGTTTCCTATAATTATGCTATACTTTGATATTAAATCTACATTAGAGGGTTTCTCAATTATCGGAAGTTATCGCCAAGTTTTATTATTCATTCTGTGAAACTGGAGTTCTCTACAGTTTCATGTTTAGTTTGATTACAGTATGAAGCATAAGAGCCATGCAAATACATAAATATATTATTGGCGATATTATATATAAATATTAAGATAATGCTTTAACTAATAAAGCACCTTCAAGTCCATTATCAAAATAATCATTAAGAATCAATATATATATATATATATATATATATATATATATATATATATATATATATATATATATATATTTATACCAACTAAGGTTATTCAAATACAAGAATTATTTATTAATTTATGTCAAAGCTATTCGTCAATAAACAGTACCAACATCATCAGGAATGAATAATACAATAACATTACTGTTTATCAACGAAAAGCTTTGAATATAAATTAATAAATAATTCTTGTATTGTTTTTGAAATATTTTTAATTAAATATATATATATATATATATATATATATATATATATATATATATATATATATATATATATATATATATATATATTACACTATAATGTACATAAACAATCTTACTTTGTAAGAATCATATTTTTTATATATTCCAGTCGACATTCGAGAGCAATTACGTGTGCTCATTTTTGAACATCAACTATAACTACACACACACATATATATATATATATATATATGTGTGTGTGTGTGTGTGTGTCTGTCTGTCTGTCTTTGTTGGGCATCATAAATAAAAAATGAAATGCCTCTTACTATATAACAAACCTTTTTAATAAAAAAAAGAAAATATTTAGAACCTAATTTAATGAATTTTACTAACGTTTTTAAAAACTATTACACAATATTTATTTTTTGTTTGTTAAATGTGTTTGTTTAATGTGAAGTAATTAATTATTAGAAGAAATAAATCTTAAAAAATTATATTCATTAAAACATCGATGGCAAAACTCGATTACGTAAATGCTAAAATTAATCACCCGTCTAAACGGTTGCATCAATTCTGATGCTTATATTCGTTAAAAAGCGCCTTATTTAATTCTTTGGGATTAAATGGAAGTAAAACTGTACTCTGAGTTTTAAGAAAACGTTTTATACATTATGGGTTTAATTTTAATATATATTATATAAATTTAAACTCTTCAATTTATAGTTCTCGATTGTATTTGTATATTTAACCACTTATGTTAAGTGGCCGTTTCTTCATGTCAAGGCATAAATTTCCATTTTTTTTTGAAAATGTCTCAAGAAATAATCAATGTAAAATTATATTAAACTCATTTCAATGAAAGGATTTTTGATAATTTTTTTGTTATTCACTTTTAAACCATAGTATGAAGTCATGTGACAAATATGTGAACATAATGAGAAGATATTGAATAAGGCTTCTATATTTGTATTACATTTTATGTGTTAAGAAAGAACACTACAATCCTACAATATACCCTAACAGGAGTTGATACACAAAACGTGGTGGGAATTTCGATCTCGTCCTGTCTAGCAGTGTTAACCAATAAACCACACACATATTTATATCAAAAAAATATGTTACAAGAAAATACCATTTACGCATTATAAGTAAAGTCTCTGCTACCAAAGTGTATATATCAATATATATGTTATAAATGTATATAATTATCGCTTGTTAGATTTTACTTGTTATAAATATTTTTGTTATAAATTTGATCTCAGTTGTTTTATTATTTTAAGAGCGTTTTCCTGTTGTTGTACTGACATCACCTTACTATATTTTCTTGTGCAATCCGAATCGTCCAGGGGAGCAGTGCTACTGTAGACATGGAAGTCTATCAACATTTATATGAAATAAGACACTTTCCATGCATTAACTAATTACTTAATTATAGGTAAATTGGAGAGATAAAAACCTGGAAACATAATGTTAAATGTTTATATTTATAACACAAGAAACATAACGTACCTTATGATATTCAAATAAAAGGTATTGTTTATATATATATATATATATATATATATATATATATATATATATATATATATATATATATTGAAAAAACAAAAAATATACAAATAAAAGGATAATTTATTGAATTACCCAATTCAACGCTTTTGATTGGTAAACTGTGACAATATCTTCAGGAATAATTATGACTTCAGAATGATGGCACTGTTTGCTAACGAAAAAAATTGAAGTGTATAATTCAAAAAATTATTCTTGTATTTTTTTATTTCTCTTGCTTTTTTTATTGTTACACAATAATATATATATATATATATATATATATATATATATATATATATTTAATATGATTCTCTTTATTTCAAATTATACTTTCTTAAATTTTTCATATTTGTTTCATAACGTTTATTACTAAAAGATTGTAATTACATGTTTATTAACTTTTAAATAAACCAATATATACAATAAATATTAATAGTAAATTTCGCAAAAATCTTACTATTTTTGAGGCCTAGATTTCGCACACATAAGCTGTGGCTCCATTATTAAGGGTGAAAATGGAATGACTTCTTATACATACGAGTGCCTGTTTGCATAACATCAGTAAGATTATCTCGTATTGTGCTTTAAAGATATGACAAGTGAATTGAAGCCAATAGTTTTACTATTGTTGATTAATGTATTTTAAATTCCATTGAAAAGTATTTTATTACAAATTGTATCAATTGTTTTGCCAACTAATTATTGTTACTGAAACGTTTGTGCTCTAATTAATACACATACACTCATATTAGAACCTCTTTCTCTTTCTCTCTCTATCTCTCTCTCTCTCTCTCTCTCTCTCTCTCTCTATATATATATATATATATATATATATATATATATATATATATATATATAAAGAACAAGAGTCTAAATACAAATACAAGAATTATAATTGAATTAACAATTCAAAGCTTTTCGTTGGCTAACAGTACCAACATCATCAGGAATATTAAACAATTGTTTAATATTCCTGATGATGTTGGTACTGTTAGCCAACGAAAGGCTTTGAATTGTTAATTCAATTATAATTCTTGTATTTGTATTTAGACTTTTGTTCTTTATTAATACACAAGAAAACATACTGCCTTATATATATATATATATATATATATATATATATATATATATATATATATATTACCTAAGTTTAATATAAATATATAACTTTGGATTTTTCTGAAAAAACGAAGGCGTACTCATTTTTACGCAAACGATTATCTACGAAAAACGTTATCTGTAAATAGATAAAAAAGTACATACAATAATTATTGAATTAGCAAGACACAAGTTTCAAAATATAAGAAGATATTTTGTTTTCTGTTACGATATCATGTATTTTCTTAGATCGAGTATGTCATAACATAGAGATATCATTTTATATTTTCTAAATGTCGATTACATTTTGTTAAGTTACATTATCTTGAGGACTTCGGTTGTAGGTGTAAATTGGAGATATAAACGATGGAAGCTAAATTGTCTGTAGAAGTTGAATCATAAATTTATAAATACGATATATATATATATATAAATATATATATATATAATAATAATATAAGAATTACATAAAGGAAAGAAGCGCCGAGACACCGTGTAGAGATATAAAAATGGATTTTGTAGCGGCAGGATCGGATATTTTAACGATATCTAAATTTTATAAACTATTCACAAACGACTTTCCATTTAACTCATGTTATGCATATTCCAGCAAATTTTTGAGGTAAATAATTAAAGCTAGACAATGAATAATGTTTTCATAGCATCAGTTTAACGGACGCATGATTAAAGTAAAATTAAATGCTAAAAACCTAAACAAGGATCTGATCATTTCGAATAATTAAATGTTCTTAAAATCTAAAAATATTAATTTCAATACATAAAAGATTCCGCCATTCACGAGAGGTCTATGAATATCTCGCGCCAGAATAAAATATTTTTTTAGAAAGAAATAAAATCGTTAACAATATTTTCTAGGCGTTTTAAAATTTTTATTTATTTTGTATATTTTTTTGTAATTTATATTTAGGCCCTTACTGATATTTTAAATTTCTATTCCATTACTTATAAAAACAAATTAATTACTAGATGAATATCAAGCGATAATGTAGTATTTTTATAGTAATATAACGCTTTTATAGATATAATTACGTTTTTTAAAGCTATGTTTTATTTTATTAATAAATATTGAAATGGAATTTTTAAATATATAACATTTGATCATAAAACAATTACTTAATTAAAAAACCTTATCTAAATTAATACTAATCTTTTACCGTATGTAATTAAAATAAAGTTTTTAGTATTATTTACTTTGTTTATCATATAAGTTAATAATATTTCAACAGTTCTAGAAGCTGAATATACGTATCGGAAATTATATAGCGTGTATCTATATATACATATATATAATTATATGTATATATATATATTTATTTATTTATATATATATTATATAAATATAATTATATGTATATATATTTATTTATTTATTTATTTATATATATTATAAAAATATAATTATATATATATATATATATATATATATATATATATATATAATTTACCCTTAAAATAAATTATTATTTATGAAAACCACTATTTATTCTTTTTAAAAGTCTCTAATTTATAGTAGTACAAATATTTCAATAATCTAGGATTTTATTATAACTACGATGAAATCAAAAAAAAATTTAATATGTATATAACTATGACACAAAAAATGAAACTATTTATATTAAATCGTGTGATTGTTTTGCTTTTTGAACTTAAATTATCATTCAAACTACTCCAGTGAAAATTTAGAAAGCAGTTAGAATTATGCAACTCCATTATTTTAAAGTTATTTTAAAATTCTTCAAAAAAAGTGCAATAAATAAGATCTTTTGTACAATTTAATTTAAAATTTATCTGATAAATGTTATTTTATTCTTGAAAACTTTTCTTTGAATTTTTGCTTTTTTTGGCAATTCAGAATATGAAACGTTCTAAACAATTTATTAAACTATGAATGGATATTACAAAACTATTGTTAAATGCACTTTCGTGAAATATTTTGTAATAAAGTGGTGAAGCTATAATTTGTTTTTTCGCCCTATAATGATTTAAACATTTTTATTTTCAATTAAAATTTTACTATATTGATTATTTTCTTAAAATATTTATACACTTTTAAAATACAGAGCACATATATATTTTTACCTATAAATACAATACTCACTAGTTTGTGCGGTAGCACGTGGTAGCAGGGTAGTGTGACCGGGTGTGGGAGACCTGGCTGTCGGCAACAATGTGTTTGTATAAACGAAGCACGCGTCGCATATATACAGGCAAGTCGGCGCATGGCGCTCAGAGCCGACCAATCGCAGAGCCCCATTTCTTTTACCTTATTTAACTTGATCACCTGCAATAACTGTGCTTAATTGTTGCAAAGGTGATTACGCTCAAACGGATGATTTTTTTAACTCGACGGAAACATGAGGCGGAAACGAATTTGCGTTGACGTCATACAGAGGAAATGAGACTTGTGTGCGCGTTTATGACTTATTGAACGAAGGCTCGGAATCTAAGGAAATAACGTTTTTAATCAGTACGCTCGTAGTTTTTAAATAATTGTCCAAATGAAATACACATTTTTATTCTAGTGTTTCATTGTTAAAGTTACTCACTTAGCAGTTTAGTTGTTATTTTTCGTTAATTATAAGTGTTTTTTTTAATTTTTAATAATACTTGTACAAAATTTATTACGTTTGAACTACGCAGGTTAAAATAAACAAAACATATTTTTATCTCGTTAAAAATATGATAAGCTACGGTTACAACTGATATTTGTACTTTTCAAAGTTTTTAATTCTCCATTGATTAACCTTACAACAAAACCTCTACTTTCTCACATTTCGCAGCATAGGGTTTCGCACTTAATCACTGCATTATTCAATGCTACGAGTCACGGACAAGACGAACTTAAATGGGTACAAAAACACTTCGGAAAACTCTAAACGTTAGATGCATGCACAGATAATTGATGCATGAAAAATTGTCAAAACATTTATCTCACTACAAATATTATAAATTATTGTGCTAGTTTTTCCAAAGACAGCTCCTCCCTACAACTCTTAAAATCACCTACGCGTGCCCCCCATTTTTATCTTTTATTTTTACAGTTATTTTCATATCCATTTAGATTCACGTACTGTAAATGTGTGAACGTATAGGACTATGTACGAGGCTATAAATCTGTACAAGAATCTGAGCATGTATACTCATATTATTCTGCATGATCATATAAATATGCATGATCCTATGTATGCGTGTGTTTATGAATCAGTGTGAACATATAGTTCTTTATTTTACATATGAATCTGTATTCACATATAAAAAAGTATGTTCAACAGATCAATGAGTGCATATGAAACTGTATGCGTGAAATATTTTGTAACCACTTACGAATATGCAAGTAACGATGAATCTGTGGGTTCATAATATTATAATTTGACGTGAGAATCTGTATTCGGATATGTATCAGTATACGTATTAGAATATGTGAATATGAATCTGTACACGTGCATATGAATCTTTGTATGTGCATGTCGATCAGTATTATCATATTGGTCTGCATATGCATATGCCTATATTAATCGGTAAGTGGATATTTATCAATATGTGCATATATTTATGTATGGAAGAAATGGAAGTTATCTTATATTTTTTAGTTTTTTATTTTTAAAACATTTTATTTTTTTAGTTTTATTTAATAATTTTCAAACAGAAGGTTTTAAAGAATCAATAAACAAATGGATATTTCATTTAGCTCTGTATACGTCCAATGACCCGATAATAATGTTATGTTAATCAGTTCTAAGTTTCGTTCAAATTTTCAATTTATGAGAACTTTAGAAACCAAGTTTGAATAATTGTTTGAAAATTACCTCCATACGGCAAAACTAGTGAATCAAATCAAAATCAAATAAATGCAACAAAAATACAAGAAGTTCTAGTCACTTGTAAAGATTCTGTAACTTCTAAATATGCAATATATATGAACAAAAATAGAACTGAAAAACCTTTGATTGCATTATACAATTCAGAGCAAACAGTACCAGCAACATCACGAATCTGATGGTATCGTAATTTCTGATGATGTTGGTACTGCTTTGCCAACGAAAAGATTTGAATTGTATATTACAATTTAATATTCTCGTATTTTTTTATTATTACAGAATAAATGTTATTTAATGATATATATATATATATATATATATATATATATATATATATATATATGTATATATATATATATATTTATTTATTTATATATCAAAATAACATAGGTTATTCAATTACAAGAATATTTACTAATTTATATCCAAAGCTTTTCGTTGGTAAACAGTACCAACATCATCAGGAATGTAAATTACAATACTGTACATTATAATGTAACGACATTATTGTAATTTTCATTCCTGATGATGTTGGTACTGTTTACCAGCGAAAAGCTTTGGATATAAATTAGTAAATATTCTTGTATTTGAATAGCCTATGTTGTGTGTGTGTGTGTGTGTCTGTGTGTGTGTGTGTATTTATAAACTGTGTTGTAACCTCCTAGTTTGTTTATAGCCTTAATACGACCAATCAATCCGACTGACTAATATCACCTCTGTAGTGCAAGGGGAGTTTACTAAAAAGCTTACAGGAAATGGGAGTGCTGATGGTTTCAGCGTGGGATCTCCCTTGAGAGAGAGGGTATTACAACAAGGTAGTATCGCTAAAGTGGTTCAAGTCTTATTGTGTTGTTAATCGGGATGTCCCCAATCGTTACATCTCATGAAGCGAGAGGGAAATGGTGAGGGTTGAAACTAAGACTAGTGCCCTTGGATCTTACCCTCCCACTACGCAGAAGTTTACTAAATCCGAAAATTTCAGCAATAGAAGAATAACGAGAACTGTGTTTAAAGAGAAAAAACACAGGAAAGGCTACAATCTGAGACTAGATGGGATAAAGAAACGTAAGAGGGAAAATAGGAGACCAAATACCCAAATGTATTTGTGTATAAGGCATTACAAAAACCTTATGATCTACATTAGATACTTCTGGTTGGTCAGTGAATACTCAGTTACTAACATCTGTAGAGGTAACAACGGTCGTAAGTTAGAGTTACGTATATAACTACCTGCAACAGATACCTACCCTCTGCCACAGATTGAAGATACCTTAATACTCTCACCCTCATAGGATAAGATATATTTTTAATCTTCTTTATAACAAGGGAAAGTGAAAACTAACCATTTAAAATTTTAATTATGATTTGGTTGTAATGTTTTGTTTTATTTTTTATACATAAATAAAATCGTAAATGAAATAAAATAGTAAATACTAAATAGTTTATATATATATATATATATATATATATTTTTTTTTTTTTTGCTTTATATTGTTTATTTATATATATTGTTTATACAAGAGGGGAGAGAGAGACATAGAGGTATATATTTATAGTACGAAATAGTATAGTAGTGGTATTTAGTAAACTAAATTATTAAGAGACATTAAAATATAAAGTAAATATTTCATAAATGAATAACCGACTTACTGAAAGGAGAAATATACTGAAGTAACTAAAGGGTTATAACAATTGCATAAGGAAAATATTTAATAAACATTTATTATTAGGACTGAAAGATAATCATATTAATAAAAACTCTGAATGGAAACGTATAGAAAAATGTTTAAAACTTTGTATTAAAAAGAAGACAATTAAATCATCCAAGCCTATGAACTGCGTTTAGTAAAAAAAAAATTAATGTGTTTAATATGACGCTAAGGATGTATATATATTTTTTACTTGTCTACATTATGTACTGAAAAATTACTTTTTATAATTTTTAACTTTAAAAGTGCAGTTATTTATAAAAATTTAATTTAAAATATTTCGCCAGATGGTAAATTCTTGTTCATCACGTAAGCCTATCAACAACTTGCAAGCACTATCGTGTGTAGGTGCTGAATCACTTTAAAGGCTAATATAAACCAGCTTGCCCCATTTCATCACCGCTAAGTACCATTAGCTTAAATCCGCGGGTTTACACAGCTGTCATGCCTGCACTCAAAAAGGCACTGCTAAATAGATTATGCAGCTTGCCTTTTGTCACAATATGACAAAATATTGTATGTATTTTTCTGTTGAGATATTATCGTTTGAGCCTTACAATGATATAAAAAAATAAATGTAAATAATTGTTTTGAAAACATACTGCAATCAAATCAATTGTAACTAAAAGTTAATATTGATAAAAGACGCAAACAAAAATCACTGTTCCTGAAATGCTTTCATTAATGCGTCAATGAATCATCAAGGACCTTTTAGCGTTTGATTTATTTAGATTATCATTGACTGATTTGGGTAAATGAATAATAACCTTGTTTGCAATTCTAAAACAACTAATGTAAACAAAAATATTTCAGTCAGTTCCTACTTAGGTCAAACATAAAATATTTTATAATCAATATTTTACTTTAAAACTAATATAAAGAATAAGGTAACATAACGTATGCATTAAACAGCTGTTCTACTACACAACCTATAACATAAAAACACCTGTACTATGAAACCATATGTTATCACTTATTTTAAGCCAAATGGGACGGAGGAAGTATATTGCATACCTTGCCCCTTTCGTAAAAAGTTTTCCTACGATATAAAACTGAAATTTCATAACTATTATATTTAATTAGAGAATTATTATTTTTTTTAAAAAGTGTATTAACATCAAGTGTCATCCACTACAAGTTTAAAAAAATCTGTTTCAAATTGCTTGGATGAATAACAAAGACTTCATTAACGAATGAAAGTTTGTACAATAAATATATAGAGTGTGAACTAATAAAATGAGTTAAAGAAGGATGCGTGGTAACAGTAAGTAATTAAATTGTATTGATTGTACTTCAAACAAAATATTATTATAAGTTACTTCACAACTCATATAAATCCTTTTTAGTATTTAAATACTCTAATCTACAAAAGTAATTTCTCATCAGAACGTTTAAAACAAACAAAAGGACAGAAGTACAAATTGGAATCGATATCTTACAGAACGTTTTCTAAACTCTTAGATAGTTGTTTATTTACAAGTCGAAGTTGCCGTTTAGTTTACAACTTAGGCGAATTGGGTTAGGTTAATTGTTTTGAAAATAAATGTCTTAATGCAACATCTACACTTGAGTTAAGGGGGCGGCGGTAAGTTCTGTGGAAACTTTAAGATGAGATGTCCTGGAAGCTAGACATCACGAGGACATTGCGTTATTAGATTTCAGTGTTGTTGGTGTTTCAAATAGGTTTATGCGACTCAGAGACTCGAAACTAAACTAAATAGAAGTAGGAGAAGACGGAGTCGGTTAGAAAAGGTTTAGAAAATTGTAATATGCGTAAATTTAAAATTCGAGTATTAATGAGAAATTAGGAAAAGTTCTAAAAGGTTGCATATATGATTTAACTTTGAGAATTGCTGCAGCAACAATAAAAATTTATAATTAATTATATAATTGTGCTCCATTTCCAGTACCAAGGAGTATCATCTGTTTTTCTTAGGTAGTTTTCGATGATAAGTTTTGATAAGTGAGCAATTTATTTATTTTATAATAACGTTCCGACAACATTTTTTCTCTTTCTCAAGTCCGATTTATATGAAGCCACTATATATATATATATATATATATATATATATATATATATATATATATATATATATATATAAAATATTTCAAAAACAAGAATACTTTTAATGAATATATTTATTCAAAGCTTTTCGCCGATAAAATAGTATCAGCATCTTCAGGAAAATAATTATCTAATTAATATCTAATAATAGATTTCATTAGATAATTATTTTCCTAAAGATGCTGATACTATTTTATCGGCGAAAAGCTTTGAATAAATATATTCATTAAAAGTATTCTTGTTTTTGAAATATTTTTAATTTATTAACTATATTACAAAAAAACATATCAGCATATTTATTATATATATATATATATATATATATATATATATATATATATATATTTATATATGTGTGTGTGTGTGTGTGTGTATTTTAAAAAAACATAGGTTTTTAAAATACAAGAATATTATTTATTTATATTCAAAGCTTTTCGTTGATAAACAGTAGCAACATCATCAGGAATGAAATCATCAGTATATATATACATATATATATATATATATATATATATATATATATATATATATATATATTTGTATTTGAATAAAACTCAGTTTATATATATGTATACTAGTATATGGTCATAAGTATGATAGATAATTGTATAAATCATAGTAAACGTTTCGTAAAATTATTTTAATAAGATTGTATTAAATAAGTAAGTTTTTATAATACATTACGAAGAGAGGATTTTATTTTAAATTTAATTGAGTCAAGATAGAAAAATTCAAAGTTTTAAAGTAAGTAAAATATATCGTGTGGTAACATTTAAATAAAATTTCTATAATTTTTAAAATCATCAACAAAAGCAGATTTCAAACCATGTTAGAATAAAGATTTTTTTAAAGAATATTCCTGCAATAGCAAATTACTAAATTAATTTTACAAGTAGGCTTTAATTACTAAACAGGTTATTTCATAGTTATAATTGAACATTTTGATTGGTTGTTACATATTGTCCAAGGATTTATCCAATGGCAGATCACGCTCGACACACAACAGCTATCAGGATCTGACGAGTCGGGTGGGACTATATTTTGAACGCGTTTGAACAGGAGCGCTTCAGACCTACAGTAGCCATCATCACCATGAACGTGAAAAGTGATTAAATACGGTTACTGTTAGTGTAGGCTGAACGTGTTGTGGGTCTACGTTCGACGAAAATTCAAGCTTTGGCATTGTGCTGTACGTAAGTATGTATGTATACAATTAATTTAAAATAAAAGATGGCCATTATTTTAACAGTAGAGAATCATGTATTAAGAAGACGTTTCTGCAACTAAAAGTTGTCTTTTTCAAACCATCACTAAACCTATACAGTATAGAAAAAAGAGCAACAATGTTTCCGTCAATACGGACATTTCGTACCATACTCGCTTTTGGTAAACAAAATGTTTAGCTACAGGTATATTGTGAAGATTGAACTGCATTTGAAAGATGCTAAAAATTACTATTTAAATTAAATATTTGTTTTCAGATAAATTAGGAAAAGTGTGGGTTTTTTATGAGGCTATAGCAAGATGTAACAATAAGAAAATAATATCGTTTCTATGGTTTTAGATCAGTAAAAAAATTCCAAATTGATAGATTGACGTTCTAAATTTTTTTCTTTGAAACCACTGTAAGTTATTATTAGTAAATGAAGTAACCAATCATCTGAATGGGACAAAATAACCAAACCCGACCGAACCCCTGAAAGTAACCAATCACCTGAATGGTACGAAACAACCAAATACGACCGAACCCCGGAACGTAACCAATCACCTGAATGGTACGAAACAACCAAATACGACCGAACCCTTGAACGTAACCAATCACCTTAATGGTACGAAACAAACAAATACGACGTAACACCTGAACGTTACCAATCACCTGAATGGGACTAAACAACCAGATACGACCGAACCCCTGAACGTAACCAATCACCTGAATGGTACGAAACAACCAAATACGACGTAACACCTGAACGTTACCAATCACCTGAATGGGACTAAACAACCAGATACGACCGAACCCTTGAACGTAACCAATCGCCTGAATGGTACGAAACAACCAAATACGACGTAACACCTGAACGTTACCAATCATCTGAATGGTACGAAACAACCAAATATGACCGAACCCTTGAAAGTAACCAATCACCTGAATGGTACGAAACAACCAAATACGACCGAACCCCTGAACGTAACCAATCACCTGAATGGTACGAAACAACCAAATACGACGTAACACCTGAACGTTACCAATCACCTGAATGGGACTAAACAACCAGATACGACCGAACCCTTGAACGTAACCAATCACCTGAATGGTACGAAACAAACAAATACGACGTAACACCTGAACGTTACCAATCACCTGAATGGGACTAAACAACCAGATAAGACCGAACACCTGGACGTAACCAATCACCTGAATGGGACTAAACAACCAGATAAGACCGAACCCATGAACGTAACCAATCACCTGAATGGGACTAAACAACCAAATACGACGTAACACCTGAACGTAACCAATCACCTGAATGGGACTAAACAACCAGATAAGACCGAACCCATGAACGTAACCAATCACCTGAATGGGACGAAACAACCAAATAAGACCGAACCCCTGAACGAAACCAATCACCTGAATTGGACGAAACAACCAAATACGACCGAACCCCTGAACGTAACCTATCACCTGAGTGGGACCAAATAACCGAATGCGACCGAACACCCGAATGTGACGAAAATATTGTAGCGTATAAAATTTTCAATAAAAATTGACAGTTTATGTTATTTGTTTTACTTAAAACTGTTTCTTTAAACACTAATTATCAAAAGGTAAATTACATTTTGGAATGTAAAATATAAATTTGTAGCTGTGCCGGTGATTTTAGTACCACCTAAGAGTAAATGAATGGTGTGGTAATATTAGCAAAACCTAATTTATTACTTTAATAATAGCTGAACCTATAATAGTCGATCTAGAATGGTGTAACAATAACAGTTTTTATTTCAATGTTATTTATTGACGTGCACTCTGAAATACAATATTTTTGGTTTACAAAAAAATCAAAAGGTCGTCCGACGCTTGACCATGTTACATACAGTTGTCCATGTGAGAACCATGGATCCACACACTTGTAGTGTTTGTCTTTGTGCTTTGCTGATCGTCATTGCAAAGGTGAGTCTCACCAGAAACTTTAGGCGTTAGAACTACAAAGCCATCGGACGGAACAGTTGGGATGCGTGGCAATATTCAGGCCACGGATTCGGGGCTGTCGTGGATTCGAACCGAGTACTTCTCGCACTTTATGCAAACTGGTGAACATCTTCACTGGCGCTACTCACGCGCTAATATTTCGTGCTAGGGACCTAAAAAAAGTAGATTTGTATAGACTTACCACGACATAGCCAGGACGATGTAACGAAGTGTACGAACCAGGGGAGCTTTGGAACATTTTTTATCCCTACGAATAATATTTTATGCCAGGAATGTACTCAACAATATCTCAAAGTTTCATGGCAATCGGTTCAGTGGTTTCGTATTTATTAAGGTTCATACATACATAGATATAAACGCCCGCGCGCGCACGTACACACACACACACACACACACACACACACATATATATATATATACATATATATATATATATATATATATATATATATATATATATGTATATGTATATGACTATAATTAGATATATCTCCAGTCACCACATAAGTCACCATACGTTCCCAGTCAAAAGTCAACCACAAGGACGAGGGATATGCAGCTTCATTGTAGGTGATAATACTGTATTAAAACAATTTATTTAACAATAAAAATCAAGAGCATTTGAAAATGTATTCCATTTGTGAAGGAAAGAGTCGATTTCATGATTTGAATGTTCAAGGACGTTATATTAATTAATAAATAGACTGCAGTTCAATATTTAGTTCCTCTTTTATTCGAAAAGAACTTTATAATGTTCTAATCGCTCTGATTGTCAGAATTTAGATGGTGGGAATTATAGAATCTCTTGCTTATATCATGAGTTCACCACCTGAGTTTCTTGAGAGATTGCCTTCTACGAAACTCACTAGCTTTAATTAGTGCATCAATAACTGAAGCTCTGACACTAGGTAGGGACAAGATGGGATTTGTTTCAAATTTAATTTGATTTATAAGTAGCTGCCTAAGAGACTCCTATCAAATTTCCTAAGATTTGATTAGATTGTACATGATTTTGATACGTTTAGTGTGGAACCGATGGAATAAACCTGGTATCTTATGAGCCACGCTCACACCTCCCACCACTTGTCGTTGCTATGCTTCCCAGATCTAAGTGAACGGATGGTGTTCCTGCTCCCAAGGTCACGCCGTTGTAGCTGTCGCAGCAGATACCATTATGGGATAGTAATTAATTAGGGCACTACTTTTTTAGGTAGAAAATCAGTTACTATTGTCGTTTTCTTCCTCTTATGCCTATTGTCTGTCATTATTGTCGTTCTCTTGATGTCTGCAACTATCTACGTTTCACCCTATTGTGTCACGACAAATAATAGTTGAAAAGTTGAAAAGGTTTAGCTGAAAGAAATTATTTACTTCAAATTTTTAATTTAATTGGCCCATTTATTTTAATTGTATTTGATAAAAGAAATTAATTTCTCACTTTTGTAGCGCATATACTATTCAAAATAATAAAGCATATCCCTATCTGATATTTATCTTTCCTCTTCTATTAGTTCACACTCTCCTTTAATATATATATATATATATATATATATATATATATATATATATATATAAGGTACAAATATTCCATCTTTAGTAAAACACTTTTTATTTATCCAATCAAGTTAATGTTAATTTATATTGTAATTATTCAATGAAAAGTAACTAAAATGCAATATGAAATACTTCCTTGTTAACATAAGTAGGTATTGGCTTTAAAAATGTTGTTTCTATTACTTGTTTAAAGTATCTAGGTTTACCGTTTAAGATAAGTATGTGAGCCGTTCAAACAGGTTGTTCTCCAGACGGGAAGTTTCATCGGTTCAGAACAAACACTCGACGTAATCGATATTTCATCTTTTCCAATTAAGTTTCTATTTACCCGGACACAGTCATCTCTCTTCAAGTCAAACAATAAAAGCCATCTGGTTTTGTAAATGTTTCAAGTTTGTTCCAAAGACTCCAGCTGAAACTCACCTCCAATTTCAGTGGATATAAAGTAGCGCGTCTGCATTTGCAAATATGCTCTGTTTTGGGATTTTGTTTTTTTTGTGTTTTTTCATCGCGTGAAATAAAAAAAAAAATATATATATAATTCATAAACTTTACTTGATAGTTTTCTAAAGACGTTGTCGTTTTTGAATATTTGGATATTTGTAAACATTTCTTTAAAACTTTCATTTATATATATATATATATATATATATATATATATATATATATATATATATATAATGTTTGTTAGGTAATTATTTTCCTGAAGATGCTGGTACTGTTTTATCGGCGAAAAGCTTTCTTGTTATTGAAATGTTTTAAATTTATTATATATATATATATATATATATATTTAAGTAATACTTTGTAATATTACTGGACATATTTATTTTATTATAGGAATGCAATAAATGATGGGGGCATAGACACTCTTTAATAGAAGTAAATAATTATCAAAAGTGGAATTTGTACACTAAGACTTTTACACATTATTATTTATGATTTTAACTGTTGTTAGTAATATTATTGTTTATTATTATATGAATTATTACTAATTTCTTAATATTAATTAGAATATTATAAATAGTAATATATATATATATATATATATATATATATATATATATATATATATTTGCGGAAGTTGGAATGCATTTACGCACCATCAAGCGTGCCCTGGCAAATCTGCTGTGTAGAACTCCTGGCGAATACCCATTAAACCCTTCCTCCTTTCCGACGCTTTGTAGATTTGAGCAGGTTATCACTGTATTAGCATTCTTCCTGGTCAGAAGGCCCTTTATTAACCCCAGTGAATTCTATTTCTAAAACGGAATGTATTTGGCCTGACTTGACCTCGACCATCTTCTTGTTTCATTTTAGTCCGAAGCACGTTCTCGATGTATGTCGCTATTTCTATACACCATCGTGCCCATAATATTGCCCTTGTCTAGTGGACCGACGCTACTTTATAGCGTTGTTCTCTCCTATTGCTACATTCTGCATACACAGAAGGTGTGTTTGGGGTTTTCGGGTGATCCCTACCAACTGTGTAGAACTGTTTAGTGTAGAAGTTTAATTCTCCATGCTGTCTGTTAGTCCAACTGGATAGGTTTTTTATTACCCTGGCTGTCCATCTTCCAGCAGGCTCAGCAGACCGTCTTTTCTGCCATGGTCGTCCTCCCCGCTTTACTTTTGTTATCCCTATCGTCCATATTGTTTCGTCACTCTGCAATGGTCTTCTTTTCTAGTGCCAGCAGATCAATAGGAATTATACCCGCCACCAATAGAGCAGACGATTCCGAGACCATTCGATAAGAACCCCTTTTCTCTGTACTAAGGCCATCCGCCTTCTATTCCTCTCGGTTTTGAGTCCGTCTGTCCAGATTTCCGTAATATGGCAGTCCCTCCGTAATATGGCTATCTCCTCAGTCCACCAATATACAAGAAGTCAATTTCCCCTATGAAACAATTTTTTGTGGGATAACAGCCTTGCAATCTCCTTGAATGAAATTCATTGTTCTGTCTACTACAGCCTCGTCGTGCCTATGCCTTTGCGTTGTTTGTCTCATTTCCGAAGCATCCAGTTGGGAACCCTGTAGAACTTCCTTCCGAGAACCTCTCCTGATACAATCTTGTTACATTTTACCTGCTTCTTTTCAGTATTCTCAACCGTCTCTGTGGTTGCTCAGGGTTGATATTGATTAAGATGTACTGGTGATAGCTCGCCGTATAATCCTCCATCACTACCCAGTCCTGAATTCTAGGGACTAAAAACTCTGAGGCTAAAGTAATGTCGATAATACTACCTCTATATCCTGGTCGATGGAAGGTAGTCATGTTACCTGTGTTACGGATGACGAGTCCCAGTCTTGATGCGATTAGACGTTTCCCTCTGGAGCTAGTTATATCTGTCCCCCCATGAAATCACCTCCAACTATGATGTTACCGTCTGAACCCTGAAGTGTGTCTTCAAGCTGATCCATATTTTGACGTAAGCCTCCGATGGAGTCATTGGGAGTTAGATACACACTGACGTATGTAACACTGTTGCTTTTAATCCATACATAACCATTTCCAGAGCCATGACTTTCAACGGCAAGGCTCCCGTCAGGTATCCAAATAGTTGCGGTTCCCAAGCTGTCTAGAAAGCATGAAAGTGATGCCAGGTCCTTATACTGCTCACTTATTATTATAATGTCAGCCTTATGTTCTAATCGAAGTTCTGAGAACAAGTCATTAGCCAGCATCTTCTGTCCAGATTTCCTTGGATAATCCGTCCAGCCATTCTTCTTTAGTGTGTGGCTTCTAGCGCTTGGCGAAACACTATACATTTCCCGCTGACAGTCTTTGACCTTAAGTTCACAGCTACCACATTTAAAACCTAAGCCTTGGCAACGTGTTACCTCAGTCCTCAACCTGATTATACAGCTGGCATAGCCAATTTTAATCCTATTATGCATTAAAAGAATGCCTGATTCTGCCTCGCTTAAAACAACAATAGCCATCTTCTGTCCTCTATCATTTGCTGCCGTTACGTAAATCTTGCGTTCGTCATTACTATTTAGTAAATTACGAGCTAGAGCTTCCTTTATGTCACTCTCTTCTGCCATTGAGTCTAGGTCTCTAATCTCAATTTTTACCTTGGAGACTAGGTGTTGCAATTTTCCTACTTCCCCAATCGCATCAGTTATAGTTTTATTAATTTTTAAATATTTTCCGCCATTCCAGATATTTCAAAGAGGACATCACTTGCTCTCGTTTTCCATATGGATTTTATGCCTGCATTTAGGCTCTTAACCTTTATCTTATCGTAGAAGACGCGAACACACTCCCAAAAGATTTCCCTCTGACTTTAAGTACTGCCTCTGAACGTGGTTAATTTCTTACTTTCTTCCTTTTTCTTCTCCCTAAATCATTTGATTGGATTCCATGCTCAGTTCCTACTGATGTTGCCTTCTATCAGCTACTTGTTTGTGGTTTTGAGCCATGGTTCACTGGTCACCATTCATATTCTCCTTAACAAAAGAAGGTGCTTCATTAGTAGCTCCTGGGATGGAAGTGGGCTTAGTAAAGCTCTTAGGTCTTGTGCCCTCTACTCTCGAGGGGACATACTTTTGCCTGCCACCTTATCAGTGTTTTCCCTAGGCCCTGTTGATAGGAAAAAAGAAGTCACTCTTTTCGTTCCATCCCCCATGTGTGGAAAATGAGCTTTTTGTGCCTCTTCTTCTTTTAGGAAAAATTCAGCCCTCTCCCGTCTTCTCCTCAAGTAGCCTAGCCCATGTACTAGATCTTCGAGCTCCATAACCCCAGATTGAATGTCAATGCTGACATTTTTATTTTGCCTATATCAGCCTTTATTTTACCTATCATGACTCGGCATATTTTGAAATGCTCTGCTTCCTTCTGGGCAATATTTTACAGCTGTTTCTCTTGAGCAGACAGCTGCTGAAAACTTTCTGCAAATACATTTCCCAGTGTCCCAGCTCCCTCACTTCCATTTTTCCTCCCTTGCGAAACCAAAGGAGAGGAATTACTTATTTTCTTGCCAATCTTTGGGCCACTTCTTTTCCTATTGGATAGCTTGGGACCTGACGGTGGTGCAATCTGAACCTTTTAGCTCCTAGAGAGAGAGGATCTCTTCGCTCACCACTTGTCACATTTTCATCCAAGGGGACCAAGTGTTCCATCCCCGAGGTATGTTTCTTGCAGGCGCTGGCTGACGACGACCCGGAGCCTGCATGCTCACTCCCGACGGTCGCCGGTACTGGAGATCCGACCCCCTGCACCATAGGTTTGATTTTGACTACAACTTCCTTCCTTGTTTGGTTTTCTGGGTTCTTTCCCCTAGTACTGTAACTCTGTACAAGTAGCCCTCACGAGGTACTATCAGCCGGGCCAGCTGAACCAAGGTTTTTTAAAGAGGTGTTACTCCTCTATCCCTCCTCCTTCCCCATCATAAGATGAGGCCCCGGGCTTGGGACCGGCATAGCGGAGTTAAAAAAAACGTCTGTTGACAATTACTAAATGTGTTTACAGATAACAGACTGTATTTATGGTAGCATGGAATGGTCTGTGATCTGTCAATAGCCTTAAACACAATAAATCATATTATTATTGTAATAATACTACTGCTTTGTATTATTATTATTATTATTATTATTATTATTATTATTACAACTACTTATTATATTATTATTATTATTTACTGTTTATAGTCGTATTTATGAACCACGAATGTAGCACTAGGAAGGTGTAATGGATAAGTTAGATAGGAAGAGTCGGGTAAAAGGGGTAAAATAGAATATCAGGGGCATCTTGACGTGAACAAATTTAAGGATGCTTCAGATAATCATACAGAAAGAAACGTGACAGTAGCAGATACTCGATAGAAGGCACTCTTGTCTTCCTAACCAGCAACGATGCCATCCGCTCTGAGCTTATACCTGACACAAATACAATCGGAACAACTTTGTATACAACCAAAGTTCGCAACAGAGTCAAACATAAAAGGAAGTAATTAGCAATGCATGTAACGTGGCTCCTATGTGACTTACATATAAAGTGTGTCTCTTCGATGCTTTCAAATCTTATCTATTCTTATGTTTAAAACATACCACTGTGAAAAATATAGGAGGTTCTCCACTGAGAAAATATAGGATGTTCTCCACTGTGAAAAATATAGCATGTTTACCACTGTGAAAAATATAAAACGTTCTCTACTGTGAAAAATATAGGATATTCTCCAATGTGAAAAATATAGGATGTTTTCCACTGTGAAAAATTAAGCATTTTTACCACTGTGAAAAATATAGGATGTTCTCAACTGTGAAAATATAGGATGTTCTCTACTGTGAAAAAATATAGGATGGTCTCCAATGTGAAAAATATAGGATGTTTTCCACTGTGAAAAATAAAGCATTTTTACCACTGTGAAAAATATAGGATGTTCTCAACTTTGAAAATATAGGATGTTCTCCACTGTGAAAAATATAGCATGTTTACCACTGTGAAAAATATAAAACGTTCTCTACTGTGAAAAATATAGGATGTTCTCCAATGTGAAAAATATAGGATGTTTTCCACTGTGAAAAATAAAGCATTTTTACCACTGTGAAAAATATAGGATGTTCTCAACTGTGAAAATATAGGATGGTCTCCGCTGTGAAAAATATAGGATGTTCTCCACTGTGAAAAAAATAGGTTGTTCTCCACTGTGAAACATATAGGATGTTCTCCATTGTGAAAATTATAGGATGTTCCCCACTGTGAAAAATAAAGGAGGTTCTCCACAGTGAAAAATATAGGATGTTTTTCACTGTGGAAGAATATAGGATGTTCTCCACTGTGAAAAATACAGATTATTCTCCACTGTGAAAAATATAGGATGTTCTCCACTGTAAAAAATGTACGATGTTCTCCAATGTGAAAAATATAGGATTTTCTCCAGTGTGGATAAATATAGGATATTTTCCACTGTGAACAATATAGAATGTTCTTCACTGTGAAAAATATTCGATGTTTTCACTGTGAAAACTATAGGATGTTCTCCCCTGTGAAAAATATAGGGTGCTCTCCATTGTTAAAAATGTAGGATGTTCCCCACTGTGATAAATATAGGATGATCTCCACTGTGAAAAATATAGGATGGTCTCCACTGTGAAAAATACAAAACGTTCTCCAATGTGAAAAATATAGGATGACTCCACTGTGAAAAACATAGGATGTTCTCCAATGTGAAAAATATAGGATGTTTTCAACGGTGAAAAATATAGGATGTTCTCCACTGTGAAAAATATAGGATGGTCTCAACTGTGAAAAATATAGGATGTTCTCCACTGTGAAAAACGCCACCAAAAGAGCCGGCATCTATGCCTTCCGTATTAATGTGTGTTTGTAACTTCAAGGTACATTGTTAACCTAATTCCTGACAAGATATAAACAAGTTTTTTATCTTGCAAATGCTACTGTTATCGGATTTAATTTTGGCTAAAATGTTTATCAGCTTTTTGAGGTCAACCGAGAATAAAGCTGCACTGAAATCGTGCAAATGATAAACACGGTCAAGTAACAGCAAATTAGACGTTGAAATATTTGTTTCGGGCGATGCTGTTATCGCGGAGAAACAGTGTTTGTACCGCAGTGTTTGCTAAGTTTAGAAGAACTGTTGCCCAGATCAGCTGATTGTGTGATTGTTGAACGGATCAATTGCTTTGTTTATTTCCTCTGTGCTATTGTCAACAAGTTAATCTCTACTTTTCAGAACAACAACTTACCCATTCTTTCCTTTGCTTAGGTTTTACACATTGAAACTCCTTTTAAAATATTAATTGTATGCCTTTTTAAAACTTAAATAATTATATAACCCAAAAACAAATTTAATAGTTTCTTCTTATTTGTTATGCAGTTTTATATACCTACATTTTTGCATCTGTGAGAGTGTTTTGTGCGCAATTAGCAACTCATCTGGTCGTAAGCACTCCCCCAGTTTGTGCGTAGTCCAAAAACTAAGAAATGACCAATTTCTCGGTTACAGGATAGTATATATTATGATTACTAATATCTATTATCATTATTATTTATTATTGTTTTTATTTATGAATTATCACTATTATAATAACTACACCAATTAATTGTATTCGTTATTATTATTATTATTATTTACGATTTATTTATTAATAAATCGATTACTATAAATTATTATATCTATTATTAACTATTATTCCTATTTACGCATTACCACTAATAACATTATTACTAGTATTTATATATTTAATTGTAATTGTTATTAATGATTACTTTCTTAAAAGAACATGACTAAAATTTAATATCATTAATATTTTTATTTACGATTTATCACTAATAATGTTATTATTACTGCTTAGTTATTATTATTACTATTATAACTACTATTTAATTATCCCGTCTTCTGATATCCGTGGCGCAATCTATAATGCTGTACGGAAAGGAAATTTGGGCAGGTGCCCTCAAAATCGAGATGAATAGAAGACGGATGGCCTCAGTGCAGAGAAAAGGGGCACTAAGAGTGGCGTGTTCTTATTGAACGGTCTCGGAATCGGCCGCTCTAGTGGTGGCGGGAATATTTCCTATTGATCTGCTAGCACTAGAAAAGAAGACCATTGCAGAGCGACGAAACAATATGGACGATAGGGATAACAAAAAGGAAGCGAGAAGAACGACGATGACCAAGTGGCAGGAAATATGGTCTGCAGAACCCACCGGAAGATGGACAGCCAGACTAATCAAAAACCTATCCAGTTGGACTAATAGGCAGCATGGAGAGGTAAACTTCTACACTACACAGTTCTTGACAGGACACGGTTGCTTTCGGGCCTATTTATATAAAATGGGAAAGGTGAACAATCCAAATTGCTCCCATTGTGGTGAAGGGTCACCCGATAATCCCGAACACACCTTCATTGTGTGCAGAAGATGGCAATCGGAGAGAACAACGCTGGAAAGCAACGTCGGGCCAATAGACCCGGACAGCATTGTGGGCATGATGATGTGGAGCGCATCCAACTGGATAGAGATAGCGACATATATCGAGAGCATACTGCGGAGTAAAATGAGACAAGAAGATGGTCGAGGGCAAGATCAGTGACCAGGCCAAATACATTCAGTTTTAGAAATAGAATTCACTGGGGTTATTAAAGGGCCTTCTGACTAGGAAGAATGCTAATACAGTGATACCCTGGTCAGATCTACAAAGGGCCGGAAAGGAGGAAGGGTTTAGTGGGTATTCGCCAGGAGTCCCACACACCAGGTCTGTCAGGGCAGACTTGATGGTGCGTAAATGCATTCCAACCTCAAGAAAAAAAACGATTTAATTATTATCATTACTATTATAAATACTGTTTAGTTATTATTATTACTATTATAAATACTATTTTAATATTATTATTACTATTATAACTACTATTTTAATATTATTATTACTATTATAACTACTATTTTATTATTATTATTACTACTATATAATAATAACTATTATTATTATTACTATCCATGATCTGTTTCTTAGTTAGATGATTACTATTATTTAATATTATTCTTATTTATAATATAACACTTATTATTATATACACCTATTATAATATTATTGCTACTATTTATGTATTAGTTTTTTTGTAACATTATATGATTTATTTTTTAATAATAATATCACTGCTATTCATTATTATTATTATTAAATATTCTTATCCATTATCATTGATTCCTATTATTTTTATTTATAATTTATCCCCAATATTAATACTAATATTTAATTATTATTATTATTATTTACGATTCCTTTCTTTTCTAATAAGATTATCACTCTTTAATATTATTATTATTATTTTAGCCGCTGTTGTTGTTGCTATAATCATTTTTATATTTCCGGGTAACAATTAACATTGACTTTTTCATGCTCTGGGATTCAGAAATTCCTTAACAAAAAAACGTATTTTCTTCCCGTAAAAAAATAAATAATTGTATTACCCTCAAAAAAATGTAATTGTTCTTATTTGTTCTGTAATTGTATGTACCTACACTTTTGCATCTGTGAGGGTGTTTGGGCGTGAAACTAATAACTCATCTGTGTGTAATCCGTCTCCAGTTTGTTTCTGAAGACTTTCATTAATCAAATAAAAACATTAATTCATCATCGAATTGTCGATGGAGGGCTATGATTGCTGCGGCATTATCCCTTACTTAAGCTGGCGACGCTTGAGTGGAATAAGGAATTATCGAATCTTAGGCGTGAGAGTTTTATTTACAGCCAGATAAACTTGTCTCAGATGTTTCAATAAATATGGCAACAGCGTAAATCTAATCACTATAAGGGGATTTACGTCTTAATAGCAAAAAGTGTTATACAAATTAATTTTAATTTAATACGTGTTTCTTCTTTTTTCAAAAACAAAAAAAAAAACGATTGTGTAGCTACCAAAGAAATAACGATTCAAAAACTTATTTGTAAAATCAAATTATTTGGGATTACACAGATTCTATAAAAACATAGCGTTACACAATCTTAGACCCTTTAGGATATTTTATTAGTTCAGATTTTTCTATATTCAATTACAGAATCTTCCTTTTCTATTTTACTCTTGTATCTGGTAGCAGTAATTTTATCGACTCGAGAATCGATTATATTTATATATGTATACACACATATATATATATATTATTTATTTTTTTCCTGGCGAAAATCCAACTGTGGTTATCATCGCCAAAAAAATATGTTATATAAACACGAGGAGAATATACAGCATATAATGTAAACATTTCAATAGTTGTTACATACGTCAAACAAAGAAGAAACTTTTTTTAAAATAAAAATAATAAATAAAAAAACATATTAAATCTTATGTAAAACCAAATATATTTTAAAAAAATTAAATATGGCAACTAATATAAGAATAGAAGTAGAACCATGGTTCTATAGGATTAATAAATATGAATTACCAGATATAAAAAATATAAACATTTTAATAGAAATGTTTAGAAATAAATACATGTGAAACGCTAGAAATGTATAAATATAAATACAAAAACCAATTTACAACAATTTTAGAAATTGGTTCGAATATATAAAAAAACGTGTAATACTAAATTATATAATAGTGACTTTAATATTATGGCTGCAATATATAAAAGACATACACTAAGTTTGTTCTTTAAAATTACAACAGGGTTAGCGAAAGGTTTTGAATGGGTTGTGTCACTCTAATTATTTCATTCATTTATTTTAAATAAATAAATTTTAATTTAACACATGTATCTCCTTTTCCGGAAATAAACAAAACCATTAGTAAGTATCGACAGATGTATAAACTTCAAATATTTTAACTTATAAAATCCAATCATCTGGATCTATATAAACTCTGTTACAAAGTAACCTAAACTTATAGGATACTTTATTAGTTCATTTTTTCAGTATTTAACTATATTGATTTTTTTTATTATATTTTAACCCTTTACATATGACGTAATTTTATCGATTCGAAAACCCGGCTTACAGTAGTTTACACGTAAGGAGTTTTTATGGTATAAAATTTCTCACAAATTGTTTATGTTCACTGGTTATTATGGCTTTGTCAGTGTAACTAATAGAAGCTCTTAGTTTTTTTTATTATGTAGTTTTTAAAAAAACATATATTTTATGATTCTAGAATAATTTTTCGAAATCACATATCATGTTATTTTCATAAACTTCATGATCGCTATTATTATAATTATTATTAATATTGCTTTCCTATTACGTTATATTAAATTCATTTAGATTCTTAGGACAACAAACTAGTCACTTTTTTGTAATTATTTCACTTTTTTTATTAAAAATTAAATGGACTACATGTTCTCGTAGAATACATTTATTGATGTACAACAATATGTATATATATATATATATATATATATATATATATATATATATATATATATACATATATATATATATATATATATATATATATATATATATATATATATATATATATATATATTATAATATATATTATTGAGAATGTATATGAGAATATATATATGTATTATTGAGAATATATATATTACATATATATAATATTGAGAAAACAACGTTTTTTATATATTAATCTGTTTCCATTTTCTTTGTTATTATTTAAAACACACACACACACACACACACACACACACACACACACACACATATATATATATATATATATATATATATATAATTTCCAAAAGAACTAAGTTTTTCACTACATAGAAAACCTATATACCTAAGAAATAAATTATCAGTGTAAATTATACGCTTTTAATTTCAACATTGGAATGCTTGTGAACGTTATTGTACTTCATTTACAAATAATACTATAAATAATTATTTGGTGTAATACCTTTAGATACTCTATAAAAGTTATATAAATCTATAAACTCCACACACAGACACACACACACACACACACACACACACACACACACACACACACACACACACACACACATACACACACACACACACACACACACACACACACACACACACACATATATATATATATATATATATATATATATATCGCAATATGTATTCTTGTGTATTAATAAAGAATTAATTCAAAATACAAATACAAGAATTATAATTGAATTTACAATTCAAAACTTTTCGTTGGCTAACAGTACCAACATCATCAGGAATATTCTGAGTATTCTGCTTTGAATTGTAAATTCAATTATAATTCTTGTATTTGTATTTTGACTTAGTTCTTTATATATATATATATATATATATATATATATATATATATATATATATATACACATATATATACATATATATATACATATATATTAATATATAAATGTATGTTATGCCCTTTTCAGGCTATTTCAATACAATTACCATTTATAGTACTTGTAAAAGAAATAAAGTAAACAATAGAGCTTTAGTTTACAAAAACAAATATTAATTAAATAATCTACTTGAAAATATTTAGGATCTTTAAGCCTAATAAAGTCCTAATGCTAAATTCCATGAATTACAGAGGGTTGTTGTGTTTTCACTTTTATTTCTGTTTATTTACTCAACTAAACTAAAACGACAACTGAGCAGAAAATAAAACTGGCTTTAGCAATATTACATTCGGAAACATCATCTCAAATGCAATTCTAGGTTTAACCATGCGACGTCACCGCGCGGTCACAATACCCTTTGAAGGCCATTTTGCTGCCCCAAAAAATACAAAACAAGCCAAATTCAGTTCTATTCAATTACGAAAGCAATTTACGAAAAACGTTTGTAAAAATTTTTTAAATTTCGAAGTAAATTGTGAACGTAACATTGCTGCTTTCCTGCTGTTTCTGGCGTTTCTTTGGTGTGGTAATTTCCATAAATCTAGTTTCCCATAGCTTGTACAAGGCAAACACATAATAGAAGTACTAATGACTACATATAAGAGTTTAATACCTTTAAGCTACTGCTAAACCTCACATTTGTGCTCTAATGAACATTAATATTTTTACTGAAAAGGAACAGGCTATACAATTCACAGTATAAAATTTACTTAAGCTTGTAGACAAAGTTAATAACTAAATAACAACAAACACCAACTCATATTTAACAAGGAAGTTTAATTTTCCTCACACGTGATGACTGTCACTCGCGACAAAGTCATCATCAACGCTGACTCTAAACTAAAATAATAATGTATTTATAATAATGAAATAAATTCTACATTTAGAATTAATAATCAGAACTCTGACTTACAGCTGAATAAACAATATTTTTAGTTTATTATTTGAATTTAATATTTTCGTCGAAGTTATCAGCCATTCTCATGTTTTCTTTCGGCCACCCTTAAGACTATAGACTGATAAAGTTAATAATTTTTTTTTTATTTCTCTTAATTAATAAATTTTGGTATTAATGTAAGGTTCATTCTTGAGGATGTCTATAAGTATACATAATTAGATGACACGTTGACGGAAATACTGAATTATTAATATATTTTCTTGTACTATTCATCGAGCAAAACCTTATGGTTTATTATACATATATAAATAATAAACAGAAACATGAATATATATATATATATATATATATATATATATATATATATTAATATATAAAATACGTTTTCTTGTTTAATAATTTAAAACCACATGTTGTTTTAATATATATATATATATATATATATATATATATATATATATATATATATATATATATATATATATATATATATATATATATATACTTATCACTTACACTTTAATGTAACTAAACAAGAATACTACTTGGTAATATGGAAGTCGATTTTCGAAAACTAATTAATACGTATTCCAATTTTCAAATTTATTTAGAGGACTGTTTTTTAAACTACAACAAATTGTCAGTCGTCTTAGTAAGCTTAAAAATGTAAGAACGTAATTATTAGTCGAAAGTCACTCGAAAGTCGTCCCTCAAATATACCAAATAAGATTATTGTTTATATACAATATAGTGCAAGTGATAAGGGAATACGAGAAAACAGTGTTGCAAAGTTATATATATATGCAAAGAGTAGCAAGATTTGAAGAAACCTTGAAAATACTTCGTATTAAATGTTTTCTGTACATTAATCTCCAAAAATATCACCCAAAATACTACAAGACATTTTGTGTAAATTACGTTTAAAAAACACCCACGAAAGAGAATCTTCTTTTGAACAGAGAATAATTAAACTTTTAACTCATTTGAACGGATTAAAAACGTGTTCATGAAACGGCGTGGTAAATAAATTAAAGTGATAATTCATTCCACCCCTTCCAGAAGGTTTTGTTAAGTTTCTTTGTTGTCTTTGTAATTATTTAATTTCAACCAGAGTTCGTGTAAGTGCATCAGAGAGCGTTCTCAGACGACAATGGAGGAAATGTTTGATGTGTCACGCTAAATCTGAAACAAACCTAATACAGTACAAGTACACGTTACAGTTTCATGTGACGTCACTTTAACATTGACACAATAGGCATTATTATTGTAAACGTTCCTTTTAAGATGATTGACTTCCAATCGAAACGTTCATTAGAAATACACTAAATAAAAACGTTTATTTGTAATTCATAATATACTCATCTCCATTTCTGTTACGTGTATTTGTACATATTTACGGACATTTCTCTGTTTTTTCCTAACATAACAATATTTTCCTTTGTTGACGCGTTTCGGAATCACTCCATTTTAAAAACTGAAATCGTATTGTTCACCCTAATCTTGAGTATTTTTTTAACCACACATCTTGATAAAAACTATTTATTCTTGATTCTTACGTATAAAGTAGTTATATTTATTATGCATTGTTTGTTGAACCCCATTTTGGGTATCGTTTTGTGTAAATTCCCAACATTTAACTCCAATCATTTTAACAATCATCTTCCGGCTGACTAAGTTAAATTCATAATATACTCATCTTCATTTCTGTTATAAATATTTGTATATACCTTTAAACGTTTGAACCTATTAAGTCGCTAACCACGGAGAGTCGAAAGTAGAATTGTGCCAATAGGAAGCGAGGTCAGCAAGTGGTGGGGGCGTGGCTAAAAGTATATAATACTGGCTAAAGATAAGGGCCAACAGTACGTTTCAAGTTTTGAAAATGTTGTAATTCCGAAACCCGTATACACAAAGGAAAATATTAAAATGTTAGGAAAGGCGGATAATGTACTCAAATGTGTACTTTTATTTGTAGTTTAGAAGTTTTAATAAGTAAATGTGTAATACAATAACTACAGGTTTAATTGTTCAAGATTAAACTATTATCTTAAAGTTGTAGACGGAATCAAATAAAAAAAATTTAATTTTTTTGTTAACTTTTAATAATTATTATTTTTAATAATTTCAATGAAATTTTATACAGAGCACAGTAGCGTAATTATGATAATTAAATAACAATAACCCTTGCTACAAATATTTAAACACCCTTGATGTACATTTCGCCAACATAGCATCTTCAGAAGGTTGCAAATATTCTCTTTTTTACAATAATTTTAATGATTATAATTAGTTCCACAAGAGATCAAACTTGTAGTAAGTTTTGTGTTGGCGTAAACCATATTTAAGACGTTGTCCACTCCTGATGCCTCCCACGTCACAAGTTAAACATTATGCATCAATCTGAGAAGGACGCAATTGCCTGGACCCGCCGCTTTGATGCAGTCACTGATTGCATCCTTGTGTATATTACATAGTCAAGTGACCAGTACGTGTTACACGGTGTTGATCGAGTCCGGCCTTTGATGGCGAGTACATTTGACCTGCAGATTACACGGTGGGTAAGTTTACTAATAGGGTGAGAGTCAACACGTCTGGGGACGCTGCTCGTACGAGTGTATTAAGCAATCAGAAAATGTAAATGGACTTAAACATTAGTTTCAGCAATAGTTGAAAAGATGGAAACAGAAGAAAATATTTCTGTGCAAATCTAGATACCACACGTCCTGACTGATCTAACAATGCCGAGCCTGAATTATAAGTAATATAAACTACAATTTTTTAAAGTCAATTTCTAATTAGGTCAACAAAGTTACTTGTTATTGTATAGTTACAATTATTATAAATGAAGCAATATAACCTATGCGTTGAAACAGCTGCTCTACCACATAACCTATAACATAAAATGAGCTGTTTTATGAAATCATATGTTATCGTTTATCTTAATCCAAAGGGGGGATAACTATATCACATACCTAGGCAAACCCTATTGCGAAATGTTTTTTTTTCATATAAAACTCAAATTAATTAGTTTTTATATTGAAATAATAAATTAATATTTAGAAAAAACAATATTAATATCAAGTGGTATCTCTTACAATGTTTAGAAAAATGTATTTGGACTTTAATGGAAGAATAAATAGTATTTTATTATAAATGGAAAATTGGAACAACATTGATATGAGTGTGTGAACTAACAATATAAATTTGAAATAATCAGCATTTGAATGTTTTCACTGCACTCTATGAATGAGTTTTGCAAATTTTGAAAAAAAAATATCGAATGTCTTTCTAGAATAAAATGCTTTTATTATATAAGTGTACAGTGAATACCACTAAAGCGTAAACACCGCTAAATGTTTTAATTTTGAATCGTTAAACTCTGACAATATTTACTAAAGTTATTACAATTTTTATTGCATTTTTTATAATATATTTTTTCTGTAAAAGGGTGTCAAGAAATAAAATAAAGAAAATGTAATATCGGTAAATAGTAACAAATTGTTAAAAATCAAAAGTTTGAGTTTGCAAGTTTTTTTTTAATATGATGATTAGTGAAAGGAGAAAAATAATTGTTAAAAAAAAAAAAATTATTGTGCGGTCGTAAGCTGGACACTAAAATACTTTTAATTATAAGTTACATCCCATGTAAGAAAAAGGTTAAATGAAATCAGGTAGAACTTTGGAAAGGGCGTAGTAATTATCGTCTGGCTCTGTGAAAGACATTTTTGCATACTATGAGTAGGGTTGTTTACCAGAAAAAGAGCAAAAGATCGACGATAAAAGAGCAGTTTCTGCTACTAACGGCATGGGTTTATGTCCACATAGGATCCAGTCCAGAGTCTGAGGGTCCGGCCCTTAGGTAAGGCCAAACGAGACTCCAGTCTGATTCCACTATCTGGAATAAACTAATCAGACTGGGTATTGAGGTAAGAAAATCCGATCGCTTGATCCCGAATAGTACTGGAAAAGCGATCCAACCACTGTGTCAGGTTGCAGTTTGTCTGGTCCCAGGGGCGGGCCCCCAGTCTAGGAGGACTTATAGTAAGGCTGTAAGACTTTTCACCACTAGTGGTAAAAGTATGCCACGGGTCGAGGCTTTTCACCCGGGAGGGTGTCATTAGGTTGAGGTTGGATTCGTGGGGTCGTGGTTGCATACGCTACACTATGGTGTCTTCACATAAGACACTATATTTGAGTTCTTTGACTAGGAGGAGAGTCTAAGATATATTTTCACGTAACACAATGTCGAATATCTACCACAACCTGGCAATACTTTGAGAGTAAACACTAAAACATATTTAACTAGTTAAAAACATTTTCCTAATAGCATGACAAAAGTACATCATTACAAGAGATCTTTAGTAAATAGGTTCTAACGATGCCAGTATATATAACAGTAAGGAATTAATTAAACAATAACATAATTTTTGAATTTTGTAGTCCATTACGTTTGGTGAATCTTATTAATCACTTAAACATTAGTTTATGACTATCCGGACTTTGAATTTAGTAAATTTGTTAAAACTTACTGCGACAGAACGTTTTCTATCGCTATGTGCCGATCTTCATCAGTGTTTTCTCACTGAAGAAACTGATGATGTTCGGCACATAGCGAGCGGAAACGTTCTGTCTCAGTAAGTTTTAACAAATTTACTAAATTCAAAGTTCGGATAGTCATAAAGTAATGTTTAAGTGATTAATAACATAATATTACTTAGGTATTATAAAATCTTGCGTAATGTTTGTCACAGATGTACATAAAAATCTTTGACCTTAACTGCTGAACACAGATACATTTTTAAATTGATAAGGCTTTATACAGTAGAAATTATTTTCATGAGAGAAAGTAGCAAGAAATAAAAAGACACCTAAAATCTAAATTCTGTTTCTTTAAAGTTTACAAAATTATTAGTTTCTAAAAAAGTTTAAAATTATTAGTTTCCTTTATTTCTACAAGAGTTCTTGTAAAATTATATTCACATTTAAGGAAAGAAGACGCGTTTCAATAACAATGGCATCATCATCATCAGTGAGTGTTACTACTACAACTTTAACTTACAACTACTTAAACTAAAATTGAAATTAAGGTTATTATCAGATAATATTTGGTATTTAACTAGTTGTAGAATATATTTATTTGTGAGTATTATATACGTCATTTATTTGTTCTTAACATAACCTCACAATCTAAGCTCAAAGAATAGTTGATACAATTTAAATTTCTTTTACTTTTTGTTTAGGAAAGCTCGCCGCATTAAGCGTAAAATCTGTGATGCAGTTGGTAATGAACATGGCCGGATAAGCTACCAGATCCTGATTGCTTGTATCCGCAGTCCTAAAACCCTTTTAAGTAAATTTAAATGACAGGGTTTTCTGAGATTTACATTTCTGGGTTAGATAAACGCGCAGCGGATTTGGTGAAGCTCATTTGCACTTTACGCGGAGTCTGCAACCAGCAGACGGTTTATAACTTGTTAATAAGGATTTACTACACATTGCAAATATACTGTGCAATTGGAAACATGGAAAATAATTCGAATCTCACAAATGTAGTTTAAAAAATTACCTTAATTTCATAAAACTAAAAAGAGAATTGTTACAAATTTTTCCTTATTAGAATTAAAGTCATATATATTTAGTTCACGAAGAAAAGGCAGTTTTTAACAAAGACTATAATAAAACGATTAATTCAAAGCTGCACAGGGACTATACTTTGTTTAGCACACAGTTGCAACAAACAGCAGCTCCACGGCCATCAACTACAACATCGAAAGCTGTCAACAAAATAAAACAACTGAGAGAATCTAAAATTTACAAATATAAAACAAAACCAAAGCATATTGAATGAACAAACGCACAACAAATGACCTTGACGAATAACCTAAACACTGACGATATTCGTCTACAACAACAGATAAAGACATTGGAGGAAACATATCGCATATGCTTGAAGATGTTCGCACACATAACGACAATATATTGATTGTTGCGCGTTGCGTAGCAACCAAAATTTGGAATTAATTCAAAGAAATGATGATGTACACAAAATACTGTATTGTGAAAATGAAAAAAACCGTTGGGATGCATAATTGTAAAGAAATGGCTTTGGGAAGTGCCTAAAACCTTCCCAGGAATTTACTCAACAATTTTCAAAAGTTTCATGGAAGTCGGATCAGTGGTTTAGTAATGCATAAGGGTCATACATACTTAGAAACATTCATTTATATATATATATATATATATATATATATATATATATATATATATATATATATATATATATATAAAGAGAGAGAGAAAGAGTGAGAGATATTTACATACAATTATAGTTTTATTTTATTAAAATATAATATAATATGATTATACGTTCGTTTATTATTATAATTAAAATAATAATTAAATAAAACTAATTTAATATGCAAATAATAAAATATTTTTTAGTTCAATTTTTTAAACGAATACCTTCTTACATACCCTTGATAATTTTTATGAACAGATAAGAAAGTTCCTGTTAGAATCTTTACTGGAATGAATATGTTATTGAAATGAGTAATAACTTCAATCAAACGAGTCCCACTGATGGTTACATTCTAATATTGTTTTCTAAATAACCAGATGTAACAGTTTAACATAGATTAATTCAACGATGTCAACGTTATAATCCGGAACTACATTTGCTGTTTTTCAGAAGAAGTCACAAACAGAAAAATTCTGTACAAATTTATCAGTTAAAGATCCGGTCTTTGTCTTCGGCAGCCTACATTCAAAAAGCTGTAAATATTCCCTTTTCTAGACAAAATTTACAAATATAAAACA
This sequence comes from Prosapia bicincta, assembly GCA_036971475.1. Taxonomy (NCBI): domain Eukaryota; kingdom Metazoa; phylum Arthropoda; class Insecta; order Hemiptera; family Cercopidae; genus Prosapia; species Prosapia bicincta. The sequence continues at coordinate 107,192,016 of JBAIZL010000003.1, read as the reverse complement.
ATACCAAAGCATATTGAATGAGCAAACGCACAACAAATGACCTTGACGAATAACCTAAACACTGACGATATTCGTCTACAACAACAGATAAAGACATTGGAGGAAACATATCGCATATTCTTGAAGATGTTCGCACACATAACGACAATATATTGATTGTTGCGCGTTGCGTAGCAACCAAAATTTGGAATTAATTCAAAGAAATGATGATGTACACAAAATACTGTATTGAAAAATGAAGAAAACCGTTGGGATGCATAATTGTAAAGAAATGGCTTTGGGAAGTGCCTAAAACCTTCCCAGGAATTTACTCAACAATTTTCAAAAGTTTCATGGAAGTCGGATCAGTGATTTAGTAATGCATAAGGGTCATACATACTTAGAAACATTCATTTATATATATATATATATATATATATATATATATATATATATATAAAGAGAGAGAGAGATAGAGTGAGAGATATTTACATACAATTATAGTTTTATTTTATAATAATATAATATAATATGATTATACGTACGTTTATTATTATAATTAAAATAATAATTAAATAAAACTAATTTAATATGCAAATAATAAAATATTTTTTAGTTCAATTTTTTAAACGAATACCTTCTTAGATACCCTTGATAATTTTTATGAACAGATGAGAAAGTTCCTGTTAGTATCTTTACTGGAATGAATATGTTATTGAAATGAGTAATAACTTCAATCAAACGAGTCCCACTGATGGTTACATTCTAATATTGTTTTCTAAATAACCAGATGTAACAGTTTAACATAGATTAGAAAAAAGAAGTCACTCTTTTCGTTCCATCCCCCATGTGTGGAAAATGAGCTTTTTGTGCCTCTTCTTCTTTTAGGAAAAATTCAGCCCTCTCCCGTCTTCTCCTCAAGTAGCCTAGCCCATGTACTAGATCTTCGAGCTCCATAACCCCAGATTGAATGTCAATGCTGACATTTTTATTTTGCCTATATCAGCCTTTATTTTACCTATCATGACTCGGCATATTTTGAAATGCTCTGCTTCCTTCTGGGCAATATTTTACAGCTGTTTCTCTTGAGCAGACAGCTGCTGAAAACTTTCTGCAAATACATTTCCCAGTGTCCCAGCTCCCTCACTTCCATTTTTCCTCCCTTGCGAAACCAAAGGAGAGGAATTACTTATTTTCTTGCCAATCTTTGGGCCACTTCTTTTCCTATTGGATAGCTTGGGACCTGACGGTGGTGCAATCTGAACCTTTTAGCTCCTAGAGAGAGAGGATCTCTTCGCTCACCACTTGTCACATTTTCATCCAAGGGGACCAAGTGTTCCATCCCCGAGGTATGTTTCTTGCAGGCGCTGGCTGACGACGACCCGGAGCCTGCATGCTCACTCCCGACGGTCGCCGGTACTGGAGATCCGACCCCCTGCACCATAGGTTTGATTTTGACTACAACTTCCTTCCTTGTTTGGTTTTCTGGGTTCTTTCCCCTAGTACTGTAACTCTGTACAAGTAGCCCTCACGAGGTACTATCAGCCGGGCCAGCTGAACCAAGGTTTTTTAAAGAGGTGTTACTCCTCTATCCCTCCTCCTTCCCCATCATAAGATGAGGCCCCGGGCTTGGGACCGGCATAGCGGAGTTAAAAAAAACGTCTGTTGACAATTACTAAATGTGTTTACAGATAACAGACTGTATTTATGGTAGCATGGAATGGTCTGTGATCTGTCAATAGCCTTAAACACAATAAATCATATTATTATTGTAATAATACTACTGCTTTGTATTATTATTATTATTATTATTATTATTATTATTATTACAACTACTTATTATATTATTATTATTATTTACTGTTTATAGTCGTATTTATGAACCACGAATGTAGCACTAGGAAGGTGTAATGGATAAGTTAGATAGGAAGAGTCGGGTAAAAGGGGTAAAATAGAATATCAGGGGCATCTTGACGTGAACAAATTTAAGGATGCTTCAGATAATCATACAGAAAGAAACGTGACAGTAGCAGATACTCGATAGAAGGCACTCTTGTCTTCCTAACCAGCAACGATGCCATCCGCTCTGAGCTTATACCTGACACAAATACAATCGGAACAACTTTGTATACAACCAAAGTTCGCAACAGAGTCAAACATAAAAGGAAGTAATTAGCAATGCATGTAACGTGGCTCCTATGTGACTTACATATAAAGTGTGTCTCTTCGATGCTTTCAAATCTTATCTATTCTTATGTTTAAAACATACCACTGTGAAAAATATAGGAGGTTCTCCACTGAGAAAATATAGGATGTTCTCCACTGTGAAAAATATAGCATGTTTACCACTGTGAAAAATATAAAACGTTCTCTACTGTGAAAAATATAGGATATTCTCCAATGTGAAAAATATAGGATGTTTTCCACTGTGAAAAATTAAGCATTTTTACCACTGTGAAAAATATAGGATGTTCTCAACTGTGAAAATATAGGATGTTCTCTACTGTGAAAAAATATAGGATGGTCTCCAATGTGAAAAATATAGGATGTTTTCCACTGTGAAAAATAAAGCATTTTTACCACTGTGAAAAATATAGGATGTTCTCAACTTTGAAAATATAGGATGTTCTCCACTGTGAAAAATATAGCATGTTTACCACTGTGAAAAATATAAAACGTTCTCTACTGTGAAAAATATAGGATGTTCTCCAATGTGAAAAATATAGGATGTTTTCCACTGTGAAAAATAAAGCATTTTTACCACTGTGAAAAATATAGGATGTTCTCAACTGTGAAAATATAGGATGGTCTCCGCTGTGAAAAATATAGGATGTTCTCCACTGTGAAAAAAATAGGTTGTTCTCCACTGTGAAACATATAGGATGTTCTCCATTGTGAAAATTATAGGATGTTCCCCACTGTGAAAAATAAAGGAGGTTCTCCACAGTGAAAAATATAGGATGTTTTTCACTGTGGAAGAATATAGGATGTTCTCCACTGTGAAAAATACAGATTATTCTCCACTGTGAAAAATATAGGATGTTCTCCACTGTAAAAAATGTACGATGTTCTCCAATGTGAAAAATATAGGATTTTCTCCAGTGTGGATAAATATAGGATATTTTCCACTGTGAACAATATAGAATGTTCTTCACTGTGAAAAATATTCGATGTTTTCACTGTGAAAACTATAGGATGTTCTCCCCTGTGAAAAATATAGGGTGCTCTCCATTGTTAAAAATGTAGGATGTTCCCCACTGTGATAAATATAGGATGATCTCCACTGTGAAAAATATAGGATGGTCTCCACTGTGAAAAATACAAAACGTTCTCCAATGTGAAAAATATAGGATGACTCCACTGTGAAAAACATAGGATGTTCTCCAATGTGAAAAATATAGGATGTTTTCAACGGTGAAAAATATAGGATGTTCTCCACTGTGAAAAATATAGGATGGTCTCAACTGTGAAAAATATAGGATGTTCTCCACTGTGAAAAACGCCACCAAAAGAGCCGGCATCTATGCCTTCCGTATTAATGTGTGTTTGTAACTTCAAGGTACATTGTTAACCTAATTCCTGACAAGATATAAACAAGTTTTTTATCTTGCAAATGCTACTGTTATCGGATTTAATTTTGGCTAAAATGTTTATCAGCTTTTTGAGGTCAACCGAGAATAAAGCTGCACTGAAATCGTGCAAATGATAAACACGGTCAAGTAACAGCAAATTAGACGTTGAAATATTTGTTTCGGGCGATGCTGTTATCGCGGAGAAACAGTGTTTGTACCGCAGTGTTTGCTAAGTTTAGAAGAACTGTTGCCCAGATCAGCTGATTGTGTGATTGTTGAACGGATCAATTGCTTTGTTTATTTCCTCTGTGCTATTGTCAACAAGTTAATCTCTACTTTTCAGAACAACAACTTACCCATTCTTTCCTTTGCTTAGGTTTTACACATTGAAACTCCTTTTAAAATATTAATTGTATGCCTTTTTAAAACTTAAATAATTATATAACCCAAAAACAAATTTAATAGTTTCTTCTTATTTGTTATGCAGTTTTATATACCTACATTTTTGCATCTGTGAGAGTGTTTTGTGCGCAATTAGCAACTCATCTGGTCGTAAGCACTCCCCCAGTTTGTGCGTAGTCCAAAAACTAAGAAATGACCAATTTCTCGGTTACAGGATAGTATATATTATGATTACTAATATCTATTATCATTATTATTTATTATTGTTTTTATTTATGAATTATCACTATTATAATAACTACACCAATTAATTGTATTCGTTATTATTATTATTATTATTTACGATTTATTTATTAATAAATCGATTACTATAAATTATTATATCTATTATTAACTATTATTCCTATTTACGCATTACCACTAATAACATTATTACTAGTATTTATATATTTAATTGTAATTGTTATTAATGATTACTTTCTTAAAAGAACATGACTAAAATTTAATATCATTAATATTTTTATTTACGATTTATCACTAATAATGTTATTATTACTGCTTAGTTATTATTATTACTATTATAACTACTATTTAATTATCCCGTCTTCTGATATCCGTGGCGCAATCTATAATGCTGTACGGAAAGGAAATTTGGGCAGGTGCCCTCAAAATCGAGATGAATAGAAGACGGATGGCCTCAGTGCAGAGAAAAGGGGCACTAAGAGTGGCGTGTTCTTATTGAACGGTCTCGGAATCGGCCGCTCTAGTGGTGGCGGGAATATTTCCTATTGATCTGCTAGCACTAGAAAAGAAGACCATTGCAGAGCGACGAAACAATATGGACGATAGGGATAACAAAAAGGAAGCGAGAAGAACGACGATGACCAAGTGGCAGGAAATATGGTCTGCAGAACCCACCGGAAGATGGACAGCCAGACTAATCAAAAACCTATCCAGTTGGACTAATAGGCAGCATGGAGAGGTAAACTTCTACACTACACAGTTCTTGACAGGACACGGTTGCTTTCGGGCCTATTTATATAAAATGGGAAAGGTGAACAATCCAAATTGCTCCCATTGTGGTGAAGGGTCACCCGATAATCCCGAACACACCTTCATTGTGTGCAGAAGATGGCAATCGGAGAGAACAACGCTGGAAAGCAACGTCGGGCCAATAGACCCGGACAGCATTGTGGGCATGATGATGTGGAGCGCATCCAACTGGATAGAGATAGCGACATATATCGAGAGCATACTGCGGAGTAAAATGAGACAAGAAGATGGTCGAGGGCAAGATCAGTGACCAGGCCAAATACATTCAGTTTTAGAAATAGAATTCACTGGGGTTATTAAAGGGCCTTCTGACTAGGAAGAATGCTAATACAGTGATACCCTGGTCAGATCTACAAAGGGCCGGAAAGGAGGAAGGGTTTAGTGGGTATTCGCCAGGAGTCCCACACACCAGGTCTGTCAGGGCAGACTTGATGGTGCGTAAATGCATTCCAACCTCAAGAAAAAAAACGATTTAATTATTATCATTACTATTATAAATACTGTTTAGTTATTATTATTACTATTATAAATACTATTTTAATATTATTATTACTATTATAACTACTATTTTAATATTATTATTACTATTATAACTACTATTTTATTATTATTATTACTACTATATAATAATAACTATTATTATTATTACTATCCATGATCTGTTTCTTAGTTAGATGATTACTATTATTTAATATTATTCTTATTTATAATATAACACTTATTATTATATACACCTATTATAATATTATTGCTACTATTTATGTATTAGTTTTTTTGTAACATTATATGATTTATTTTTTAATAATAATATCACTGCTATTCATTATTATTATTATTAAATATTCTTATCCATTATCATTGATTCCTATTATTTTTATTTATAATTTATCCCCAATATTAATACTAATATTTAATTATTATTATTATTATTTACGATTCCTTTCTTTTCTAATAAGATTATCACTCTTTAATATTATTATTATTATTTTAGCCGCTGTTGTTGTTGCTATAATCATTTTTATATTTCCGGGTAACAATTAACATTGACTTTTTCATGCTCTGGGATTCAGAAATTCCTTAACAAAAAAACGTATTTTCTTCCCGTAAAAAAATAAATAATTGTATTACCCTCAAAAAAATGTAATTGTTCTTATTTGTTCTGTAATTGTATGTACCTACACTTTTGCATCTGTGAGGGTGTTTGGGCGTGAAACTAATAACTCATCTGTGTGTAATCCGTCTCCAGTTTGTTTCTGAAGACTTTCATTAATCAAATAAAAACATTAATTCATCATCGAATTGTCGATGGAGGGCTATGATTGCTGCGGCATTATCCCTTACTTAAGCTGGCGACGCTTGAGTGGAATAAGGAATTATCGAATCTTAGGCGTGAGAGTTTTATTTACAGCCAGATAAACTTGTCTCAGATGTTTCAATAAATATGGCAACAGCGTAAATCTAATCACTATAAGGGGATTTACGTCTTAATAGCAAAAAGTGTTATACAAATTAATTTTAATTTAATACGTGTTTCTTCTTTTTTCAAAAACAAAAAAAAAAACGATTGTGTAGCTACCAAAGAAATAACGATTCAAAAACTTATTTGTAAAATCAAATTATTTGGGATTACACAGATTCTATAAAAACATAGCGTTACACAATCTTAGACCCTTTAGGATATTTTATTAGTTCAGATTTTTCTATATTCAATTACAGAATCTTCCTTTTCTATTTTACTCTTGTATCTGGTAGCAGTAATTTTATCGACTCGAGAATCGATTATATTTATATATGTATACACACATATATATATATATTATTTATTTTTTTCCTGGCGAAAATCCAACTGTGGTTATCATCGCCAAAAAAATATGTTATATAAACACGAGGAGAATATACAGCATATAATGTAAACATTTCAATAGTTGTTACATACGTCAAACAAAGAAGAAACTTTTTTTAAAATAAAAATAATAAATAAAAAAACATATTAAATCTTATGTAAAACCAAATATATTTTAAAAAAATTAAATATGGCAACTAATATAAGAATAGAAGTAGAACCATGGTTCTATAGGATTAATAAATATGAATTACCAGATATAAAAAATATAAACATTTTAATAGAAATGTTTAGAAATAAATACATGTGAAACGCTAGAAATGTATAAATATAAATACAAAAACCAATTTACAACAATTTTAGAAATTGGTTCGAATATATAAAAAAACGTGTAATACTAAATTATATAATAGTGACTTTAATATTATGGCTGCAATATATAAAAGACATACACTAAGTTTGTTCTTTAAAATTACAACAGGGTTAGCGAAAGGTTTTGAATGGGTTGTGTCACTCTAATTATTTCATTCATTTATTTTAAATAAATAAATTTTAATTTAACACATGTATCTCCTTTTCCGGAAATAAACAAAACCATTAGTAAGTATCGACAGATGTATAAACTTCAAATATTTTAACTTATAAAATCCAATCATCTGGATCTATATAAACTCTGTTACAAAGTAACCTAAACTTATAGGATACTTTATTAGTTCATTTTTTCAGTATTTAACTATATTGATTTTTTTTATTATATTTTAACCCTTTACATATGACGTAATTTTATCGATTCGAAAACCCGGCTTACAGTAGTTTACACGTAAGGAGTTTTTATGGTATAAAATTTCTCACAAATTGTTTATGTTCACTGGTTATTATGGCTTTGTCAGTGTAACTAATAGAAGCTCTTAGTTTTTTTTATTATGTAGTTTTTAAAAAAACATATATTTTATGATTCTAGAATAATTTTTCGAAATCACATATCATGTTATTTTCATAAACTTCATGATCGCTATTATTATAATTATTATTAATATTGCTTTCCTATTACGTTATATTAAATTCATTTAGATTCTTAGGACAACAAACTAGTCACTT